>JAPFRF010000019.1:1903347-2503347 GCA_029282475.1 Phrynocephalus forsythii
GATGGTAGCTGCCTAGATGCCCTGAGCACAATAGAGTAAGACTAAAGTAAAACGATAAAGAAAAATAAAGAATTAATTAAACAAAAACAAAAAAAGGGGAGTGTCAGGACACTAAGCCCTCGCTCATCTGCCATCTTGGGCTAGAAATACTGTATGTTACACAAAACCACACTCAATCTTCTGATTCTGACAGTGGCATGTCACATAATTCCAAGGCACCTCCCTTGTCTCCCCCTCCCCAACTCTGGTCCAGGAGGGGACATCCATCTTTGTAATGGAGGACTTTGCATCCGTGACCTCATGGAGCAGATGACTAAATCCTACAACTTCAGGTTATTAAACCAGATTATTCAGCAAAAGACTGTATTTGCTAGAATCCAGAAGGATGCCAATCTTTCCATAAAACTTGCTGTGCTGTAAACACTGTCAGACCTAATCAATCAGTCCTGGGGGAAAATCTACTATTCCGCCTACTTCCACGAGCAGTGAGAAGCTTCTACAGGGTTCAAGAGGTTGATGCAGACTTCCTCTTCAGACATCCAACACTGAATTCCACTGTAGTGGAAACCAATCAGACAAACACTGTAAGCCCCAAATGACATCTGTTAATCAAGAAGGGAAAAAGTTGGGTCTCCTTGGATGGAAAAATCTGTCCTTCAGCTGCACTTTATATGTGTATTTGTAATCACTAGGCCATGATGGGGGTCTATCACCAATTCATCTGGGAACACTTCCATCCCCTTATTCAACAGTACACCTGCTTGCAGAAAACCAATCTTTGACCCTTTATTTTCAACAGGACGCTGTTCATCAGATTTTCCCTTCAGCAGGCTATTGATGGGAGGACTCGGTGTGAGTTTCTTAGATTCATGGGTCCAATGTTCAGGGAGTGCTGAGGCAGGTTTCCTAAGTAATATATTCTGGGTCACAAGAGAATTGGGCCAATACCTGTGTGTGTGGATAGGGCATATAACTCTCAACATCAGAACTATACAGTGAAGAACAATACTGTACTTTCATTTTGGAAGTAAGCCCCAAAGCACATATATTCATTATCTCTCTCTTTCTCTCTCCAGCTCCGTATTTCTGACTGAAAATGATGGAAGAAAGCGGCATAGAGACAACTCCCCCTGGAACTCCCCTACCAAGTACAGGAGGGAGCACAGCTTCTACAAGCACCCCAGTCTCATTAGGTATAATTAGTGACTGGTACTTTTGTGTGCCAACGAGCTTACCTACTTGTTCTGCAGCCATCCATTGCAAATGTTGTTGGCAGCGTAACTGCAGGCTCATTTGGGTGTACTTAATACAAATGCAGGGTATTTCCTGTTCAGTGGGCCCCGTATAATATCCCATTGAGCTTCTGTTCCATTGAGGAGAACCTATACTCAAATCCCCTCTTTTCTACCCCTTCTTTCCGGTCACAATCTAGCACTTTGGCAAGGCATGGCGTACCCAAATGAGCTTTTGTTGTGTTTTCTTCTCTTTTGTTATCTTTCATTAGATCAAAAACCCACCCTTTGACCTTAAGGTTGATCAGCAAAGATACTGGACAATTAAAAGTGCAAGCCCACATGTTTTAAAAGTGCATGCCCACATTTTTAGTAGAAAAGGAAAGTTGAGATGAGGTTTTAACAAGGAGAATAAGTGACAAAAGGAATTACCTAACGAGTAATTTCTTGTTAGGTTCCCCAAGCCTTCTATAGTGGTGAAGAGGAGATACTTTGTCTCAGACAGAGAAAGTATTGTTTGTGTTTCACTCTGACAATGTGTGGGTGTAAGTGTGTATATATGTGAAAGAGTTAGGGAGAGTTTAGGCAATCACATTAGGCTGCAAGCCAGCAGAGCCTTGGTCTTGCCTATTGCTAGTCCGCATTCCGAGTCCTTGTCTGGAATCTAGTCGTGGGCGTATTCCACTAAATCTTGCCTTAAAATATAACATTACTTTTGCAATGTCCTTTTAAATTTTTATTTATTTATTTTGCTTTTCTTTTGTGTTTCTTGAAGATATAATATTGACCAAAAATATTCCCTGTTCCTGTTTTGGCTACATCCATGCTCAAATATATAGCCTTTTGGAAACTAGCCAAAGGCTTTTTTAATTCCTTTTATTTTTTTTGCATAAGGTTTACTGCATTCACATTCTTTGTCAGGTCAGCAGTTGGCCTACTGTTGTAATGTAGTCTGGAGTCTTGTTTGCTTTCTACTTCATCCATTATTCAGGAAAAAAATAGGATTACCCATTTGATGACAATATGTTTTGCAATAAAACTATAAAAAGCTCCCTGAGGAGCGTTCACCTGTAATAATATCTCTGGCTGGTAGATGGAGCCAATTGTTAAAATTTTGTGATTGAGTTAGTTGTTTAAAAATCCTGTTGCTTATTGTAGCAAGTTGCACTAAAGTAGTTCCATTGAATCAATGGGGATTTGATGAGTCAGCTCCTTAATAAATTCCATTGATTCCAATGGGCCTACTCTAATGGCAGTTCATAGTAAGTCACAGTTAGTATATTACTAAGCTGTTTTGATTAATTGAAATCATCTTCTTTCCTGAATTTTGAATCCACTGGTTTGTCATTTCTGGAAGAGTAGAAAACATGTGTTTCATTTTTATCTTATTTTATCAGAAGTGGTAAAAAAAAAACTTTAATACTTCTCTCTGTCTCTGTCTCTCTTCCTCCCTCCCTCTTCCCCTACCATGCCTGCAGCCTCAAATTTTCCTTCTCAAACATTTGCCTCACCCTTACCATCACAAGTGTCACCACTGCCACCACCCCCTTTGCCTTTTGTGCCTCCGACAACCCTTTCGGCTACAAGTGGGACTTTTCTTCCTCCCTCTGTTGCTCCACCCGTGGTATCAGCTTTTGGTAACCCTGTCACTCAGTTCCCCTCTTCCCCACCAGTAAATTCAGCTCCAGGCTCTGCACTTTCTCCTCCTTCAACTGGTCCACCCACCTCTGGTTTTTCGGTGTCTTCCACCTATGACATCACCAAAGGCCATGCGGGTCGCGCACCTCAGACACCATTGATGCCATCGTTTACTCCACTCTCAGTCACAGGTAAAGGTGGTTCCATTCACTTTTAGAACCAGGAGTTTGTCAACCTCAGCGGTTTCTTCGTTGGAAGAATTTGTGCCATTTTCTCTACTACAAAATGTTGGCTAATTCACGGTTCAGATTCGATTTGGTTCTCGGGTGTCCTTCCCCGTCTTGTCAACGTGAAGCTGGGATACCCTTACTTACAAATCTATGTACACCATGGCTTCCACGAACAGGCCACACTTACACGTCCTTTGTATTCTCGAAGACTTTCACGGCCAGGATCTGATAGCTGTTGTGGGTTTTTCGGATTGTTTGACCATATTTTGGGGAGAGCACAGAGAGAACTCCTAGTTCCCTGAGTTCCTTGCCCTCTGAAGATGCCAGCCATAGAGTCTCGTGAAGCACAATGAAGAAAAACTTCCAGAACACGGCCAAACAGCACAAAAACTCACATTAGCTACATGGCTTTTGTTTCAGCAAACTAACAAAAACTCAGATTCAATTTAAGGTGGTAGAAAGGTATTCGAGGGCCAGGTTTGTTCAAGTATTCTCCAGCTGAAAAAGCACCCTGTATAGCCGAGCTTTTAAGTTCTACTCTCCATTTCATATAAAAATGTATGAAGCTTCTCACGATGTCCGTATCATAGTCTCCTTGCCATGAGTAGCCACCTAATGCCAGTTTCCCACATAGTAGAGTTTTAGAGAGGAGGCTTTACAGATTAAAGGTTCTCATCTGTAAATCCTAATCCTCACCCTTACACTGAGCCTTGATCTTTCTGAGCTACCGTTGCACATTTCTCCCAGCAAATGTTGACATTTTCCTTAAAACAGAAAAGAAAAGAAAAAGTAAAGATGCCTGTTCTTCGCAACCTGAATAAAGTGATGTTTTTAATAGGAACACAGAATTTTTTTAAAATTCTGACTCTGGTCAGAAAGGCAACCTTTAAAATAACCTATGGTAGCTTTCAGAATTGAAAGACACTATTTAAAACTAATAGTGAATATACTGTACTAATACTACAGAAGAACAAAGAAATACCATACTAAAAAGATAAGTAACATCAAAATACATCCAAAGCAGTAAGGTGCAACAGTTCACTTAAAACTCATTTGATATGGAGCATGGAGGGGGGGTTGGACTAGATGGCCTTGTTAGGCCCCTTCCAACTTCACTCTTCTAGGATTCTCTGATTGTATGATTTAAAAACCTTACCAGCCAGTCGCTCAGAGAAAGCTTGCCTTATCATTATGTATGCCATTTTGGCCCCAGCAGGATGCCTTCCTTAAAGATTTTTTAAAGGTAGATATTGTTAGCTGGGGGTGGGTGGGGGTGGGTGGGAGCATTTTACTAATATCTAGGGAACGCAGGGTTGTCGTGCATGGACCATTCTAGATATTAATATGAATATTTTTGCATGTCGGTTTTAGGTTTTCTGACCAACCCTGCGACCCAAGTGACCACTGTGCCTCCAATGTTAACTCCTGGTGGCTCTGGAAGTGCTTCCTCCATTACTTTCCCAGAAGAACATGAAGATCCCCGGGTTGCTGGCATGCCCAGTGAAATTTCTACAGGAAGTGGACTATGGGGCTTTATCAAAGTAAGAAGGCATTCCTTTCTGGTCAGGGTTCCAGTGCAAGTTGTTCTCCTGAAACAGTGCTAAAAAGAGGCAGAGAGGTTCTGTGAGTTGGTGATCGAAGGTACCAGTAGTTCTGGACAATTGTGATTCATCCTCTTTTGCTTATTTGCATTCCGTAGGCTGGAGCTCAGCAAACATGGGGGATACATTAGGGTTGTGGACCTCTTGTCCGAGTGCTGCAACGTTATGATGAACAGAGACAGCTTCGTCCCTGAGGAGGGACAGAAGCGATTTGACCAGCAGTATTGCTGGTGACTTTAATTGTAAGGGAAAGTATAGCATTTGGGATGGCCCATAATTGGGTAGAACAGCTAATTCCCTGGAAGACAGAAACAAAATTCAAAATGATCTGAATAGGATTGAGCACTAGGCTGAAAATAATAGAATAAAATTCAACAGGGAAAATGCCTATTTATTTATTTGTTTGTTTGTTTGTTTGACTTTTATACTGCCCATCTAGTCCTAGGGCTACTCTGGACGGTTTACAACATAAAATCTCAACATGTAGAGATGGGCAATAAATGAATTTTTTTGTTTTGTTTTTCGTTTCTCATTTCATTTCAGAACAAAATGAAAAATGAACTGATCTTTTAAAAATGTTATTCCCTTATTCTCATTATCCCTATTTCCTCATTTTACCCCTTTGCTGATTGAGTTGAAGGGGTGATTAAGAGAAGATTCCATTTCTGAAACCTGGTACCAACACCAACAGTGAATTGGGTCTTAACCTCTTGTAGGAAAGCAATAATCCTGAAGAAATGTGCTCATGGAGGGCTATACTTATCTGGGCAGTTCTTTGCATTTAACAAATCAACCTGTATCTTTTGGTCTGCTTGTTTGCACTCAGTGCAGTTATTCCTGATTTAAACCCCCTTTTGCAAAAAAGGATTATCAGGGGGAAGAACTAGGAACAGTTGTGTGTGTATGTATGTATGTATGTATGTATGTATGTATGTATGTATGTATGTATGTATGTATGTATGTATGTATGTATGTATGTATGTATGTATAGTATTTTTACCCTGCCTTTCTCCTTGGAAAAGCACCCAAGGTGGCTTAGAGTAAGGAGAATTTATAATAGGGGGTAGGTGGGAAACTGTTTGTGAATGCATATATCAGTGATATATTTCCATTGTGCACCACAGGGTGTGGCTGAGAATCCTATGGTGAAATCAGTACTTGATAAAACCAAACACTCAGTGGAGACAATGATCACAACCCTGGACCCTGGCATGACTCCATACATCAGTAAGTAGTATTTGTGGATCTCAGCTTACCATTCTCCAAACTGTTTCCTGCCCCAATATGTTTTGACCTCTAAGCCCTATCCTGCCCAGATAATCATAGGTACTGCCAAATATGGCATCTTTTGGCAGGGTTTATATCTTTATGTTTTAAGCGATGGGAGTGCAGTATTCTGTTTGCAGGGCTGGGAGAACTAATGTTTTGTAGGTTTTGCATCTTGCATCAATTCAGAGAGCACCATTGCTACTGCATGAGGTGCATGTGCAAGACTGAATTCTTCAGGAAAGTTCCAACTGCAGATAATCTGGAAGAAAAGTTATTCAGATACAATAGATCCCTGACTTAGTTTATTGTTACCACATCCTGCTCTTATGGCCATTCTAATGTTACCCAAGTCCCTGCCCACTAGCATCCAAATCTTAGTGTTATGTCCTCTCTGATTCGGTACACTGATGCCAGCAAGTGTGAGAACAGATGGAAGAAGAGATGGAAGGAGATCATGGAGTAACAGAAAAGGTGCATGCAGGACAGTGCAAAACAGGTAGGAGAAAGGAGAAGAAAGCCAGGGCGGATTGAGGATGGAGGTGGGCAGGTCAGAAAGAGGCAAACAAGGTGCCAGAGAATGGAGGCTTGTGAATAATCCCAGAACAGAGTACAGTACTTTAATGGTGCCTCAGCTCGCTTTGACCAATTCTATGAGGACTTGCAACTTCTTCTAGAATTGACACCTAATGAAAATGTTGTTCTCATCATAGGGGACTGGAATGCTAAAGTAGGGGAGTAAAGAGATAAAAGGAATAACAGGCAAGTTTGGTCTTGCAGTTCAAAATGAAGCAGGGCAAAGACCCATAGAGTTTTGTCCAGAGAACAAGCTGGTCATTACAAACACTCTTCCAACATCACAAGAGGTGACATCACACATGGACATCACCAGATGGGCAGTCGCGAAATCAGATTATGTTCTTCAGCCAAAGATGGAGAAGCTGTATACAGTCAGCAAAAACAAGACCTAAAGCTGACTGTGGTTCAGATCATCAGCTTCTTATAGCAAAATTCGGACTTAAACGGAAAAAAGTAAGGAAGATCACTGGACCAGTCAGGTACAATATAAGTCAAATCCCGTATGAATGCACAGTGGAGGTTAGAGGAACAATGTAGATCTGGTGGACTGAATGCCTGGAGAACTATGCATGGAGACTCATAGCATTGTATAGGAGGTAGGAAGGAAAACCGTCCTGAAGAAAAGAAAATGGAAGAAAGCAAAGTGGCTGTCCAGCGAGGCCTTACAAATAGCAGAGGAGAGAAGGGAAGCAAAATGCAAGAGAGAAAGAGAAAGATACAGAAAGTTGAATGCAGACTTCCAAAGATTAGCAAGGAGAAACAAGAAGGCCTTCTTGAATGAACAGTGCAAAGAAATAGAGGGAAACAATAAAAATGGAAAAACCAGAGTTCTGCTCAAGAAAACTGGAGATATTAAAGGGACACTTTGTGCAAAGATGGACATGATAAAGGGCAAAAATGGTAGGGACCTAACAGAAGCAGATGGCATTAAAGAATATACTAACGAATTATACCAGAAAGATCTGGATGTCCCTGATAACCAAGATAGCGTGGTTGCTAACCTGGAGCCAGACATCCTGGAGAGTGAAGTCAAGTGGGCCTTAGAAAGTACTGCAAACAACAAGGCCAGTGGAGGTGATGGCATTCCAGTTGAACTATTTAAAATCTTAAAAGATGATGTTGTTAAGGTGCTATATGCAATATGCTAGCAAATTTAGGAAACTTAGCAGTGGCCAGATAAATGGAAAATATCAGTCTACACCCCAATGCCAAAGAATGCCCCAACTACCATACAATTGCACCCGTTTCACATGCTATCGAAGTTATGCTAAAAAAATCTACAAGGGAGGCTTCAGCAGTATGTGGACAGAGAACTCTCAGAAGTACAAGTTGGATTTCGAAGGGGCAGAGGAACTAGAGATCAAATTGCCAACATGCGCTGGATTGTGGAGAAAGCTAGAGAGTTCCATAAAAACATTATGTCTGCTTCATTGCCTATGTAAAAGCCTTTGACTGTGTGGACCAGAGTAAACTATGGCAAGTTCTTAAAGTAATGGGGGTGCCTGACCACCTTATCTGTCTCTTGAGAAATATATATGTGGGATAAGAAGCAGCAGTCGGAACTGGATATGGAACAACTGACTGGTACAAAATTGGGAAAGAGGTATGGAAGGTTGTATACTGTCACCCTGCCTGTTTAACTTATATGCAGAGTACATCATGCGAAAGGTAGGACTGGATGAATCACAGGCCAGAATTAAGATTTCTGGAAGAAATAACAACCTCAGATATGCAAATACTACTCTGATGGCAGAAAGTGAGGAGGAATTAAAGAACCTCTTAATGAGGGTGAAAGAGGAGAGCACAAAAATGGGTTGAAGCTCAGCATTTTAAAAAAACTAAGATGGCTAAGGGTCCCATCACCTCCTGGCAATTAGAAGGGGAAGAAATGGAAGCAGTGTCAGAGTTTACTTTCTTGGACTCCATGATCACTGCAGATAGTGACTGCAGCACTATCTTGGGAGGAAAGCAATGGCAAACCTAGACAGCATCTTAAAAAGTAGAGACATCACCTTGCTGACAAAAGTTTAGATAGTCAAGGCCATGGTTGTTCCAATAGTGATGTATGGAAGTGAGAAGTGGACCATAAAGAAATCTGATTGCCATAGATTTTGACCCCTTTTGAGCTGTGATGCTGGAGGAGAGTCTTGAGAGTGCCCTGGACTGCAAGGAGATGAAACCTATCTATCCTGGAAGAAATCAACCCTGAATGTTCACTGGAAGGACAGATTTTGAAGCTGAAGCTCCAATACTTATGGCCACCTCATGTGGAGAGAGGACTCCTTAGAAAAGTCCCTGATGTTGGGAAAGATTGAAGGCTAAAGGAGAAGAGGACGGAAGAGAATGAGATGGTTGGACAGTGTCATCGATGCCACTAACATGGACTTGAACAGTCTCCAGGAGACAGTAGAAGGCAGGAGAGCCTGGCATAATCTGGTCCATGGAGTCACAAAGAGTTGGACATGACTTAATGACTGAACAACAGCTCGCCTTACCAGTGTAATTAGATAACTATTTATATTCAATGATTGAATTATAGTCTTAATGACATGACATTTAAACATGTAATAAACATAAACATATAGTATCAGTTCTGCAGCAAAACGTTGTATATCTGTTTTTAAGGGATGCCTTAATGCACATAATCACTTCTCACCTTCAGGATCTGGGGGAGAATTGGACATCGTTGTCACCTCTACAAAAGAGGTCAAGGTGGCTGCGGTAAGAGAAGCTTTCCAGGATGTTTTTGGAATGGCCACAGTGATAGGAGAAGCCGGGCAGTCCAACATTGCACCACAGCCCGTCGGCTATGCTGCAGGATTGAAAGTGAGTGCCCCTTCAGCCAGAAAAGATCTTGAAAGAATTACCTTTTGAACAGAAATTGCCAAAATCCACAAACTCTTGTTTCTGTTCTTTTCTGGGAGATTTGGCCCAATAGAATTAATTAACTTTACCAAGGTCTGAAGAAGTGCCTCAAATAATTCTGAGCCTATTGTGGTCTTTTAAAAGCCGTCCAAAAAGCATTTTGTAGCTGAGCTCCCTAAAGCGATAATGTCCAATAGAAAGGTTAGAAACAGCAATGATGAAAGCCACTTAAGGATATGTCATAGCATTTATGGGAAATTTAATGATTCTGCACATCCCTGTACATTTTAAGGGAAAGGCTTGTTTTCTCATCCCCTCTAAGCGTGCAGTTTTTGTACTATAATGTGTCTGAAAACACTGGGCCTAAAGACAAAGTTTTGGCTGACCAATTCAAAACAAAAGCAACTCTACCCATTGGCAGCTGAAGGAATCAGTGTCGGGAGAAAAGAAACGGTGTGCTGTCAAGTCATAAGTTCTGACTTTTTTCAAGGTTTTCTGGATAGAGAATACTCAGAAGTAGTTTACTGTTCCCACATTCTGGGAGGACTCTGGGACTAGGCAGCTTGCCCAAAGCCACATAGGCTGGCTCTACTCACAGCAGTATTAGCCGCTGGCCTCACAGCCAGAGACCTAAACCACTGAGCGATCTAACCAGTGTATCAGAATACAATTCCCTCAATGGAATTTAAGGTGTTTTAGTTGGAAGCATCCAGGATTGCCTAGGTTGCCCCCCTTGTTTAAGTACTTCTACTTGATGCTTTTCCTGCTGATTACTTTTGCTGTCATTTAGGGGGCACAAGAAAGGATCGACAGTTTGCGCAGGACAGGGGTAATACATGAAAAGCAACCTGCTGTGTCGATTGAGAATTTCATTGCTGAGTTGCTTCCCGACAGGTGAGACATCTCTATGTTTTGCTCAGACTAAAAGAGCCCTCTGTATTGCATCCAAAGAGTTAGTGGGAATGCTGATACTGTATTCTGGAAGTTGGGGGTGGGGTGAGATTCATGGTTGTCTACTGCAGTGATTCTCAACCTGTGGGTCCCCAGATGTTCCTGGACTGCAACTCTCAGAAGCCTCCACGATGCGTTGTGCTGGAAAGGATTTCTGGGAGTTGCAGTCCAGGAACATCTGGGGATCCACAGGTTGAGAACCACTGGTCTACTGCATTTTCTTGGTGTTTTTTGTTTGCTTACCTTGATATCCTTGCACTCAAAATTTTAACCGAGTTCTATAAGTGTGACTCAGTTTGCATAATAACACTCAGGCAATCCGTAAAACAGCATGCCTTAATGCATCCAGAGTTTGACAGAATAGTTATTGGAAACGATTTATTTATCTTTTGATAGATTTGGCAGAATTTCCATGTAAATTTCTGAAAACGACTAAGTCAAAGTACAAAAACAATCCTCAAGCATGATAAAAATTAAAATTATTTAAATTTTAAAAGCCAAATTAATGAAATGTAATGCTGACCCCCTCCTGAGCACAGAGAGTGTGGGGTTCCAAAGGAAACCATTCCAGACTTGGAAGAAAACCCTTCTGTTTTTTGCCTCTTTCTGAGAATCATGTCACCAGGGCTGCTCCTGCTCATTTTAAATAGCAGGGCAAGTTTATACTGATACAGGTAGCCTTTCAGATCACCAAGATAAAATTATTTATTTAGTAGAACAGGTAAGCAAATTTGCCTGGAAGCAAACAAACCACCAAGTGCATTAAGGCCCTTTCATGTTTTCACTGAACAGGCCGTTGAGGGTGGCAGGATAGCAAGAAAGACTTCTTCTCAAGAACATAGGAGTTAGGTTAAACTAACACAATGGAGGTGGGAAAAAGTTGGCAACAAGGATAGATCTTTCATATGATCCCAGAATCATGCAGGTCACATTTGTGGCCAGGTTTGCATATTGTGCTTTGAAATTCTAAGTTCCTAAGTTTGTAAGAAAGTTAAAGAAAGAAAGAAAGAAAGAAAGAAAGAAAGAAAGAAAGAAAGAAAGAAAGAAAGAAAGAAAGAAAGAAAGAAAGAACTGTAAAAATCCCTAGTGCTGAAATTAGCAAAGAGGCCATCATGACTTAAGAGCTGATGATGCATACGCTTACTATTGGTTTTGCTTAGCTGGATTCATGGATGCTCATTGAACTTTAGTTCAAAGTGTGCTGCTTATATCCTGTCCCACTGGACTTAAAGCACTCTCTGGGCAGTTTACAGTAGTTGTTTTTTTAACCAATAGAACAAGACTGTCTTGCTGCGTATGTTGCCTTTTGTGGTTTTATTTATTGTGTTAGTTAAATGTTTTTCTATATCTACTGTGCTATTATTGATTTATTGTATTGTTGTAAACCACCCGGTGTTCCTTCTGGAAGACAGGTAGTCTATAAATAAATAAATAAATAAATAAAATATGCAGGCATATTTTATTTATTTATATTTTGCCTACCATTGTTTAGTTATTGAGGTGCTATAAGGTTTTAACTTTGTCTAGCGTTATTATTATTTGTTTTTATCTGTGCATTTCTTGTAATTTGTGTGGCTATTGAAGCCTTGAAGCCTTGTAAGCCGCTTAAGAGTACACAATGTAGATAAGCGGGGTATAAATGCAACAAATAAATAAATAAATAAATAAATAAATAAATAAATAAATAAATAAATAAATAAGCAATAATTGACATAGGGTAAACCTTGACATAGTGAGATCCATATGCCAAACTGATTATTTTATTTGGATGTGGCTTATAGGTGTAAAAGTTGAGTTTTCCTAACATAAATCTGAAACTTGTTTCAGAAAGATTGTCTTATGGAAGCATTTTGACCTGCCTTTCACAGCTTTTCATTGTCTCACAATGCAGCTAATGCACCTTCCTTCTTCTTCCAGGTGGTTTGATATTGGCTGCTTGATTGTAGAGGATCCAATCCATGGCATCCACCTAGAAACATTTACACAAGCCACTCCAGTGCCCCTGGAGTATGTACAGCAGGTGTGTTTGGCCTTCTGGGAGTTGGGTACTCAAAGGCAGACTTATATGTGTTCCTTCCACTGACACTATTGTACATGTCTTATATTATTGGACTAAATCTCTCCTTTGGCTTCCTTTGCTAATGCTAATGGAATTTGCAGTGCAACAGTAACTTGAGGGGGCCTGAGTTCAGTTTTTCAAAGGAGCAGTGTGATCTGTCTCAACTTGTTTTCAAAATGGGGAAAGCAAAGTGGGGAGGCAAAATATTGTAGCTCTTTAAAGGCTGATCGATTTATCTCAATGTGAATTTCTCTGGATCAAAATGCATTTTTTTTTCCAGTGGATTGTACAGTTCTGGGTTTTGAAACTTGAAAGCTCATCCTGGAATAAATAAATGGCTAACGCTTAAAGCATAGACTATTTTGCCTCCTATTATTTTTCCCAGTGTGCAGCATCCCACAAAAAACTCAGGGTTCAGTTGAATATTAATATTTTTTGGCTGAAGAGTTAAATCAGTGGTTCTCAACCTTCCTAATGCCGTGACCCTTTAATACAGTTTCTCATGTTTTGGTGATGCCTTACCATGCTTGGCCACTGCCACAGGTGCCATAGAGAACTTCCCTCTACAGGCACCCTCAGTTAATTGCAGCCTGCAGTGCCAATTATCTGACATCCCCTCCAACCTATCAAGCTGTAATTCACTCTCCCCCCACTTCTCCCCCCTCTTCCTCCAGACCCAAGCCGTTTGTGCCTTTTTCTTCGCTGGTTCATGGCAACCCCTGTGAAATGGTCATTGGACCCCCAGGTTGGGAACCAATGAGTTAAATGCACACAGATTCGTTTCAGATCAGCCGTCCAAAGCCCAAGCGTTAACAGATATCCCAAAGAAGAACTCATGAGTGGGCTTATTTTTACTGTCTACATCTTTCCACCTACGCATTCAAACCTCTTTTATGCATTATTTCACAGGCTCAGAGTCTGACCCCTCAGGATTACAACCTCAGATGGTCAGGGTTGTTGGTGACAGCGGGCGAAGTGATAGAGAAGAATTTGCCGCATGTGAGCCGAACAGATTGGCACATGGCTTTCACCGGCATGTCTCGCCAGCAGATAATTTTCAGCGCTGCAAAAGCCATCGCAGGAATGTACAAGCAACGTTTACCTCCAAGGACCACTTGAGCAGAAACTCGCTCTTAATCTTCAAGGAGACTCGTTTTTTAAAAGGCCAAGAGTCGAAAGGAAACAATCACCAACTTCTACTCTTTCACTGAAGATGCTCATTCTTTGTAGCCATTCTGTAGTTTTTTTCTTTTTTTTGAAAAGTGAAGGTTTTCTTTGGATAATGGAAATGAGCAAATTATTCATGCATTCCCACAGCAAAATATCTTGAAGGGCTTATAAGAAAAACCCATGACCATATTTATAACAGGCCAAAAAGCATCAACACGTATTTGAAATGCTGTTTTCAGATCCAGATTGCCATGCATATTTGACAGTCACATACTTAATTTGATTTCATGGGTGTGTGATTCTTCCTGCTGGAATAATTCTTTCTCATGGCACCTAAGAGTTAAGCTAGGGGGAAAAAACACATCAGAATTGCTGGCCTTTCAGTGCTGCTTTCAGGTCTGCAAAGTGAGACATGTGCAGTTGTAAATGGAACTTGAAATGGTCTTACAACTGTCTTACTTTACCGATGAGAAAATTCCTGGAAAACTTGTCAGTTAGGCAGTAAAATTACAGACACATATTTGCACACCACCGAAACCATACAGAGTTTATACTAAATAGTATATATACTAAATAGTGCAAGATGGAGGACTAAAAGGCAGGATTAAAATGGGGATTCTGCACCACTATATGCAGAGCATAAGAAGGGTGTTACCCGTCTGTTTTTCTTTAACATCACTGGAGGGTAATTCCTTCACAAACTGGTAGGAAACCAGTGTGGTTTAGCTCATGATCGTTTATACAGGAAAACACCTCAGCGGTATAGTGGGATAAGTCAATTGGACCTTTATCTAATAGAAAGATCAAAGCTGCTTGGCCATTTTTGTGAGCCTCCTGCTGGATCACCACTCACATCAGACATACCACATTCCTGCTGGAAAATATGCCATACAGGGAGCTGGATGTCTTCTAGCAGGCTCACCTTGCGGGAACTAGATGTACACTCCATTGACACTTACCTAGCTGCCTTTGTGTGGTAACATAAATAGCAGCAATATAGCAGGTTGAGGACTTATAAATAAATAGCAGAAGTAGCAGCAAGTGATGAGGCGGTGTGAATTATGCAGTCCCTGGTGTGCTCTGGGGTAGGAGTCGGGAACATGAAAGCTTTTCCCTGAAGGTCCCTACCCCTGTGGAAAAGCTGCCAAAGGACCATTCACATCTAGAATGGGCTACTCTAGGCTTCTAGTGGCACAAGAAGAAGGATATTCAGCACATAAATGTGTTCTGCAGCATTTGTCAAAGCAGCCTTCCCCAACCTATTGCCTTGTAGACAGGATGAACTTCTGCCAGGCTCTGGAGATTTGTGGGAGTTCAAGTCCAACCAAGTCTCATTTCATTTCATTTCATTTATTAAATTTATATCCCACCCATCTGGCCACTCTGGTACTACCAGGTACTCCATTGCAAGTACAGCCACTTATATTGTTTCCCATACACAATCTCTCAATTCATATTTATAAATTAAACGTCAGAGTGTATTTTGATAACTTTTAAGGGGAGAAGCCTATTCTCTCTCTCTCTCTCTCTCTCTCTCTCTCTCTCTCTCTCTTTCCCTTTGCCTTACATACAAGTGTCTCAATTTATATTATTAAGTCTTTTGTAGATGATTCCAATAGATATTTTAATGGAAATTACCTGGTTAACCAGTTGCGCATTTTTCTGTCTAGTGGAAAATATAGTTTGTGCAAATAATATATTTTGCCATGCTTGACTTGTAAATTTGAATTAAATAGATACTGCTTGTCTTAGAACTGTGAGCTTTCCCTCCCTAATAAATAACAGTACCTTTACTAGCACAAAAGCAGTAAAACTTACTCAAGCTGATTTGTTAAATGTCCATATTTACAGAATCCCAAAGGCAGAAACATTCAAACAGGAACAGAACTTTGTCTCCTAACAATTGATCCAAGTAGGTCTGTGACTCTTTCCATAATATCTACTACAGTGGTCCCCCGCCCTTTTGCGGTTCATATACTGCGGTCCCGCTATATTGCGATATTCTTTTTTGATATATTGATATTGATATATATTCAATTTTAGAAAAGAAACTAAGGAGATGTCAGGAGGCCCTATAAGACCATGCAGAGTGCACTTCCTAGCCCAGTGTTGGCGAACCTATGGCATGGATGCCAAAGGTATCAATGGGAGCCCTTTCTATGGGGCACCGTAGTGCCCCTTCACAACCCCTGCATTGAGGTTAAACGGCTGTAGAGTATTGGCACTCTGCTGCTATTATGTCTGAAGAAGTGGACACTGCCCACGAAACGTTACATTATTTACAATATGAAAGTTAGTCTTTAAGGTGCCACATGTTTTGTGTCTTTTTTTTTTTTTTATAAAATGTATGCCGAACAATTAGTGGGTTTCGAATCTCAGTTTGGGCACTCGGCCTCTTAAAAGGTTCAGCAGCAATACCATCCCTGTCCCAGCCAGTGCCCGGAATCGGGTTCGTGAAAGCACTCGGGGTGGGGTGGGGGGTCGTTTTGGAGTCCGGCTTGTGAGCCAACCCCTTTTGCCGCTCCTGAGGTTACTTTCTGTTCTGCACCCCAGCCGACCCTCCATGAATAAGGGCAGGGGTCCTCCAAAGTTTTCAAACAGCGGGCCAGTCCACCCCCCCCCAGACACCACTGGGGGCCGGATCCCAGTCCAAAAGCAGCTGCGGAGGCTGGCTTGCTCCCAAAACAGGGGGTAGGTGGGGGTGGGGGGGTTGCAATTGGTCCCAGGGGCCGGATTCAGGCCCTTGGGGGGCCACATCCGGCCCCCGGGCCTTAGGTTGAGGACCGCTGAATAAGGGTAAGGCAGGGCTCTCCCCCCCCCCCCCCCGCAGCACTGCAATCTCTCAATTCATATTTATAAATTAAACGCCAGAGTGTATTTTGATATCTTTTAAGGGGAGAAGCCTATTCTCTCTCTCTCTCTCTCTTTCCCTTTGCCTTACATACAAGTGTCTCAATTTATATTATTAAGTCTTTTGTAGATGATTCCAATAGATATCTTAATGGAAATTAACCGGTTAACCAGTGGCGCCATTTTTTTCTGTCTAGTGGAAAATATAGTTGGTGCAAATAATATATTTTGCCATGCTTGACCCAGCTGGAGCGCCGGGGCGAGTCGCACGTCGGAATGCGGGTTCCCCCCCAGCAGCTCTCTCTGCACGTGCCCAGCGGCCGCGTCACCGCCAAAGCACTTCCGGGGTTGCAAAGCGGATCCGGGTCTGAGCCTGTGTGTGTGTGTGTGTTTGTGTAGTGTGTATGTGTGTATGTGCATGTGTGTGTAGGTGTAGGTGTACCTCACTGGGTGCTCTCCCCGTGAGCCCCGGCAGAGAATTTGCTACAAAGGGGTGTGCGTGTGTGTGTGCGTGTGTGTGTGTGTGTGTGTGTGTGTGTGTGTGTGTGTGTGTGTGTGTCAGGGGTGGGGGGTGGGGGGGTGGGTGGGGGGTGGGATCCGGGGAAGTTTCCCTTCCGCCCGCCCGCCTGCCTTGGCTTGCTTGTTCGCTTGCACCAACGGGTGACGTTTGCAGAGCCGCCCGCCGGCGCGCGAGGGGTGTGTGTTGTGTGTGTGTTGTGTGTTTGTGTGCGTGCGTGTGGGTGTAGAGTCTCTTGCCGGGCTCCCCTCGTCCCCCCCTTTTCTTCCCCCCCGAGGAGGCGAGGGATGTGGCTCTTCTCCCGGGACCCGATCCGCGACTTCGCCTTCGAGGCGGTCCCCCCGCCGGAGGAGACGCCGACGACGCCGCTGCTGCTGCTGCCACCGGGGGAGCCTGGCAGTTCCACCGCGGGAGGAGGAAGGTCCGGGCTCTCCCTAAAACCACAACACCCCAACCCCCCAACCCACCCCCACCCCCACCCCCACCGCCGCCTCCGCCCCCAGCCTCCCCTGCTCTTGGCGCGCCAGGCCGAAGTTCTCCCGGGGAGCCTCCCCCCACCCGCCCCCGGCCTGATCAGGGCAGACCAGAGCACCTTCCGCCACCTCCGGCCAAAATTGCCCGCTGGGAATTTGCTACAAAGGGGAGGGAGTTCAGGCCGAACTGGGTTCTCCCGTGTGTGTGTGTGTGTGTGTGTGTGCCCCACTGTGTGTACACCTCACTGGGTGCCTGAGTCCTGGCTGAGAATTTGCAGCAGACCTCACTGGGTGCTCTCCCGTGTGTGTGTGTGGTGTGTGTGTGTGTGTGTGTGTTCCGCCACCTGTGTGTGTAGGTGTAGCTGTAGGTGTAGGTGTACCTTACTAGGTGCTCTCCCCATGAGTCTCGGCAGAGAATTTGCTACAAATGTGTGTGTGTGTGTGTGTGTGTGTGTGTGTGTGTGTGTGTAGGTGTAGGTGTAGGTGTATCTCACTGGGTGCTCTCCCCGTGAGTCCTGGCTGAGAATTTGCTACAAAGGGGTGTGTGTGTGTGTGTGTGTGTGTGTGTGTGTGTGTGTGTGTGTGTGTGTGTGTAGGTGTAGGTGTAGGTGTACCTCACTGGGTGCTCTCCCCGTGAGTCCCGTCAGAGAATTTGCTACATGTGTGTGTGTGTGTGTGTGTGTGTGTGTGTGTGTAGTGTGTACCCTCACTGGGTGGTCTCCCCATGTGTCTCGGCACCTCACTGAATTCCCCCATGTGTGTGTGTATGTGTGTAATCACTGTGTGTCCCCGTGTGTGTGTGTGTGTGTGTGTGTGTGTGTGTGTGTGTGTGTGTACACCTCACTGGGTGCTCTCCCCGTGTGTGTGTGTGTGTGTGTGTACACCTCACTGGGTGCTCTCCCCGTGAGTCCTGGCTGAGATGGGGGTGGGGGGCGACGGGAGTGTGTTTGCCCCAAGAAGAGAATGATAGAAAACCCAGTGTAGAGCTGGAAACGCCCAGCTTCCACTTATTTTATTTCTTTATTATTTATTTTGAATATTTTTACCTTTCTCCTTGGAAAAGGACCCAAGGTGGCTTATTTATTTCGCTGTTTTATTCTCCAGGGCATTCAGGCTGTCGGGGCAGCTCTACACATAGGGTGGGACTGGCTGTGCAGGGGGCGTTCTTTGTGTTTCCATTCTGATGAAATGGAAGAGGGGGGGAGAGCTGGTTGGAAATAACCCTATTTTTTTTTCGGTCCCTGCCCTTTTTGATGGGCAACAAAGGGGATTTCCTCTGGAGGAGCTAAAGGTGTGAGATAAACTTAGGGTTGGGTTTTTTTTGCCACCGTGGCACAAAAGGTCTGTCCGGGATCCAGTCGAGTGCAGTCTGCCAAAGGTTGGACATGTTAAATGTATTGGACAACAACCCCTAGAATCTTCCAGCCAGCTAGTCAGTGGAATCTGGGCAACCTAGTCCAGAATGTCGAAGGTGACGCCTGCATTCACAAATACAGTAACATTTGTCATGCCTGGTTTCTCCCTACCACCTTTTCAGGGTTCAGGGTTTTAGAAACCTCAGCCCCCTTTCGTGTCTCTTGTTTTAAGGAAAGGATTTATTTAAGAGCAGATTACCTGCTTTGTATACAAAGTTTCAGACCACAAATTATCCAAGCCCCCGCACCACCACCATCACCACCATTGGTGACCAGTTAGCAAATAATTGAAAAAAAATATGTTTTTGTTTTTTTTGCTTGAAACCCTAGAAAGCTGCTTCCAGTCCAAATATAGAAGGCCCAACTAAATTAGTGGATGATTGAACCACAGCATTAGCTTCTCAGTTTTGAGTTCTCTTCCTTGTCACCAACTAGAGATGTAAAATTTCCAGAAATTTTGAAGCCATGGGGGAAAATATTCAAAAAGACGGAAAAATTAGGGGAAAACAGCCCTCTCCCCCCACAAAAGTATCCGGAAAATTTACATTCCTAACACCACTCTACCCTGTCTGCAGTGTCTTTTCTTCCTCCTTGACTGATGTATGTTCGGTGTTTTGTGCAGGCCACAGGAGAGCAAGTGTCCTTGTTTGTGCATGATGTGAAACCCAATTCTGAAGAACAGACTCAGCTTGCCAAGGCAGCCTTCAAATACTTAAAGACACTACGGCACCCCAATATCCTATCCTATATTGATGGACTAGAGGTAGTATACATAAAAAGTTGTCTTCTCTCTTCTGTGGAGGGAGGGTGGTGTTTTGTTGCAGAGGAGGAGGATGGAGTATATTTAAAAAGCATTGGAGTCCTTGGGCTTTGATATCCAGTTATTCAGAAGTACTCATTTTTATATAGAAACGTTTAAAATGCTCTATGCTAGCTGAACAGCTCACCGAGTCAAAGTACCTGGATCAGGTATTCAGTTCCCCACTGTGTCTTTGGCAGTTAGAGCCAGCCAAGGTGGTCTTGGGGAACCTGCATAGTCCCAGAGCACCCCCAAAAGAAGCCACTTCTGAGTATTTTCTACCTAGAAAACCTGGAAACTATTGCCAAGATTGGATTGTGGAATTATTAATATTTTTCTTCCAGGATTCTGGAGCATTGTACAGTGAACGAAGAACAAGATGCCAAAATACAAATGCCTTAATAAAAATGAAATTAGTTATATTGGTACATATTGGGGGAAAAATCAAAATATGGTGCTTGTTGGAGCCATGGTATAGATGTGTTTGATGATATGTGTGCCTTCAGAAGCTTGAGATCAACCCTAGTTTATTTTTTCTGCCACATGGTCTGGGGAGCATTTCCCCTCTTTTCCTGCCTGTACTCCCTGCTCTCTTATCACCCAGGGTTGAAGTACTGTATTCAGATTTTTGGACAGAGTGAGACTTCTAATAATCAAAATTGACACCTCAGCACTGTTGCATCTACAAGGGAAAGAAATGTTAGATCATAATTTTTCGAGTCCAGGAACTTGGATGTGAATCTCTTATTGTAAGGCAGCTTCGTGCTCTTGTGCAAATCAACCATCTGTTGACTGTGATGAGGATTGGACCTCTGTCGCACTTGTAATAAGAAGGCTGCCATTTAGTGGGTTGGTACCTTTTGTGTGTATTAGAGGTTTCTAGCACCCCAAGGTAGGGCTGGTAAATACCACATCCCAGACCTTGGAATGCTGCTGCAAGTTGAAGTAGATAAAATGGAAAGAGGGATTAAATGTCTGGATTAAGATTCTTTCTCCCTCTTAAACAGTCAGTCTGCAATTATTTAACAAACAATGCTGTCATTACAAGAAGTCAACACAGGTTTCTTAAAAACAAGTCATACCAGACTAATTTGATCTCTTTGATAGAATTACAGGCCTAGTGGATCAAGGGAATGCTGTGGATATTGTTTATCTAGACTTTAGTAAGGCCTTCAATAAGGTTCCACGTGGTATTCTTGCTAAGAAGTTAGTAGAAAGTGGGATAGATAGTGCTACTGTCAGGTGGATTTGTAATTGGTTGACTGATTGCACCCAAAGGATGACCATAAATGGCCTCTCTTCAGCTTGGGGAGACGTGACCAGTGGGGTGCCCCAGGGTTCTGTTCTGGGTCCAGTGCTGTTCAATATCTTTATTAATGACTTGGGGGGAGGAATAGAGAGTATGCAAATTAAATTTGCAGATGATACCAAATTGGGAGGGGTTGCTAATTCCCTAGCGGATAGGATAAAAATCCAAAAAGACCTTGACAGATTAGAGTGCTGGGCCAAAGCTAACAGAATGGATTTCAACAGAGGAAAATGTAGGGTGCTACATCTAGGTAAAAAAAATGAATTGTACAGATATAGGATGGGGGATACTTGGCTGGAGAATAGTACCTGTGAAAGGGATCTGGGAGTCGTGGTCGATCACAAATTGAACATGAGTCAGCAGTGTGATGCGGCGGCCAGAAAAGCCAATGCAATTCTTGGTTGCATCAACAGAACCATAGTGTCTAGATCAAGGGAAGTGATAGTACCACTCTATTCTGCTCTGGTCAGACCCCACCTGGAGTCCTGTGTCCAGTTCTGGGCACCTCAATTTAAAAAGGATATTGACCACCTCGAGCGGGTGCAGAGGAGGGCGACCAGGATGGTTGAGGGTCTGGAGGAAATGTCTTATGAGGAGAGGCTTAGGGAACTGGGAATGTTTAGCCTTTCAAAAAGAAGACAGAGGGGATATGAATATTTAAATATTTAAATATATGAAAGGATGTCATATTGAAGAGGGAACAGGTTCGTTTTCCATGGCTTCAGAGACTAGGACTCGGGGCAGTGGTTTCAAACTACAGGAAAAGAGATTCCATTTGAACATTGGGAAGAACTTCATGACAGTTAGAGCTGTTCGGCAATGGAATATGCTGCCACAAAGGAGGGTGGAGTCTCCTTCTTTGAAGGTTTTTAAGCAGAGGCTGGATGGCCATCTGTCGGAAATATTGTGATGGGGGTTCCTGCATGGCAGGGGGTTGAACTAGATGGCCCTTGATGTCTCTTCCATCTCTGTGATTCTGTGATTCCTCACATGCTTAGGAGCTGATGTCAGTCTGCGTAGACAATTCAGACAAGAGTAAAATTAAGGCAGTCTCCTTTGTTCTTCATGTTTTCTCATTTTCCTCGGCAGACTGAAAAATGTTTGCATGTGGTCACAGAGCCGGTGATGCCTCTCTCAGCCTTCCTGGAATCCAGAGACAATGGAAAAACCCTGAGTGAGCTGGAGATCTCATGGGGACTTCATCAGATTGTGGTAAGAATAGGGATTCATGGCAAATTGCAGCCAACAAACCCTGTTCCCTGGATTTTAGGAGCCAGTGCCTGGCGGGGTGTGTGTGTGTGTGTGTGCTTGAGGAGGGGTGTGAGAACCCAATCCAGTTCTGACTGTTTGTATCTGCTTCCCTTTTGGACACTGCCTTTACTAGAAAGCTCTCAGCTTCCTGGTGAATGACTGCCATCTCATCCACAACAATGTATGTACGTCCGCTGTCTTTATTGATCGCGCCGGCGAGTGGAAACTAGGTGCTTTGGATTACATGTGCTCGGAGCAGGGAGATGTTGCTGTGCCACGGAAGGGCCCCCTGAGTTGCAGAAGTACAATCCTCCTGAGTTGGTAGACAGTAGCAAAAGCGTGGGAGAGAAATGGTGAGTCGTTTTAAAAGACGAATCTGGGTTTGTCACATTGGACGTTAGTCACATTGTATTGTAATTGGAATCTATATCTTCTTGAAACAATACAATCAGACATATGGGCAAGATTAAAAATGGGAAGTTTGGGAAATTACGAAAAAGAAAAGTGGTATAGTTATTTTAGATGGATTAGGGAAGAAAAAGTATCCAAAGAAATATGGGAGAAATGTAAAAAACTGAAGGATTGGCTTAAGCTATGAAGAAAGTAAGGAGGTTTAAGAGGAAGCCAAAGACATTGGTGGAATGTACTAAAGAGCTTGTAGGAAAGAATGGAAAATAATTTGTTCTTCAGTTCCAGGGGTTGGGGAGGTGTTGGGGAGGGGGGATGCAAAAACAAGTGATGTAATTACGTATTATTCTGTATGTATTACTTATTAGTTTCTCAAAAATTAATAAAAAATTAATGTTAAAAAACCCCAAAAATTAAAGTAAATGGTAATGAAATGGTAACGGGGGAAAAAAAGGACATAGCAGAAGGTTGTGGAAGAGTCCTATAATCTGAGATCTGGAGGGTGGAGAGGTTTTTCCTAGGGGTTTTGGCATGCCATAGCATCAATGAAAAAAGTACCAGATTTCCTTCAATTAAGGTTTCATGGTTTCTGTGTGTCTTATCTATGTACTTCAGAAACATTATTCTTCTTGTAAATAAAGCACAGAGGATATGTGCTTGGAAGTAAAGGCAGCACTTCTTGGCTATGGTAGCAACTGTAATGATGGGAAGAAGGGACCTGGGAGGTAACCTTGATAGATCTTCAGAATGATGGGAGATGGAATATGACCTGAATGCCACACACAGTCTGTAGATGGCCTGCAGGCAGCCTTCTTCTGCTCTACTAGAAGCAGTAGTAAAGGAGATATTCCAGAGTGTTGGTCAGTTTACCATGATGAAAGCTGTGGTTGAAACATCAGAGGAATAATGAGAAACTGAGATCTCTGATATCCCTAAAATTCTGAGTTTTGAGAACTTCAGTTAGTAGAGGTAATTCAAGTACAAACACAGTGCATAAATCTGGGGACATAAAATTATTTTCAGAATTAATTTCTGAAACATTCCTATGGTAGATTTCACAGTTCTGTTCTATTTTTGCTAGCTACCAGGGGAAAATAAATTAATGCATAGTGTATGTCAAAAGAGAGACTGCCAAATGTTTGCTTACTGAACAATCTAATCAACAAGGGGAAAAAAGGAAAAAAGGGTGAATTGAATGGCACCTTAAAGACTAACTGTCATATTTTAATGTAAGCTTTCGTGTAGTATGTCCACTTTGTCAGGAATCAGGGTCAGAATACAGAGACTACTTGGTAAAACATTCATGCAAAGCATGATGGCTCATTGTCATCTAAGTTCTGCCCATTTGGCTCTTGAAATTAATGCAGGTGATGCATTTATATTGTTTTGACCTTTCTTGTTGAATTGAAGGTTCTTTGGTTAAAATTAAGAAAATTTTAGAACAGCCTGAGGAAAATGGTTTGTGCATTGAATCAAGTAGGCTGTGGTGATCAAAAGCGGTTGATGTAATCAATCTGTTTTTAGACTGCCGTTGAAGACACCAAAGGTGGGGCTAGACCCCAGTTGGCCATAACAGATTAGGGCCACTTTGAGTATTTATTTATTTATTTTAGAGTATTTTACCCTGCATTTCTCTTTGGAAAAGGACCCAAGACAGTAAGGAGGGATAATACACAGTCCAGGACGATTAAGACATGTTCAAGTAATTGAGAACAAGGAATTGAGGGACATCTTACAGCATTAATAGACAACATTACATTAAAGCTACAAGACAATGCGAGCAGTTAAAAGGAGAGTATTAGTATTTTCTCTGCATTCTTAGAAGATTGTGATGAGCAGTGCTTGAAGTTGTAAAAAAACAGTTTCAGGAACAGAAATTATAATAACAGGATGTATAGTAACACTCCATTTCATGCTCAAGATATATTCCTAGAAAATAGAGTGCTAACTGAATTAGCACTGAACAGGTTGTTTTAACATGATGCTTTATTGGAGTGCTGGTGCAAACAAGGCAGAGGAGGCACCAGGCTCTCCAGATGCTTGACCCACCACAAAATGACCACCCCAGCCCACATGCTGTAGCAAATCAGTGCAAAGCAGGGCAGTGTTGCATGACTAAATTTTAAAAGTGACCACTTCTATATTAGGGTAAGAAATCAGTGGTGGATCTTGCACATGACTGGTATTTTCTTACAAGATGATTTTGCTGCTGCTTCACTTATGTATGGGTATGCAGTTCAGTTTCACATGCTTCTTCACTTTTTCGTTGCTGTGGCTGAAAGACACTCAGCTCATGTGACACCCCATTCCTCTGTCATGGTAGGTCAGCTGACATGTGGCGCCTTGGCTGCTTGATCTGGGAGGTCTTCAATGGTCCCCTGCCTCGGTCATCTTCCCTCCGGTCTTTTGGCAAGGTATGTATCCAACAGGAGAAGAGAGGAGGGCTGGCTTGCTATGTCTACAAGGAACACAGTTGCGGGGAGCGGGGTGGTTTCCCCTCTGCCCTTTGGAGGCTGTTTCTAAAAGTGTATTAGTTTGATATTGGTTTGATGATGGCTGTGGTTCCATCTTATTTCATTGGGCTTTTAGTTTGGAGAGACAATGGTTAGAATTTTCTTCAAGAGAGCTTCAGTGCCCTCTCTTGAACTACAGGAGAGAATTCCACTGGCGTCACCAAACTACAAGTCCCAGGATTCCATAAAGTGGAGCAGAGGCAGAGGTGCACAGTAGGGGCTGGTATGCTTCCCTCTCCTTTAAGCTTTACAGGGGAAGCTGTGTTTGCTGAGGAGCTCCTGGAGGAGAAACAGCGGAGTCTTTCTAGAAGTTACAGTTCCTTTCTTGCATTTCAGGTCCTGCCATGACTGGGCTTCTCTCCACTTCAATTGTGCTATCTCTTGCTTGCTTGCCACCTTCCTCCCCTTTGTCCTCTAGATTCCCAAATCTTTGGTCCCACATTACTGTGAGCTGGTCGGTGCCAACCCCAAACTGAGGCCCAATCCTGCCAAGTTCTTGCAGAACTGCCGTGCGCCAGGTGGCTTCATGGACAACAGCTTTGTGGAAACCAACCTCTTTCTGGAGGAGATCCAGGTGAGGGGGGAAGGGGAATCACAGAATCATTGCGTTAGAAGAGACCTCCAGGGCCATCTAGTTCAACCCCCTGCAATGCAGGAACCCCCATCACAGGACTCCCGACAGGTGGCTATCCAGCCTGTGCTTAAAAACCTCCAAAGAAGGAAGGCCCGATCTGTCCTCTGAGAGGGCCAAATTCAGCTTGGTATCCTCAGCCTCTGTCCAATGAGGAGACTTTTGAAAAATAGCCGTGACAGTGGCAGGTTTGTCATTTTGTTGGGTTTCTGAAGACTCACAGAAGTGTCTTCAGGTTCTGAGAGCATGTCGTGGACGATTCCACAAAGAGGTGGCAGCAGGCGTGTTTCAATGGTCTCTGTTCTTACTCAGATTAAGGAGCCTGCTGAAAGGCAGAAGTTCTTCCAGGAGCTCAGCACCAACCTAGATTCCTTCCCAGAGGACTTCTGCCGCCACAAGGTTCTCCCGCAGTTGCTTACAGCGTTTGAGTTTGGAAACGCTGGCGCTATCATCCTCACACCACTTTTCAAGGTAAGCAGTCCATGGACTGGGGGCAGAGGGGGCCCATTCCCACACATTCCACATGGTGTACTTAGATGTCAAATGGGCCTACGCAATTAAAAGGGGGAATGGGTAGAACAGGAGAGAGGATGATGCAGGTAGAGGGCTGGAATAGAGGTTTCGCTTGTGAGGAAAATATGTGGTGAAATTTAAGTAAACTCATGCCTTTTCCAGCCACAGGGCTGAAGACAGTGTCTAATGGTTGAAAGTTAGGATTCTTTGGTTCATTGCATGAGATCCCAGGTTTCATCCTCAGTATATCTAATTTTCCAATACGTACATGGTAGTCCAGAACAGGGCAAGATTAGATGGCATCCTTTCACTGATGCTTTTTTCCTAGCTTATGTCCTTGCTTATTTATTTTGGCTGTTATTTATTGTTGGAAACCACCTGGGGTGGCCTTTGGAGCTAGATGGGTCCAAACCAAAAAGAAGGCTGAGGGGGGATAGGATAGCTATGTTTAAATATTTGAAACGATGTCATATTGAAGAGGGAATAGGTTTGTTTTCCATGGCTTCAGAGGCTAGGACTCGGGGCAATGGTTTCAAACTACTGTACAGGAAAAAGATATTCCATTTGAATGTTAGGAAGAACTCCATGACAGTTAGAGCTGTTCAGCAGTGGAATATGCTGCCACAAAGGAGGGCGGTGGTTTTTAAGCGGAGGCTGATATAGGCCATGTGATGGGGGTTCCTGCATGGCAGGGGGTTGGACTAGAAGTCCCCTTGAGGTCTCTTCCAACTCGAGGAGTCTAAGTTTCTATGGTATATTAGTTAAATAAATAAATAGTTTCTTTGTAATCGGGGCATAGGTTGCCGTATATTTCAGACTAAAAGCAGACGTGAGGCTAGGAGGCAGTGGGAAAAAGATGGACACATAGGGCCTGGGACAGTAAGATTTATGTAGGGTGATTATTTCAGACATTTTCAGACTCCGGGACATGTCTCTAGCCCAAAGATAATTTGCTTATGGAGATCCGTTCCCATGAGGTCAAGCCTTACCAACAGTGAGGCTCAGTAGCAGTAGTAGGTTATTAACACCTGGGGTAAGCATTCCCAAAGTTGGGATTCCAGACATTCTTGTATTACAACTCCCAAAGGACTATTGCCTGTGCTAGTTAGAACTTCTGGGAGTTGTAGTTCAGGAAGACTGAAGTCCCAAGTTTAGGATCCTGTGATGTGGAGATCATGGAGGAAAGGAAGGCCATGTGGAATGAATTCAGTAGAATTCACTGGGACTTATTCTGGTGTATTCTTTTATGGATGTAGGATTACTTTTGCAAGATGACGGGCCTGCAGGCAGGGTCCATGGGGTCAGAGTTCTGTTCTTACAGTAGGATGCCAGAGGAGACCTTTTTGACTCAGCACTTAAACTGAAAGTCTAGCTTTGCCCTTCTTCCCAAAGGAGGCACCGTCAGTGCAACCAGTGTTGCTTCTCTTCTGTCTTCCGCCGGTGATGCTTTTTTATTTTCTCTTTTATTTAAACCCCCCTTTGACACTGTAGGTGGGGAAGTACCTGAACGCCCAGGAATACCAGCAAAAAATAATTCCCATCATTGTGAAGATGTTCTCTTCCCCAGACAGAGCCATGAGGATACGGTTGCTGCAGCAGGTGAGCAAACACCACTTTTTGTGTGTGACAAGTGTGAGATACCTGGGACCAGCCTCCCATAGTGTCGAAGTAAGTACCTGTTGCTAATGATGCAGTTTTCTTGATCAGATGGAGAACTTCATTGAGTACCTGAATGAGCCCACTGTCAACAACCAGATCTTCCCCCATGTGGTGCATGGTTTTCTGGACACCAACCCAGCAATTCGTGAGCAAACGGTGAAGGTAAGGGGCACGGTCTCGAAGGCGACAGCTGCATGAAGCTCAGGGAGGAGGAGAGTCCTCCCCCTCTTCCTCCTGCGTGGCTTATCAGCCTGGGACCAGCAATTTGCAGAAATTAAAGACTTCACCTCTCTGTCCTATGACCTCCCTCAAGGACCAGATGGAGGGGAGTGGGATCAGGAGACAGAGATATAGTCTCGTGCGCTCCCAGAGGCATCTGGTGGGGCCACTGTGAGATATAGGGAGTTGGACTAGATGGGCCTTTGACCTGATCCAGCAGGGCTCTTCTTACGTTCTTATGATGAGTAATAAATTCCCTGTTCCTATGGTGATTAACAGCAAAAATGATGATGACAAGGAGGATGATAACAACTGATAATGAAATGGAAGCAGAACAGAGTGCGAAAGGAAAGTGGGGGTGAGGAGGGGAAAGGAAAGCAAGAGCACTCAGGGAAAACCCCCATCATGTGATTAAAGGCTTTCCTCCATCTCGGGGAGGATCTGCCAGATGATAACTGGAAAGAAGGTGATGTTCCACAAACTGCCCTCTTTTCTTCTGCCAGTCCATGTTGCTTCTGGCTCCAAAGCTGAATGAAAACAACCTCAATGTGGAGCTCATGAAGCATTTTGCACGCCTCCAAGCCCGGGATGACCAGGGGCCCATCCGCTGTAACACGACTGTATGCCTTGGCAAGATTGGACCCTATCTCAGTGCCAAAGTGAGTGGGGATTCTGTGGGCTAGGGGTGGGGGTTGTTTTCCTTGAAGAGCCAAAGAGGACACTTCCTGACACCACACTGGATGTTCAGAAGCATCACTGAAAAGAGCAGTGCATGGAAATTGCAGATTTTCCCCCACATATAAGACTATATTTTTGTCTAAAATTGTTAGACTAAAAGTTCAGGGTTGTCATATGTAAGCAAAACTAATTTCGGGTTGGAAAAATAGAGGTCGTCTTATACATGAGGGCATCTTATAGACTTAATAATAATAATAATAATAATAATAATAATAATAATAATAATAATAATAATAATAATAATAATAATAATAATAATAATAATAATAATAATTTATTCTCATTGCGTGTATATACACAGTATACACATACAACGAAATTCAGACACCCAGAGACCAAATTCAACACACACACACACACACACACACACACACACACACACACACACACACACACTCTCACACACATTAAAAATCCCCAAACACTTCCCCACCCACCACCACCACCACAAAAAAAAAATACAAGCATTTACACAACAGGCTAGGTAATACTGTCCAAGTGCTCACTGCTGGTGGTCCTTGAGTTCATTATTAAGTGCAATTATAGTTCTGGGATAAAAACTGTTCAGAAGACGTGTGATCCAGAGTTTTAATTGTTCTGTATCTTCTGCCAGAAGGCAACAGTTCGAAGAAATTGTGAGCAGGATGAGTAGAGTCTCTCAGAATGTTGTGTGACTTCCTCAAACAGCGAGATGTGAAGATGTATATACAGGTAGATGCTTTGAAGTCCCTCCTTAAATCCAATATGCAAATTGTGGTCAGAGAGTGAAATTGACCATTAAAGAGAATTTCTATTTCTTCAGTTGGCTCTTTATTCCTGCCATTGCCTCATTTCTTCAGGGGCAATGCCTTGGCATTTAGACTTGCCAACAAACCCAGCTTGGAGGATACATGTGAGGTTTGGAGGTGAGGAAAAAGCAACACACTTTCAAAGTAAGGAGCTAAAGTGTTGGGCAGATTGGAAGGAATGGGAGAATGAAATTGTACTGAACACGGAATGGCCATGTTGGGACCTTGACATGACATTTTGTTGCAGCAGATTATGCCTGTTGGATAAAATAAGAAAATCTGGATTGAGGAACAATGTTAGTTCTTCACTGGTTTGTTTGTTTGTTTGCTTTTTTCTTGGCAGACAAGACAGAATGTCTTGATATCGGCTTTCAGCCGTGCTACAAAGGACCCCTTTGCCCCCTCTCGGGCCGCTGGAGTTTTGGGCTTTGCGGCTACACACAATTTTTACTCCATGAAAGACTGTGCCTTCAAAATCTTGCCCGTGTTGTGTACGTTGACTGTGGATCCAGAGAAGAGTGTTCGGGATCAGGTGAGCTGTGAAGAACGGCATTGAACTTGCCCCGTTTCCTTTTGAGGGCAGGGGAAAAAGGAAGGGTTTCACGTTGCCAGTGTTTTCAGGCTTATGGACTTGTTATACTTTCTGAACTGGGGACAGTGATGTTTTTCTGATTCTTTTATTTTCAAACCCAACTTCCTGCTGAAAAATAACATTCAAGTAAAGCAAGTGTCATCAGTTGAAACAGTTAAAAGGCACGACTGGCAATAGTTTGAAAGTCAGTCAGCAGAAAGTAGGAAGACCAGGCAGGCCCCTTTAAAAAGTCTTCTAAAGAGAGCAGACTTTGCCTGCCACTGGAAGACAAAGTTTGGTGGGTAAGGGACAGGGGGACAAGCTAGCTGGCCCTGGACTGAAGCTCCATAGCTTGGACACAGGCAGTGGCAGGGCCCCTATTTGTAGCTTGATCAGAAGTTACGGGGAGGATGTGGGGTAAAATGAACCCTTCCTGCTCAGAAATTAAAATCATGAAAGGTCTCATGTGGGGAGATGTCACCCCTCAGATATAAACCCTCGTGCCAGAATCCCTCTGGGTTCATGGAATATTTCAACAGGAAATTGTGTAAGCCGTGTGTGCACAGCCTTGCCAGTAGCCTGTCAGTTGTGTATCTGGGCCTGAGATAGGCAGCCAGTAGAGTGTCAGAAGCACTTGGGCAATCGCCCTTTAAATGCAAGGATTTTCACAAGAGGATTTTGGTTGTAAGTTACAGGCAGGTTATCTTTTAAATAACCACACATGGTCCGTGGCGAGATGGTAAACTTTGAAGCGGACCGTGTGGGGCAAGGGTCTCTGGACCACACCAAAACAGTCAGCAGCTCTACTAAGCCCTACTCACAGACTAGTTTCGTCTATTTTTGTCGTCTGTTTTTTTTTGTTAGTTTATTGTTGTTAGCCGCTGTCATCTTGTTCTCCTTGCCGGTTCCACTTTTATTCTTTATTTGTATTGATTTCTTATTGATATTATTTCCCTTGTTGTTCACCGCCTAGAGTTCCTCTGGGAAAGTCGGGTGGTATATAAATGGGAATAATAAATAAATAAATAAATAAATAAATGGGTCTGGAGATCTCCAGTAGCATTAGTTCTTTGTGGCTCTTGTTTGCCTCTTGTCTTCCCCAAAATGAATTGTGTTATAGTTGAGTAGGTCACAACAATATCCTACAACTGGGAGCACTATTTTTTTTTTTCTTCACCTATACTTACTGTTAGGTGAAAACAAACAGAGATGGGGGAGATTTCTTTTTTGGTACCACAGTGCACAAAATCCCCACACCCAGTGTGTGGGAAACCTGCAGAGGCGCCAGATGTCACTGTGGATTTCACTCAGTGGAAAGTTCAGCCCCTTCTACCTTGGGAGCCCTGGCTCTGCTCTACCGCTGGCAGTGGTGCTGACCAAGGACACGCAACAGCCGGACTTCAGTGCTTTACTCCCCTCCATGAAGTTTGAAGCAGAGCAAAAAGACCAAAACAAGTGCACTTTATAGCCACTTAGGGCCTTTTCACACGACCCCTAAGATCCGCTGGCCCCTTAAATTCGGACCAAAGATCTTAGGGGTTCGTTGCTCTTCCTTCCTCCCCACCAGAGAAAGAGAGGAAAAAATGCAGCTCACCTGGAGGAGCTTCCCGGAGCTCCATTTCTCTTCCTTTTCTCTTCTTCTGCTTGCTTTTTTTCCTCCCACCTCTTCTCTTAAAGGGGAGGGAGGCAAACAAACACACAAGCAGAAGCCAGGAGAGCCCCGCACTGGCCAGATTAAATCCGGACCTGGGGATTTTCACCCACCTCAAGCAGGTACAAGAAAGTGCAGCTAGGTCGCGCTTAGGTGGGCGGGGTGGCACTTAATTTCCTGCAAACTCCGGAGCTGGTGGGAAAACACTTGTAAGGTCCGGAGTTTGCAGCCATTTGCTGCGGAGTTTAGGAGTCGTGTTTAAAGGCCCTTAGCTGAAAATGCAAAGGACTCAGAACCACCCAGGTTCTATGGAGTTATGGCACAGAAAACTCCATGGACACCTCTGGCTGCCATTCCTGGCTGGTAAAGGAGAGAAAAACGTAATTATAAATATATTGAGAACTCTTGGCTCTTTTCCTGGCACCCAGAATCATCCACTTTTCTGAAAGAGTTCAAAAGAGTTAGGTGTTGTTGTTTTTTTAAATACATGTTCCAGAATGTCTGGATTATTATTATTTTTCTGATCAAACAATTTCTTTTCCCTGTTGTGGTAGAGTGAGGCAGTGAGAAATGTTCCCTGTATTCAAAGGGGGAATATATTCAATTCTTTCCACCCCTCCCCGTCAAGTAGAGGCTGTTAATGGGAAGGACACTCCCCTTGTATCCCCCCCCCCCCGGAAAGGGCAGCGTGAGTTCTAGCCATAAGGGAGACAGATTCAACCCTGCCAGGCACTGTTTCAGATACGGAGGGACCATCCACTGAGGGTATTTGTACACGACCCCTAAACTCCGCTGCAAATGGCTCCCAGCTCCGGAGCTTAAAATTGTTTCCCCACCAGCTCCGGAGTTTACAGAAAATTAAGTGCGACCACGCCCACCTAAGCGCATCCCAGCACACTTTTCAGGTACCTGCTCTTGGAGGGTGAAAAATTCCAGATCCGGAGGTAAAGGAGTGAGTGCCTGGCAATCCTCGCTTCTGTTTGTTGTTGTTTTTGCCTCCCGCCCCTTTAAGAGAAGGAATCAGGACGACAATGGGGCTGGGGGAGGCTTGGACCGGCAAACGGAGGTGAGCCTGCATTCTTTTTGTCCCCTTTTTTCTCCCTCCCCTCACGCAGACAGGATCAAGGAAGTGCGGAGGGGTGGGGACGCAGGAAGAGCAACGAACCCCCAAGATCTCTGGTCCGAATTTAAGTGGCCAGCGGATCTTAGGGGTCATGTGAAAAGGCCCTGAATCTGTGTTCTGGGCTTGTTTCCTCCTCCTCCTCCTCCTCCTCCCTCATCTCATCTTGAAAATCCTTTTCTTCCTCTTCCTTTTAGGCCTTTAAGGCCATTTGCAGCTTCATGGCCAAACTGGAAAAAGTATCTGAAGATCCCGATCTGCTCTTGGAACTTGGTGAGCTACTTTTTTTGGGGGGGGGTCGGGGAACCCCAAGGTAATTGAGGTGGGATGGCACAGCTCCAAACCTCCCTGCCCTTTGGACTCAAAATTCCCAGCATGTTTTGTATTGTTTGTCTTTTTATTTTTATTTTGTATTCCAAATAAAAATAAAGTTAAGTCCGAGCCCTGGGTGGTGAATTTCTGGCCAGATTTGATGGGGAATCTGTTGTACAAAATGACAAAGTTTGTTTTACTTTGCAAACTTGGCTCATGTTTCCCCTTGGTCCCCGTGGTGGCATCTCCTGCTTCCAGGTTTTTTTAATTTGGAAAACCAGGAAAGCTCTTCACAAATGAACAATATGAACATTTATTTGGGAAGTCGACATCAAACTGGGTGTTCTGTTATCTCTTTAGAAAAGGATGTCCAGGCTGCCTCTGCCAACCCAGGGGCAGGGACTGCAGCCAGCTGGGCAGGCTGGGCTGTGACGGGGGTCTCCTCTCTCACGTCAAAGCTGATCCGGACCAATATGGGGACAGTGCAAGCCACAGAGCACACAGCTGAGGATACCCCAGCCATGCGGACACCAGAGGCTCTCAAATCGGGTACGTGGGGCCTGTGAAGTACCATATTTTTCCATCTGTAAGACCTCCCCATCTATTAGGAAACATCCACCCACACTTTCAAGATCCCAAATTAATAAAATTAATAAATCCTCCTTGAGGTCTTCTCCACCCCACCCCACCCCTTCCTGTTTCCTTTCCTTTCCCCATTCTGAAGACTCCTCCTCCAATCAATCCATCTCTGCTTTGTTTTTACAAGAGGGAGGCAGTCAAGCCGGAAAGAAGACAGCAGGGGGTGGGGATGGAGAAGAACTCAAACTGGGTTTCACCTTCTCTCTGGCAACACTTGCTTTGTTTTTCAGCATGGAAAGGCACTTCTTAAACCAACAAGCCTTTCCCTGCTGAAAAGACCCCCCTGCCAATTCTGAAAAAAAACAAAACACCTGCAGAGAGTAAACAAAGGTTGCTGAAAGGAAAGGAAGCAACAAGGTCATTTGGAGTTCTCTTCCACCCCCCGCACCCCTTGGAAAAAGGCTTCCTTTTAAGTGTCATGATTTTAAAAAAAAACACTGCCATATACACAGAAAAATACGGTATTTCTTCCTCATGATAATAGAGACAGAAATGCAAGCCTTTATAAACTGGGGTGGGGGCATGTATGGGCAAGATAAACAGTAACTGTCTAGTATCAGACTAACTGGCACATTTTTCTGTATGTGTGTTGATTGTTTTCCCAAAAATGGCACATCTGTTTAAAGAACATTTATCCCATTCCTGACAGTCTCCGAAGGCATTGCATAAAAGGAATAGGGAGGGGGAGGAAACCCCTTTTTCAGGATGGCGCTGCTTCTATTTTATCTCCCTTGATTGGCACCTTTGCTACTGGTGGTTAACAGTTGTGAGAGGAGAGCCATCGATGGACACATGAGGAGGGGAGGGTTTGCCTCAGCAGCCCCAGAAAGTTCTGTTGTTGCTCCTTCTTGTCCTGCCTGTCTAGAACTGCAAATTCCAATATTGTGGAGAAAAAACTAAATGCCCATCTGAAACAAGGCCCACACCTTCAAAATACTGTTAATAGGTTAGCTAAAAATAACTCAGCTGGACTCAAACTTGTCACAAGACAAGTAGCCTGAAGTACTGTAAATGGACTTATAAGCAGCTTGTACCAAGGAGGACAATAATGAGTCAAAATCTTGTTGCTTGGTATATCACAATTGAACAGGCTTTTTTTTTTTACTATGTGTACTTAGTAAGTCAACTCCTCTGTAAGTTCCATGAATTTAAATGGGCCTACTCTTAACCGCGACTCCCTGTGTTAGTCATGACAGGCTCATTTGACTCAGTGGAATTTATGGAGAAGCTGACTCCCCCCCTTCCCCATTGATCCAGTGGGCCTACGCTCTGTCATGATTTTGGCCAATGTGCCATTGGGGAAGATCTACAAGCCTGGGACCCCCATTGGAAAGGGACCCCCATTGGAAAAGCCCTGTCTGCCTTCTTGATCTACTTGATTCCTGCAGATGAACCTCCAAGCAGGTAATTTTGATATGTTCTTCATTTTATTCTCCATTTTTAAAAAGGAGGCGACGAGGCCCCTGCTGCAGCCACCACAGTTTCTGCTTCCTCGAGCCAATGGGACCTGGAAGAAGAAGCAGTCGAGGAAAGTTCAGCAGATCGATGGGAGGATGAGGACTGGGCCAGTTTGGAGGTAAAAGGGAACGAAAGGGATCAGGGAAGCAGTGGATTTGGTCTTGAGGAAGTGCTCCAGTTTCCTGGCTAGTGGGAATAAAAATCCAAGAAGAGCTGATCTGGATTACCCAAATTCCACTCTGGACTAGTATTCGGTGTCCACAGGGGCCAACCAGATACCCCAATTAGAAAGATAAAAGTGTACGCGTAGACATTGCCTGCTGACCTTTAGAGCTAGAATGCCCCAACACATGGAAGTTCCATTCCCAAATAACTTGACTAAGGAGAAGCTAACAATAGCTCTATTTCAGTATTTCAGTTTCCTAGATATAGTCACCCAGATGCCTCTGGGGAGCATGGAAGCAGGACATGGGTTTCTTGCCACTGGATCTGAGCAACTTGCGAGTGAGACTATCTTATAGCCAAAGTGACTAGAGAAATTCATGGGACTGTGGATCTTTAAAACTGTGTGAGGGTTAAGATTTTCGTTCCTAAGCTGGGTCTGCTCTGTGCATGCCTCATTCTTTCTCTCTTTCTCAACATTCTTTATTATCTTTTTCATTTCTCTTCATTTCTTTACTCTTTTGTTTTTCAGGAAAAGGGCAATAAAAGAAATCAAGAGATTATACCACTGCTAATAAACCAGAATTTGGATATTTATTGTATTACGCAAAGATAACACTATAGTATTACTTTCCCAGACTTGCAAAGCTTGGGTGTTATTACTGCCCTGTACCCTGTTACCTGGGCTTTGCAGAGGAAGAGGAGGAAATCTTCCATGAGCAATTGATGCATGATTTGAAAGAGTTTTTTCTTTTCTTTTTCTTTCTTTCTTTCTTTCTTTTTCTTTTTTGTCTTCTGCCAGCAAGAGACTGAGCAGATGAAGGGACAAACCAGCCCTGATGACTGGAACACCCCGGGTTGGATAGAACCAGCTTTGGCAGCCAAAAAATCTGGAAGCAGGACAGTAAGTCTTTTGAATTCTCTTGGATTAGGAAGGACAAGCAGTGTCACCAGACCTGATAGTCCAGGAAATGATAGTACCAGTCCAGTGGGAATATAATTTAGAGTGTTGTGTGGGAGAAATTGGGGGAGCAAGATACCTCTGAACCTCTGGAAACCATGTATAGATTATTTCATCGTAAAAAAATATAAAATTCTCATGCCTAGTACCTGCACACAAACCAGATTGCATTTAGACTTAAAACTCGATAATAAGAATAATGGTGTGTCATCATCCATGGTTTTCCAAGATCTGCAACCCATTTTGATTCATTGATTGATAGAATCATATTTAAAATCCATAGTTTGAAAAATGTGTCCACCAAAGAATGTGTACCCTGGAAACAGTTCATTAAAATCTGTTATGAACAATCTGCAAAAAAGTTCTTGATTTGATAGAAAAAATCCCTTGGAAAAATACTGCATTCTTTGGGAAGAGAAGTGCCCCAGAAGGCATATTTAAAAACACTTGCAAAGGAGCACCTGTTTTGGGGAAATGTGCATGGAAACATGCAAGCTGGAGGGGGAAAATAATAGTTTTCAAGCTGATTCAGAAATCGGAGAGAAAGTGTTTTTACCCCACTTTTCAGCTACAAGGCTTCCAAGGCCAACCAGTGCCGCCCAGCTGGACTGTATGGCCAGGATGCTGAGTGCCAGCTCTCCTTTTTGCATCCCCTCCAGACTGCTTCTTCCATTTCTGTGAAGCCAGAATCTGACTGGAGTGCCTCTGCCTGGGACCTGGAGCCATCTTGGGGTCACAAGAAGGGACATGGCTCTGCCGCAGAGGAGGACTGGCGGGGCAACACCAGCGAGGGGGACATTGGTTGCAGTCTGACCCAAAAGGCTGCTGTGTCTGCCCCAGAAGGGACCAGGCTGGCTAGCGAGTACAACTGGGAGAATGTCACCCCTGCAGAGAAGCTGGACCCTTTCTCCTCTCTTCTTGAGAAGCCAGGGACAGAAAGGCAGGTGAGAGGATCCCATTTAATCTCCCGTTTCCTTTCAGATGCACAAAGGGGTGAGGGAGAGAGCTAGCTGCTCAGAGTTTCAACTGGATGCCCTGCCTCTGCATCATCTTTCTTTGGGAGGACTCAGACGCAGGCGATCAGGGTGTAGGCACTCCCATAATCTTAAATCATCATGTAGGGTGGTGCATCTAGGTAAAAAGAATGAATTGCACAGATATAGGATGGGAGACACCTCGCTGGAAAATAGTACCTGTGAAAGGGATCTAGGAGTCTGGGTGGACCACAAATTGAACATGAGTCAGCAGTGTGATGCGGCGGCCAAGAAAGCCAATATGATTCTTGGTTGCATCAGCAGAAGCATCCTGTCTAGATCAAGGGAATTGATAGTACCACTCTATTCTGCTCTGGTCAGACCCCACCTGGAGTACTGTGTCCAGTTCTGTGCACCTCAATTTAAAAAGGATGTTGACAGTCTTGAACGGGTCCAGAGGAGGGTGACCGGGATGATTGAGGGTCTGGAGGAAATGTCTTACGAGGAGCGGCTTAGGGAGCTGGGAATGTTTAGCTTTACAAAAAGAAGACTGAGAGGGGATATGATAGCTCTGTTTAAATATTTAAAAGGACGTCACATTGAAGAAGGGACTGGTTTGTTTTCCATGGCTTCAGAGACTAGGACATGGGGCAATGGTTTCAAACTACAGGAAAAGAGATTCCATTTAAACCTTAGGAAGAACTTCATGACATTTAGATCTGTTTGGCAGTGAAATATGCTGCCACGGAGGGTGGTGGAGTCTCCTTCTTTCGAGGTTTTTAAGCAAAGGCTGGATGGCCATCTGTCGGGCGACCTGTCCAGGTCACTTCCAACTCTATGATTCTATGGTTCTGTGGGGCATTTTGGAGTCCCAGCAGCATCTGGCAGGTGACAGTCATAATGGATCCTGTTCTGAGACAGAAAGTGTTTGTGTTGTTTGCGTTTTATGTTGTCTGCTTGTGTCTGACTTGTAAAAACTCTAATCGAGTTTCTCCTTAAATAGTGGAGTGGTTTTGCCAGACTTTCTTCCTTCCTCCATGAGTTTCCATGGCCAAGCAGGGATTTGAACTCAGGGCTCCTAAGTTCTAGTCCAATACTCTCTATCCATTCCGCCACCCTGGCTCTCAGTAAGCATCTAATGGGGAGGGGGGGGAGATAACCTGACTATCCACTTAAGCATTTTCCCCCTTGAGGCAGACTCATGTTTAGGGATTGTCATTCTCCATTCCTGCTTCTGTCTATGAGCACTCCAGTGACACCGAAGTAGTTGTTGGAAAGATTTCAGAGCTCCAGCTGCGCCATCTCTTTTGGAGTTTGTTATACAGTGGCAAGGGAGAGCTAATCATAACCAGACAAGCATCCTGGACTTTAAGAAAGGCAATTTTTGTAAACTTAGGGAATTAATTATTGGCTGTGATTCCATGGACCCAAACACTGAAAGAGAAGGGAATCCAAGATGGATAGGAGTTCCTTAAAAGTGAAATATTAAAGGCACAATTAAAACTGTTCCAACAAGAAGAAGGAAATGAGAGGTGTCTAAAGAAACCACAATGGTTGACTCAGTAACTTTCAACTTAGCTAAGTATTAAAGAAAAGATGTGCAGGAAATGGAAAATGGGGAATGTACCAAAGAGGAATATAAGCAAATAGCTAATATATGTAGGGGGATGGTAAAAAAAGCTAAAGCATAGAATGAACGTAGACTTGCCAGAGAGATTAAAAATAGTAAAAAGAGTTTTTAAAGTTATGTCTGCAGCAAAAGGAAAAATAAGGAAATGATAGGCTCTCTGCATGGCGATGATAACCAGTTACTAACAGGAGACAAGGAAAAGGCAGAACTACTTAACACCTTCTTTGCCTCCGTTTTCTCCAAAAAGGAAGAAAGAGATCCGCTGGGACAAATAGTAGATGAGGTAGGATGGAAATTGCAACATGGAATAGGTAGAGAGCTAGTACAGAAACACCTTCTTTGGAGGCTTTTAACCAGAGGCTGGATGGCCCTCTGTTAGAAATACTGTGATGGGGGTTCCTACATGGCAGGGGGTTGGACTGGATGGCCCTTGAGGTCTCTTCCAACTCTATGATTCTATCTTTCCAGTATGGATTCGTGTCTGGCTTGGAGTGATGGTCAACCCTACATTCCTCTTCACATTAGCTCGGTGTTAATAAACATAACACATGGAATTTGATGATACTTTTAGGGGGATGGTCCTAGACCAGCAGTAGAGCTTGTACTTTGCTCAACCATCCTTAGCCCTTTAGTTTCAGTTTTCAGCATCTCAGAGAAGGTTGGGAAGGATCCGTTTTTGATATTCTGACCTATATGGACCAGGGTGGATGCTCAGGAAAGGTCATCTCTAATCCCCTCTGGGAAGAAAGCCTTAATGTTGCATTAAGGTTGTACACAAACAAGTTTTTCCTTTCTTAATAAAGTATAAGCCTTTGGATGGAATGCAGTAGTTTGGCAGCAACTAGTTTGGCTGGCGGGACAGCTCAGTGCATTATGTACTTTGCTGTGCAGCCACATGTTGGGAGGTTCAGAGCCCCTGGTTGAGAAAAGAGCCAGCGGGGTTGGGGTTAGGTTGGGGGTTTGAGCAACCTTCAGAGGCCCAGGGTGGCCCCAGAAGAAGGGGCAAGCGAATCCCTTCAGAATAATCTGGGAAAACCTGGAAAGGGTCACCAACAGTGAGAACTGACTTGAAGGCTATTAAATGCTAGAAATCAGTAGCTTTTCTGGAGATGAAGTGGCTGCAGCCTGGCCCTGGCCCTGGCCGGCCCCCATCCTCTATCATGAGGCAGAGGCCTTCCTTTGCTGGCAGGAAGTTATCTCAAGAATGCTGGCTTTTAACTGAAAGGTTTTTGAATTTTTAAATTTGATTTTTCATCTTAATGTGTGTTTGAAAAACTAAAATATATTTATATAGTGTTCTAAGCCTCCGTTGGGCCCCCTATGGGGAGAAAGGTTATAACGAATTAACTAACTTGTGCCTAAAAATGGGGCCTGGCCCACATTCCCCTCTTTGGGCCTTTTCACACGACTCCTAAGATCCTCTGGTCCCTTAAATTCGGACCAGAGATCTTGGGGGTTCGTTTCTGTTCCTCCGTCCCCACCCCTCAGCACTTCCTGCTCCTGTCGGCGTGAGGGGAGGGAGGGAAAAAAAGGACAAAAGAAGCCTTTACTAACCTGCCGGTGCCGGTCGAACTTGCCAGGAGCCCCGTTACTTCCTGGTTCTGTCTCAAGGAGCTCTTAAAGGGGCGGGAGGCAAAAAAACAACAGACAAGCCAGGAGAGCCCGGCACTCTTATCCGCATCTATTTTTTATCACCTCCAAAGAGAAGGTACAAGGAAAGTGCGCTGGGTCGCGCTAAAGTGGGCGGGGTCGCACTTAATTGTCTCCAAACTCCGGAGCTGGTGGGGAAACATTTCTAAGCTCCGGAGCTGGGAGCCATTTGCAGCGCAGCTTAGGGGTCGTGTATAAACACCCTTTATTGGACAGGGCAAAGGGTCCAGTTTTGGCCCTTAAGGCTGGTGCCTGTGCCTCAAGCCCTCTTGCTATGCTTTTATCTCCTTTTTCACAAACCGCCTTCTTCTTCCAGAGGAACAGAGAGACCCTTGGGGACTGGGGGCTCGGCGAGAACTGGGAGGCGCTGGAGTCTGACCAAGGTGGGTACCCTCCCAACCCCTGCCCCGGGAGAAAAGCCTCAGATGCCAGGCTGTGAACCGACCTCTTTGTCTTGTTTTGGCACCTGCAGGGCCCAGCAAGGCTGAACTGGCGCGGAAGAAGCGGGAAGAGAGGAGGCAGGAGATGGAGGCCAGGCGGGCAGAGAGGAAAGGCAGCCAAGGGACCCATGAAGCTGGGCGCCAGGAAACTGGACTGATGCTCTTTTTACACAAGGAGAACAGATGGATGCTCTTGTGGGACAGACGGGAGAAGCCAAGTGGGGGCACTTGGGTGGAGGATCACTGGGCTGAATCCACCCCTGCCTCTGCGAGGGAGTCAGAAGCCTCGAGTTCTTCCGCCATGAGCCTGGCTCAAGCATTCTTCCTTTCACAAGCCCCCTCACATCTTCCTTGGCCAAGAAGCTTTGCGCATTCCCTGGCAAAATCCCTTTTCATAGACAAGACTTGGACACAGGACACCCTCTTGGGAGCAGGGGGTGGGGGGGGAGAGAGGGGTGGGGGGTGGGGTGGGAACAGATCTCTCTTTCTCTCTCTCTCTCTCTAGGGTACTTATTCTGTACAGCTGCAGGTTTCCAGTAGGGTATATGTATTTATGTAATGCTTGCCTGTTTCATTAGTTCATGCAAAATGGAGGCCAGTAAATTAATTCTTTAAAGAAAGTAGCATAGGGCATGCATCAAAAATACCAACTTGACCCATGACGGCAATTGGTGGGTGAAGATGGTTTTTGATGGCTGGGCCATCACAGTTGTTCCTGCTTTCCCCTTTACAGCATACCCAGGGAATCTAGGGATTCCCCACCCACCCACCCACCCGTCTTGTGAGGCGATTTCACTGTCGGTGGCCCAAACAACTCTGAAGCAGGAGAGCTGGAGAAGGACCAGAACTATCCATTCTCAGTCTGCCTCTCCAGTGTAAACTTTTAGCAGTCCACCAGCCCTGCCTACTCTTCAAAACAAATGTTAATGACCTGGTCTGGAACCCTTTACGCACCCACACCCACTCCCTCTGCAAATGAAAGAAGCCAACTGTGCCACTTTCCTGTGACCTTTTAATGCATTTCTTTTTTTTTTGGCCGATAGGGTGAGGCCATGACCCACTAGAAGCCCTGCCTAGGCCCAATCTGAGGCAGCCCCTTTGCTCGTATTTTTGGAGGTTTAGCTCTTCGGGCATCTCCTGGCTGGAGTGCTTTTTATCTTCTTCTCTTTAAAACAATGCAGAAATTAGCTCAGCTTTTTGTGTTTTTCTTAATGTTGAGTGTCTTTTTTAAAAAAGTGTCTCATCTGAACATATCCTGAGCCTGTCGCTCCGGAGAGGCAAGCAGGCTGGAGAAGGCGGAAAGAAAGGCAAGTGCCATCAGCCGGGAGGGCAGAAGCTGATGGGTCGAGGCTGAGACTTCCCTGAGATGCGAGGGGAGTCAGGCTTCTTGGACAAGAGGGGGAGCGGAAGATGCCTCAGTTTGGCCACGAACCCCGTCCCTCGTGCGGCTGTCCTCTCCCCGAGGCCTCTGCCACCGGGTCCTCCATCTTCCTTTGTGCCAGCCTCTGTCCTTCTCTTCGGCAACAAGCAGGTGCATCTGAGCAGCCCTGAAGAGGTGCAGGTTTCATTCTGGTGGAGCATGGCAGGAAACCTGTTCCACTGGAGACACAGCTGAATGTCCCATCCATCCATCATGTGGAGCTAGTGCTTCCGGGTCCTGGAGGAAGGCTCTGGTCAGAGATCTGTTGTGAGAAAAGAGACTCGATGACAAAGTACTGCCGGCCAGGACATTTGTCTTCTCAGGCTGGGGACTGCATCGGGAAAGGGTTCCACTCGGCAGGTAGTTTACACAGTTGCCACAACTCTGGCCATGTCAACACAGCCGTTCAATCCCAGTGGCACCCAAGAGATAAAAGGCAGGGAGGTGGTCGGAAAAGCTGCCTTTGGGTTCTTGCCGCACTTGGTGTACTATTATCTCTTACCTCTTCCAGGGCCCTGGTGCCTGAAAGGAGCCCTTTAGGAGAAGCGAAGGAGTTCTCTGAGACAGAACTGCCTGATTTGTGCTTGACTGCAGGGACAAGAGGAGGAGGAGGAGAGGAAGTGTTAAGCTGGGTCTGGGTTGGTGGTGATGGAGCAAAACATCCCCACTCCTGCCTCCCAGGATGAGGAAGATGTGGGGCCCACAGGAGATCTCCCTAAAGACTACTGCCTTTATTATCTTGAAACAGGGATTGTAGGGAAGTACTTGGATGGGATTTCCTGCTCGGGCTGGATAGCCCTTGAGGTCTCTTCCACCAATAGGTTTCTAGGATTCTAAGGGATCGTGATCACCTGAAGGCATTACAGAGCGCTGACTCTGGTGTTGCGGCTCAAGGCATTGGGGTGGCTGCAACTGAGCCACGCTTTAGATGCTGGTGGGGAAACCATCTCGGTTGGGCGACTGCTGACTTGTACCTGGTCCAGCCCTCTTTGCTTTGTCACTGCCCTCGTCTCTCTGGCCTGACCTCCTTGCCCCAAATGCAAGTCCTTTCCTAAATAGAAATCTGGCCTTCCCGGGCACGGAAAATAAATAACCCCCAGGTCGTGTTTTACACCACCTTTGGCAGAAAGGGAAGATGTTTGGACTCGAGCTCCCAAAAACCTGGCTGTGCCATGCAGGGAGTTGTAGTCCAGGGGGATTTTTTTTAAAAAAAAGGAAGCCTGTAACGTATCTGACCTTGGGTGGCCCTCGTGGAGAACCCAGGCCTGCCTGGAGGAAACAGGCGGTTCTTGCCTCTTCCCCACCCACCTACCCCACTTCCCCGTGTCCCTTCTTACAGGAGGAGGAGGAAGAAAAAGCAGCCGCTGTTGGTCTATTGCTTCCCATGGAGAAAGGCCGACGGACCTCGGAAAAGCTGCTGCAACGCATCCGTCCTTGCGCTTCCTGCCTCTTCTCTTCCTGGGCCTGTAAGCAAAGGTCCAGTCAAGGGTGGGTGACAGGGGAAAAGTGCAGGGAGATTGAGCAGGAGGAGACTAACTAAGCAGGCTAAAAATACTGATTTCCAATTCAGCCTTTGAGCATTTCAGAATATGGATGAAGGGAGGATGGGTGCACTAGCTAAAGGGAAGGCAGTACCCTTTCCTTCCCCAGGCATCACGAATGCCAGCAGGACACCGAAACTCACCACGTGGAGGTCCTGCAGTTTGAGATGCTGCTCCCTTGGCCCCACGTGGACCAGGTGGTTGAAGTTGCTAGGGGCAGAGATGAGCTTGGAACGGAGGCTGGGGTCACGAATCATCTCCCTACATAGCACAGAAAAAAAGGATGGAAAGGTTGTGTCCCGCTGGATTATAGCAAGGGCAGGGGATCAAGGTGTCCGGCTGGCTGGATAGTTCCATGAGTCGGTGCACTCGAACAGGCATTCAGTTCCCCACTGTGCCTTGGGGGGGGGGGGAGCCAGCCTGTATGTCCTTGGGCAAGCTGGAAAGTCCCAGAGCACCCTCAGGAAAAGGGAGAGGCAAACCATTTCCTATTCCCTTCTACAAAACCATTAGAAGGGTCATCTTAAGTCAAAACTGATCAAACGGCATGTAATCATTATCTGATGCAAACTGGAGCCCCAAGTTCAAATCTCCACTCAGCCAGTGAGAGAGATCTGTTTCCTGTGATGACACCATTGAAAGTAAAAGGTACAGGTGCAAGGTTGAGACGTCTTGGATTCTCTTTCTTTTAAAGCACATATTCATCTGTGTCGCGCTTATATCCTGCCTGCAATGCGCAGCCTGCATACTGTAATTAAAAACGGCAAACCACCCAGAGACGACCTGAAGTGGTATGGGGCGGTATATATGCAGAACGCTTTGCTTCCTCTTTTTGGCCAGCCCTCTGTGCCCAGACTCACCTCCTTTGGAGCTGCTGCTCCTCTGCAGAGATCCTGAAAGAGAAGCGACGCTTGTGCCGTGTTCTCATGAGGTGCCGCCGGCTGTTATCTGTCGTCTGGGGGATTTCAAACTCATCTTGGTCTGGAGGAGAAGGGGGGGGGAAGGTGCCCCAGGTTACCAGATGATCCGAATAGGGTCAGGTGCACAAACTATGGTAGAAACTCGGAAGGGGCTTTTGCACCTCCTGGAGGCCTGGTGCCCCGGGGGGGGGGTTGTCAGCAGAGCTGGGTCCTTGCCAATAATTCCCAGACCCTCTCCTTCCCCTCCCCTTGTCTCGATTCCTTGGTAAATCTTCCAGGGCTCTGAGGGCAAAGGTGAGCCAAATGGGGCCAGATGTAGTACTAAAAAGCAGCTAGAACTGTCCCCGCTAATTCCCTACTCTGCCCTGTGAGGATGGGCAAAGTTGGACATGAGCCCCACTGGGATTTCTCCCAGTCAATCTGGAACCTGTACTGGCCAATTGGGGTGGGGTGGGGTGCAGGGCTGAGTTCCCCACTCCACTAAACTAAAACCTCCCAGGACAGCATAGAATAAACCCAGTTGCTACAACTGTGCAGTCTGGGTAACACCGTGGGACCAACATTTCCTCTTTTGGGATGAGGAAGCTCCTTTAAAGAACATCCTGCATGGCGTTGTCAACAGTAAACCAAAGCCACTGATCCCATGATTGCCTCTAGAGACCTAATGGCCCTCACAAAGCAATACTTGCATTCCTTCAAGTCTAGAATGCATGGCCATTTCCACCTGCTCTACAATGCCCACCACGCTCCTTACCGGCTGCCTTGTTTCTTATGTAGGTTAGGCGGACCTTCTCACTACCAAAAGTGCAAAGGGAACCTTCAGAGTTCAATGCTCGGACCTGGGAAAAGAGAAGAGCCCTCGGCTGACACAGCTGGTCTGTCCTGTTAAGCCTTTCCAAGAAATACCTCCAGGCCACAGAATGTCCTTCCTCGTGGGGTTGTTGTGAAGATATGACAGGGGAGCCATGTATACCAGCTTCATCTCGTTGTAGGAAGGGCACGATATAAAGGAAATAAATCAACAGGTCTAGGCCTTCTTCCCAGCCGTCCTTAGATTGGATCAGGGTGCCACTTGTTATAAGGCTAAATTCTTGGCCCTGGCCTACAACACCCATTATCATAGAATTATAGACGAGTGAAGTTGGAAGGGAGTCTTCAAGGCCATCAAGTCCAACCCCCTGATCAAGGCAGGAATACCAATCAAAGGAGATCTGCCAGGGGGTTGTCCAAAATCCCCTTGAATGCTTCCAGTGTTGGAACACTCACCACCTCTTGAGGTAATTGGTTCCCCTGCAGTTGTGGATTAGGATTAGATGCAGGGGAGAGGTAATTTCACAAAATTTGGAGGGCCATGGATTTTCTCACTCCTGTTCCAGAGGATGGTGGGGGTTTTTTTTTTTTTTTGGGGGGGGGTTTCTAACCATCATTTCAGGTTGAAATAATCTGGCAATTTATTATGGATTTTTTTTTGTTCCTCTTTGATTAAAAGAAACAGGGGGAGAGAGGCCATTTTTTAAATCAACTTATCTAAATAGTGCTGATAGATTTAAGATGTCCATCTCTTTGGTTAGGCATGCAGATCTCACTCAGAAAAAGGACACATCTGATACAGGTGCAATCCAAAGAAAAGTGTTATAGATAACCTTTAGGTGGCCAGATAGCTCAATTGGGAGTTCAATTCCCTACTGTGCCTCCAATCCTAGGATTCCCCCAGGAAGAACGGAATGGAATGCCACTACTGAGTCCTTGCTACAGAGGAGAAAAGGGGTCCTAATATAGTCAGAATTGACTTGATGGCACAAGATTATTATTATAGATACCTTTTTCAGAGAGATACTCTGAATCCACTCAGCTTTCCTGATATCAAACACATCCACTGCATTCTCGCTGAACACTGACAGATATGGAACATTGTAGCCTGGGATGAAGAGAGAAAAGCAGCATACTGATGGAGACCATGTTTGACGGGGTAGGAAGGCATCTGCCCTCATTCACACCACCTTACATCAGGCATTAAACAGATCTTGACTTTTCACCTATGCTTTGTGTGGAGGTCCTCTGGCCATTTTAGGTTGTCATACTCATTATCTTCACCTGGCCTTCCCTATCAATGAATGGATATTGTAATTTATCCCATTTTGAAGGTGTCTGCTGGCACTGGTGAGGTATCTAGTCAACATCTAAAAGGCACAATATATGGCTTGGGCAGTTATTTTTTCTGAACTACAATAAATTCCTCAGCCTCTAACCTAAGGTGCTTTTACACAACCCCTAAGATCCGCTGGCAACTTAAATTCGGAGCAGAGATCTTGGGGGTTTGTCGCTCGTCCTGTGTTCCCACCCCTCAGCACTTCCTTGCTCCTGTCTGCGTGGGGGGAGAGAAAAAAAGGAGAAAAGAATGCAGGCTCACCTCCACTCTGCCTTGGAACCATTCCAGTCTCTTTCAGTCTCTTAAAGGGGCGGGGGCAAAAAACAAACAAACACAAGGCGAGGAGAGCCCGGCACTCACTGCTTTACATCTGCATCAGAAAATTTTCACCTTCGGAGACCAGGTACTTGGAAAATGCACTGGGACGCGCTTAGGTGGGCGTGGCCGTACTTTATTTTGTTTAAAGTCCGGAGCTGGTGGGAAAACAATTTCAAGCGCCGCATCTGGGAGCCCTTTGCCTCGGATTTTAGGGGTCGTGTAAAAGCGCCCATATGGTCTAAATGTTAAATTAATATCCTACCTTGACACTAACAATGGGTCTCAGGCATCCTGTAGAATACAAGAAGGCAACCGCTACTTATCCCAAAACAAGCAAGGTTCCATAGAGAGGTCATATTTATGAATGACTTGTCCGCCCTCTCCTGCATGCCAGACTGGCTGGCTGAAGAAAAGAGTGCTCCTGCCCACGTGATGAATGCTTCTATTTTCCCAAGCTATTAAGTCCCTGTACATCCCCCTTGGATTAGGACAGGGATATCACCTCCCTCAGACAGAAGCTCCAGCAGCCAAATTAACCTCTAGTTATAATTTTTTGTCCAACCCAGTGAGCAGAATTTAATCCCTTGGGGGATGTGGGCTCAAAGTCCTCCCAGGTCAGCCTTTGTCTTCACTTTTGTTTCTAAATTTTAGCATTTGTATTGCATTCTAGCTGGTTTATTGTGTACAGTGTTTATGTAGTTTTGTATGTTATCTTGATATGGTCAAAATGGCAAATCGATAAACAAAAACTAAACTTAAGAGGGTCTGTAACTCCAGGGTGAAAAATGTTCTGGCTTCAGTCCCCAGAATGTTCAGGCAGGGAAGTGGATGGAACCCTGAAGGACCACTCCCAGTTTAACCACGGATGACTAACATTCCAGAGGTTATCACGGAATCGTGACTCTCAGGAAAGAGACCAGATTGTGACAGGTGGTGGGCCACTGTCACGGTGCCCAAAAAGCAGCATCCCCTGATACTTGAGCACTGAAACCTGAGACTGTGGGGCAGGCCCTTGTGATGTCACAGAAACAAGGCAGGCAAACCGTTGGGGAAGGAACCTGAGCTGGAGGATTCTGGAAAGGAATGAGCCCAAAGGTGATCCAAGGCCTTCCTCTCAACTGCAATATGGGCTCGTGTGTATGCACTCACCTGAACCCTTGCCCCTCCCCCATCATCCCTGGCTCCTGGCACAACAACAGATGCACGGCATACACTTCCATGAGCCCTGGCACTGGGAAAGGCTGAGATAGGCTTTAAAACCATCCACAGTTATCAAATTACTTCCTCTTCCAGGGCCGACTTCCAATTGTGTTTCTTTGGGCCTTTTTACACGACCCCTAAGATCCGCTGGCCACTTAAATTCGGACCAGAGATCTTAGGGGTTCGTTGCTCTTTGGGCGTTCCCACCCCCCTCCGCACTTCCTTGTTGCTGGCTGCGTTGGGGAGGGAGAAAAAGAGAAAGAAAAGCATGCCGCTCACCTCGTTCTGCCCCTCCTCTCCGTAAAAGTAGCTCTTAAAGGGGCGGGAGCCAAAAAGCAGCAAACAGAAGCGAGGAGAGCCCCGCACTCACTATCGTTGCACTGCATCAAAGATTTTTCACCTCCAGAGAAAAGGTACAAGAAAAGTGCGCTGGGTCGCGCTAAAGTGGGCGGGGTCGCTCTTAATTTTCTGCAAGCTCCGGAGCTGGTGGGGAAACATTTTTAAGCTCCGGAGCTTGCAGCCATTTGCGGCGGAGCTTAGGGGTCGTGTATAAACGCCCTTTGTTCCCATGAACCAAGATTGCATGCCCCAAATTTAGAAGCCACTCACAGCAGCTGAGAGGGGGCGCTGGCCACATCAGCTCCTGGGTCCGGCTCCGCCGCCCTTGTCCATCGACGTAGAGACCAAAACCGCTGAAGCAGAGGGCCAGCTCGTTCAGGCTGACCTCCACCGCCTTCAGGGCTTCCATCTGGGTCACTGCTGTGGCTCGGGGATCATCCGGGTGGGGCAAGTTCAGGGGAGGTCCCTCATTGAGCAGAGGGTAGAGGGAGAAGCCCGATGGGTAGCCTACACAGAGACGGTCACCCAGGACGTCGAGGCACTGGACATAGCCTGGAGCGTGGATCTCCTTGATACGTCGGTAGGGTGGGCGCGTGGCTGTGAGCTGGAAGCAAAGGACTTGGCGCCTGCAGGCCACGCAGAGTACGGGGGTGGTTCCACGGCAGATGAGGCCCACTGCCACAGCCTGGCAGCTCTTAACTTCCACCAACTTGGTCCCTGGAGCTTCCGGGGTTTCCAACTCAGCCCAGGAAAAGATTCGGATGCCATGGTTTTTGCCACAAAGCACCGTGAGCAGCTGGGCCTGGGGAGAGACTAGCAGTAGCTGCACCCGCCGGCAGTCCCCCACCTGCAGGACATCTGCAGCAAATGGGAAGAAAAGTGGGGAGACGGTTCAGCAAGGGAGCTGGAATAAAGGCACCTCAAGGCACATGACTAGCCATGGAATGGTGAAATAATAGAATTGGAGAGCCTGTGCAGGAAATGCACAGCTAAAGCTGCATCTGCCATTCAGCCTTCCAAGCAGGCAGCTGCGTCAGGTGGCAGACATCATGGGGAGGAGAAAAGGGACAACTCCTTACAACCATTCCCCCTGAGCCCCATGGCCAAACTCTGCTCTTGGAGAACAGTTCCCCTCCCAGTGGGATTCTCTTGGTAGAACTCAGGGGAAGAAGTACCACATCGGGACTTGGCTCAGACAGAAGATTGTTCTCAGGCTGAACCTGCCCTCGTGAGAAGTTTGGGGGAGAGGGAGAGAGAGATTGGCTTTCCTTTTTTATATGAGTTTGAGTAAGCAAGCCGGGCATTTGTGAGAACTCTACTCTTGTCAGCTGAGCCCGAAATCTCTTACCATTTGTACGGAGGTGAATTAAAAAGAGACCATCTTCTGTACCAAGGGCAATCCGCTCCCGGTCTGGAAAAGAGTAGACCACCATCATAATTGGATTGTAGAATTTTAAGGGATTCCTAAAGCCATCTAGACTAAGCCCTCACTGAGGTAGCCTGTCCCTCCACAATGCCCACACTCCACACACACACACACACACACACAGGTGGGGGCAGTTCTGGTAATACATGTATAATAACCTCCCAGAGTGACCTCGCTGCTAGATGGGTGGTATAAAAATAAGATAAATAAATAAATAAATAAAACATGCAGAAATAACTTTTTCTGCGGGGGTCTTTTAATATTTTAAATATTTTCAGACCCTGGAAAAGGGATTCAGTGAATCCGGATCCTATGTATGATAAGAGATAAACACTCTAAGATATAATATTGGAATTGTAATGACGCACATAACCATATTAAAAGGCCCATTGAATTAAATCCAAAAGAACAATGGAAAAGAGTAAAAATACATGCAGTAGAGCTCCTGCCTTCTTGTTATGCTGTGACACTAAAAACCTCCTTACAAAGGACTCCAAGCTCTGTCCAAAAACAACACACCTTCCCAAATGGATGAATATAGCAGAGTGCTTCCCACCAGGACAAGACTCTCTGGTGGCACCATCTGGAAGTCACTTAGTAGACTTTGAAGTGAAGTATAAACATGTAAAATGTATCCAAACAGGATAAATTTTCTGTGACTCCAGAGAGAAACTCAATCAGTGCAACATTTATGTGCATTCAATTCATGCCCCATCATATGCAATATAGAAAATCTATCAAATAGAGATAATGCTATTGTAGCTGTTGTTTTTGTCTCATGGACAAAGGGAAACTGTGACAGTGAAAGTGGGAATTCTTCAATCAAGAACATCCCCTTTCCTTCTTTCTTCACTGGGGAGAAAGAAAAAGAGATAATGCTATTGAAGTAGACTGCTTCTTGTCAAAAATATTCTTATTTATTTTAACATCTTAATTTGTTCTTCATTTTACCTATATTTTATCAGATTCATAGTTTTAAATTATGGCAATGCTCTGATACAAATGAAGAAAGACTCCAGAGATAGTGTGCGGGTAGAATCATAGAGTTGGAAGATACCTCAAGGGCCATCCAGTCCAACCCCCTGCCATGCAGGAACCCCCATCACAGGATTCCCGACAGATGGCCATCCAGCCTCTGCTTAAAAACCTCAAAAGAAGGAGACTCCACCACCCTCAGTGGCAGCATATTTCACTGCTGGACAGATCTAAATATCATGAGTTCTTCCTAATGTTTAAATGGAATCTCTTTTCCTGTAGTTTGAGACCATTGCCCCGAGTCCTAGTCTCTGAAGCCATGAAAAACAAACCAGTCCCTTCTTCAATGTGACATCCTTTCAAATATTTAAACATAGCTATCATATCCCCTCTCAGTCTTCTTTTTGTAAGGCTAAACATTCCCAGCTCCCTAAGCCGTTCCTCGTAAGACATTTCCTCCAGACCTTCAACCATCCTGGCCGCCCTCCTCTGCACCCGCTCGAGGTTATCAACATCCTTTTTAAATTGAGGTGCACAGAACTGGACACAGGACTCCAGGTGGGGTCTGACCAGAGCTGAATAGAGGTGGGCAGCAGACTTCTCTTCCTGGCATAATCAGCGCTGGAGGAAGGAGCCCAGGCTTCTCACAACAGCAAGTCTACTAGCCAGTGCCTACCAATGATGGCAGCCGAGAGGGCGTGGGGGACCAAGGGCAGGCCGTTGTCATAGGCCTCTTTGAGGATGTAGACAGCCCGGTCATGGTGTTGGTTCTCCTGCAGGACGTGGTGGAGCTCCGTCAGCACCTGCACCCACTTCCTCATCTCAGCTTCACTGTCCGCCAAGAAAAGGACTGAATTCGTCGTGTGAGGGGAGCTCAGCTGAGAAGATGTGACCTGGTGTGGGGTGGAGGGGTGGGAAACAAAGCTACAAATCAAGTTCTCTAGTTCTCTCCATTTTTCTCCATCAGCCGAGGGACCTTGGTGCTAGTGATAACCACCTCAACCAGCCTAGGCCCAAGTTTGAGTTGGATCCAAGTTCCATCATCCCCTGGCAAGCACAGCCAATGTCCGGGGTTGAGGTAAACAACTAGGGGACACAGGACTTCTGGGGTTCTGGACATACTTCAAGGTAAAAATTGCACCCTTCTGGCCTTCAGTAACACCATTTAATATCCGCAATGACTATAATGGAAACCCTAGATCAGGAGACAGGGGAAGGCTTCTGTGCAGATGTTGCCAGGCTTTAGACCTTAACACAACCACCAGGCTTGACTGTAGAATGACTGCATTTTCAAGGCATTTCAATACATTGAAACTGCAAGCCGGAGCAATCGTACAGCATTTTCACCCTCCAACAGGCTGTCCTTCACATGCTCAGTTGTGTGATGGTCTTGCGCCCGGTTTTGTAATAAGCACGGACCTCTTGGTGTGAAGTAGAGCCTACCAGAAGGGGAAGGGTCACTTCCACGCTCACCCTTCCACACGCACCCAGCCTCCCCCTCCCTTCCTTACCCGGAATATGCAGGGCACATCCTTGCTGTTAGCATGTATGACATCTGAGGCCGACACGGGGGCCACCGAGAACTGCTTCGTCCCTGTTGCCAAGATGGGGGCAGGGGGAGGGAAGGGAAAGAGATGTTGAGAAACTTTCCTCCGTTTCCCTCATGGTGGTGGAGGAGCTCTGTAGGGGCAGCAAGGAAGAAAACAGAGCAGATCCACCCACAAGATCTAACCACCCGAGGCACAGCAACAACCCGTTCTGCCAGTTCACTCAAAAGCTGCCATGCCGAAAGACAGACAAGGCAGAAAACCCACGCATGACCCTATGAGCTTTGTGTGCCGCAGTGGTGAAACGGCTGTCCTGCAGCCAAAACTGTGCCCACAACCTGGAGTTCAATCCCAGTCAAAACTTTATCTATCAACTCATGGGCTCTGAGTTATCCGTGACGGATCAGGAAAGAGATCTTGGGGTGTTGGTGGACAGCTCCATGAAGGTGTCTCCCCAATGTGTGGCAGCGGTGAAGAAGGCCAATTCCATGCTAGGGATTATCAAAAAGGGGATTGAAAATAAAACAGCCAACATTATAATGCCATTATACAAAACAAAAGTAAGGCTGCACCTGGAGTATTGTGTACAATTCTGGTCACCGCATCTCAAGAAAGACATAGTGGAACTAGAAAAGGTGCAGAAGAGAGCGACTAAAATGATTACTGGGCTGGGGCACCTCCCTTATGAGGAAAGGCTAAAACATTTGGGTCTCTTTAGTCTGGAACAAAGGCGCCTGAGGGGGGATAGGATTGAGACGTACAAAATAATGCAGGGCATGAGTAAAGTGGATAGAGGGAAGCTCTTCTCCCTCTCCCAAAATACCAGAACTAGGGAACATACATTCAATTTGAGGGCTGGGAGAGTAAGAACAGACAAAAGAAAATATTTTTCACCCAGCGCATTGTTAGTCTATGGAACTCCCTGCCACAGGAGGTGGTGATGGCCTCTGGCCTGGATGCCTTCAAAAGGGGATTGGACAGATTCCTGGAGGAAAAGTCCATCCCAGGTTACAAACCAGGATGGAGATGTGTAATCTCCAGGCTTAAAACCAGGGTCCTTCAAGGGCCAGATGCAGGGGAGTGGTATCAGGAGACAGAGATCTAGTCTCATGCGCTCCCAGACGCATTTGGTGGGGCCACTGTGAGATACAGGAAGCTGGACTAGATGGGCCTTTGGCCTGATCCAGCATGGCTCTTCTTATGTTCTTATGTTCAGAATTCTTAGATTGCCAGTGGCAAAGGACTGCGGGAGTTGCGGTCCAAAACAGCTGGAGGGCTGAAGTTTGGACATGCCTGCACTGACTATGGTATATAAGCAGAACACTTCTTGCTTTTTGCTTTTTCATCTATGGTTGTAAAAATCAAGTATCAACACAGTCCACAGCTATACACATTTGCTGTCCATTTGTGAATCGTGCAAAGCTGCTGATTGAGGTGCTAACGGTGTGGTCAGCCCTGAATGCTACTCAAAGCTTAAGGGAGAAACAATAACGGAGGCAAGAAGGAGTTAGGAAAGAGGAAGGCAAGAGGGCCCCCACCACCACCACCACCACCACTGCTTCCCTGTGTCAAACGCTAAATCCCTCATTAGGCCAGCCTGCACAAATCCACACTCAGCCATGGGATTTAGTTGGTGATCTTGAGGCAGTCATAGTCTTTTGCCCTGGCCTACCTCACAGGTTCGTTGTGAAGCAAAAGCGGGGAGGATGTGCAACCCATTAATGAAAGACAGGGTAACAATCAGCAATCAACCAATAAAATGTCTTTAAAAGAGACGACAGTGCTCTCACAGTCCTTGAAATCCAGGGCCATCCTCTGTTGGGTAGTATCCTAATACAGCTTCCTTTATACCAGTGGTGGGCAACCACATTCTCTCGGGGTTAAATGAGTTTTATTGGGATTAAACATGGAAAATAGTCTCTTTTTGTCCCTGGCACCCTCTTTTCCTTGTGGCACCCCACTTTTTAGAAGGTTGACCCATTTAGACCAAAGATTTTCATGAACCTATGGCTGTGGGTTGCCGCTCCTCTTTTAAAATCTTTACACGCGTGGGGTCCTCTTACCTCATATCTGTGACATGCATGACAGCCATGTCACACTGCGATGTCTTTCCTTCGGACACATCAAACAGGAAAATCTTGAAGTCACTGACAACTGCAAAAGCTCTCTGCCAGCCTCTCTTCACTCCAGAAGGCTTGGGCACCTTTGGGCGGAAGATTGACATCACAGAAAAGGCCCTTGGTTGCAAAAGACATCCAAGGGCTCCCCGAGTGTGTTCATTCTGTGTTCAAGGTGGGCCTGTAAACTCACTGTTGCCTCAGCTTCACAGGTAAGAATGAGAAACTCCCACATTCTTGCCCTCGCCTGGAAGGAATGGCTGAGATTTTGCGCCTGTGCAAATGATGCTATTTTTGTGTTTAAAAATCAGCAATGTATGCAAATCAATTGTATAAAACTGGGAGTGAACAGCTCTTTTTGTAATGAGACCTGATCACTCAGCACCTTCAATTGCATTGTTTGCAGATAATCCATCTGTCTTTCCGTCCTTGCTCCATGTTCGTTTTCCTTTGCTTTTCAATGGGAAATAATTACTGGTATGTACAAAATACAGAGACCACTTTCTTCTTCTTCTTCTTCTTCTTCTTCTTCTTCTTCTTCTTCTTCTTCTTCTTCTTCTTCTTCTTCTTCTTCTTCTTCTTCTTCTTCTTCTTCTTCTTCTTCTTCTTCTTCTTCTTCTTCTTCTTCTTCTTCTTCTTCTTCTTCTTCTTCTTCCTTCCTTCCTTCCTTCCTTCCTTCCTTCTTCTTCCTTCCTTCCTTCCTTCCTTCCTTCCTTCCTTCCTTCCTTCCTTCCTTCCTTCCTTCCTTCCTTCCTTCCTTCCTTCCTTCCTTCCTTCCTTCCTTGCATGGGGCAAGGCATCTCTGCCTGGGACTTTTGATCAAAACCATGGAGGCCAAAGTAAGGGGGGGGGAGGAGGAGCATCGATTTTGAGGGCCTTCTTCCTGTCTCTGCCCTTTGCTCAGTGCAGGATCTGCAATCCAGTTATCGCACCTACAGCACTGTCCCCAGCAGAGCACCCCAGAAGGGAGCAATGAACTACGTCTGGGTACCTTCTACCTAGAAAACCTTAGCAAAGGATGACAAGACAAGGCAATATAGAAGAGACCAAGTCTGTTTCTTTGCGGAGAAGCTCTCACACATCAAGGCATTTTCCCAACTTTTCCCAAACACGGATGCCTGCCGAATATATGATGCCCTCCTCCCTCCTCCAGGGACATACATGCTTTATTTTATTTTAATTGTATTTTATTTTTTGGAAATAAAACTTTTCTGAGCCTCTTCTGAGGCTCAACTTTTCTGAAGTCCCATTGTACCCTTTGGTAGGAATGGGAAACAATTTCCCATATTTTTGTTGGAGTTTGTTTGCGGTTGAGTGACAGGAAGGAACCTTTCTAGGCTGGGCTGACTGTTCATTTATACAGCACTAACCAATAGTTCTCTGTCACCTTTGAACTCACATGAGCCCATCCCTCTTTTGAGTGTTCTTTAGTCTACTGGAAGCAGAATTGATTTGTCATTTTGCTGTTGATCTATTCACAATTGTAAGTCATGAAATGTTTTTATTTTCTCCAAAAAAAACGTTTCAGAGTGAGTTACTGAGACTCTAAGTTCCAGTTAATAAGAAAAAGTTGGACTGTCTGAGGAATTTGAAGCTATTCTTTTCTGCGAGTCTCTGAACCTCTACTACACAAGAAATTTTACCAGACATTCAAAACTCAGCAAGAGTTTTGAGTCCACATCAGCACTCCTTGGAGCACTGATGCCCCCCTCCATGGTTATAATTTTTTCACCATGAGAACACAAACAAGGCTCATACTAATTTAACCATAATTTCACCGGAGATTCAAAACTCTGCAGCTGTTTTTCTGGTCTGCCCTCTCCAAGTCACAGAGGTGAAATGGCTTACCGACAGAAATCCTTCAAAGGCAGTCCCTGTCCCACTTGTTGGGTTGACCCCCAGTGTTTTCTGGAGCTGCTCGGGAGGCATGGGGCAGGCAGTGGCCCCAGCGCAGGAAACGTGGCAGATAAAGTTGCAGGCTGAAAAATGAAAGAGGGAGTGGAGAGGTAAGCACCCTGCTGAGAGGCCCTCTGAGCCACCATAGAAAGCTGACAGGAGACCTCAAACCCACTGTGTTGTTCAAGGAGAGACTCATTTGTTAAATTACTAGTATCTATTGTCGATTAATTGCTTTTGAAAGAGCCATCCCTCAAGGAGGTGAGAGGGATGGCTTGTAGACATAGGGCCTTCTCGGCAGCTGCCCCCAAGTTATGGAATGCCCTCCCAAGTGAGACCCGCCTGGCGCCAACATTGATGACATTTCGGCGCCAGGTAAAAACCTTCCTGTTCCAGAAGTTTTTTAATTGATACAACATAGACTGGGGTCCTTTGATGGCAATTTTAGTGATGATTTTAGTATAAGGTTTTGCTGTTGTTTTAATTATTTATTGATATTTGACCTCTTAACTGTTTTAATTCCTTGTTGTAAGCCGCCCAGAGACCTTGGGTAGTGGGCGGCATATAAGCTGTAAAAATAAAATAAATAAAATAAATAAATAAATATAGTAGGTTGCAGGTTTTTGGATCAGACTTTGCTGCTGGCTAACAGTGCTGCCAGAAGGTATTAACTGCTACTCCCCTCATGCTTCTCCACTGGTCAGAGAATGGGATGTGGTTTTCAAGCAGGTCTGCAGGACTTCACGTTCCGTCCCAAACTCAGATATGTTGCAGTCTGAAGTGAAACAGCAGATGCCACCCCAGTTAACTGTGTGGTGCAGTGGTCAAACTGCTGTACTGCAGCCAAAACTGGGTTTAGTCCCAGGTAGTCTTATGGTTAACTCAGCCTTCTAACCTTCCAAGGGCCTCTATCACACTGCACGTAAAAAGTGCATTTTGATTTTTTTAAATTTGCATTTGGAGTACTGGCCCCCACCGTGATGCACTTCAAAAAAAATACATGGCTCTGCCATGCCTCCTGATCCTGTAGTAATTTTTGTGATCCACATTTTCGGAGAACTAATGGAGTCACGAAGAGTCGGTCACGACTGTAACGACATAACACACACACAAAGTGCGCATCAAAAGTAAGTGGGGGCGTTGTTAGTGCACATTTTTTGTTATTCTGCTGAACTTATTTCTATTATTTATTTGTATTTACTCTTTAAAATAAAAAGTGGATTATTAGTACAGGAAAAAAAACATTTGTCATGTCCTCCAGCAGTAAAACTAGAAATCCTATGTATATATAGTTAATAGTGATGGAAAAAACAGCTTTTCAAAACAGCAATTTGATGCACTTTCGGCCCATGGGGATGCATTAATAGAACATCAAAAATACTACCGTGGGGACGAAAAGTGAGGATCAAATATCACGTGATCAGTCTTGGAGAAAGTATGCATCAAATCAACATGCACATTTAGTGTTTAGTGTGCGTGTGATAGAGTCCAAGGTCAGCTGGGTAAGCTGGGGGCAATGCATAATTAATTTGTAACCCACCCAGAGAGTGCTTTAAGTGCTATGGGGCGGTATATAAGCAGAACACGTTGCTTTTCTTTTTTTGCTTCACACTCTCAACCTCTGGCTCTGCATCCCGTTTGGCCCACTACTTGCAAAAATGCTCAAAAACAAGGAAGATGCAGAAAATTAAACAGCCCCCCTCTCCCTAGCTTTGTGCAAATATAACAAAAGCAAATTAAAGAGCCACCCATGTGCTGCTTTCTCTTGAAACTCTAGTTCTGCTTGCAGGCAGCTATCCAGTGGCAGAGCCAGCCTTTTGTTAAACTCAACCAAGACTATAGTCCTCTTGTTCCCGTGTATAGTGGACCCTCGCATAACAAGTGGTTTGTTTAACAGAAAATATGCTTAGAGGAAAACATTCTGCTTAAAGGGGGGGTATAGGGGGATATCGCTTAACAGAATCGCCTATGGGGTGAATCTGTTCAACAGAAAAAAGGTCGCGATTAGGGACTAATCCGTTTTCAATGGGAAATTTGGACAAAGGAAAATTTGCTTAACAGAATTTCATTTGGAATGAATTAATTCCTTTATACAAGGTGCCACTTGTATAAATCACTTGTATTTTAGCACGGCTTATGGCTACCGCCTTTCAGAGCTGCTTAGATTCCTGAAGACCTAATTTGAGCCTTCTGCACAGAGGCGTTCTCCCCCTGACACATGGCATTTCCCAAAACTTAATCTCCTCCCAGAGCTTGTTAAAACATCCCTTACCCTCACAAGCCAAGCCTTGACGGACCAGTCCAACCAACAGGGATGTGCAGTGCATACACTTGGTGGGTGTGGAGAAACTGTGAGTTCTGAAGGTGTGCGATTTTGGCTGGAAAAACAGGCCATGCAGATGGGAGAGGAAGGGAATAAACATCAATAAAGAGCTTTCAACAATCCAAATGCGCACACACACATACATGCAAATTAATGACACAATTCAATACCACTGTGGAAACATGTCCCCTCATCTGACCCCTTCCAGAGTTCAATTCACATTGTCCAAAATTTCTCATACTGATGTCTGCTTGGTGGGATTTGTAATGTGATGCCTCTGGAAGGTGCCAATTAGGGGGAAATTTGGCACGAACTCTTTAAAAATGGCAGAGGACCCTATAGATACAGTAAATACCATTTTTTTAAAAGTGAGAGGACAGGACCCCATGATTAAGTTCACCTTAATCAGCCAATTTGCTGGTGCAAGAAAAACAGTCTGTGTCAAATAGACAGAAGTCCCAGGCTATGAAGAGCAATGTGAGATAGTGGTTAGAGTTTTCCCCATTCAGCCATGGAAATACATTGAGTGATGTTAAGCCTACAATTTCCTCCTAACCATGGCATTTTTAAGGATGGGAGTATATAAGGCAATTTCCTCAGGCCTAGAAGACTAATACACTGATATCAATATGATAAAAAGGTGCCACGAGGAAGCAGCAGGCAGGGAAGAACAGTGTCTTAAAAAGGCCCTACTAAACACTTTAGATTTAGGTTTTCAAAAGTAAATCCCCAGCCATGCTTCAAAAGAAGTTGAAAAAGAGCCAAAAGCATCATGTGGAAGTGGGGGAGAGAGAATTGGTTACCATAATTTCATGCAATAAACTTGCACCATATTTTACAAAGTTCTTTTAAAATTTGGATTAGAAGAAACTTGAAGTTTAGAAAATCAAAGTATGAAAGAGAAAACTGAAGAGTTCCATTGTAGGAAAGGAGATTAGGTGAGAAAGGGAACTTGATCTTGAGTTCAAATCGCACCTGAGCTTCTAAGACGTTCTGTTCTGGATTACAGTATATGACATCTGGCATAGCCACGCTGCTTAGAGAGTGGGCTTTCAGTCCATGATAAGAAACATTTTGAGGTCTGGCATTAGTGCCCATACTGTGGAGACTCATTTTTTCTGACACTACCCAATAGCCTTTGCAAATATGCCCTGAGTTCCTATAAGCTACCACTTAGAATTCACCATTAATATCTTCAGGGTGTCTTGTGTTTCAAAACGGCAGGAGCATCACGGGAACCGAACCCCCCCCTCCCACCACTTCCATCAGAAAACCCATGGCCGCGTGAACAACCCACATATGTGGAAGTGCATGGTTTGCAAAGAGGAGCTTCAGAAGGGATTCCCCCAAATATAATTGCAACTCAGTGTTCACCCATTAAATCTTGATTTTAACTGATTAGCCTGCCAATAATAATACAGTCTATTGTTTTATGTCACCTTATTATTTTTATTTTTATTTTATTGTGTTACTATTTATGGTTTTATTATAGAGTTTGAATGTATTAATTGTTGTAAACCGCCCAGAGTGACCTCGCTGCCAGATGGGCGGTATAAAAATCCAATAAATAAAATAAATAAATAAAATTCCCCTGAGCGCAAACAAAGTGCTTTCCCCTTCCTAGTAACCAATTTCCTTTCGCACCAGATGGAACCTGGCTGGGAAGGACCCAGAAAGGAAGAGGCAGCATCTTTTAAAGGACACATGCTCAGTGCAAAATCAGAATGAAACAGAATGCAAACTACACAGGAGAACAAAGGTATCAGAGCTCATATTTTGTTACCGTAAGAGGTCCAGTGGGGGTGTTCTCCATGGTGGGCGTTACGGCCTGGCTTGAGGATGTGGACTGGGGAGTCTTTGAGGAAAGACAAAGAAGAGGAAGATAAATTGCATTATTTTTTTCTCTCTCCCTGCTCCCAGATCCTTGTTATCCCGGCTGGTCCAAATGACCACCTCTCAATATTTATTTCATCATTATTAATTGCACTTCTGTCCCACTTTTTTCTTCCATGACGGTGGTTTGTTTGCCTATTTTCTTCCTCACTTTATCCTCTCAACAACCCTGTGAGGCAGGTCAAACTGACAGACTGAGCCTGGCCTAAGGTCACCAAGAGATGTTCGTGGCCAAGCAGAGATTGACCACTATCCTGATGCCTAAGAAAGGAGAGGAGGTGAAATAATTGAAAGGTTCCCCCTCCCTTGCTTGCAACCAAGGCAAAAATGTTCAGGTTTTTTATCCCTTCCTCCGAGTCACAGTCCAACCCTCTAACCACACTGGGTTTTCTGCTATCAAGAACTTGGCAGTATCAAGTAGGGAAGTAACACATTTTCCAAAACACTACAGCCAGATTAGGGTGATCACATAACATATACCATTACAGCAACTCCACTGGCTGCCGATTTAGATCTGAAAGGTCAAGTACTAGGTTTAATCTTGTCTTCAAAGTACTGGTTTAAATCTATAAAACCCTAAACAGCTTGGGTCCAAACCATCTCAAAAACTGTACTGTAGATTCTTCTGTGAGCCTGCCAGGGTGTTAAGGAGGCCTTTCTCTCAGTCCCGCCACCTTCACAACTAATAAGTGCACTTGTCACTTCTCTGTCACTGCTCTCAGACTTTGGAACTCCCTCCCACTGGAGGCCAGGATGGCCCCATACTATTTTCCTCAAGCATGCGAAGACCTTTTTCTTCAGACAGGGTTTTCCTTAGTGACTGACTATCTAGGAGGCAATAAACAGGATGGTTAATGTTTTGTTGCTTCTTTTTTTAAAAAAAACATTTTAACTTAACATTTAAAATATAATTTTATTCTTTTTAAATATTTGAATAAATGTTTTTTTTCACTTTTAATATTTTGTTTTTAACAATGTAAGCTACCTTGGGTCCTTTTTTAAGACAAAAGACGGGGGTTAAAATATTTTGAATAAATAATAAAAATGGGTTATAGTACTGCAAAGTTACCAGTTGATTATTAAAATCAGTCATAACAATTGGGCTATTTTTCAAGCACTACAATGAACCTTCTAAAAGTGACTTTCCAAACTCTGCCTTTATGTATAGCTCGGATCGGACACTTGTGCCCTTCTAAATGTTACTATCTTGCAACTGGCATTGCCAGCATAGCCAGTGGTGAGGGGTCATGGGAGCTGTAATTTAACATCTGGAACTCTACAAATTCCAAAGGGAAAACACCAGTGTAGTATATGGTGATTAAGAGTGACCAACTAAGATTAGACAGGCATGTCCAAACTTCGGCCCTCCTGAAGTTTTGGACCACAACTCCCAGAATTCTAAGCTTAGGTCGCCAATGAGAAAGGACTGTGGGAGTTATGGTCCAAAACATCTGGAGGGCTGAAGTTTGGACATGCCTGGATTAGGAAGACCCTGGGTTCAAATCCCCAGCCAGCCATGAAGCTCACTGAATAACCTTGGACCAGTCACAGACACACTTAGCTTGGTCTGCCTCACCCCTGAGAGGAAAGATTGAGAGAAGCTGGCATGTTTAGTTTGAGAAATGAAGACCAGGGGGAGATAGGATGGAACTTTTCAAATATTTGAGGGGCTGGCATACAGAGGAAGGGCAGGATCTGTTCTTGATCAAATTTGGTACTCACATTGGATCGTAGGCTCCTCCTCCCCTCAGGGAGCAACTGGGTTTCGTCTGTTGGTTTCCGAGATTCTGGAGGGTCTGGAAAGCTCCCAAAAGCAATGGCATCCTTCTGACAAAACAGAGTGACAAAGCAATGTGTTATTGGATGAGACTCAAAGCCTGCCTACACTGTGGAATGATGTCAGTTTGAGGCCACTTTCGGCTCTGTGATTTCTCCATCCCATAGCATCTTAAGCTTTTTGAGACCTTCAACTACCATTCAACAAACTTCAAATCCCAAGGAGTGAGCCATGGTAATTTTAAATTGCAACCAAACAGACATAACTCTGCAGTGCAGATTCTCTCTCAGTTCTGGCTCATTAAAGACACATACCTACAAATGTGTATGCATACACTTCTGCAAGGATACACACTTGCTCGTAGAATTCATAGAGTTGGAAGAGACCTCAAGGGGCCATCCAGCCCAAGCCCCTGCCATGCAGGAACCCCCATCACAGTATTTCCGACAGATGGCCATACAGCCTCTGCTTAAAAACCTCCAAAGAAGGAGACTCCACCACCCTCTGTGGCAGCATCTTCCACTGCTGAACAGCTCTGTCAGGAAGTTCTTCCTAATGTTCATTATGGTCCTCTGTTAACAAGATATCATTTGAACTCGCACGTCGAAGCCAATATATTTCTCCTTTCAGTAATACAAGCTAGAGTACCTTACAAATTACAGTAGTTTCATGTATGTTGGTTTTGGTTAATTTTGTATTGTTGCTGTGCGAACTGATCAAATAAAATAAAAATATATGAATTATGTTGGGTTTCGGAAAATAGAATTGGTTGGACCTAATATTTGGAACAGCAAATTGTGTGTGATTCTTTAACTTGAAAATTATAAAAGCATTGTGAGATGTTAATCTAACAACCTAAAAAGGGCCTTGTCATCCTTTCTACCAGTATACAATCTCTCTGTGCAACTATATTACACATATGTCTACATTAAATAAAAGTGTCACCATCTAAAGACTGTAGCCAAATGTCAAGGGAGTGCAGTTATAAGGTGATTCCTCCTCTGATCCCCCATTTCAGGCACTCCAGGATTCCTACCATTTAGTCGTCCAACAAATGCTGCAGGATAGTACAAACTTCCTGGAAAACCAGCGTGGCAAATGGATAGAATAGGACTAAGGATTCCTGGGTCAAAAACCTGCTTAGCCAAGGAAATTTGTTGGTGGGTGGGTGGTGGTAACAACTCAAAGAGTTGAGAGGCCCAATTTGGGTCACACTAATTACGGCAGCACTTCACAACAAGACAAAAAAGACTTACGTTGCTGCTTCGGAAGGAGAAGAATGGAATCAGAGGTCCCTGGTGCTTGTTGCCTATTGAGAAGAGAAGACACACATAAGGTTGGGGGGTTGCTTTCGTCCTTTAGGTTTCTTTGGATTGCCCTTTAGGGTTTATAACACATGTGCAACAGTTAACAGCCTTAATTTAAGCCAGTGTGGTCCGTCAGTGAAGAGGACCAGACTGGGACAGCTGCAAATGGAAAATAAGTTCAACACACAGCTGACCAGGAAACGTACTAGAATGAGCTTGGCCAAGTTTGTTTTAGCCTGATCTACCTCACAATGCTATTGGGAGAATGAAATAAAGTAGTTGGAATGTACACATACCCAAGGGGATATAGAATAATATATACTGTATATACAGTGGCCCCTCATATAACAAATGGTTTATTTAACAGAAAATCCACTTAAAGGGAAAATTTCCAGAGATACGGGTAGAGGAAAATTGCTTAAGGTTGTGATTAGGGATTAATCCGTTTTCAATGCATTCCTATGGGAAATTTGTACAAACGGAAATTTGTTTAACAGAATTTCACTTGGAATGAATTAATTCCTTTATACAAGGTACCGCAGTATATATATATCTGGTTTGAATTAACAGAACCCTTTCCCCCTTTTGAAATTATCTGCTCATTCTGGGACCACTATGTGTGGGGGGGGAATTCCCCCTGCAATAGGTAGCAATTCTTTCTGTTCTGCTAAATCTCTTCCTTTCTGTAAATAGGGATGGTTGTACCATGAGGGAAAGGGAATTGCCTCAGAAGACAGATTCTGTAGGAATCAATGAAAGGCTGCTGAGCGGCCTGGTTGCTGTGGGGAGAGAATACTATGCAGGCCACATCCATGTTTCTCTGAGAAATGGCAAGACAGCAAAAACAGGAGGCGAGTCTCTTTGTGTTTTAAGACAACAGCTCGCAGAATTCTCCCATGCTGCTTCTTTGAGGAATTCTGGAAGCTGTAACCCCCAAAACACCTGCTACACTGCTGGTGTTTCTAGTTGCACTGCTTACAGGGCAGCCCTGGAGAGTTTCTTACTTTCCAGGGTCCGGGCTTTCAACTCCCCTCTCGTCCTTTCCAGCTCCAGGCGCAAAGCTCGGCTCAGCTTCTCCGCCTCCTGCAACTGGCTTTGGGAGGAAGATCCAGGGTTGAGGGTTGAAGGAAAGAGGGGGAAAATGTTACTTTAGGGGTGCAGAGAAGCTCAGCGTTGAGAGGAGGGCCATTGTCTACTCGGATACTGCTCAAAGGAGTTGGTGGTGTACAGAAGGTAACCCAACTGTACATCCACTTGGCAATGGTAGAGTAGAGGGGTAGCAACCCAGGCCACAAAACGTTGCGATTGAGCCCTCCTTCATTAGTGCTTGGAGCCCTCATGGCAGGCTTGTGAGAACCCCTGCAGCTCCAGAAGACTATGGAAAGGCTACCCCCACTTTTTTTTTTTTACACTGCAGCTCTTAAGACTATTTACCCTTGGTTGATCATTCTGTGAGCTGTAGTCTAGAAAATATTTTTCCCATTTCTGGTTTATAGTTGATAGATGGTTAGAAGGCTACTTGGAAAGCTTAAGGACAGTGAAACATGAAACTCATGAGCAGACCTGGAACCAGCCACTATCTCACGCATGCTCAATACATCTAACCTACCTCGCACAGCAGGCTGTTGTGTGGAGAACGTGCAGAGTGGAAGAACCTACTGAGCTCACCGGAAGAAAAAGTCCCTCCATTCACTTCAAAGGCTTGGGAAAGGTTCCTTTGTGGACTACGACAACCCCAAGAATCTCACAAGCAGCATGGCTATTTGACATGCTACCTGGGATTTAGCCCCTGAAAAGACGCCGAGAGGTCTGCATGGCTGCCCTCTAGGACCCCATGGGGCTAAAACATCTTGGGACCCCCTCCAATTCCAATAAACATTTCTCCTCCATCTTTGTCTGGGTGGATCTGTCCAGGATCTGAAAAGCCGCAGGTGGGGAAGAAAAACTGGCGGTGTCAGTTCCATCTTCACCCCTGCCAATGGGTGGGTAGCAGAGACAGGTTTCATCAGCTGCTGGCCCACCACCAGTAGGGAAGTAAGTCTGGACAGTCACTCCAGTTAGCTTCCTTCTATGGAAAAGAGATCTTGCCCTTTGCCTCAGCCAGCAAAATGTATTTGATCAGCCTTGGCCACCGTGGTTGACTTTTCTAGCCTTCGTTTTGCACACAATCCCCTCACCTTGTTGCTACTGTATCACACCCTCCCATTTTCGCTCACCGCTCAAGGGCCACATGGGCTACTTTCAGCTTATCTAGCTCCTCCTGGATGACCTGCTTGGCCCGGATCTCAGCCTCCAGCGCAGACTGCAGCTCCAGCTTGGCCGAGGCCTCCACCTTTTGAAGACGGCGAGCCTTCCAGAGGGTGTCCTGCACCGGAAACGAAAAGCACAGGATCGTAAAGGCCCTGCCATGGATCCGGATCAAGGACATAGAACTGCAGAACCATGTTTGTCCGTTAGGGAAATCCAAATGAAACCTGCAGTTACCACCTTGGCACTGGCCAGATTTAATATTCTTCCCTCCAAGTTTTTGGAGGGGAGGTTTCAAGGTTTACCTCAAACATCTCGTAGCTGCCCATGCACCAATGATCAAATGGAAACAGTGGAACATGTACTTTTATTTTGTTCCTACTACCATGATCTTTGCAGGGGACTCGTTTTTCCAATTACAGTATATGTAATTTTCTCGGGAGGCCAACAGATTTTTATGTACATTTGCTGCTCTCTGATAATACTTATCAGACCACTAGACAAGTAGCCAAATTTTGTGCTGCTGCAATTAGAACTCGCAAACAGATTTTAAATAGAGGTTATGACCAATAACACTCGTTTATCTTGCAGTTTGGTGACTATACTTACTCTCAACTCTATACTTAACTTACTAAAGTTAAATTTCTTAATCCATATCTATGGATTTTAATCAAAGATTTTAAGCAAACTGTGAGGAATTGAAAAGAAAGGTTGTGGCAGGGAGAGAGGAGAACCTGCATCTCTTCCAAACAACTCAGACTGGGGGCAGCAAGGTGGTGGAAGACTCTTACCGGAGTTTTTGGTCCAGGGCTCTGGGAACCTGTCTGCTTCAGGGTCTCCACGTCTTCCATCATGCGATTGGCCATGGCTTGCAAGTAGCCCCGAGACTCCTTCTCGTCACTCACCCTAAAACAGGCAGACAAAGCTTAGAGGGCTGTAACTTGAGCACACCCAGCCATAAAACAGGCAGAATAAGGTCATCTGGAGGGCCTCACCTTACCTGGCTAATGCTGAGCACACAGAGATTACAGCCATAGATGCCATAATGGATGGATGGGGAATATGAGGTCATCTGGAAGTTATTCTATTTTACTGTATCTGCCATCATTCCTCACCTTACCTGGCTAATGCTAATTGGAAACGCTACCCAGCAACATCTAGAGGGGTTTACCAGAAAGAGTTACACAGAGCACACAGAGATACAGCCATAATGCTATGGATGGGGAATATGAGGTCATCTGGAAGTTATTCTATTTTACTGTATCTGCCATCATTCCTCACCTTACCTGGCTAATGCTAATTGGAAACGCTACCCAGCAACATCTAGAGGGGTTTACCAGAAAGAGTTACACAGAGCACACAGAGATACGGCCATAATGCTATGGATGGGGAATATGAGGTCATCTGGAAGTTATTCTATTTTACTGTATCTGCCATCATTCCTCACCTTACCTGGCTAATGCTAATTGGAAACGCTACTCAGCAACATCTAGAGGGGTTTATCAGAAAGAGTTTTGTTTATTTATACAGGGTAATATATAAGCAACATGCTAGGCTTTTGAAAAAAAGAAATACAGCTAAAAACATAATGTTATACTATTTTAAAACGCACTACACACACACTGCATACCAGAAAAACAAAATGCCCACCACCGGCCCACTGAAATCTTTTCCTCAGCAAGTAGCTGATTGTGTGAACCTGGGTGGAGCAGAAAGTTCTTTCCTTGATGGATGAGGGATAGCAGGGAGTTCCCACATCCTGGGAACAGCCGCTTCTCAATAGAGAAGAATACGGTCTGAGCTAAAAGTCACCCCCCCAATGTCTCTGGCCTCGGTCATCCTACACACTGGGAGTGCTCACCACCGCACGAGGTCCGCAATCTGCACCTCCCAGCTGGCGACAACGGTCTTGTCCGCATCCGAGACAGCCGGCTCTCGCTCAAGATGTATACGATCAGTAACAAGACAGCCCATCTGCAAAAGCCGGTCATACTTGTGAAATGGAAGCTGGTGGAGAAAAATGCTCTCAATAACCATTATATAGTTAAGGGTTTTAGACATCAAGGCCTAAATCCCACTGTTATTCCCAATAAGAGTTTTAGATCCATTGACTCAAATGCTGTACAATTAAACCAACCCACACAATAAATACCCTTGATTGGAATTCAATTGCCATTTAAATTGTTTATAATATGAGACTTTGATGGATTTTAAACATTGCAACACATCCGTGATGGGTTTCAGCAGTTTAGGACATTGTTCACCTTAAGGCTATAGATTCTTGTCTCCCTAACGAGCCTATTCAGGCCATTGTTTATCTTATGAGCTTATTTCAGACCAGGGTGACAAGAGGTCAAAGTGAGCTATAAAATGGAGGACTCGCAACTAGCTTTTTTCAGACTGGTGAAGCTGTTTGGATGCAGTGAAACTTTTCAGTCTCACAAGAAAAAGAAGCCCAGTTGCCAGATAAACTCACCTGGATGACTGAGAATGTTCACAGACATTGCAATGCCCTGTTTTTAAACTCATGCTGTGAGTTACTCAATGCTGGTAGAAAGATGAGATAATAAAATAAAATGAAATGAAATAAAATAAAATAAAAGAGTTGGGACTCACAGCTGTATTTAGGCCTCCATGTTCAGAGTACCACAAATTATAAAACCAAATAATTAAAAGTCAGCCATTTTAGATTTTAGAGTTATTGACAGCTGCAAAGGTTACAAACTATTTTTGGCTTTAGCAGTTACAGCTGATCAAGTGTTATGAGTGGTGTGGATTAATATGCATGTACTCATTGTGAAAGTCTCCAAAGCCCTGAGGTGCAAGCCTTTGCATAAATCCCTGTCACGTTTTCATCTGAGCCCAAAGCAGGTCTTTTGTAAAGCTAATGGATCTTAATTGTTCATTCAAAGTTAACTCTCTCCAGAATAATTTGCACAGCAGCAAGGCCATCTCACAATAGATGGAGAAAATCCATCTCTACACCCCTCAGCTTGTTTCTTTTCCAGAGGGCCATGTTAGCTGAAGGGGATTCTGGAAATTGGAATCCAACTAGAGCACTTTTCCAAGTCCAGAAGATGTTGTAAGGGAGTTGCAGATGATGCGACACTCTTGATAATAAACCCTTCCTCTTCTGATGTGGGGAAAAATGCAGCTGGCAGCCACAACCATTCAGATCCTGAGAACTTCCGGGGTTCCTGAGCATGCCAACACATTCAAAAGAGTCAAGCCCACATACCTGGTCCACTAAGTGCAGGGCACTTGGGCTCTCCTCTAAGCTCTGCTCTTTCAGTTCAAGGTTCTTCCGCCTGGACAAGGAAGACCCATTAGGAAAAGAAAGCGAAAGATAACATTTCGTCTCCCAAATCCCTTCTTGAAGCCCAAATTGAGGAAGTTTGGGGGAGCTTCTTAGAATTTGGCGCGAACGTGTAGGGGGAGCACAAGGCTCTCTAGAGTGGACGTTCAAATCCCTCACCAAACTACAAATCCCAGGATTCCCTAGGATGAAGGTGTTACAATAGAGGTGCAATAGATAGGGTCCAAATGCAGGTAACAGCCACCCTTTGCTGCCCTTGGCCATATTGGCTGAGTCCTCAAAAATCTAACTTTTCCAAAGCTCTGCAAGCAGCACCTCATCCCCCACTTAATAAAAACAGAGGAATCCACTCAGGCACGTGCAAACACACACACACACACACACACACACACACACACACACACACACACGGTGACAGCCCAGGAGATCTGGTGCTTTAGAATGGGTCCCTCTGGCCCACCCTCTGTGTCTCCCTCCTTACCTCTCGTTCCCGGCTTTCTCCATCTCCTCCCGAAGTTGAGCCATCTCAGCCTGCATGACCTCCTGCTGCCTCTCTTTGGCCTTCAGCAGCTCCCGTAAGCCCCGCACCTCTTCCTTGGGGGTGCAGGATGCGTCCACTGACCTCCGGGAGCCGGAGCCACGAAAGAGGGGGGTGCTCTGTTTGGCCTGCAGGGCCAGCAAAACCACGGGAAGAGGTCGGCTCGCTTATCCCACTGGGCATGCGAAGGTAGCTGCCCGCAGTGGGGTCTCCCCGGACACTTCCGCACCCTCCGCCGCACCCGCTTACCCTCAGGTCTTCTAGCTCTTGCCTCAGCCTCCTGAGCTGCTGCTCAGACCGCTCTTTTCCCTTCCGCTGCTTAGAGACTTCGCTGACCAAACCCTCAATCCGAGCTTCCAACTGAAGAGAGGAAAAATACCTTTTTTTCCCCACCTCAGCCTCTAAGAGCATGAACCCCCGCCACACGCAAACTACCCTTTCGACTGGGAATGATCAAAGATAGTCAAGGAATCCCTAACCCTAACCCACCCCTTATACCCACCCACCCCCCAAAAATGGTGCATGCAAACTCTCTAAACACTCCCGGGAGCAAATTCAACATAATACAATAAAATCCCGCATAGCACCTTTGATCTGAGCTGTTAAAATCCTAGCAAAACCCCCAGAGAGCTGCTGCTGATCTGCTTTGAAAGAAATGAACAGGATAGAGCCAGGGTCTAAAAGTGGACTGACCACGTATCCTTCACTAACCATGCGCTTTCTGAACTCTTATTAAGAGAAGCAAGGAAATGTGTAGCCTGCAGAGCTGCAAAGCCTCATTGAAGGCCGTTAAATTCTTAAGGCAGCTCCGCCTCTAATTGCAAAGCTGCCAAGGCATCGGTTTGGCCCTGGGTTAGAAAAGAAGAGTAGGGACTAATGAAGGGGGAGAAGATGAAAGGATAAGGTTATGCTGGGCATCCGGGGGTGGGGGGGTGGGGATGCCGATTTGCAGCTACCTCCTTGCGCCCACTTTCGCTGCGGGCAAGCTCCTTCCGCAGCCCCTCCACCCGCCGCGCTGCCGCTTCCGTCTCTTCTAGCCGCTCCTTCAGCTGCCTCGAGTGCCTCAGCAGCTGGGCCCGCAGCTCTCCGCACTTGGCCTCGGCACTGCGCAGCTCCTCGGCCGTCTCTTTCTGCCGGAGCCGCTCCTCCTGGAGTTCCCACGCCTGAGCGCGAAGCTGCTCTTGAGCTTCAGCCAGGTCCTGTCCCGGGGTGGGGGAAAGCAGGCATCATAGTCGCTTCTGTGCCCCTGAGAGGCAGAGATGGGGAAAGCGCTGGGTTTGGTCTGCCACCTCCCGAAAAGGCCATCCGCTGTGGACAATTTGGGGACCTAGGCACTGAAAAAATTCCTTTCCCATCCCGGTTGAGGGGGCCGCATGTGTGTGTGTGTGTGTGTGTGTGTGTGTGTGTGTGTTGTGCCGTTTCAGTCATGATGGACCCTTTGTGACCCCACGTCCATGGAGTTTTCTCGGCAGGGATACTGGAGTGGTTTGCCAGTTCCTACTCCAGGCACCTACATGCACCTGGTATTCCCTGGCATTCGCCCATCCAAGTACTAACCAAGGCCGACCCTGCTTAGCTTCCGAAATCAGGCGAGAGATAGGACGTGCTCAGGGCATATGAGAGTGAGAAAAGCTGCAGAAGATGGTGGATTTCCCCGTCCCTTTCTAAGCAGTGGCCAAAGAGGAAACAAGTACATAAACCAGGCCTGCCCAAACTTCGGCCCTCCAGATGTTTTGGACTGCAACTCCCACAGTCCTTTGCCATTGGCAATCTAAGCTTAGAATTGTGGGAGCTGTAGTCCAAAACATCCGGAGGACCAAAATTTGGGCAGGTCTGACATAAACATTTTCTGGCAGACTATGATGGTTATCTAATAAGAGAGAAATTAAAATTGACACATAGCAACTACATAAACATGTTGCAGTACATTGCAGTAAACCCCCTCTCACCTCCTAACACAGGAGATGTGACTCTTTAGCCCCATCAAGCTTTTAAATGTTTAACATCTGGCCATCATATGATTTTGGGGGGAACATCTCCGTGGCAGAATTATTATATCAGGGATTAGGGATACTGTTGATTATCAACTACAGTAAACCCCGCCCTTTTGCGGTTCATATACTGCGGTCCCGGTATATTACGGGACTGCAGTATATGAAAAACAGCCTCCGGATCACTGGAAAGCACTTTTGGGGCCTCCGAGGGCCTTCCTCAGCCTGCCAAGAGGCCTCAGAAGTGCTTTCCATGATCCGGAAGTCACTTCTGGTGGCCAGGAAGCACTCTGGGGCATCCAATGGACCCAAGAAGACTGTCGGAGGCCGGTTCGGGACAGTGAAAGGCCTGGGGTAAGTACAGGAGGCCCCAGATAGCCACCCCCCCCAAGTCCTGACCCAACCCTGTATCCACATATTGTGGATTTTCAATTATTGTGAGTTGGGTCGGGTCCCTAACCCCCATGATAGGCGGGATGTGTATGTTACTGTATAATGATGTGATTGTGCTGAGAGTACACCACATCGTACTCAAAGGGGGATGCACGGGTCAACCAAGGCCACCTTAACCTAGGAACAGCCCGCACAACGACCCTGCAATGAGCAACCAAGTTGGCTTTTGCCTCTCTTCTTACTCCTTTGCTGGCTCATTTGGAGCTCCGTTCCTTTGGGCTGCCTTCTACCCCTGAAACTCCTACCCCGGTGAAAGGATGCAAGCTTTCTCTGTACAGGCAAGGGCTTTCTTGGACCAGAAACTGGAGTCAGGCTACGAGGAGATCAGAGACGGAACGGTTTGAGGGGTTTCATTTTGGAACTAAACTCCTCACAATGCCACAGGCAGCCTAGCCAATGGGATTCCGGAAGTAGCAGTCAAAAACAAACAAACAAACAAACAAAACCCAAAACAACCCCACACATTTCTCATTTTTGCACAGGACTGAGGACAACTGCCTTACTGTACCTGGAAAGCCTCACTCTTTTCCTGTTCCAAAAACTTCACACGCTCCTCCAGAGTTTTCACATGCCCTGATGCCATCTTGTCAAGCTGCTGCCTTTGGACCCTGTCGGTCTCCAACTGGTTCTCTGCCAGAAAAGAGGGACAGGAGACGTTCAGTGCACGGCAGAGCAGGCTACCGTCCCTCTCTTTCCTTGACAGATATTCAAGCCAGCACAGGCACTAGCTGGGACACCCACCTGCCAACCCAAAGGCTCTGTCTTCTAACCTCAGATATGTGTCTGTGCAGAAGGGGAATTGAGCACTCTTACTCAGAGGGTAAGAAAAATGCACTTTGCACATGGTCCGGTCAGTGTATTAGCTGTGCCAAGTTACAGGCAACCTGATATTTTAGGCTGCTTTAGGATGAGATTTATGACTTGAGCAACTGCTCATACCCATGGCCCTTGCTTCTCTCCCACACCATAAATAGAGAAAGGTAAAGGTAAAGGTAAAGGTAAAGGTTCCCCCCGCACATGCGTGCTAGTCGTGTCCAACTCTAGGGGTGGTGCTCATCTCCATATTCAAGCCGGAAGAGCCAGTGTTGCGCAAATCCATGGCCATGGGGCCGGCATAGCTGCAAGGAAACACTGTTTTTACCTTCCCACCTTTTACGGCGGCACCTATTTATCTACTTGCATTTTACATGCTTTCTAACTGCTAGGTTGGCAGGAGGTGGGGTGAACAGCAGGAGCTCGCTCCACTGCGTGGCACCCGGGATTCAAACCGCCGAGCTGCTGACTTTGAAGTCAACAGTTTTCGGAGCCTTAGTCCACTGAGCCACCATGCCCCTAAATAAAGAAAGATGTCCCCACAAATCTTCAGGGACTCTGATATTCTGAGTCCCTCTTTTCCTTTTTATATTTTTAAAGGGACTCCCAATTCACTTATTATTTACTGCCTTCAGTAGGTTTGGCTGGGAGAGACCTTTCTGGGCTCAATCTATCCAGCACTAACAAAATTGTTCCCTTTTGTCTCTGAATTCAAAAAGAGACCCACCTCTCTGCTCAATGGCTCTTTCCCTCTTTCCCCCCTTTCACATCCTAAAAAGTTACTTTCTTGGATTATTATTTTTGACAGTACTAATTGTTGGATCACAATATTTCAAGTCCAAAATATTCTTGGCCAGTGGAGTGGGTGGGAGATACCTGTGTTCATCAATCCCAGCAAAAATGCCTTTTTCCTTTTCAGATACATGCATCTGAAAAGATCCGTAGTAATCCAGGAACCATTATGTCAAATCAGACTGGGTAGTTTTTATGGGGACACAGTACTTCTTCAGCACAGCTCCCAGCTCCATTGGCTTTCCCAAACTCACCCTGGGCCACCATTACCTGCTAGCTGCTTCCGCAAAGCTGTCATTTCATTCTGGAGACTTCTGATCTCCATGTCCTTGGCTGGAGTCTTCAACGGTGATTTTGCCAGAGCATCTGAACAAGGGTGTTGTAAAGAACCCAAGAAAACACAAGAAGAAAGCTGGAACACTGAGGCGTTGACTACATGAATAAAATGTGTCCTTTTGACAGATGGTTTACACAAAACACTAGCTTTTCTAAGCAAGCTTTCTAAGAATGTTTGAGTCAAGATCTTGATTTCATTAACTTAACTGGGACACCAAATGTTTTATTTATTTAACATAGTTTTACTTCACCTTTCTCCTTAAAAGGACCAAGGTGGATTGTACAGTATCATTCAAAAGACAATATTTAAATGCTAGGAAAAAGTAAGTATATAAACACGGAAAAAAGAATTTAAAAAGTATTATATTAAAACTGGGGTGGTGGTGGCTCAGCAGGCAAGAGCACTGAAATGTTGCCTGCAAAGTCGGCACCTCGGTGGTTCACAAACATTAAGTGAAAATAGGAGGAGGATAACTGGAAATGACTGCCGACCCCACAAAGTAGGTCATAAAAGGAGACACCTCTAAATGGATCAAGAGGCATTGAAAGGAGAGTGTAGTGTTGAAGAACAACACTGCAAGACACACACTGCCCATTGGCCACAGGTGATTATCTGCCCTGATAAGTGTGTGTGTGTGTGTGTGTGTGTGTGTGTGTGTGTGTGTGTGTGTGTGTGTTGTTACAGTTGTGACTGACTCTTTGTGACCCCATGTCCATGGCAGGAATACTGGAGTGGCTTGCCAGTTCCAAATACAGGCGCCTACCGCACCTGGTATTCCCTGGTGGTCGCCTGACTCTGCTTAGCTTCCGAAATCAGGTGAGATCTGATGCGCTTAGGGCAGCGGGGGTGGACCTTTGGCACTCCAGATGTTTTGGACCACAACTCCCACAGTCCTTTGTCATTGGTCATCTAGGCTTGGAATTATGGGAGTTGTGGTCCAAAACATCTGGACTGCTGAAGGTTCACCACCACTGGCTTAGGGCATCTGGGCACCTAAATAATTGACTGTATCCTTATAGGATGGAAGCTAGCTTCTTTAGTCAGGCATTCTATACCTCCGCACAATCCTTGTCTTTTCTGCCATTTCATCTGGCCCCAGACTAAACTGAGGCAGAAGACTGGGTTCATACGGAGGGGCCAGCTAACCAAGGGTCCAAAGGAGTCTCAGTGGCCGTTACTTCACGAAGTACATCGCTTCGCAGCGGGATTGCCTTCGCTTTGAATGCGATGGCGGTCACGTGGTCTCCCTTCGCTCCCACCCCTCTTTCTCTGTCCTCACGTGGCGAAGTTTTAGGATCGAATCCATTACTACCTCACGTGCTCCCTTCGCATTGGGAAGCTGATTTGCAACGTCCGGTTTCAGCTTTCTTTAATTTTTTTAAAAAAAATTACCTCGGCGTATCGATGCATCAATACCCTGCTGTCATTTGCGGCAGAGCAAAATTACTGTATGATCCTTCGTTTTCTACTCCTGATTTGTATTGTTTCGTCCATTGGCGACGTGAAAAAATTGCTGTTCTCCGTCAGGGTCACTAGGTGGACCAGCACACAACATTTGTTGTTTATGATCCATCGGTCCTCCAAGGACATCCGAGTAATCCCTTTCTAAATCCCTAGAGCAGTGACCAAGCAACTTCCGCCTCCAACTACCATTTGTGTCTGTCCCGGGGCAAAACCTCCACGTCTTGGAGGCAGCTGGTGCAGCGAGTGGAAGGACCTACCTTGCAGCTTCTGTCTCAGCTCCAGCTTCTTCCGTTCCAGGCGGCAGATCTTCTTCTCCAGCTGTGCTGTGCTAGAGGCACCGGAGGGAGACAGCGGCGGCTGCTTCTCCAACAGGAGGCTTGCACAAAAAAAGCAGGAGACAATAAGGGTCAAGTCCCTCAGCCCCTCAGCAAACAAGGCCCTGCCAGCCGACACCTCGGGATGAAGGACGTCAGCCGTGAGAACTGACCCACCTTTCTTCACAAGTCTTGGGTGGTATATGGTCGCGTCCAAGTCAGGAGGCCAGGCAAGATGTGGCTAGTCACAGACGGATTGTACGGCTGCTTTTTCTGTTTTCTTAAAATTATATATCACTTGTACAATGTCTGTGGAGATTCTCAATCATTCAGGTGAAGCTGCAACCAGCAACTGGACTTCTTCTTTTCTTGTAACACTGGAACATTTCACTACATAGTGAAACATTTTGATCTCACATGAAAAGAAGTCCAGTTGTCATGACCTGTACAATGTTCTGTTGCCAACCAAGGACATTACATCCCTTACATTATTGTAGGGATCTGTAGACTACTGCTGCTGCTGCTGCTGCTGCTGCTGCTGCTGCTGCTACTACTACTACTACTACTACTACTACTACTACTACTAATAATAATAATAATAATAATAATAATAATAATAATAATAATAATAATAGGGTGACACTTGGTGACATCTTGATCTGCCCCAAAGCACAAGCAATGACAAGAAATAATATTATCAATCTAGCATTTGAATATTTGAAAACCAATCAATGTTTTTATCATTTTGCTTGCTTTTTACTACAGTATTTCATATTTTTTTCAGCAAGAGCCTGGTACATAGACAGATCACAAGAGAGAGACACAAAGATATAAGCTTGCCAGTTTTTACTCTCTAATATCGAAAACAAACCCTGCTCTCCCCACCCCACTTTTTGCTGGAAAAATAGAAACCCTTCTACATTTTGAAAAGAAAAAAAAAACTTTGTGCTCACAGTGACAAAAAAAAAGGAGACCTCCTCACCTTCCAGATGTGAACGTAAATCCAACAAATGGTAGATGATGACCAGAGAACGCTGCGTGCGAGACAGGCGGAAGAGTCCCCTGGAAGTGGCAAAGAGCAGGAAGAACATTTGATCTTGCCTCTCTTCCCATACCTGGAAGACAGCCGGGGGTCCCAGCTCCCCCAGGCCACAAATTTGGTTTTTTTTCTTCTCCCATCCTGAGCTTCTCAAGTGAAGTCAAAAGTTGTGAGAGGAAAGATGGAACAAACCAGCCTTTCCCACCCCCCCACCCCCACACCATTCTCACTGATTGATCTTTCTTGCTTGCTTGCTTTTTCTTTCTTTCTTTTTCTTTCTTTCTTTCTTTATACATACAATTTATATGCCACCCAGTACCCAAAGGTCTCTGGGCGGCGTATAAATTTTACTTGTGAGTCTTTGGAGCAAGGGGGCAGTAAGTCCAAGTTTGGTCACACAGTGAGTGTGGACCCTGTTCCCTCCCTCTCACCATCAGCATGTCATATTGACCAACATTTTGCATTTCAACTTTTTTTGTGCTAGGGGAGTAGAAGTCAAATTTTGGTTTCTCATGAGCCGTTTAATTATTATTTTTCAAACCTTGGAATTTGAATAGTGACATACTATTTGCTGTGCATGTTAGAGATTTTGTTTACAACCTTGCATGCTGCCTGTAGTTTGTTTGATTGACAGAGACTCTTCCAGACTGGGGTGACTGTCAGTCTATCCAACACTAACCAATCTTGTATCTGAATTTTAAAAGAGCCCACCTCTCCGGTAAGTGTTCCTTTCTCTCTCTTTAGTCTGTTGAAGTTTGCTCTTGAGCTGTTCACAACAGTAACTATTATTATTCTTTAAGCCTCTGTACTTCTACTGTGTAAGAAAGAAAAGTACACCCGAAATACAAAGCTCTGCAGCACTTTGGGGTAGAAAAAGAGCTCCACCAATTCCTTTGCAGCCAGATGGAGGATCTCTTTTTTACCCACCCAGCCTGACTTTCTTAATTCCTTTTATCTTTGTAAAACTGGCCAAAGAAGGGTGGAGGGGTGTCGTGAATGTTGTCCCAGCTGATTCCCTCAAAGAAGGGATGGCTCTTGAAAATTCTGGCCCAGCTGTTCCTGGCATCTCTCATTCCATCATTAACATCAGACAATCCAAATGCCTGGGGAAAGGGCCAAAGAGGAAACCAAGAGGCTCAGGGATGGGAAATGTGAAGCACAACCACCGCCATGGAAATATTCCGTTTCCCAGCCCAGCTAGCCAATTTAACTAGAGCGCCATTGGTCCTGTTATCGGATATTGATCTACCTCCAACTTATGGTGACCCTATGAATGGGTGATATCCAAAATATCCTGTCCTCAACCTCTCTGCTCAGCTCCTGCAAACCCAAGCATGTGGCTTCTTTTAGGAAGCCCGTTCATCTTGCATTTGGTCTCCCTCTTTTCTTGAAGTTTGCTCCCAATGGGCCCGTTCCTTAGCCACTGCAACTATTATTATTCTTTTGGCCTCTGAACCCCAAAGAGCTTCTGTTGAGTCCTGATGAAGACAGAAAGACAAGAGTGCCTTGGAAGGTGTAGTCTATGGATGGTTGGCAGGGATGCCGCACAATGGTGATGCCAGAGCGGAAGCTCTGCAGCCACCTTTGGGGTATCCTTGAGGACCAGCATCGTATTCAGTGTTTTTCAACCAATGTTCCAGGAAGGTTTCAGCCAGAAGGAGGAAGAAAAATGCTTTAAAAAAATGTCTTTTTGCCCACTAGGCGGGCGCCTGACTGTGTCCTGGGTATGAAGGATTTTTTACCCCACCCTCGGGTGTCAATTGGCGCTCCTCAGGGGGAGACTCTCCACTTTTCTGATGTCCGGGCTGTGATTGGTCAAGACTCAGCCTGGACCTGGCCATCATCTTCCGGCAAGACAGGGTGGAGGGGAGAGAAGAAGAATGTTGTCCCAAAAGATTCCCTGCAAGAAGGGATGGCCAGGACTCTAATGGTGGTGTGCCTCGTGATTTTTTTTCATGAAACAAGTGTGCCTTTGCCCAAAAAAGGTTGAAAAACACTGGTATAGATGACAGGCCTCTTCCTCTCCACAGCAGATGGATGACCCCTTGATCTGGGCAAGCACAGTCTTTATGGCTTAGCCCCCTTGCATTACAAATGGCAGAAATCAGCAATCCATTTCTAAAGGGGGAGACTTGGCAAATTGTCCTGGGGGCAAAATTCTTTCTCTGCCAAAGATGCTGTCACCTTGATAAGATCAGGGATGGGAGAAAATGTTTGAAGTTCCATATGTGACATACTACTCGTATAATAAACGGTTTGTACAACATAAAATCTGTACAACATGAAACATTTCAGAGATAGGGGAAATTTGTTTAACAGAATCCTCTACGGGGCAAATCTGTACAACATAAAAATGGTCGCGATTAGGGATTATTGTTTTCAATGCATTCCTATGGGACATTTGTATAAAGGAAAAGTTGCTTAAGATAATTTCATTTGGAACAAATTAATTCCTTTATATAAGGTACCGCTGTATTTCTTTCTGAATTCACAGCTCCCGCTCAGCAGGTGATGTGGCATTCAAGAAATAGTGGGTGAATGCGTTTTATACAGGAGATGTGCTATTCAATAATTTCACACAGCTGACCAAAAAGATCCCTTTGTCCTGCCTCTGATGAATGGAGGAAACTCTCTCTTTCTATTTGTACCTAAGTTGTCATCATTCCTCTATGATTCTATGAAAAGAAGTGGTGGCAAAGTCGACAGCTCAGTGGCTCAAATCCTGGGTGCCACGCAGTGGAGTGAACTCCCGCTGATTATCCCAGCTCCTGCCAACCTAGCAGTTCAAAAGCATGATAATGCAAGTGGATACAAAGGGACCACCGTAAAAAGCAGGGAGGTAAAACAGTGTTTCCTTGAAGTCACGCCAGCCACATGGCCACAGACTTGCACAACACTGGCTCTTTGGCTTGAATACGGAGATGAGCACCACCCTGAGAGTTGGACACGACTAGCACACATGTGCGGGGGGAATCGTTACATTTAGCTATGAAAAGCCAGCCACAATCAATATTATAACTCTTCTCCCATTTTCCAGTCAACAAAGGGTGTCTCACCTCATGGTTCATGATCTTCCCATAGGTTTCCACCAGAGACTCAGCATAAAAGGGGGTCTCCCCAAAAAGCAGCTCGTACATACAGACCCCAAGGGACCACCAGTCACATTCCGGACCATATTTCCCTTTTCGAACCTCCATGGCTTGCAAAATCTCCGGGGAGATGTAGTCAGGGGTTCCCACAGCCACCGAAGAGATCACCTGGGGGAAGGGAGAAGACAGAAGGGGGGAAATCAAGTGCTTGCTTTGGTGGCAGGCTCTGAACTTCTTAACCAGCTTCTGACAGGGAGGACCCCTGTGGCGCAGTGGTTATACTGCAGTACGGCAGCCAAAACCACGCTCATGACTTGGGGTTCAAGCCCAGGTCGTGGGCTCAAGGTTGACTCAGCCTTCCGTCCTTAAGAGGTCAGTAAAATGAGCACCAAGCTTGCTGAGGAGGACAATGTGTGGCCTGCATAATTACTTGTAAACTACCCAGAGTGCTTTAAGGTGAGTATATAAGCAGCACACCTTGTTTTGCTTCACTTTTGACATCTTTAAAACCAAGCCTGTCCTCTTTTTAAACAAGGCATGGGCAAAGTGTGGCTCTTTTTAAGACACCTGGGCCAAGAGAGGTTTTCATGATGCTCAGGCTGTGTGTGTGTGTGTGTGTGTGTGTGTGTGTGTGTGTGTGTGTGTGTGTGTGTGTGTGTGTGTGTGTGTGTGAGAAAATTAGCAAAATCACAGATTATTTCCCATTGCTAGAATTCTCCAGAAACATTTTTTTCATTAAATGTGATACGAGAGCCAATAAATCTCTTGGCAACAAAAGGGCTTGGACTTGAGTCCAAGTCTTCTGAGTCCCAGTCTGTCTTAAATTCTGCATCCTATTCAGATAAAAGACACATTGGTGTGTATATATTTTTTAAAAGGCAAAACACTAATTTAGAAAGGAAAGTCCAAAAACTCTTTTAGGTGTGGTAAGTGGGACCTTTCTGGGATGGAGTGGCTACCAATCTATCCAGCAGTTATCAATTGTTCCTTCTTGCCTCTGAATTCAAGGAGAGGTCCACCTCTCTAATGAGATTATTTTCCCCCACCCCTCTTTTTTTTATTATCTTCTGGCAGTTATCAGTTTCTTGGAAGTCAGTTAGCTGAAAGTCAGTCAGTTGTGTTTTGCTGGTTTGCTCTAAATTTGTCCAATTTTAAATGAAACTTTTTGTGTATTTTTCTACTAGTGACTGAGAGTAACGTATTGAGTCTGTAAGTGCCAATTAATGAGAGAAAGGGGGTGATCTATTCTGGGAAATTTGAAACTATTCTGCTCTGTGAATCCCTATACTGTACAGTACTTTTGCTGTGCAGCCAGAGAAATGTAACCAAAATTCAAAACTCTGCAATACCCAGCACTCTCAAATATTCTCAAAGGCTTTCATGGCTGGGATCTGATGGTTGTTGTTAGTTTTTCATGCTGTTTGGCCATGTTAGAACATAAAAACATAAGAACATAAGAAGAGCCATGCTGGATCAGGCCAAAGGCCCATCTAGTCCAGCTTCCTGTATCTCACAGCGGCCCTACCAGATGTGTTTGGGAGCGCATGAGACTAGATATCTGTCTCCTGATACCACTCCCCTGCATCTGGTCCTTGAAGTACCCTGGTTTAAAGCCTGGAGATTACACATCTCCATCATGGTTTGTCACCTGGGATGGACTTTTCCTCCAGGAATCTGTCCAATCCCCTTTTGAAGGCAACCAGGTCAGATGCCATCACCACCTCCTGTGGCAGGGAATTCCATAGACTTACAACGCGCTGGGTGAAAAAATATTTTCTTTTGTCAGTTTTTACTCTCCCAGCCCTCAATTTGAGTGTATGTCCCCTAGTTCTGGTATTCTGGTATGTTCTGGAGTTATATATTTTTTTCTTCCTAATATTTCACCACTCTCTGTGGCTGGCACCTTCAGAGGGCAGGATCACAAGGAGCTAGAATTCTAGAGCACAGAGAGAATTCTAGATCCCTGGGCTCCTGCCCTCTGAAGAAGCCATCCACAAACACCAGAAAAATGTTAGGAAGAAGAAAACACTCCAGTACACAGCCTAACAGCCCCACCCACCCACCCACCCACCACCCACCACCCCCACAACAATCACTTTCAAATACTTTGCATTACAAGAGGGATAATTTACAACAATATATTGTACCCAGGAAAACTCATTTTTCTTTCCCAGCTAATCTCAGAGGAAAATGGAAGCTGGTTCACCATTTCACAACCTGTGACACCACCTAGAACACATCAGACTCACTGTGCCATCTGGACGCAAGTGTAGGCAGGAACCAAAATCAGCCAGCCGGATGTGCCCATTTGTGTCAATGAGGATGTTGTCAGGTTTGATGTCCCTGTAGAGTAAGGGCCAACATTAGTCAATGCCAGAGAGGGACCATGGTTTTAGCCTTGGGAGAAGTGGGGTGACAGTGGCTAGAACTCAACTGAACATCAATGGCTTCTCAAAAGCCTCCGGTTTATTTGGAGAATACAGACATTTCTGTTTTTCTGAACTTCTCCAGGTGAAGAATGAAATGACAGAAGGGAACAACATGCACCAGAGGTTTTTCCTTTAAACTCACTTTCCAAACGTATCAATGCCCTGTCCGACACAAACGCAGATCTTCATTCCCTGGTGTCAGCAGCATCAACCGACTTTCAATATTGATGAAGATCAACAAGACAAGGTTCAAGTTAAACAGAAGACTCTGCTTTAATACAGTTTGGGCAGCTAAATGAAGTTCTTCCTTATACTCATATAAATTGTGTTACATGGCACTGCCTGTTATTTAAGTTCTGGAACAATAGATATGCATAACCTGCTTAATTTTTCTCTCCATTTCTCTAAGTTTTCACCTCTTGGTTTCAAACTGCGCTATTTCCCCCCTCACCTACACATGTTGTGTCCAGTTACATGCTGAAAACCAAAAAAAAAACAGCCCTGGTGTGAATTCTGCAATTCAGGCCTTCTAGATTCTCCCCCAGCCTTTCCCTACTTGAGCTTACACAGAGGCTTTCCTTGCAATCACATAGCTACCACCCTTGGCCATCCAAGGTGCACACCTTAACATTACGGAAGATTCTCTGCAACTCTCCCTGTACTTCAGGTCCTCGCCAAAGACCACGTGCTCCATTCCTCATCTTATGAGTGAAGAGGGGCAGGGGAGTGGGGTGCATTAGTCGTAGAGTACATGCCCTGAGCACATCCAATCTCCCCTGATCTTGGAAGCTAAGCAGGGTCAGCCCTGGCTAGTACTTGGATGGGGGACCACCAGGGAATACCAGGTGCTGTAGGCGCCTGAAGTAGGAACTGGCAAACCATTTTCAGTATTCCTGCCAAGAAAACTCCATGGACATGGGGTCACGAAGAGTCGGTCACGAATGTAACGGCACAACAACATTTCTGAAGTGCAACTGTTATTCTCAGGGGTCCACACAACCAGGTGCATAACAAGAGTATGAAAAGGCAGTCATTTTAGCCAATGAGAACTAGCACATTTCCTTTCACATTCTGATGGCTCTTAATTGTTAGCACAGAAAACATCATATTAGAACAGAGACAACTCTGCTATAAATAACCATCTATCTGCTATCTCTCGGTTCCATTTCCACACCGGAAACCAATATGTTCCTGCTGCCCTCCAGATTTTTCAGGCAAAAATTATAAACCAGCTTTTATATGGGATCCCGATCTGGATTTCAGCTGTCGACTCCGAAATCGACCGGACTGCTGCCACCTTCTTTCGTCGCATCTTAGGTGTTCCAAATATGATCAATCTTTATACCATTGCTAACGAACTGGGACTCCATTTGCCATCAACTTTTGCTTGGACAGTCACTATTAAGTTTTGGCTACGTATTCATTTTCACCCTGACTCTAACTCCCTTGTATACGAACTATTATGAGACCCTTATGTATCAAAATGGTATCAATTTATCCAGTCCAAAATTCATCGCATTGGAATCGACCTAGACTCCCTAATCAACTGCGAAGAATCCCAAATCCTCAAAATCATCCATCAAAGAATCTGGGATATAGAGTGTCAAACCATTTCCCCAGGGGCTCAATCCAACGTGTTCTCCTCACTTTTATGGTTTGATGCCAACTCCAGGACTAGGAGCAAATTATATGAAACATCTCATTAATCTTTGCCTGCGTCGTGCTTTTATGCTCGCTAGATAGAACATCCTTCCCTCAGCAGATCTTTCAGGAAGATACTACAACGTTCCATTTGAGAAGAGACTCTGTAAACTATGTTTACTGGAACCTGACACAACCTCTCATATCCTTCTCTCCTGCCCCTCCCACCACAAGCTTCGCCTTCGCCTTCTGACCCCTTATATTTCCAATTTCTCTGGTTCCCCGGAGAGTATAACAAAGCGTCTTCTTGAGGACAGACTTCCGGAATTAACAGCCTCAGTGGCTGAATACTTGGCCACTGTTTTACATATTAGTAAATAGTCTGGGGCCAAGGCCTGCTATTAACCCAATCTTTTAATCATTTCTAACCTATTTATTTATTTCCTACCTCTTATCTTACATTTTTTTGCATCTTGTGATTGTGATTGTGACAACTCTGGAAAGTACATTTTTGGTGAGAGAGCCATCTTTCCTCCAGTTACTCAGAGGACTGCAGCTAAGCTCCGCGTGGACCCTAAAGGAGGCATCAAAAGAATGTCTGATCGTCAAAATCTCTGAATCCTCTGACTGGGAGAGCCCGGCCTCCATTGCAACACCACATGCCAGCTCAGGTACCTGTGGACATATTGAAGCTGGTGGAGGGAGTCAATGGCCAGGACCATCTCAGCCACGTAGAAACAAGCCATGTCTTCAGGTAGACGGTCTTCAAACTTGCTGAGGAGGGTCAGCAGGTCTCCCCCTGCATAGTAATCCATTACCAGATACTGAGAGAGAGAGAGAGAGAGAGAGAGAGAGAGACAGAGAGAGAGAGAGACAGAGAGACAGAACAGGTTGAGTGGAAGGCATGAACTATTAGGTCCACCTGGAGGACCACAGCAACATCCCAAACAGGTACAAAGATTTTTGTTTTTGTTTTTATTGTTGTTTTAATTATTTATTGTTGTTTGATGTTTTTAACTGTTTTAATTCCTTGATTGGAAGCCGCCCAGAGACCTTTGGGTAGTGGGCGGCATATAAGTTGTAAAATAAATAAAAATAAATAAATAAAATAAAAGATCCCCCAAACTCTTCCAGTAACACGGGTGGCTCAGGTATTAACATGCTGAAACCAGGTGTCCTACAGGGATCCTTTCCTCCATCTCCAAAAAATATTTTTGCTATAGAGGGGGGGGGTGTCTCTTGGGGAGGCGTGCAAGCCAAACCTGGGCCTTTCTTCCATTTCGCCAAGACATGGCGGCCACCATGGGCTGCCTGAAGAGGCTTACCAGGTAGTGGTCATCCTGGAAGGCATAGTGCAAAGTAGTGATCCATTGCTTGTCCCCGTGAACAAGTACGTCACGCTCCTCCCGGAAACAGGCAGTCTGCAAGGAAACATATACCGAAAAACCACAGTGAATACCTGCCGCTGTGATCCCACCCTTCACTTGGGAAGAGGGAAGGCAGATTCCCCTGGAAAGCACACAGGACAAGAGAGAAACAGCCCACCAGGGAAGATGGTAGAATATGAAATTAACAGTGACGCCTGCTTTTGAACAGAGAGGCTATGTTTGCCCATCATGATAGTATCTGTTGGAAGAACTGCTTACAGGCGTATCACACACAGCAGTGGTTCCCAACCTTGGATCACCCCAGTGTTCTTGGACTCCACTTCCCCGAAGCCTGCGCCACCAGCCGTGCTAGGGCCTTTTCACACGACCCCTAAGATCCACTGGTCCCTTAAATTCGGACCAAAGATCTTAGGGGTTCTTGCTCTTCCTTCCTCCCCACCAGAGAAAGAGAGGAAAAAATGCAGCTCACCTGGAGGAGCTTCCTGGAGCTCTGTTTTTCTCTTCTGTTTCTCTTCTGCTTGCTTTTTTTCCTCCCACCTCTTCTCTTAAAGGGGAGGGAGGCAAAAAAAAAAAAACCACAAGCAGAAGCCAGGAGAGCCCCGCACTGACCAGAATAAATCCGGACCTGGGGATTTTCACCCACCTCAAGCAGGTACAAGAAAGTGCAGCTGGGTCACGCTTAGGTGGGCGGGGTCGCACTTAATTTCCTGCAAACTCCGGAGCTGGTGGGAAAACACTTGTAAGGTCCAGAGTTTGCAGCCATTTGCTGCAGAGTTTAGGGGTCGTGTATAAAGGCCCCTAGTCAGGGTTTCTGGGAATGGCAGTCCAAAAACACCAGGGTGACCTAAGATTGGAAACCGCTGATGTCCACTAGGCCAGATTCAGAGGAGGAACCCAAGAAGGAGTGCCAACTGGTTATGGGCTAAGGAAAAGTCACATTTATGCATGGGAGCACCCTTGTCCTGTGCCACCCCCCCAAGACAAAGCTTGGGGAATCGACAGTGTCCCAAAAGTAGCTTATTCCAAGCTCCAACCTGAGCTGTTCTTGACTGTTGGGGATCAACAAGCACACCTTGGTGTCAACTGATGGAGCTTAAGAGGGAATGAGTTTGGTTTTGGATTCCATGTGGAATATCAGGGCAGCCCTGGGGACTAATGTTTGGCATTCAGGCAGATAGGAGAAACAAGAGAAAAGGAAGTGGACCATTGTAGTCCAAGCTGGAAACAGAGTGACCTGATGGCAGAAGTCATATTGGGAGTTTAACTCATAGCTTTGGCATCAAACATTCATTCCAAGTCCCAAAGAGTGGCTTCTAAGCTTCACTTAGGCCAGGGGTGGCAATCTGTGTTCTGGATTACAATTCCTATTGTCTCTCACCGCTGGAGATGCTGGTGGAAGCTCATGGAAGACATACCATATTTTTCGCTCCATAAGACGCACTGGGCCATAAGACGCACCTAATTTTACAGGTATATATGTATGAAAAAAATATTCACACATACATACTGTGGTCCTGGTACATCTCCAGCCCAGTTTGCTCTCCAGCCATGCTGCTGCTCTTGGGAGGCTCAGAGAGGCATGGCTGGAGAGTAAAATGCAAAGACAAGCTCTCTCCCCACCCCAGGTCTCCATGCTGGGTAGCCAGTGCAGGTCCCAGCCCCAGATGAAGCCCCAGTGGAGGCTAACCAATCCAGCAGTTTTAAAAAAAAAACTTGCATGATTGATTTGTTCCATAGAATAGAAGAAGGAAAGTAAACAGACCTCAGAGGCCATAGAGATGAGAAATGGGCTAGAGAATAACTATCCACCATGATGACCATGGAGCTGCTCTTCAAGATGGGCTGAATGGGAGACCTCCCTCCCCTGGATGGCATAGGAAGGGCACAGTAGTGATGATACCTGAAGGCTCAGATGGGTGTTCTCTTAGCCTTATACACCTCAGGGGAAAAGATGTCTGGCAGCCTTTCCCTTGTTACTGCACGTCACTGTTGGGAGTTTGTACAACCTTGCATACTGTCTGTAACCTTTTCCGAGGGCCTTTTCTGGGCCGGGGTGACTATCAGTCTATCCAGCACTAATGAATCATTCCCTCCTGCCTATGACTTCAAAGAGAGACCTGCCTCTCTGCTGAGTGCTCTCTCTTTCTCTCCCAAGTCTGTTGAGAGCCGCATTTGTTAGTTTGCTGTTGATCTGTTCACAATTAGAATAGAATAGAATCATAGAGTTGTAAGTAATGAAACATTTTTATTTTTTCTCCTACAAAAGACTCAGAGTGCTTTATTGGGACTGACAGTGCCAGATGATGATAAAGGGGTGGGCTGTCTGAGGAAATTGAAGCTATTCTCCTCTGCAAATCTGCTGGGCTGGATCCCTACCCCACTTGACCCAGCATGGCAAATGGCATTGAGAGATATCCTGCCTCTCTCTCCAACCATTGAGAGATATCCTGCCTCTATCTCCAACTTAGGCATCCATAATGATAGCCATTGATACCCTTGTTCTCCAGGAACTTGTTTAATCCTTTCTTACAGCTGTCAAGGCAGACAGCTCTCACCACTTCTTCTGGCAGGGAGTTCCAGAGACCAGTGATCCTCTGGGTGAAAAAGTACTTTATCTTATTTGTTTGAGATCTAGCACCCAAACGTGCCCCTAGTTCTAATGTTGTACAATAGGGAAAACAGTTTTTCATTATTTACTTTGTCCACACCGTGTATGATTTTATAAACTTCAATCAGGTCGCCTCTTAGGCGCCATCGTTCAAGAGTGAAGAGGCCCAGCCGTTGCAGCCTCAGATGGCAAGGAAGGTGTTCCAGTTCCTTAATCATTCTGGTTGTCCTCCTCTGCACTTTTCCCCACTCTTTTCCTGATTTGGTAGCTGAGGACATAATAGCCATCCCCCAGGATGTGGGGCTTCAAAGAGAGGTGTATCTCCAGACCCTTTGTGGGCTGGATTGAAGCCACAAGACAGAGGTTCCCCTCCCTGATCTAAAAGACCATGTCCACACATGAACATGCTCATAAGGATGGATATAACATCCAGGACGTCTCCTCTCAGTGCTAGATGGCTTAATGCCATCAATAGGATGTTCATAATTCCACCTATGTGACGGATAGGAAATCTGAAATTCCAGCCACTTGGGGGATCTGGCTCCTCCTCATGCTATATCCAGCCTCTTTGACGCCTGGTTCTATTCTTCATCGGATCTTTGACCACCTGTGAGAACCTTTCTTTGCAGGTACAGTACGTTTTTCGGAGGAAGCTTCAGTGAGAGCACACTCTCCTGATTTTTGCCATGTTGGCATATCTGGGAGGAAGTGACCTTTTATTTCCCTCGATTGCTTTGCTTTGAGGTAAAGCTAAAGGGCACCTCCTATTAAAAGCAATGTTGTCATAAATGGTCCAATCTCTGCTTATGAGTTTAGATAAGATGAATAAAACAAGCCTTCTGGAGAAAACGCAGGTCAGTCTTTGTAGACCAGTCTGCACAGCACTTTCTTCCCAGCTGGCTGAGAAAAAAAAAGCATTTTGTCTTTGTCTGTCTGTTTAGGTCTGTAATCAAGATCAGTTTGCTTTGGAACTTTTCCAGCAAACTCCAACAACCAGCCAAACTGTGCGCACCAGGGAGCCCTTCTAAAATAACCTATGATGGGGAATTGGGTTCCCCCCTGTTCTGCTAAACAGTGCTCTCTTTCCTCCACCCCTTGTTCCATGGAAGCCCACCTCAAAATGATGACATGGAGGGAGGGTGGGACTACCTCTGCTCTTTTCAGCATCTCCCACTTGTGCAGAATCTTCATGGCATAAACCTTCTCTGTCTCCTTCATCCTCACAACTGCTACCTAGCAGGACGAAAAAAGGACACATCAGAAAGTTATTCTGGCATCTTGGAAGTTATATGGAACCATGACAAGTAGATCTGAATGTTGAGAACATTCTTTTTAGCCAGAGTAGGGTATAAAACTATTGAAAACACCTTTCTCATAAATATATTATTAATTTGGAATATGTATAGAAAAATACTTAGTCCAACAATTTTTCCATTAGGCCTGGTGGTATAGCGTTCGAGAACTTCCCAGTAAATTTGAGTAATTGGGAGGATTTATTCAGCGAGGTGGCTTGCTCATTTTTGAGCTTTCCCTCTTCTTGCTAACTTCCCAGAATTATTTCCTTCTCACAATGTGTCCAAAATAGGATAGCCTTGGCTTCAACATTGTGGCCTCCAGAGACGAATTCATTGGGCCACCATAAGTCAGAAGCATCTTGATGATTTATAACGATTAACAACAACAACTTGGCCATGCTAAGTAGAAGATTTGGGGGAAGATGGATCAGAGCAGAGATGGGGTAAATCTGGACCCCCACATATTTTTAAGTTCAGCTTCCAGATACTCTAGCCAGAAGTCACTGCACTTTCAGAATTCGCAGTTCTGGCCCGCCTGACTGTATTTACTCTGTGCTTTGATTAGGTGATGTTCTGACTTTTTTAAACTGTTTTATATTGTCTGTTGTGAACCGCCCTGAGTCCCATGTTTGGGAATAGATGCGGTATATAAATATGAAAATAAATAAATAAATAAATAAATAAATAAATAAATAAATAAATAAATAAATTCTATTTCAGAATTCCTGAAGGCCTCCCCGTCTTCATACTAGAGGAAAGCAAATTTATGATTTTTTTAAAAAAAAAATCAAATTTTGTGATATAAGTCATTTTTGTTGAAAGTTCAACTGTCCAAAAATCTGATGTTTAATCATTTAAAATTGTGTCAGCAACATAGAAGGATGAAAATCAGTAAGATGTTATTGGATTTTAAGCTAACATTTATGTTCTATTGGTTGCTTCCAGATTCATCAACTTCTATCACAGAATTATAGAACCATAGAAGAATTGAACTGCAAGAGCTCTTCCAGTGCAACTATCAAATCAAAGCCAGTAGCACTGGCTCTGAGAATTGAAACATTTAAAGAATCCATGTTACAAATAAACTTTTGTTATAAATAAACTTTTAAAAAGAAATAACAACATTTTTAATCTTGGAGAAGGAATTACTTTTCCGTTCATTCCAGATAATAATTTTCCACTACTCCATTTATTAATATTTGTGATGCAAAGAATTTGAGATTAAGATCATTTAGAATTACCACCTTTTTTTAAAAGCATCTCATGTTTAACACCTCTATGGCACAGAGAAACATATTGCCTTTCTGCTGGCAATATTCCATTTGGCTGGTACATAAGGGGAACAATCAATTCCTTTTTGAAAAATTCATCAGAATTAATATATGACATTTACTGGAGCAAAAGCTTTTGAGGACTAGGAAATTCAGACATCAATAATAACAAGACAGTGGTCACTGTTTGAACACAAAATATATAACCCCATTCAATCAGATATATTGCCACAATTTCAATGCACATAAGAATATGAGGGAAACCTGATTGTCACACACACACACACACACACACACACACACACACACACACACACACACACACACACACACAGAGAGAGAGAGAGAGAGAGAGAGAGAGAGAGAGAGAGAGAGATTGCTACAAAGTTCAGATCCAATTTCAGAGCATACTTGAATTCAGCAACCCTAAACAATTGCACATAACATGAAATTAAGTTGCTACATTTCCCTAGTTTAGTATAAATAGGCAATGCATCAATGTTACTTGGAAGCACTGAACAGAAATCAGGTACATGTAGTATAAAAAGGTAAAGGTTCCCCACACACATGCATGCTAGTTGTGTCCAACTCTAGGAGTGGTGCTCATCTCCGTTTTCAAGCCAAAGAACCAGTGTTGTGCCAGTCCGTGGCCATATGGGTGGCAGGGCTGCAAGGAAACACTGTTTTACCTTCCTCTTTTTTACGGCAGCACCCATTTATCTACTTGCATTGACATTCTTTTGAACTGCTAGGTTGTCAGGAGCTGGGATTATCAGCAGGAGCTCACTCTGCTGCGTGCCACCTGGGATTCGAACCGCCAAGCTGCTGACTTTGCAGCAGACAGTTTCAGCACTCTAGCCCACTAAGCCACCATGCCCTTTGTAGTATAACTACCTACAATTAATTTTTTTGTGGGATTTTCTTGTAAGTAGGAGGTAACAAAAGTATATTCCAAAGATAACCCTAGGAGTACAAATAGTTTTTTTAATCAATGCCACAAGTAATTTTTAGTCAACAGTTACTTTTAAGAGGGATTCTAAGGCATTTTAAGTGTGCTTTTTAAAATCCTGTGTTCTGTTTTAAACATATAATAGAACATGACTGAAAAGCAACAAGTAAATAAACTTGAATGCTGTACTGACAATGGGTTACTTTTCAAACTCTGCAATAACTACTGTACAAAGAATTATTTTAAATAAATAATATTGCAGATTTGCTATTTATTCCTTCACCCCCTCGTCTAAAGCAGAGCAAGATGAGGTGATGCAGGCATTCCAATTTGTGTGCACTCAACACATGAAGCAGGAAGGCAGGTTCCCCTGTCTCCCCCATGGCTGGTTCCCCCAAATGCAAGGGGGCAGCCATCTGAAGCGGAGGGGCTCTGCAATTCATGGAGAACCTCTACAGGTTCTATCACATTGCACATAAAAAGCACATTTTTTATTTTTTAAATTCACATCTGGAGTACTGGTTTTCCACTGTGATGTGTCTCTGCCACACGTCCTGAAGAGCAACCCACATTTTCCAGATCCTTGCCCCTCCAGTAGTAATTTTTTGATCCGCATTGTCAGAGAATCGAAGTGTGCATCAAAAGTAAATGGGGGTGTTGTTAGTGCGGATTTTTCTTATTCTGCTCAATTTATTGATGATTTCTTAAATTTATTTGCTCTTTAAAATAAAAGGTGGATTATTGGTAAAGGGGGAAAAATGTTTGTTATGTCCTCCAGCTGTAAAACTAGAAACCCGGCATGTTGGTAGTCAAAGTGTATTAATAAAGTCAAAGCATATATATATATATATTAATATATATATTAATATATAAAATAGTGACGGAGAAAACAGCTTTTCAAAACACCAATTTGATGCACTTTTGGCCCATGGGGACGCTTGAATAGAGCATCAAAAATGCTACCGTGGGGACAGAAAGTGCACATCAAATGTCACGTGGCCAGTCTTGGAGAAAGTGCACATCAAATCAACATGCACATTTAGTGTGCGTGTGATAGAGGCCTAAAACCCTTGATGTGCAAACATAGTTTGTTGCTCCTAAAAAGTCAGGATTAGTAAGACAGCGGTGATGACGACATCAAGACCCTGTATTTGGATACCACTATAATCCTATGCAGTGGATCCAAGTTCATGTTCACTCTACATTTGGGGAGAGGGGGAGCTGGTGCCACTTTTCTGTCACAATTTTTTCACCCTCTACACCCTGATCTGAAGTTGTGGGGCTCCACAGGCTATGGAAGACCCACTCCCCTCATGTGATCAGGAACTCAAGAGAATTAGGGTAATTAGTTTCATCTCACTCCATGAGGAAGAAAATGGGAACATAAAAATCACACTGCTTCGTCAGTAAAAGTCAAAATAACCCACGAAGCCTCATTCATTGCAACAAGTGAACAATGAACCGATATTTTCAAATCAGCGTCCTTTGCCTTTCCCCCAGAAAACAGATAAACTGCATTATCTGCACTTCTGCAGTGACATCACTCAGCCCCCTTTGCTGTGTTTTCCTCTTTGCTTTCTTTCTTTGCATCTCCTATCAGCCAGCACATGGAGACAGCAGTAGCACATTTATCCCATCACCTTGTGAAGTAGACTCAGTTATCCTCTGTGGGCTGGTACATTTGCATAATCTGAATATGGATACATGCACTGGCACTCACCTCTCCAAAAGCCCCTCGTCCAATCACCTTCAAAATCTCGAAGTCATCTCTCCGCAGATGCAATTGCTTTGCTTTGGTAACAAATGGGGAGGCTGGAAGGAACACAAGAAAGAGAGAGAGAGAGAGAGTTACCCCAGATTTCCTGCGCTGCCAAATTCCCGTACCAATGGATTTTAGTCTCTCTCTCTCTCTCTCTCTCTCTCTCTCTCTCTCTCTCTCTCTCACACACACACACACACACACACACACACACACACACACACACACACACACACACACACACACACACACACACACACACACACACACACACACACACTTCCCTCTAGCAATGAAAAAACTGGAAAAGATAATCAAATGTAAGGATGTGTCACTGGAAACCACTTTGATGATTGGCTATGCTAAACACACAAATAAATATTAATACACAACAATAAATATTCATAAACATCTCCCTGTTCGCCACATAATAACCACTACAACTTTCCTTCTAGGATTTAGTGGCCCTTCCCTCACTGAGATTCTTCAGGGAGGGGGCAGTATTATTCCCTTTATGTTGAAATTTTTCTCTCCATCCTTTTCTTCCTTGGCTTAGGAGTAGAGATGGGCTCAGCCTTCCCCTCTTCCCACTCACAGTCATGGGTGCGCCAGTCCAGGAAGGAGCTCAAGCTGCCCTTCCTCACCTCCTCAGGAGAAGCTACCCATTCACAGGTATGCTACAAGGAGAAGGCCTTGATTTTACGCAGCATGAGTACCTCAAACCAGGCAGAGGCAATGTGTTTGAAAATCGATACCCAACCAGACAGCCTCCTTATAAAATCTTATGGACACACACTATCCACAGCCAGGTCATGCTTTGGAGGATGATTCAGCCAGATCCCCTCTCACGGGGACGATGGTACCAGTAATCCAGTGCCAGGGGAGGGCGCCAGGCTTATCAAGAGTCTGATGTTTTTCTCTGTTGCATTCCTACCCGCCACCTTTCTATGGAGACTAAAGGCAGTGGATGCCACATCTCCCTCTCTATTGTAAGCTCATAACAACTCTGCAAGGCAAGCCAGGCTGGGGGGGGGGGAATGTCCATAGTTGAATGAAAATTTGAAACCAGTCCTTCCACACATCAGTCCTGCTGAAGCTGCTGACTGTTCCAAGATTTAGTCCGAACTTTAAAGCAGATATCCATGGCGTTGAATGTATTTTTGGGATGGGCTCAGTACTATGGGGAGCTCTGGTAAAGTTTGGATTAGAACTCCTGAGTATTTCCCCAACCTCCAACCTCATAGGCCAAGGCAATTCCTCCAGAGATCATACTGGCATCCTATTGGGGCTGCGGGAAACCAGGGGACTGGGAACCAAAAACCCTATACAGTATGTGGAAAGACTAAAAGAACAGAGGTAGGACAGCACTTTTCAAATACCTGAAAGGTAGCCACCTGGAGGAAAGGCATTAGAGAAGGACCTGTCATAATGAGTTGAAGATACCGGAAGCCAGATTTAAATTTATTATCAGGGAAATGTCTTAACAGTTTAGAGCAGCACAGCAATAGAAGCAATGACCCCGGGACATCGTGATAAAATGCTGCAAGGCTGGAGGCATTCAAGAGAAAATAGAACGGCCGTCCATCAGATCTGCTTTGATATGGATTCTTGTATTGAGCAACGGGTTGAACTTGATGGCCTTATAAGCCCTGCCATTATCTTACGATTCTGCGACAGCTACTACCTTCCACAGCTCCCCCTGCAAGAAGACGGCTCTTCGCTATACTTCATTTGTAAGGACACTCCGTAAGAGGGCAGAACAAGGGACCAAGTGAAGAGGCTGTTGTTCTCTGGCGCTTTAAAGCTGTTCTGATCAGACTTGTTCTCCTGCTCCTGCCGCCTGTTCCCGTCTGTGCCCAAGGTGGGGCTCTAGGCCTGCGTGCCCCATCATGCCCTGCTTGACAGCCTGGCTCATGCTCTCATATAGCACCTGTCTCTTCCTGTATGGGTTAAGAGATCCCACTGGCAAGAAAGAAGGTGATGCATTTGGCCACAAGAAGCAACCACCAAGCAGGGGAGGAGGCCAGGATCCCATGCTTTCATTCCTCTGCTATCCTAGCATGAAATTCGAGATCCTATGCAGCTGAAGCATCTTATGAGTCTCAGCTTTTGGTGTGCAGCTCCCTTCCTTCTTCTAAAAAATAAATATGCTACTGGTCCTTTATGGATCAGGGGGAAAGCCCAGGTACATGGAAGCAACAGCAGTAAATACGGTCCCTGTGACTTCAGAGTTCCTCGTAGGCAGAAGAACCATGAAAGGGACTACCTACTATTATGTGACTTTTTAATATGGATTACCAGACATGGCTGCATTGACTGATTCATAAGAACACCAGTGTTTCCATGTTTACTTTCCACCCACCCCTCATAATGATTTTTTTTTCGTTTTGGTGTGCTCTTTGTAGCTTTAGTGTTACCCTTTCATGTTCTAAGACGCCCTTCTAATTCCCTGTTCTTAAATTGAATATGTCTTAAATGTTGTGGGCTTTATATTGTTCGTCATAATGTGAAGGAGAGAGATGTATATATATATATATATTCAGCACATGGGATGAAAAGTAGAATATAAATGCAGCTCCTCCTCCTCCTCCTCCTCCTGAAAAGGACAATTTAAGGAAAGTATTTGATTGGTATGCTTCATATACACTACAGCAATACACTTATCTTGGTGTAGAATTTATAATCAATCAATCAATCAATCAATCAATAGACCTTTATTGACACAGCAACAGCGAACAAATAAAAATTACAATTAAAAAAACATATAAACTACTAATAGTAAAATCAATGTGGGGAGGAAGCAAGAATCCCAGAACCATGAACTTCTAAAATTCTAGAAGCAAAAGTGGCCACCTCCTCAAGAGAGTCGATAACTTGTGTGGAGAGAAGGGAAATTAAGCCTAATTGCGTCTTCCCAACCGTGCATCCTATCAAGGAGTGAGGACAGATCGTTCTTCCAAAGTGTATCATGGAGTGGGCAGTACAAAAAGATGTGTTTCAATGTTTCTACACTAGAGATGGGCACAAATAAAAAAAATGGTGTTTTGTTTGTCGTTTGTCGTTTAGGGGGTCCACTTCAGTTCGTTTCTGTTTTTTGTGAATTTTTGAAAAAAAAATCGTTTTCGTTTTCATTCGTTTCGTTACCGTTTCGTTACCATTTATTTCAAATTTTTGTGATTTTTTTTTTGCTTTTAAAGCAGTTCAATGCATTGCCGTAACGAAAACGAAACAGACGACAAAATTTCTGGCGTTTCTGTTCGTTTCGTTTCATTTTAGAGATAAAATTCGTTTGTCGTTTCGTTGCATAACGAAATGAAAAAACGGAAACGGAAACGAAAAATTGTTCGTTTCGTGGCCATCTCTATTCTACACTGTTGGTTTGACATGAACAAATCCTCTCAGAATAAGGAATTCTACTAAACCTAGTTCCCACCGATAGGGCAGAGGGGAAGGAATTACATCTTGCGAGTAGAATAAGCTCTGTGTGCCTCTGGGAATCTCAGGTGAATAAGAAAAAAGGCTGGCTTCTTTGGACTGCCTGGGATGTTAAAATGGAGGGGGGGGTAGAAGCATGTGGTATTATATGACCCGGCTGAAGACCCTGGCTTGGTTAAGACTAATAAAATTTTCTATAATGCAGCCCATTCTTGCTTAGTATTCCAACTCCTGCTGGACCCTGGTCTTCCAAAAGAGATCTCCGATATTTTCACTATACTGAAAACATTGGGACTGGACATTGCACAGCTAGGCATGGTCAGCCAAACTGAAGCTTACAGGACCATCAAAGGAAGGTTGTTGGATATTGAATGGCAAGAGTTGCGTAGCGAAGCTAATACCACATGCTCCCCCACTCCTTCATTTTAACATCTCAGTCAGTCCAGGGAAGCAGACTGGCAAGGTAAAGAAGTGACACTGAGTGGGCACTTCTTGATATAAAACAGGACAGTGGTACTGTCAGTAGATGTTCAAACGCATGAAATGCCTTTATGATGGCAAACGACAAAAAGAATAGCCCAGAAGCTGAACATATTCGATTAGATACGTTTGCACAGGATACTGGGCTTCTACAGGGACCATGTTACAAATGATGTACTGCAAGCGAGCAGCATCTGAAAATAAGATGAAATTGTGACCAAATGCCGGATGCAGCTTGCTGGACACATTCTTCAATTCCCTGTACACCAGATCCCTAAGACTGCAATGCACTGGACATCTCCCAAAGGAAAAAGAAAGCAAGGAAGACCACAGAAGACCTGGCAAGCAACTTTCTGTGAAGATCTAGAGATGGGAAACGTCACATGGGAAAATGGAGAAAAAAAAGCTGCAGACCAGACCCACTGGAAAGAATTTGTTGCCCAATACGTCCAAGCAGTGTGGGAGGAACTAAATCCAGGTAAGTTTCTGAAGGAGACCATGTATGTTGAGGTTGTTGCAATGCCCCCCTATCCCATGGGGCTGGCATGTGTGGTGACCTGGAGGTTGACCTGGAGTCTCAGATACACTAGAAGGGACAAGATAAGTCAGATGTCATGGAGGGCTTTGTTGCAGGAGTTTGCTACAAGCACCCAATCATGGGTTACAAGAGGAGACAGTGATGTTTTGGAGGTGAAGGTAGGTGGTTTCAGGTGTGAGGCATTTTGTACAGACCCTTGGGGCAGTGGATGGGACAAAGGGAGGGGCTTTGAACGCATAGATGGAATCTTGGAGAGCGATTCCAAACTATTTGCAATGGTTTGAACAGAGGATAATAGGGAAAGAGGCATTTCTCAGATCTATAACCACAAACCAATCCCCTTGTCAGAGGAGTGGGATAATGTTTTCCAGTGTCACCATGGAGAAATGCTTTGGGGTGATGTAGAGGTTCAGATGACAGAAGTCCACAATGGGTCGAAGGCCACCTTCTTTTTTGGAAACAGTGAAATAATACAAAGTGAAAGAAAGAAAGAAAGAAAGAAAGAAAGAAAGAAAGAAAGAAAGAAAGAAAGAAAGAGAAAACACCAAAAGTGTTCTGCTTATATACTGCCCCACAGCACTTCAAGTACTCTATGAGTGGTTTACAATTTATTTATGTAGGCTACACATTGCCGCCCCCCACCGACCCCCGGTGCAAGCTGGGTGCTCATTTTATCAACCTCAGAAGGATGGAAGGCTGAGTCAACCATGAGTTGGCTACCTGGGATTGAACCCCAGATTGTAAGCACATTTATAGCTGCAGTACGTCAATTTAACCACTGCACCAGGAGGTTTTTGGGGAAAATAATAGGAGAAAAGACCATTGTCAGTGTCTGGAGGAATGACAAGATGACCGTTTGAGCTGATTGGAGGGACAGTCTAATTCATTTGGAAAGTGCCAAATCAGAGGACGCTGGGGGTTTGCAAATTCCCAGTAATGAACAGTCGAGACTCTGAAGTAATGCTACGCTGTATAGCTCAGTAGTTTGCCGGGCCAGAGGTTGAGAGAGCGATTCCTCAAGCTTGTTCTGGGCATCACTTTGGTGCAGTTTCACCATTCCCAAATACACTTCCAATCTTACTTCCACAACAGAGAAACCAGGCTGTGACTCAGGCACGCCTGGGAGAACCAGCAGGACTGCATTCCTCACATGGCAAGCAGGGTGGGGACAGTGCTGGGTTCTGAACCCCACCACACTCCCCCTTCCTATAGGGTCAATGACCTCCTCCCGTTCCCATCCCCTCATCAGCTCCAATGGCCTTTCTCTCACAGGGTTTTCCCTGGACATTGCTTCTATTTAAATCAGGTCAGCTCAGAATGGCTTGTATGCCTGGCATTTGGTGAATTATTCAGGGTCAGAAAGACAATTCCAACCATGCCCACTTCAGGTGTATCGAGAGCACAGTGTGGAGACTTCCACAGGGCCTTCCCTGGGTCTGCTGAATCCCATACGCAAATGCACCCATCTCAATAAAATAATTAAAAAATAAAAGTGACAGGCAGGCTGGAATTCAAACCCTACCTGCAAAGCTGCCAGATCTTGCCAGGTTACCTAGACAATGACAACAACAAACACTTTTGGTATTTCTTCCCCAATCAAGAGCAGAGACAGGCAATGGCTAGGCTGCTCCTTCACCAGGAAAACTATGCAGGGCAGGTGAGGAGGAGAGAGAAGGGGGCGGGGGTGGAGAAATGCTACTGTTATTTACACCGGGTCACTTGGGCATCCAGAGGGAATGGTTGGGGAGGAGGTGTTTCAGCCAGCCATTTGTGCTTTTAGCCTGGGGTGTGATTGTTCATGCATGGATATAGGGAGAAGGCCCACCTATTAAGTGAAATCAGAGCACAAAAAATTACTTGAAAATGTAATTGTTTTTTTTTAACTACAACTCCCAGAATTCCTAACCACAGTGCCTATGATCCCCTAGCTCATTGTTGGCAAACCTATGGCATGGGTGCCAAAGGTGGCACTCGGAGCCCTTTCTGTGAGCACCTGACATTGCCCCTTCACAGCCAGCTGTATTCAGGAGAAACATAAGAAGAGCCATGCTGGATCAGGCCAAAGGCCCATCTAGTCCAGCTTCCTGTATCTCACAGTGGCCACACCAAATGCGTCTGGGAGCGCACGAGACTAGATCTCTGTCTCCTGATACCACTCCCCTGCATCTGGCCCTTGAAGTACCCCGGTTTTAAGCCTGGAGATTACACATCTCCATCATGGTTTGTAACCTGTGATGGACTTTTCCTCCAGGAATCTGTCCAATCCCCTTTTGAAGGCATCCAGGCCAGATGCCATCACCACATCCTGTGGCAGGGAGTTCCACAAACTAACAACGCGCTGGGTGAAAAAATATTCTCTTTGGTCTGTTCTTACTCTCCCAGCCCTCAGTTTGAGTGGATGTCCCCTAGTTCTGGTATTTTGTGAGAGGGAGAAGAGCTCCCCTCTATCCACTTTACTCATGCCCTGCATTATTTTGTACGTCTCAATCATATCCCCCCTCAGGCGCCTTTTTGCTCTATTGACACTTTGTGAAAAATAAGTGGGTCTTGATTCGCAGTTTGGGCACTCGGTTTCTAAAAGGCTGCCATCACTGGCCTAGCTAGTGGGATTCTGGAAGCTGTTGTACACAGAGGTCACTTTCCTAAGAGGCAGGGGAAAGGAGGGTCTGTGACATGACAAATGCACCATCTCTCAAGAGAGCTAGGAAAAACATTTTAGGTCTCTGAGACAGGTCAATAACAAAGTCTTGCATCCCTGCATCTCCAGAAAGAACAGGTGAAGACTTCAGCAGAACAAGTGAAATGCCAGGCAGTCATTGCAGAGAACACCAAAGTAGATGGACCAACATTTGAGAGGTGTAAGACAGCTTCTTCTTACCTAAATTGGTCATCTTAACTTATTTTTAACAGAAATCCCACAGCTCAGGGAGAGAGAGAGCACATGATGTAAATCCAGAAATAACAATAAAACAAAGCAAAAGAAACAATAAGTCAGGATCAATCAGTATGTCCACCAAGAGTTAGGAATGACTGAAAGTTGTGAATGATTTTCATTTTCATCTCCCAATCATACCATGATTGGTTGCAACCCCCAGCATTTTACATACTCCATCTATCTCTTATATACAACTGTATAAGGAAAGTATGTTTTTGCTTCATTAAGTCAGCCCTTAATTTGGAAAACAAGGACAAGAATCTTGCTTCAGTTTTAAGGGAAGAGCAACTACATAGCTGCAGAGCAAGGAGTGCCTATAGTAGATCCCAGATTTAATCACAGACATCTGCAGATGGAAAAGGAGCAATTCACACAGCCTGAGACCCGAGAGAGGTGCCACTGCTAAACTAGATGGAGTGTGGCAGGGGAAGTTTGCTAGATTAGCAGATGAGTTCTTGTCAATATGGCTGCCCCCCCCCCCCCCATTCAAAGATATAATAGAAGGCGCACAATCTGCATGTAAATTGTTTCTGGATCCATCTGCTAGGTTGCCCAGACACGGCTAGGAAAGACACTTACCTAATATGCTGGGGGTTGCAACCAATCAACCAAGGGGCAGCCTTTGAACTAGGGTGGTGGCGACATCTCACTCAAAAATCAGGGAGACCTGCACGTCAGTCACTAGTCTTCTATGCAACCAATGGAGATAAATCTGAGCTATAAACCAATAATCTGACTCAATTAAAGACAACTTCCTTATTTCATAATTATAATTACATACCTTGTGGACAATTCTTTCTGATTATGGCAATCCTTTTTCAGGATTTTCCAGATAGAAACGACTCAGAATTGGTTTACCATTTCCCTTCTTTTGGGGCCATCCTGGAACTGTGCAGTTTGCACAAGGCCACCCAGGTGGGCTATTCTTCTACAAAACATAACGAACTGAATCTCTGACCTCTGGCTCTCATTCAGACACCCAGCTCACCGAGCTTCTCTGTCAGTCTTCCCTATTAGAACCTGCCCCTTATTCATAGTCATGGGGACTTGAGGCTGAGTTGAAAACAACAAAAAGTGAATTACACTGACATGGAACAACTTCAGGGTTTTTTTTTAACAGAAAGGGCCTGATCTCCTAGTAGGATATTCCCTGTGAATCCTCACATAACTGGATTTACTGCACTGCATCATTGACAGGGAATGTTGTCTCTTAACATTTTTTGTTTTAGTAGTGACCAATGAAGGTATCACCTAGCCTACTTTTGAATTTGTCTATTCATGCTGTAAGATGTCCCTCAATTCCTTCTTCTCAAATACTTGAACATGTCTTAATTGTACTTAGTTGTCCTTTTCCAAGGAGAAAGGCGGGGTAAAGTACTCTAAAATAAAATAAAATAAATAAATAAATAAATAGAGTTGGGAAAGAAAGATGTCCCTCTCATCCCATCACAAACAGCAGCGTTGCCCGTCAGTGCCAACAATTGAACTCCCTACATTTTTTTCACCAGGTCCTCCCCCAAACCCTGCGTTTCATAGATAGGGAGGCTTCCATCCACCCCACAACTGTGGTGCCTTGAAAATGGCTGGTCATCACTTGTCACTCTAACTCAGCCAACAGCAAAGGAGTGCATTTTGGATCCCAGCAAAAATATCTACACTGCAAAATCAAGGACACACCCACCACCCAGACCTGAAGAACTGGTACTATCTGGCCAGGGAGGATAATTCACATGGTAAGAAGGAGCCACAGGGAAGGGATTGGGCGGTAAGAGTTACCCCGCCTGCTAAAATAAATAAATAAATAAATAAATAAATAAATAAATAAATAAATAAAGTCAAACTGTTGGCTGCAAAAGAAACATTCGCAAAGGCAAAGTGGAGGAAAGCCTGAGAAAAATACTTTATTGACAATAGCTCCAAACAAGGCCCCATGTGCTTGTTGTATTCCAAAACAATGTTTTTTTCCCCTAAACTGGGTGGAAAACCTTTATACAGATCAAGGGGAGCAGTCAGGCGGTGGTTTTTCCGTTTTTCTTATGAGATTGTTCTGCAGCACAAAATACTGTACACTACAATGGCCCATATGTAGCACCAATCTCTTCCTTAATGATAAAGCCTCCAATGCTCATTGCAGGTGATGGATGCTCCCATCTTCGAATAAAGTCATATACAGCGGACCCTCGTATAACAAACGGTTTGTATAACCTAAAATCTGTACAACATAATAAATTTGGAGATAGGGGAAATTTGCTTAACAAAATCGCCTATGGGACAAATCCGTACAACATAAAAATGGTAGCAATTAGGGATTACTCTGTTTTCAATGCATTCCTATGGGAAATTTGTATAAAGGAAAATTTGCTTAACATAATTTCATTGGGAACGAACTAATTCCTTTACACAAGGTACCACTGTACTCACCTGGATGGGTCCCTAGTCTCAGGAAGCTTTTCTGTTAGAGCGGGTCCCTGTTTCAGGAACAGAATCTTCGCTTTGCAGACCCGCTCTCCCAAAATCTATCCCCAAGTTTAAACCTGTCAATGGATGGGAAAACTGCTGCTGACCCTAACATTCCTGCAACGGTGCCCCACTCAGAAGAAACAACGGTGGCATCGGATACAAAATAGTCTGAACCAGTAAAAAGCAGCTTGCCGTGCTCCTAAAATCTGCTAGTCTTCCAAATGACAACAACCATTGTGTGCCATCAACTCAATCCTGACTTCATTCAATCAATCAAAACCTTCATTGGCATTAAACTAAACAGTTGTGGTTATAGGTTCCTGAGAATATAAAATAAATGTAATCAAATTACATTAAGGTTCTTCATAAGGAGTCACCTTTACACGCACGCTCAGTCAACGCAGGTTGTTCATCAGCTAACAAAAACCAGGGTAGGCTCTCAGGGGGAACCTAAGCAGTTAGAAGTAACAGAATTCAATAGTAGTTGTTGGGGCTGGTTGAATTTTGGACAGTAAAGAAGAATGTGTAAGATTGAATCTAGTCAATTCACAATGGGAATACTATATTGTAAAACCTGCCAGGCAGAACTGCAGAATTTGACTTATGGCAACCCACTCGGGATTTTCCTAGGTAGAAAGTACCCTGAGAGCCTAACCTGATTTGGTTTGCCATTCCCTTCTTCTAGGTGCACCCTGGGACTCTGCAGTTTGCCCAAGGCTACCCAGGCTTGCTCTTTTTCTCCAAGGAAGAGTGGGAATCAGACCCTCATCCCTTGCTCTAGCTGCCTTCCATTTATTTAAAAATTCACCAACATCCATGTTTAAGATTCATGCCTGGGTTAGCTTTTGCAATTACTATATTTATCCTGGCAGGACTTTGATCCATTTGGTGTTAGGTGCTGGGCAATGTCCCCTATGAACCAAATATTGTCTTCCAGGACTCCACAATAAACCCTTTTTTTTAAAAAAAAAGTTAAAATGCTAGCAGCTCAGAACCCCTTGCATAGGGGGGCAGCTGTACATTGTAGTGGACTCAGAATTCACAGTACTGAAGCTCTAGGTCGGACTTTGGGATTAATTTGGAAGAATGAATCATCCGTTGGCCCCACACTTCCTCTGTTGTCTTCTGAGCTAAACAGTACTGCTTGCCATAGCTTGGGAAGGTAGGTATGGATTTCCCCAGCAACAATGAATAGCTGTGAGCTCTCGGTCGTAAAGCAAAGCATTTAGGGTGAATTGGTCTTGTACGGCCAATTAAAGGTGTTTATACACGACCCCTAAACTCCGGGGCAAATGGCTCCCAGCTCCGGAGCTTAAAAATGTTTCCCCACCAGCTCCGGAGTTTACAGTAAATTAAGTGCGACCCCGCCCACCTAAGCGCGACCCAGTGCACTTTTCAGGTACCTGCTCTTGGGAGGTGAAAATTGCTTGATGCGGATGTGCCGGGCTCTCCTCGCTTCTTTTTGTTGTTGTTTTTTGCCTCCCGCCCCTTTAAGAGAAGGAATCAGGAAGTGACGGGGCTCGGAGCAGCTTCCACCGGCACCTATTATTTTGTCCCCTTTTTTCCCTCCCTCCCCTCACGCAGACAGGAGCAAGGAAGTGCGGAGGGGTGGGGACGGAGGAACAGCAACGAACCCCCAAGATCTCTGGTCCCAATTTAAGGGGCCAGCGGATCTTAGGGGTCGTGTGAAAAGGCCCTGAGATCCACTAGTTTTACAAACTATCTGCTGGTGGAGGAAGATGACTACTGCTAGAACTGGTTTGTTGATAGAGATCAACACTTCAGCCTACATTTTGGGACTCCCCGTGAGGGTGTGATGAAGGGAAACAGTGAATATGTGCCCGCCTGCATTTCAAGATCTACTGCTCCTCCAGTGGTTTCATCCCTGTTTCATCCGGCTGGTTCAGAAGCCACGCCACAGCCAACAGCAGGGACGCTTCCCCAGGGCTGGGTGATCATCAACAAGCTGGCTCGGTCCCATTTTCTAGGCATCACCTTAAGCAGGTCACATGCTCTGCTCCATGACTCAGTCTTCTCCTCTGTGATGCAAGAAATTCTGCAGGGATATCATGATACGATGACGCCGTGCCATTCCTTTCCTCTAACAACATCTATGTGGTAAGAATGTGGGTGTAGAAGCCAAGGACAGTGGGGGGGGGATGCCATGCTTAATGACACAGGCTAAGAAGCACCAGTGGGGATAATAGCACCTTTAGCTGGCTCTTATTTTGCAACCTTCCTAATCAAAGACCTCATTCCAAACACTTGGGCCTGCTTGATCAAGAGCCCTGTGTAGCTCTGAAGAGTCACCTCTTTTTGCAACAAAGGCTGGTCCAAGATTTAAGTGAATCCACTCCTCTGGGTTAGTCCTGGGTCTCACAAAAAAAGCTCCTTTCTCTGACAACACCCACCAGCCTAAAAGATACCAGTTTCCTTAATCTCACAGAACTCTATCCTCCTTAGAGAAAGTTATTGTGATAAGAAATGTAACTCTAGTGGTTATTTAGCACTTCTCAGCAGGCAGTAGTATTGGGGTTGGGATGGGGAACAGCGCTCTGCACATGCATAGAGAAGTATGGATTCCATTCATATGAGTCAGGTTTCATCTGGAGGATGGTGTGCAGTTCTCACTGTCACATGTCAAACAAAGAGGAACAAGTCCAGAGGAGAGAAAGAAAGATAGTAATAAGCCACAGGTACAAAAAAACAGGTTTGGGGCTGGGGCTGGATATGTTTAATCCAGATAACAAAAGGGTGGAGGAGGGAGGCAGAATTATCTTTCGGTTCCCACAAGGACCCTCACCTAAAGAAAGAACAAAGACTCGTTCTCTTATGCGCCAGAAAGCAGGACATGACCCTAAAGGTTTTCAGCCATAGGATTTTTGAATGTTTATTTGGCTCAACTATCCAACCAAATGGACAGTGGAACTAAAGAGTTGGAAATATGTCTTCTCCACGGACAAAGACTATGTTAGGTACTCTGTAGTTGGCCCTGAGCAGAAGGTTAAGTTCAGAAACAGTGGTGACTATCCAGCTGATCCAGCCTCCTCCACTGTTGTTGTGAGGGAACTGTGAACCCAAGCCGTCTAGAGACTCAATGTGCTCCAGTGGTTAGAATATCTGGCTAAGAGGTGGGATTGCTGGTTGGGCGAGCTTGACCCAGCCTCTCTCTTTCCCTCTCTGCCTGGCCTACCTTGCAGGAAGGCTGGGAAGATGAAGTGAGGAATCATAGAATCCTAGAGTTGGAAGAGACCTCAAGGAGGGCCATCCAGTCCAAACCCCTGCCATGCAGGAACCCCCATCACAGGACTCCCGACAGACGGCCATCCAGCCTCTGCTTAAAAACCTCCCAAGGAAGGAGACTCCACCACCCTCCTTTGGGGCAACATATTCCACTGCCGAACCGCTCTAACGGTCATGAAGTTCTTCCTAATGTTCAAATGGAATCTCTTTTCCTGTAGTTTGAGACCATTGCTCCGAGTCCTAGTCTCTGAAGCCATGGAAAATAGGTCAGCCCCCTCTTTGATAGGACATCTTTCAAATATTTAAACATGGCTATCATATCCCATGTCACCCTTCTTTTTGTAAGGCTAAACATTCCCAGCTCCCTAAGCCTAAGGAAGAGAACTTATCTACAAAGGTCAGCAGAAGAAAAGCAGCAGATGAGTGCAGCAAAGAAAGAAAGAAAGAAAGAAAGAAAGAAAGAAAGAAAGAAAGAAAGAAAGAAAGAAAGAAAGAAAGAAAGAAAGAAATTATCCACCCAGACTAAGTGGCTCACCAGGAGTCCTCTATCTCTTTTTGAGATTCTGTGTCACTCCTTTAGATATTACAGAACTAAAAACCTGGAAATGAAACAGCCTTTCTTGCTCTTCCCATCAAGTTCTTGCCATCCACAAATGGGACCCGTCAATTCTGGAAACAGACCACGGCCTCTGAACGTTACATCCCTCCCATCTCTGAGACGCACCACTTCACCACAAAGGGAAAGCGCTCTGCACGCGCTCAGAAGCCCTCGCGTCGCCCTTCCTTCCCGAGGTCGTCCGCGGCACACACACACACACACACACACACCCTGCCCAATTCCCCCCACCCCCAACCCTCCCAGCCCGTCCCGCGGTCCCGCTCGCCCACTTGCCCCACTCCAGGAACTGCTGCACGTTACGCTCCCGGCGCAGGGGGGCTGCGCTGCACTCCTGGTAGACGCAGAGGAGCAGGTCGAGGAGCGCTTCCAGCCCCGGCTGGGCGGAGGGAGGGTCCCCGTCGCCCCCCAGCAGCGCCTCCCGGAGCCCCGCCAAGCGCCTCTCCACGGGGCTCCCGCTCATGATCGCCTCCGCTCTTCGGCCAGGCGAAGCCGTCCGGAGGGCAGCGGCAGGAGGATGGGGAGTGAAGCCTCCAACACGCCGCGCCCCGCGCCCCACCCCGCGCCTCGGTGGGACGGGCGCAACCTGACACCTGGCCCAGGTGGGAGGGCGCTCCGGGACCGCCAGGCGCTCAGAAGAACATATAAGAACCTAAGAACATCAGAAGAGCCATCATGCTGGATCAGGCCAAAGGCCCATCTAGTCCAGCTTCCTGGATCTCACAGTGGCCCCACCAGATGCGTTTGGGAGCGCACGAGACTAGATATCTGTCTCCTGATCCCACTCCCCTGCATCTGGCCCTTGAAGGACCCCGGTTTTAAGCCTGGAGATTACACATCTCCATCATGGTTTGTAACCCGTGATGGACTTTTCCTCTAGGAATCTGTCCAATCCCCTTTTGAAGGCATCCAGGCCAGATGCCATCACCACCTCCTGTGGCAGGGAGTTCCACAGACTTACAACGCGCTGGGTGAAAAAAATGTTTTCTTTTGTCCGTTCTTACTCTCCCAGCACTCAGTTTGAGGGTATGTCCCCTAGTTCTGGTATTTTGGGAGAGGGAGAAGAGCTTCCCTCTATCCACTTGACTCATACCCTGCATTATTTTGTACGTCTCAATCATATCCCCCCTCAAGCGCCTTTTTTCCAGACTAAAGAGGCCCAATTGTTTTAGCCTTTCTTCATAAGGGAGGTGCCCCAGCCCAGTAATCATTTTAGTCGCTCTCTTCTGCACCTTTTCCAGTTCCACTATGAGAAAAAGGGGGGGGGGGAATCTAGGGGCAGGATTGGAAACAGTTGGGCGATGCAGCGAGACCAGGGGACACGTCACACCCACGCCCCGAAATAGTTTAGGGCACCAAGGGTCTGCCAAGGAGACACCGAGCAGCAAAACTCGGATCAAATGGGTGGTGCACGAAGGAGGACACCTGGGCACATGAGAAAAGACAAAGGAAGGAAGGAAACATAAAATGGGGAGGGGGCCCTCAAGAAACCCGTGTGCCCTCCTCGAGCTAATGTCAGTGTAGCTGGACAATTCGGCGCTAATGGTGGACTTAGGAGTCGCCAAGTGGGAATTCTAGGGCTTTTCGGTTATTTTACCTAGGGAAGCAGGATGGGTTGAAAAACCAAGGAAGATGTATTAGCTTTACAGAAAAAGCTAGGGCAGGGATTGCTGGAATGGGTAATAAAGGCTAGGAAGAAGGGGGTGTACAGTAGGACCCCAGTATCTGCTGGGGATGGATTCCAAGCCTTCCATGGATAATGAACACTGTGGATAAGAGAGAACCCCCCCCCAAACTGCTGTTTTGTGACAGTAGGTTGCTTTACAGCTGCTGTTTGTGACAGTGGCTTGTTTTGCTGCTGCTGAAATTTTTCTTTACTCTGACAACCATGGATAACTGATTCAGTGGATAATGAATCAGTGGATACAGGGGTCCTACTGTAGTAGAAAAAGAGAAAGGCCAGACATGAGACAGCTTGACTCAAGGAAGCCATGGATGGGAATTTAAACATCCCCAGCAGGGCTGCTAAGAATAGTGTAAAGGACTGGTGGTTCTGTGGCACTTGTATCCAAAGTAAACATTTCAAACTGCAATGGATTGCAAAAGTTTCACATTTTAAACCCAGTGTAGGAAACAACAGCAACAATAATAGTGTGAAGTGAATGCTGCCAAAATAAAAAAATAATACAAAGGGCTAGAACTTGGGCAATTTGCAAAATAAGGTCTACAAAAGTCTGCCAGACCCAAACTTCTCAGGAAAGCTTTCTTTTCGTATTCCAAGGATTTCAGGATGTGAATCAAGGCAATACTGTAAGGGCCTATTTCCAACTCAGTGGAATAGAAGCACCACCATCACCCCATCTAAAAGTTACACTTTAAAATCACAAGTCTCTTCCTCATGCATTTCCCAACTGAATACCCACAGGGCTTATAGCCTTATAGACCTTTAGCACGTGACTAATTTCTGCAGTGTCCAAAGCTGGAAGCTTTTTTATGAAGATGGCACATAATAGCAGGCTATTTAGGCTGCATAATGAGAAATGAAACATTACAGATTGTTACAACTGATCCTTCAAAAATCAGATGAACTGAAAATGATGAAACTAAGGCTGTGCTACTTGAACACATCACGAGAAGGCGGCGGGGGAGGGCTCTGTGAAAATAAACAATAATGTGGGAAATGTGGAAGGGATCTTCATTAGACTGAGCATTTGCAGGGGAGGTGGGGAGGATGGACATCCTAAAATTATCTCGTTAGTACAGCAACTGCAGAGATGCTCTTGGGTTGGGACTATCACTCACTCAGCTGTACGCCTGCATTGAAGGCCGTGGCTTCTCTTTGGGAAGGAAGGATTTGCACTCAGCTGTCCCTCAGATACCAACCCAGCTCACTCTGGTCTTGTGAACAAGTTACATGTGAACTTGCAGTGGCCTCTCTTGGAAAACAACAGTAATAACACCAAATAACGTGGCAAGTTAATGTCTGAAGCTGTAGAAGAGTAGGAACCGCTCACTACTTTGCCGCTTGCCATAGCCTTTCTCTGGGGCCTGCTTTTTTTTGGGGCGGCACTCAGGCCATGATAACATATAGAGTTAATTTTTAATTCTGGTTGTTTTGAAATTATCTGGCTCATTTTTCAGATTCAATACATGGCAACAAGAGAGAAGAGGCAAGGCACGGTGATTGCACCCTAAATAGACATTGCAGATCCATTTGGCCTTCATGATCCATTGCTTTACAACAGAAATTCACAAAACTCTAGTGCTAAATGTAGAAAGGGGAGCAAATTAAGCCATTTCCTGCCATGATCACTGTACAAATGAGATCACAAAAGGTCCACACACTAGAACAAAAGCTGAAGAGTCCTTAATAATTATTATGCACAATCAAGTCAGTTTTTATTTATGGCAACCTGGATATCTAGGTATAAGTACCGAAAAGTTGTTTTCCACTCCCTCCTCCCGGTGGGGATTGGATGCACCACGTATCTTGCCCAAGGTCACATAGATGGCATGGCACATAACCCAAAGAGCCATGTATGCTCCATATTATCTTGGCTGTCCCTTCCCTTGAGAGGCACTGTGGAACTCCTTGTTTTGCAGTCATAGGCTCTGACCCATTAAGCCATGGCACCTTACGTGCGCCCTTAAACTTGTTCAGGTACTTAGAATCTTAGAATCATAGAGCGGCTGTATTACCATTTTATGCTGTAAACTGGCCAGAGTAGCCCTAGGGCTAGATGGGTATATAAAAGTCAAACAAACAAGTAAACAAATAATTTTAGAACTGCAGAAGGAGAGACCCTATGGACCACTGAGTCCAGATGCTTTCAAGGAACCACAGCGGGGGGGAAGCCAACACCCAATCTGTTTTTTAAACTGCCAATTAGCACCTTGTTAAAAAAAGAACAAGGTCCTTTTGAGTGGAAAAAAAAAATGCTGTAATCATCTGGATCGTTCCACAGGAACCCACTTAAAAACTGCAGATCACAATAGCTCTATGCAGCTGGAACATTAGATGGATTAAAAGCAGCGTTCTGCTTAACAGAATGAAAGATGCCATTGCCTTGAGTTAGGAAGATCTGAACATAACTATGAGTGACAGGACCTTTTGCAGGTTGGTGCTATGAATTAGGTCCTGTCATTTATAGTCAGAAGTTCAGTAATCTGTTGACACATAAGGACAAATATTCATTCCCAATACTCTTACATCTAGCAGCAAATCCACTGAAGTTGCTCAATATAATATTTTAACACATTTCTTGCAGAACCAGCTACTTTTGAAAGAAATATTACCATAAAAATCATACCATAAAACATCTAAAAAAGAGAGCCTATTTTTAAAAAAATATATAGAAGGCTTTAATCAGAATAAAATAATGTTTCCATTCTTTTTGTTCCTTTTGATCTCTCTACCTTTGTTAGGGTTATTACTGAAAATTAACAAATGCCGTTTCTTTGCTTGCTAATGGCATTATTTGTAACCCACTGCTTACAAACTTGTGTCAAAAGACATTATCTATCCGATTATGGCTTGGAGATGCCTTGGCATAGACGGACCCCCTCCAACAGATGCAGAGCAAAAAGGGACTCGTTCCCTGATAGCTACTTGGCAGCCCTAGGACTCCGTGTTCAAATCCCCTATGATTCTAGCAGGAGGAAAGGGGCTGTTATTCATGCACAGAGCTGCTCCTTCACATACAGGGCAGAGTTTCAGTAACTGGGAGTTCCAGATTGTGGTGGGGTACAAGGCCCTGGACAGCAGCTGCCAGCCTCTCTGCAACAGTCGGCTAGATGAGAGAGGAGTCTCCATTTCTGTTTTGGACTGCAACCTCCAGAATTCTGTGGCCTGTAGTCCAAAGACACAAATCCGGATACTTTTACTAGATGGAGTAAAAGCATCAGAAGAAGCCAGCTTCCAGTATGCAGCCAAAAGTCATCACAGCTAACCATGATCCAGCAGAAAAATGTGGGTGGCTCAAGAAAAGCCAGGGCTCTGCCTCTGACCTTTAAATAGGCTATGACCCTCTTCCTCTGCCTCACATGAATACAAAAAACACATGCCTCATGTGTAATACCTTTTAAAAGCATCAAAAGGTGCAGGAACTAAGAAGGGAGGCCCAGTCGACACATTCAAACCAATGCTTACAGATCACTGGATTGGGTATTTTTGTTTTATTATAACACCCAGCCTTAAAAAAAGAACCATTTCCAATTTCTGAATTAAATCACAGCAACTCAGAACAATTTTTCTCTAAAGGGAAAAAACAAACTCCTGTCCATTGTAGTTTAAAGGGGGTTTTGCATGGGAAAAGCAACAATCATGGAAAATTTCTGCCAAGGTGGACAGACTTTATTTCAATTATAATTATCACTTACCCCGGTAGGTGGCAAACGTTTCCAAGTCCATCACTTAAAAAAAAATTAGTATCACATCAGGGGGGTTGTTAAAGGAAAGTAATACACATTTTTTTAAAACGCAGAAGCTGAATTTTCAGTGCAAGAGTCTTTTGCATTTATTTCACTCTGTTATCCGAATAACTGTAACTACTGTGCTGTATATAGCAGTCACTTATGCACTGGGGATAATCCACAAAAATTCACTCCCGGATATTTTGCTGCAGATTGACATGTCTTTGTACCTTAAGGAAAAAACGTCAGTGCTCCTCTTGTACTCTTCAGGAAACATCACTCCACCCAGGTATAGATGCAGCAGTCACCCTCTGGCCCAGTGCTCTGCAGCTGGTTTGGTTGTGTCTTTGTGGAGATGCACACAGATTTGCCAAGACGAACATGACCTTTTCACAGGGCTGAGGCACTGAATGAGAGGGCCCTTAATGGGGAATGTTATTACACCACCCTCAGAGTACCTGATCTTGGAAGCTAAGCAGGATCTGGCTTGGTTGGGGCTTGGAAGAGAGACCCACCTAGATAACCAGGTAGGGACCTTGCCTGAACCCCTGGAGAGCCACTGCTGTCAATCAGAGTCGGAGTCCTGGCCTAGATGGTCTCTTGTGTTATTCTGATTCAGTGCAAGACAGCTTCCTAAGAGGCCAGGCTGGTGCTCCCCTTGTAAGCGGACCCTGCCATCACCAAACGGAGTCAGCTAGCGTAGAGGCCCACATATGCTGTAGTACATGAACAGTACTGCTTAGCTCCATCTCCGCTTCTTCCTTCTCCAGGCTGCTTGGTCCTTAGCAGAGGGAGGTGGGGTGGTGAGGCAAGAAGGCTGGCAACAGATGGGAAAAGACTGCCTCGAGGAAGTCCCTCCTCGTTCTGGGCACTGACGTTCCAGATGTGTAATCATTACTGCCTTCCATCTTCTCTCTTCAGTCAAACCCATGCAGTTCCTTCTATTTAGTACCAAGAACTGGGCCAAAACACATTTTCTTTGCTGGTAAGCAGTAGTTTGAGTGATCCTTGGTGAAGTCAGTAGAGTGTTTCAGGTCAGCCCATCACATAAGCATGGAATGTGTGAGCAGGTACCCAAGTCAAATACCCTGATGCTTTTTACAATACATACATAAAAATTTCTAGTCCCTAGGAGGCAAAGGTTTATTTGCAAGAGTGGAAAGCCACGCCCAGTGGATTTCCAGAAATCGGAATAAATAAGACAAAGAATCATCAGGGTTGTGCCTACATGCCATACACTTCCTCCAGAGAACATATCTTACCACCTATTTCCAGTTACTGTATTTCCCCCAACTTTTTGAACCGCAAATCAACAAAATGAACAAATCCTGGCAGAAAGGAAGGGAAAGTGGGGGGGATAACCCAAACTGACGGCAAAGAATGAGCTCCCTGACCCGGTCTGGTTTCCCTTCCAGTTTGGGTTCTCCTACAAAAAAATAAAAAATTAAAAAAAGCGGAGAGGCATTTTAGAAAGGCGGAGGGCAAAGGGGGAAACTCTGTGTGTGTGTGTCTGCAGGAGAACCCAAACGGTCAGGAAAACAGCAAGGTCGGTTTGGCTTCTCCCTCACCCCACCCCCACCCCTCATGAAAGACTTAGTTCCGTGTATACAACCCTTTCCCCCTTAATTTTTAGTGTCATGATTCTGGGTGAAGATAGTGTCATATACATGGAAAATACCTTATGTTATGTTGAAGAGTGAGGCTAAGTATCAGCACGGTGTATGTGTGTGTTAGTGGTGAGTCATATTATGAACACTGCCTAGGAAATACAAAAGGAGAGAGGCAGCCACAGCATAATGTCAAAAAACAACTTTAATGTAAGGGATGTGGGTGGAATCGTTAACAGTCCCAGGGTCCTTGAGACCATGTGCACTTTCTCTTCCCTCCCATGTTTTCATTTGATCCATTTCAACTTCAGTGAATATAATAGGCCAATTGTGTTCCTTCTACTCTGGCTAACATAGCAACTAACATTCCCTCCCATTTTCCACCTGTGATGAGCGGGGAGACCAACCCACACGGAGTTCTGGCTATGACCAGAAGCAGTTGAGCATTGACACCGTGGCCTGATGGTGCATGGCAGCAATACAGTGCTGTGCAGCTTAAGAAGAACATTTGACACATGACCACACGTTTCCCACACATCCTGGCAGATAGAGAAATGCATCATTTCAAGCCACCCAAGCCCATCTCAAATGACCACAAATACAGATAACATTTTGCTAGATATCTGAAATACCATTCCTAGCCCATCTCTGCCCCAAAAAGGAGTACCAAAGACACCACAGGAATCCTTGAAATCCCTTTGGGGACTGTCTCTGTGATTCCCAGATTTTTTTTCTCACCAGCATGTTAGCTGCCCAGAAGCTTGCAGGAACAGCTTGAAAAAGTTACTACCAACTGTGAGATTCTTCCAACAACCATGATGGCTAAGGGATTCCGGGAAACTGCACCCTAAGGTAGACATGGGCTCTGTTTGCCTTTTACACCACAGGTGAAACACGGAACAAGGAAGATGGGGCCATCCAACTCCAGGTTCAGCCCAGAATACTAACAGCTGCTGGAAACTCACAATGGGTGGGAAATTACCCCATCTCAAGACCATCCACCCAAATCTTTTTTTCCAGCAATTCACTCTTAAATAGAGGTGGCCAGATAGTCTCCCTGGTCATCTAAAAGGAATGTAAGCCTAAAGCAGACTGTGCAAATTACTTTCCCCCAAGAATGTGAGGAGCTAACCTTGTTTAAATTTCCACCACTACTAAGTGAAAGCACAGCAGCATCACCAGACACACCTCTCCCCCCTAAACCCACTGGATTCAGAGCAGTATTTTGAAGAATTCTGGGTGAATTCAAAGCAGCTTTAAGAAAGCCAAGTGGAGACCAGGAAGAGGAAATATACATGGCCATTAATGTCTCCTCTAGCATTGACAAACAGCACACAGGACTGAATTAGAAAAGTAGAAGAGGCATGCCAGAGCCTCAGCCTTGGTTCTGAAAAGGTGATGCCCACCAAACGCCAACAAATAATCTGAGGTGGAAATGCAGGGGCTAATGGATGCATGTGTGTGCATTTATGTGTTGGGAACACGAACGTTATAGACATAAAAAAATGGCTCAGAAGGTTATCAAGGCAGTGAGGTCTGGGAGTTCTAAAAACCAATACTAAACACCCAGTGGCCTTGTGAAGGTTATGAGTGTGCGCTGAGGGTCCAAACTCCAATATCAACTGAGGAACCAGCTGGTGGAGAAAAAGCACCAAGTTGTGTGCACCTTAGATCAAGAGACCAGCCACTCTGGAGGGAAGGAATGACAAGCATCTCCTCCAGATTTCAGGGTTGAACTCTCTCAAAAATTAGAAAGGGTCTGTGGGAACAGAGACACCCATCTCCTGTTTCTCCTGCTCCTCCCCCCCCATCCCTTCTCCCATGACATTCCACAACAAGACAGTGCCTAGGTTTGACTCAGGGGAAAAGAGAGGGCACTCCAACACCACAGACAATTATTGCCTTAAATGTAGCTCATGTATTAAGCATTTCTTTTTTAAAAAAAAAAAATCTTCTTGTACATGAGCCCCTTTTATTCAAGAAGGTTTGGGCCAGTTGGTTGTCCTCACAAAGCCAGGTAGTTCCAACTCAGGTAGTAACCGGGTGTCCAACCCGTAGGTGCCGAAGTTGGACAAGAGTCACAAAGCAGTCCCCTCCCCTTGTGAAGGGAGAGGCTGTCATTCGAGCCTGCGCTTGGAGGGCGGCACCAGGTGAGGAGGGAGCTCAGCAGGCAACTCGTGGCCCTCCAGCTTGACCCGGATGAGATGGTTGGCAAGGGCAAACTCCTCGTCATCCAAAAGCCCATCCTTGTCCACATCGGCCAACTTCCAGATTTTGCCCAGGACGGTGTTGGGCAGCTTCGACTTGACCATCTCCTTTTTGGCACTGGCCCCCGTGATCTTGCCATTGACGGGTGAGAGCGTGTAGAAAATCTCATCGTAGGTGGGCTTGTCCTTTCCCACCACCCACTCCACATCATCAATGCCCTCGCCGGCGCCCTCGCCGTAGCCATGTCCAAATGGCCCATTCATGGTGCCCTCAAAGGCCCCACCCTTCACCACCTGTGTCGGCATCTGAGACTCCTCCTGCCTCACCATCACCATTAGCCGGGCAATGTCGTTTGCCAGCATGTCGTCCACAGTATCCAGCAGCTTCTGCTTCAATGGCTGGAACTTGGTGAAGTCCTGGGTCAGCAGCAGCTCCTGGGAAACCAACGTGGACAAGTGGGTCAGTATGAAACATTCAAATATAAAACATATAATAGGAAACACCAATTTTATATATATATTTGATCAGCAGAGATACTGGATTAATGCAAGAATCCTGAAACATCACCCCAACTCTAGGGGAATGCAGAAACCACTTCCTAGGCAGAGGATATTGGGATTTTTCGACGACAGATCTCCTAATTCGGTCTGTGAGCGTGAGGTTTTGGCAAGCCCCCTCCCTCTTCCCATCCTTCCTCTTCATCCAAATTAGCGGGTGTAGAAAACTCTTCAGCTTTAACAGAAAGATCCCTCAGATTTTGAGACCACAGTTGTGAGAAAAAACAGTTCATGCTGCCATCTTTCAGAGAGATATAAGATTTCTCACAGTCCAAGGGTGTGGAATGACCATCTTCTTTATTCGTGTCAGGAGCAATCTAGTAGTGCTTCGGAGTGGAACTCTCATCCAACCTGGTGCTGTTGTTACCTAAACATGGTCAGTCTTCACACTTTTATTTCTGTTTCTCCTTGCAAAAGTGAACCAAAACATCAAGCAGGCTCCTCTGATATGTACCGCCCACAGCCCATTACCATTAGCTTATTATTAATTGTCTTGTACCAATAACATTCTGCTCCACAGGCAAAAATGCCCTTGGAGCAAGTTACAAATGACTAAGAACAGTCCCTACTCTTAACATTTAGTTTTTTAAAGGCAGCAACACAGAAGGGAGGGCAGATGGGCAGAAGAAGGGCACCAAGAACTTGTTCGCCCAAGATTTCAAAGTTAGTTCATTTTAATGTTAGTTATTTTTGTGGAATTTTGGGGACAAAAATCCCCGTAAGTTCTCCATTAAGGTAGTTCTACTGATAGACACCTAAATAGGGAACACCTTTGAGAAGGACCTGCAGCGGAAAGCTTTGAGGGCTAGCTAAGCCTTGCTCTACCTCGTTTCCTGTTGAGAAAGAAGACTCCGAGCCAGCACCAGGGCAGGAACAGGAAGCTCGGGCAGAGCTATCACTAGATAACCCTTGGCTTCTAGTTCAAGAAGAACCTCCAGTGAGACTGTCAAAGAAGTGCTTGGTGCACTGTCCCCTCCGAAGAAAGAAAATATTCCTCTTAAGACTCTACCTTTTTTTGGTCCTTCCAGAATAATTTTACTGTTTTTAATTCTGTTGTTTGTTGAAGATTGTGATTTGTATATCCTGTGTTTACTAGTTCTGTAAGCCGCCTAGAGTTCCCTTAGGGAAGATGGGTGGGGCATAAATAAAATTAAATAAATATAATAAATAAATAAATAAATAAATAATTTAAGCAGACCAAATACCTTCACTAGGTACGTGCTTGGGACCGATATCCCAATGGAGTAGATGGGACAGGCCATGAAACCCCCACATCAGCCATACCCGTTCCCAAACATAGGTCCCCAGATGTTCATAGAATAATGAAGTCGGAAGGGTCGTATAAGGCCATCAAGTCCAACACCCTGATCAAGTTAACACAGATCAAATAATATCTACCATGTGGGTTGGTTGTCTCAATTTCTCTTTCAAGGTAGCAGGGCTTTAGAAAAAAAAAAAACCCCAAGGACCTCTGTGGGCCAAACTTTTGGAATGGGTGTGTTGAACAGCCAGATTCAGCCCATTGGCTACATACTGGCTTACGGCCTCCATCTAGTCTTCTTTGGATCCCATACCTGCATCTTACGAAGGTTGGGGAAATCACCCGGCGAGATCTGGTGTTCCCGCTCGATCTTGAGATAGATCTCCCCCAAGTTGTTTACCAGCTCCTTTTTCTTGCTCTCTTTTCCAAAGACGTTGGGCATCTCCTTCTTCAGGGAACTGATGATGTAGGCATGGACCTGCCAGTTGCAGGAGACAATGTAATGGGAGGGAAAAGCAGACCAAAAAGTGAGCATCTGTGACATGGATACCTGGGACAAGACTTTTTGCCTCCATCTCAAATGCACGGGGCCCAACTAAGCTCTGTCGCTTAAGACTCCGCAAGGTACTACCCCATGCCATGAATGTGTCTGATTCTGGAAAGAGCTGGGTTAGGACTGCAGAAATCCTGAAGAGACCATCAAGCAATGCATAAGGAGAAGTCTGCAACTCACTAGTAGAGCACATCCCACCCACCTACCATCTCTTTAAAAACTGGGTGTCCAAAGACTTAAAAATCATAGAATAGTTGAGCTCGAAAGGGCCTGCAAGGTCATCAGGTCCAACTCCCTGCCCAAGGCAGGAATAAAGTCAAAGGATATCCTACCAGGTGGTGGTCTAGATTTCTTCTGAATGCCTCAAGTGTTGGAGTACTCACCACCTCTTGAAGTAATAGGTTCCACCACTGTGCACTCTGTTATTACGTTTTTCCTGATATTCAACCACAATCTGACTTCCTGTAACTTGGGCCCATTGTTGCATGTCCTATACTCAGGGGTGATCAAAAAGGTGTCCTGGCCCTCCTCTGTAGGACAGCCTTTCAAGTATTTGGAAAGTGCTATCACCCCCTCAGTCTCCTTTTCTTAAGGCTAAACATGCCCAGTTCTTTCAGTGTTTCCCCATAAGACTTGGTTTCCAACCCCCAATCATCCTTGTTGCTCTCCTCTGAATTTGCTCGTTTGACAGCATCCTTCTTGAAGTGCTACATCTGCCATTGGACACAGTACACAAGATGAGGCCTAACCAGGGGAAATTCCAGGCTTGCTTTCTGTTTATATATTTTCATGATTTCTGAGCCCGGTGCCACTTGTGAATGTTAATTGGGGACCAATGGCCCCAACCTGAACAGACAGTCCACCCTGTAAGAAGTAAATTACACCACAGCAAGTACCACTGCTCCATCCATATTATCTTCTAACTTGAGAACAGAGTATGCATTACTGATGTACTATTCTACCTCTTCCTTACAGTGTGCAGGTTGCATCACCATCTCCCTGGTCTAGCTGGTCTCCTAGAAGGAAGACCCGTCATTACTGGGCCGGTACTTGAGGCAGGGACCCAACTTCGGACAAGTGGAAGGACTCTCAGTCTGGGCAGAAAACTTGAGCCAGTATAAAGGCTTGGCCAAAGTCCCAACCCCCTTGAGATCCTGACCTTGGCCAACCTGGCCCTCTTGATGAGGTCATTGAGCTTGCGGAGGGCAGCATTCCGCGGCAGGGACTGGATGTCCTTGAATAAGTCCTGCTCTTCCGCCTCAAAGAGTTTTCGGTTGTCCGGGATGAGAAGTGGGTGGGACCAGAAGGAGCCGATGTAGACCCGCACCACCTCTGGAGTGTTGATAATTTTGCCAAGTGACCACATGAGGGCACCGTAGACTCTCATCAGCTGCTGTGTCTCAATCTGGTCCGCCTTATTTAGCACCACCCGGATCTTGTCCTCATGGTTCTTCAGGGCCTTGATCACTTCCGAAAACTCATCCGAGATGTCCAGCTTGTGAGCGTCAAAAAGCAAGATGATACGGTCCACTCGCTCCGCAAACCACTCCAGGACTGCTGCAAAGTCATAGCCTGCAGAAAACAAAAGGATACACTGCCAATATGAACATATGGGAGCCTGAAAAACTTAAAAAGATCCAATGCAACTCCTCAAAAGTAGCTGGAGTAGCCCCCATCCTTGTGAGGAGAAAACCTTCTTAATCTAAATTCCCAGAGGGCTATTACCAGCCAAGATCAAGTGTATTTTCCTCCGATGTTGAGCCCTCCATATACTTACGATGGCTAGGGATGATGGGATTTGAGAACTAACACACCTGTGGAGCATCTCAACCTGATTAAAACTCGATATAGATTATACTAAACTAGACAGAACCACAGAATCGGAAGAGACCTCAAGAGCTATCCAGTCCAAACCCCTGCTATGCAGGAACCCCCTTCAAAGTACTCCCAACAGATGGCCATCCAGCCTCTGCTTAAAAACCTCCAAAGAAGGAGACTCCACCACCCTCCTTTGTGGCAGCATCTTCCAGTGCTGAACATCTTTAACCATCAGGATGTTCTTCCTAATCCTCAAATGGAATCTCTTTTCCTGGAGTTTAAAACCATTGCTCCGAATCCTAGTCTCTGAAACCATGGAAAACAAGCCAGCTCCCACTTCGATATATCCTTTCAAATATTTAAACATGGCTATCATACCCATCTCAGTCTTCTTCTTGTAAGGCTAAACCTCCCCAGCTCCTTACGATGCTCCTTGTAAGATTGGTTTTTGATAATCCCTAGCATGGAATTGGGCTTCTTCACCACTGCCACGTATTGGGTAGACACCTTCATTGAGCTGTCCACAACACACCAAGATCTCTTTCCTGATCCGTCACGGATACTGTAGCTCAGACCTGTGAGTGACCTGCTCCCTGGAGGAATCTAGGTTACCCAGCATATGGAGAGTAGGTTAGTGTACAGTGACAGTCATCAGACAATGGCCACAAGGTCACATTGCTTTGTTGGAAAAATTAGCTGGACACAACAAAACATGCACAAAATATTAGAAAAAAAGAGAGAACTAGTCAATGGAATTTGGGAATTCCTTCCCCTCCCACACACTACAAAAACCCAACCTAAAACTAAATTCAGATGAGGAAAACAAAAAGAAGAGACTGCTGCATGGATTTTCTAGGAAGACACATTCAACAGTGAGGACACTAAAAACATATTGGGAAGTCCTGCCCTCCTTCCCAATATGGAGGGCTTTGCAGCTGACCCCAAATTCCTTCCTCTGAGAATTGAGTCACTCATTCTTCAGTTTTGATTTTTTTTTTTCAAAAGGGTGGGCTTACAATCACTTGAGGGACCCTCCTCCATTCCCCCCACCTCGTACGGCATGTTTTAAAACAAAGTGGGCTGTTTTCCCAGCTGGAAACGGGGTTTGCAGCAGTGCCAAACTTAAAAGACTAATCTAAAGAAAAAAAATCAAAGAATCTCACTCATGTTAAGTGAGTGCCTGAGGGACTCCTTACAAGAGGAAGACTGTAAAGGCTGTGCTTCTCCTTCCACTTTCCGTCTTTTCTGGGAACTCCAAAAAGCTGACACAGTCTTAGGGTGAAAACACACGCTATCTTCTAACTTCATTTCAACACCCCTTGCTGTTTCCCAGCACAAAGGAAGTGGCATGACAGTTTGGTTTGGTCAAAGGGGCTCCTCAAAGCAAGAACCTCATCTTCCCCATTTTGCACACACTGGTACTTTTTTTAATTTTTATTTTTAAAATACCATTTCACTTGGACAAGAGAAAAACAGTTTTAAGATCAGTTGAAGGATTATGAAGCTTGGTTTTTTTAAATTGTCCCACTGTTGTAGAAAACATCTCAGCAGACACTTTCAGCAAAGGAAACAAAAGCCATTCTTGATGGCAGTGATCAAAATACAGTGGTACCTTGGTGTTAAGAATGCCCTAGGTTAAAGAAAAACTCAGTTTAAGGAAACAAATTATTAGAAACGGAGATGCCTAGGTTTAAGAAAAAAATGTCAACATACTCACACTCCAAGGAAGTGGGTTCAATATAGAGAACAAAGAGGAAGACTTTGAAACGGTTTCCAAACCCCGGTCCAGATTTTGCACAATGGCATGCATTTACACACTGAAGACAAGAACACGGTGGACTTTTTAAAAAGAGACTGAGTGCGAGAAAAGTGCTGGTGTGTCCCCCCCCCCCCAGGGGAAGTTTCAGCCAATCTAAAGAAGAGCAGCACTGCCTGAAACTGCCTTTTCCTCCTGAGGTGAAGCCATTGCCAGGCAGGAGGGTCACAGAGGGTTAAGGGTTCTCCCCACGGATGCCCCACCCTCAAAGCTTTATGTGCATGTTTAGGCCCCAGGCAAAGTGCCATGCTCCCAAACTAGGCATGGAAGCCACTTTGATTTTTTTTTCTGCCGCCAGTGCAAGGTGGTGGCTCCAGTTCTGCAGTCCAAAACCTCTTGCCAATTGCTCAGCTTGGAATGGATTAATTTGGCAACTTAAGGCATCGCAAGCATGGTTCCAGAACTGATTATGCTCATAAGCCAACGTACCATTGTATTTAAAAAAAAAACTAGAGGGGGTTTATTATCATGTGTCCTTCTTCCTCATCTTAGGACTGTAGATCTAGAAGGAATTCTATAGATCTAGTTTGACTTAAAGCACTGAGCTATTCAGCAGTCAGACAAGCACGAACTAACTGTTCACCACAAATCTCATTTCTCAGGGGAGGGGGCATGCTTTTCCAGAAGAAACAAACATACAAACTTTAGTTGGTTAGTTAAAATCAGTGTTGTAGCAAATAGTCAAACTGGCTGCTTGCTTCAATAAGTGTTACCAATTAACCAAAAGAGGAAATATTTAACCAGAAGACTCTTTGTTGCAGCTTCCCCTCTGTTACTTGAAAAGCTATGAATGCAGCCAATTGTTGTTAAGCAAATTTAAAGTTTCCAGGATAGCTTAAAAGCATTATATAACTAAATTCCTTCTATAATGAACTAAATGTATTTAAGTTTAAATTTAATTATGACTGAATGAAACCCAAGTTGGTTTTAGGGGAGAAAATATCTACAAAATTGTGTGAATCTATGTTTGGCTTCTGCGTGTGCCTTAGACCAGTGGTTCTCCACCTGTGGGTCCCCCGATGTTCCCGGACTGCAACTCCCAGAAGTCTTCATCACTAGCTGAGTTGGCCAGGATTTCTGGGAGTTGCAGTCCAGGAACATCTGGAGACCCACAGGTTGAGAACCACTGCCTTAGACCACCACCACCACCCATCCTCTTCAGTGGTTCTCAACCTGTGGGTTCCCAGATGTTCCTCTACTGCAACTCCCAGAAGCCACCACTCACTGTGCTGGAAGGGGTTTCTGGGAGTTGTAGTCCAGGAATATCTGGGGACCCACAGGGATCAACAGGGGACACCACTAAGATCAACAGATTGGCAGGAAGAAGGATTTGCTATGCTTGTTCGAATAATAGATACTTTAGCACATATGTCAATGGGGTGCACCAGACTTGGACTTAAAAATGATAGGGATGTTACTTGGAGAAACTACTCCACATTTAAGAATAAAGATGTTTCCTTTCCAGCTGTCTGCAAGGAATACATGTCCGAATTTTTGTTAATTTCAAGCCAGGTCTGGAGAACTACTAAATGTTCTACTAGTACGTCTCTGGGTGACTCATAAGTAGGTTGGTAAAGATTTCCAAGTTGTAAATGTTTAATAATAGCAGCAGCAAAATAATTCCTACATCCAAACCTAAACTATGCTGCTTTAAGGGAAGATCTTGAAGTCATATACTGTATAACTTTCCACTTATGTAACAATTTGCACATTTATATACACAAACATAAATTTAGAAATCCACATTACGGTTCAAAAATGGCCTGCATCATTGTTGTTGAAACAAGCCAACTCTATGGCTCAGACCAAAAGTTATCTTCCTCTGGCATTCACCTCCGAGGTTCTCGTTTCTGATTTTATCTGAAGACACCCAAGGGAGATGAACCCTGAAGCGATCAAGTATGGCAATGGAACCAACTACCTCAGAAGGTAGTGAGCACTCCAATACTGGATGCTTTTAAGGGGACATTAGACAACCATCTCTCAGATACACTTTGATTTGTATTCCTGTACTGAGCAGGGGTGTGGACCCAATGATCTTATAGGCCACTTCCAACTCTATGGTTCTATGACAAAATCCAGTTTAATTTGTATCATGCTTTAAATTGTGACTTAAATCAAACCCAGCCTAGATATTAAGGAATTAGCATGAAAGTATGTTAACAAAACATTGTCAATTTGTCTATTATCTATATTGACATCTGGTCATGGAGATATGTACAAATGTATTTGCACTCCATTGTCTGAAGAAGCAGACTCTGGTCCATAAAAGCTCAGACTTTTGAAATAAAATTGTGAGTCTTTAAAGCGCTAAGATATTTTGGGATTTTTTTGTCTCTCTTTCTGACAACATAAGGAACTCCCATTTCATATTCAGGGAAACCAGACTCAAGAGCTTGGGGAAAAGAGAACAGCATTCTGTCAACTCTACAACTTGTTCAAAATGAACTTTTAACTGAACAATTTAACTGCTTCATTCAGAAACAGCTTACAGGACTGAAACAACCCAACATGCATTTGTATGAGTTTGGGTGGGGAATTTAACAAATTTTACTAAGCACTACATCCTGATGCCTTGCTTATTGGGGTCAAGTAGAGCCTTATCACTGATCAGCAGAATTTCCTGCCAGCAGCCCAAGAGCTCAAGAGAAAAATGGCAAAGGGTGGGATTCTGTGCTGGTCATGGAGAAACTGAGAGATTTCCCTTCTCTCCTGGCAATAATGAGGGACCACTTCCATCACTATGCCTGTCGGGACAAAGGAAGATGGTGGAATTCCAGGGCTCAAGCCAACTGCAGTTTCCATAGCCCCCTTTGGAGTCAACTGTACAAGAAACATGCTTGCAAACCAAAGCACTCATATATCAAAGCAGATTTTCCTGTAAGAAATAATGGAAATTCATAGGATTCGTTCTGGGGCCCCACAAACCATATACTGCACACACAAAAGAAGTTGGCTAGAAGTCCACACCATGGTTTGTGTAGGAAAATATCAAGAAAAATAAAACAAACCCCTAGCCTGCGCTCTCCTTTGAAAATCGTTGTGGGTGGTGCAAGGGAGACATTTCTCCCTCGGCTTTTGGAGCATGCCTGAAATGGGACATTCCTGACAACTCACCACAATTCAGCACAGGGAGAGAAAGAGATCCACAATTGGCTCACTTGTGATCATGTGACTTGTTCTGGTGCTTGTACTGCAAGACACTTCTAGTTATCAAGTCAAAATTTAGACAAAATGTTTGCTTGTCTTGCAAAACCCTCTCAAACCAAGGTACAATAGCACACCTGTATCTGCTGATTCACCATCCACGGATTCAGTTATCCGCAGCTGGCGAACAGCGGGGTGTGGGTGGGATGCCGGTGGCCATTCAAGCTTTCCAGGCGGCGGACTGGGCGCGAAGATCCCCCCTTTGGCGGCGGCAGCAGCAGAAACAGCTGCTGCGGTGGCAGGCGGCAAAACTCTCCCGCTTTCCCTCGTTCCCCCTGCCTTCTTGCTTCCAAGCCAGCCTTGCTAGCTAAGCAGCCCTGCCTCTCACCTCTCTTTCTCCTTCCTTCCTCTCCCAGCAGTGCCTCTCGCAATAACCAGAAGCCCTGTAGCCCTGCTCGTCTTCGTCCCCCAGCACCTGCCTGAATCGCGCTTGCTCTCAGCTACCTGCTCTCCCCGCCGAGAGCGTGGTTGGGGTTCATGCCTGGGTGGGAGAGAGCAGGTAGCCGAGATCAAGCGAGTGAGAGAGAGCCAGGGAGGGACGGGGGGCCAAAGGGGCAAGAACAAGCGGAGTCGGCAGCCTGAGACAGGCAGGGCGCCGGCGCTCCCGGGGAAGGGAAAGAGAGGCGAGAGGTAGGGCTGCAAGGTAGCAAGGCAGGCAGGCAGGCAGGCAGGCGGGCAAGCAAGAAGGCAGGGGGAATCGAGTGAGAGCGGGTGAGTTTTGCCGCCCACCACCGCAGCTACTGTTTCTGCTGCTGCTGCCAGAGGGATTTCCACGTCTCCACCAAGGCGCACTGATGCATCACCCTGTCCGCCGTTGACTGTCCAAGCTTACTGGACGGTGCAGCAGAGCGCCTTCATGCCACCTGGTCTGCCGTGCTGCCCAGCGGGGATGGTGGGTACCCTACCATTGCTGTCGCCACCATCACCCTCGGGGAAGAGCGTTTTGGTATCCGCAGGACAGCCCAGATACGGGGGTGGGGGTGGGGGGAGTGTCCTATTATATTTGTAAACCAAGGTATTATTGTATGTAGCAGGACTGCAAAATGTTACAACAGTTAATTTCTTTTGGTGGAGTGCCTCCGCATGCCAAGTCACCATCTTTTTGTCGAGCACAATATTTGCAAGAATTTGTCACATCTGTTGTTTATATCAACCCACTCCGTTCATGACGTTTTCTGGGCCATTTTGGGCTCATAACCCGGCTCAGCCCAAGGGCTGTTGTAAAGATATGATTGGAGGAAGACAGCTACATATCATGCCTCGAGCTGCCTGGATAAAAAGAAGAACATAGATGCATGAGCCTAAGGCTAGAGGACTAACACGAAGTCTAAGGGACAGAGGCACGGCCAGGCTGAACAGAGTGTGAACGAAGACAAGACATGGAAGGAGAGATGGGGGAACACCAGGAGAAAGTTATTTTTAGTTGCCATGACAAACTGACCAGGCACTTGGCACGCACAGCATTTCCCAATCCATCCTGCGTGAGACAAGCCTCCTTCTCAAGACTGGAAAAGCAGCTTTTCTGACCACCCGAAAGATACTGCTTCCTGGCACAGGAATTTTGCTTTGGCAGAGGCAAGAACAGATTCACAGCAGAGCAGCACAGAATCCTTCTTATGCCGACCACATATTTCCAAGTTACGTCCGGACACTTGCAACTTTAAGCGGGGTGGGGACGTTTCCTCCAGAGAGGCGAAAAGGACATTGCATATTAAAAAAAAATTTTTAAAGTGCTCTTGGCTGCTCCTCAGAGACATGGAAACATTTCCTTCCAGGGTACAAGTGGAGCATACTTAAAATTCCATCAAATTCTCTTACATGTATCTATTTGTTTCTAATGGAGTAGCTGTGTTAATGGGGCAATGGGGCAGAGGTCTGAATGAAGATCTAAGAGTTGGATTTAAATCTGTGATTTGCCATGGAAATTGACAGGAAGGGAAGAGGGGTAACAGCAATGGCAGAAAACATCGCTTAAATGTCTTACACAGCTTCAAAACCCTATAAGGGCTGCCCTAAGTCCAATGCCACTTGACAATGTGCAGCAACAAAGCTGTTTTAGTTCAGCCGAGGAAAAACCACTGAGTGTTGTGTGGCTCTTTAACAGCTGGCATATGTATTGTAGAGTGAGCACCCAATAAAACCAGGGAATAAAATGCAATGAATACATACATATACAGTGGAACCTTGACTTACGTCATTAATCCGTTCCAGAGGTCTAGACTTAAGTCAAACATGACTTAAGTCAAACAAACTTTTCCCATAGAAAGTAATGGGAAAGTGGATTAATCCGTTCCAGATGATGAAAAAGACCCCCGAAAACAGCAATTTAACACAAATTTGACTGGGATAGGAGATTCCTTCTGGGGATGTAAATGAAATGTCTCTTCAAGGAGAGGAGGAGGCAGTGAAATTATAGTCCACAAGTTATACACCTCCACTTTTTAATGTTCATAGCAACAATGTCTAACATTTAAGTTTTACTGATTTTTAACCTGACGTTCCAAGTTCTGAACAACTCTATGCTTACCATTAGAGTCCCACAACTGTACAGCTCCCCAACTAAAATGCTTCCATTGTGGACCAGACTTCTGCAGCCAGGTTTTTTACAAGACTGAGCCGACTGTCTAACCAGCGAGGCCAGCCCTGAGCTCCCGGCCCTTCTTCTCCTCTGGCGGCAATGGTGGCTTCAGCGAGGCCGAGGACCAGCTCCAGGTGCTCGGAGCTGGCCTCGCCGAAGCTGCCGCTGCCGCTGCCGGAGGAGAGGAAGAAGGCAGGAGCAGTTTGGAGACAGCAGCCGCGATGCTGGGTCGTGGCTGCCGCCCGATTCCGGTGCCTTGCGCCGGGGCTCCGAGATGTAAGTCAAAGCCTGCGACTCAAGTCAAACAGGCCCCTTCTTGATGCAAGTCAAATATGATGCAAGTCAAGCAGTATGTAAGTCAAGGTTCCACTGTACAGTGTCACAGAAGGGATGCGCCTTTCAAGCCTTACCTCTGCTTATCCTCTGCTTTTCTCCTGACAGGATTCCAGGGGTGTCAATGATGCTGATACTTTCGAGAACTGGGTTGGGCAGCTGGGCACACAGGAATCTGCACGGAGACGGAAGAGAGGACCAGTCAGTGCTACGTTTGGGGGTTAGGGCCTGCCTGGAGAGGTCTCCGTTCTGCCTCCTCCAGCGTTATTTGGCCAACAATGCGCCATCAGGTTGATCCAGGCACGTGGCAACTTCGGCTCTACCTAGGAAAGGAGCACTAAAACGTAGCTCGTCAATTCCTTCTCTCCGGGGGACGCCACGTCTCCCATGGTGTGCCCAAGGAAAAAACCAGACGGTGTCTTCTACTAGCAGGCTAAGTGGGGCATTGGCACTCCTCATCTCTGACTTTGCAGCCAAATACTCCAACTTACTAAGCTCTCTGGACAACTCCGCTTTATAAAGCAAAGCATGCTGCTTATGAGGGCTCCTTGAGGACTGTGGTACAGGCACTGGTCATGTCGAGGCTGGATTACTGCAACGCCCTCTACATGGGGCTCCCCTTGAACCTTGTTCGGCGATTGCAGCGGGTCCAGAATACGGCGGCCAGGCTGGTGGTTGGTGCGCGTCGCTATGACCGTGCCACCCCCATCCTGGCTCGCCTACACTGGTTACCCGTTGCCTCCCGAATAAGGTTCAAGGTGTTGGTTTTGGTTTACAAAACCCTCCATGGCTTGGCCCCAGCATATTTGGCGGAGCGTCTCTCCCGACAATTAGACCTGGCCCGACCCACCCGAGCTTCGGCGGCCTTATCACTCCGGACGGTCACACCGAGGGACGCCCATAAGGCGGGTACTCGGGGGCAGGCTTTCTCGGTAGTGGCTCCGTCCATCTGGAATAAACTCTCTAGTGATTTACGGCTGGCTCCATCGCTGGAAGCTTTTAAGAGGAATCTCAAAACTATCCTCTTCCGAGAAGCTTACGGCAATGTCTAAGGTCCCATTTGTTTTTTTTTTTTTATTATTATTATTATTATTATCCCGCCAAATTTCTTTTGGTCATTGCTGTTTTGTTATTGTAGTTCACAATTGTTCTTGCTGTTTTAATTTTGATACTGTAAACCGCCCAGAGTCCCCATTGTGGGAATGGGGCGGTATACAAGTGTAAATAATAAATAAATAAATAAATAAATAATATACAGCCCATAGAGCTTAGGCACTCTCGTTAACAGTTTACACTTTTAATTATGCAAGCGCTACACTGCTCTTCCAGGGAGCTGGGTGCTCAGTTTACTGACCTTGGAAGGAGGGAAGGCTGAGGGAACCTTGAGCCGGCTACCTGGGATTCAACTCAGGTCGTAAGCAATGTTTTGGCTACTGAAGTGCAATTTAATCCCTGTGCCATGATTAAATGTGGACCTGGATCCACATTCACTTGTGCTTGTTAACCTCCCCAAAAGTTCAATGTGCACATGCATCCTCCTCCTGATAAGCCTGCAAGGCAGGTTCAGGGTGAGCGAGTGAGATTAGTTCCAAATTATGCAAAGTGTTAATTAGGCACCGGGGGGTTGACTGTCAGTTTTTTTAAATGCAAATCCCATAGTTCTCCCATAGGGATCCTTCTATCATAGGTTTTGATTTAGAAAGGAAGCTTCCAGCTAGCAGCTGGAAAGCCTTCCAGGTCAGTCTCCCCCGGTGAGCCACATTTAAGTGTCAGTAGATGAGGGTGGAGGACTTAATCAGTCAGAATGGAACGTTACAGAAACCACAGTCCTATATTTTTTAAAACACGCTTAAATATCAGCAGCACTCTATTCTCCTCTGGTCAGACCCCACCTGGAGTACTGTGTCCAGTTCTGTGCACCTCAATTTAAAGATGTTGACAACCTCGAGCGGGTGCAGAGGAGGGCGACCAGGATGGTTGAGGGTCTGGAGGAAATGTCTTATGAGGAACGGCTTAGGGAGCTGGGAAAGTTTAGCCTTTCAAAAAGAAGGTTGAGGGGGATATGACAGCTATAAATATTTGAAAGGATGTCATATTGAAGAGGGAACAGGTTTGTTTTCCATGGCTTCAGAGACAAGGGCTCGGGGCAATGGTTTCAAACTAAATGAAAAGAGATTCCATTAGAACATTAGGAAGAACTTCATGACAGTTAGAGCTGTTCAGCAGTGGAATATGCTGCCACAAAGGGTGGTGGAGTCTCCTTCTTTGGAGGTTTTTAAGCAGAGGCTGGATGGCCATCTGTCAGAAATATTGTGATGGGGTTCCTGCATGGCAGGGGGTTGGACTGGATGACCCTTGAGGTCTCTTCCAACTCTATGATTCTATGAGCACACAGTCCACAGAAGCATGAAATAGTCCGTCTCCTGCCTAATTTGGATGGGCTCCAGCTCCCAAATATTTCAAACCAGATTTTTTTTAGCCTTAAACAGAGATTGTAAGCAAAGAAAACCTGGCATGAGGCACATGCCTTGCCACCAAGCTGCAGGTCTTTCCTACCTTCTGTTTCTTGGCAAGGCTTTTGCAACTGCCTCCTCCCCAACGGGTGCAGTGATACTAGCAAGACTTACATCTTCTACTCTTCTGAATGCTTTCTTTGCAGCTTGCCAGAAAGGACGTCAGAGCAAAATCCCCCAGAGAGCACCCGTGTTAGACAGGGCAGAAGTTAACACAGCATGTCAGCAGAACAATTTGTTTAGGCAAGGGGCGGGGAACCCTTGGCCTGCTGACCTTATCCACCGACAAACAGGCCAAGTCCAACACATGGAAGAGCTTAAATGAGACAGCACCACCCCACCCCCCCAGTTAGAAAGCTGAGTGAAGCAAGAATAAGAGACACATTATTTCTGCCCAATTAAACCAATTGAAGAATCACATAACTAGAAAGCTGGAAAGGTTCCCAAGAAATCATCTAGTGCAGTGGTTCTCAACCGGTGGGGCCCCATACGTTCCTGGACTGCAACTCCCAGAAACCCCTTCCAACACAGCGAGTGGTAGAGGTTTCTGCCAGGTGAGCCTCCAAATTTCTCTTGAATGCCTCCAGTGTTAGGAGTAGCCACCATCTCTTGAGGTCATTGGCTCCAGTGCTGCACTGCTGCTCTAATAGCCACGACTTTAACCTTAAATTTAAAAAAATCTGGCTTCCTGTCACTTAAGCACATTGTTACATGTCCTGCCCTTGGAGATAATCAAGAACAGATCCCGACCCTCCTCTAGCCTTTCAAATATTTGAATAGAGCTAATCATATCTTCCGTCAGTCTTCTTTTTTATAGGTTAAACATGTCCAATCCTTTCAGTCTTTCCTCAAAATGCTCGGTTTCCAGTCCCCAACCATTTGTCGCCTGCCTCTGAACTTGTTCCAATTTGTCAGCATCCTTTAAAAAATATTTATATTTAGTAAGAAACTACAACACAAAACATAAAAAACAACATCTATACAAAAGGAAAAAAGTTAATCAAAACACTACAAAACAAGACAAGACCTTTGCAATCCACTACCTAATCAGGACTTAGCACATACTCACAAATCTTAAGCTATTGACCATCACATTTCTCTCCTAAAATACATTTCAGTCTTCTCCCGGTGTGTACCCTTTACTTTTAGTGCAGTTTTAGTAAAAAAAAAAATTACAATGCACACAAGTAGAGTGCTGGTGGCTCTCTCCCAGACAGTAAGGACAAAATTAATGACCATCGGTGAAGGGAATTTTATTCCTACACAACAGACAACACTTGAAGGGCCCTGAGGCCATAAAAGGGGGGGGCAGGAAATGGGGTAAATAAATCAAAAATGGGAAGGGAAGTTTGTTTTGTTTTTTAAATGTAATTTTGTTCTTTTTGCTATTCTTTGTTGTAAACTGCCCGGAGTAGCCCTTTAGGGCTAGATGGGCCTTATAAAAGTCAAACTATTTATTTATTTTAGAGCATTTTTACCCCCAAAAGGACCCAAGGAGGCTTACAGTAATGAGGGATAAATATACAGCTCAGAACAATACAATCAATCAAACAACCAAAAAAAAACAATTAAAAGGTCAGAGGTCGGAGAGGGCTCCAATCGTGGACGAGGAGCAAAGCAAAAAGTGTTCTGCTTATATACCACCTCTATAATACTTGGCTGTTTACAGTTATCATTACAGTATTGTAATGAGTTGATTACCCTGTTATTGGGCCTACTGGGCTTCGAAGATTTTACCTGTTCTGCCTTTTATACAAAGAGTATGCCATTGTATTATGCTTGTCTTGTGTGCATGCTTTTATTGTTTTTATACACTTTTATTTTGGTTTTATGTGGAACGTATCTTGCATTTTATCTGGTCAGTGGCTGAAACAAAGAGCGAGTGAGTGATCATTACAGTATGCAGGCTACCCTATTTTTACCCTGCCTTCCTCCTTGGGAAAGGACCCAAGGCGGCTTACAGTGATGAGGGAGAGTAGACAGTTCAGTACCATCCAAGTGGTACTTTGTATTATTTATTATTATTTATTATTTTTACAGTTTATATGCTGCCCACTACCCAAGGTCTCTGGGCGGCTTACAACAAGGAATTAAAACAGTTAAGATATCAAATATCAATAAATAATTAAAACAACAGTAAAACCTGATACTAAAATCAAGGAATGAATTCGTTCCCAATGAAATTACGTTCAGCCAGTTTTTCCTTTATACAAATTCCCCCTAGGAATGCCTTGAAAATGGAGTAATCCCCTTTTTTTTATGTTGGAGGCGATTCTGTTAAGCAAATTTCCCCTATCTCCGGGATTTATTTATTTTTTTATGTTGTACAGATGTTTATGTTATACCAGCTGTTTGTTCGACAAGGGGTCCCGCTGTCATTAAAAGGAGGTCGGAGGGGGCTCGATCCCTGGAAGAGGAGACTGCAGACCCCCCACCCCCTACCTCGTGGCGCAGTGGTTAAATGCCTGTCCTGCAGGTAAAACTGTGCTCACGACCTGGGGTTCAATCCCTGGTAGCAGGCTCAAGGTTCACTCAGCCTTCCATCCTTCCGAGGTCGGTAAAATGAGTACCCAGCTCGCTGGGGGGGGGGCAATGTGCAGCCTGCACACTGTAATCAAAATTGTAAACCGCCCAGAGACTACTTGTAGTGGTATGGGGTGGTATATAAGCAGAACACTTTGCTTCTGCCCCCTTGGAGGGCTTTTTAGACCGGATGAATTGCAAGATGGCGGGCGGCAGCAACAGCGTTCCATCCTTGCTGCACTTCCAATTCTTAATCGACTCTAAATTTCTTGGCTGAAATCTTCATGTGGTCTGAAGACAGAACCAAGGTTTTTTTTTTTTTTTTTCCTCCCCGCCTTCGTCACCACTTCCAAATTAGCCTGTTTTGCCATATCTATTTTTAATTCTGCTAGAATTTGCTCCTCCGCATAGGAGGATTTTTATATGTTTCGTTGTTTTAATAGTTCTATGTTGTTTATGGATGTATTCTATTTTTTGATTTGGTATGTATTGCTTTTGTTTTAATAGTTTTTCAACCACTGTTCCGCGGCACACTAGTGTTGTTTATGGAAAAATTGAAAATTACTTTATATATAGTCAATATAGGCATGAGTTAAATTTTTTAACATTTTCTAATGGTGGTGTTGATTTTTTATGAAACAAGTGTGCCTTTTGTTGAAAAACACTGGCTTAGAGTACTACATGTAGTAGATAAGCGGGATATAAATACAAGAATAAATAAATAAATAAATTTACCCCCCCCCATACCTTCCTCCTCCTCCTTCCCTACCTGTTAAGGAAGGCGTTGCCGAAGGCGTTGAGCTTGCGGAAAGGCTTCCGGGGGTCGACCACCAGCGCGTTGCCCGGGACGATGCCTTCGCTCTCGCCTTCCATGACGGCGATGAAAGAGTCGGTGGTGGGCTCGGGCCCGATCCTCATGCCGGGGAAGTCTTGCTCCAGCAAGTGACGGATGAACGTGGTCTTGCCGGTGCTGTACTGGCCCACCAGTAGCACCATCGGCTTGCTCTCCCAGTCGGCGGGCTCCAGCGCCGGCGAGTGGAACTCGTGGAAGCGGTACGATTCTTCCAGCGGCAGCAACTTTCCCCGTAGAGCTGCTTCAACCCTTCCGAGACGGTGCGGAAGAGCTCGGGCTCCTTGCGACGACGAGCGTCCCGGCTCACCCAGCTGAACATGGCCGAGCCGTGAGCCACTGGCCCGGCGAAGGAAAGCAACCGGGGAAGGTGGGGGGAAAAAAAAAACACCTGAGCCCGTTAATCAATACGGGGGAAAAACACAACCCGAGCCCGTTAATCAATACCGGGGGGGGGACACACCCGAGCCCGTTAATCAATACGGGGGGAAAAAAACACCCGAGCCCGTTAATCAATACAGGGAAAACACAACCGAGCCCGTTAATCAATACAGGGGAAAACACACCGAGCCCGTTAATCAATACGGGGGAAAACAACCCGAGCCCGATAATCAATACGGGGGGGAAACACACCCGAGCCCGTTAATCAATACGGGGGAAGGTGGGGAAAAAACCCGAGCCCGTTAATCAATACACGGGGAAGGTGGGGGAAAAAACACCCGAGCCCGTTAATCAATACGGGGTGGGGGAAAACACACCCGAGCCCGTTAATCAATACGGGGGGGAAAACACACCCGAGCCCGTTAATCAATACGCGGGGAAGGTGGGGAAAAACACCCGAGCCCGTTAATCAATACGGGGGAAGGTGGGGGAAAAAACCCGAGCCCGTTAATCAATACACGGGGGTGGGGGAAAACACCCGAGCCCGTTAATCAATACGGGGGGAAAAAAACACCCGAGCCCGATAATCAATACAGGGGGGGGGGGAAACACCCGAGCCCGTTAATCAATACGCGGGGAAGGTGGGGAAAAAACACCCGAGCCCGTTAATCAATACACGGGGAAGGTGGGGGGAAAAAAAACACCCGAGCCCGTTAATCAATACGGGGTGGGGGGAAACACAACCCGAGCCCGTTAATCAATACGGGGGGAAAACACACCCGAGCCCGTTAATCAATACGCGGGGAAGGTGGGGAAAAAACACCCGAGCCCGTTAATCAATACGCGGGGAAGGTGGGGGGAAAAAAAACACCCGAGCCCGTTAATCAATACGCGGGGAAGGTGGGGGGAAAAAAAACACCCGAGCCCGTTAATCAATACGCGGGGAAGGTGGGGAAAAAAACACCCGAGCCCGTTAATCAATACGCCGGCACCCCCGAAACGCAGACTCAAAGAGACACGACCAGCAGCAGCGGAACTCCCCGCACACTGCACGCCTAGCGCCGCCCGCCGGTCCTTATAAAGCCCCGGCCGCCGCCCTACCACGCCCACCACCTGGCCGCTGATTGGTCTCCTTCTGGGAAGCTCTCCTCCTCCCCCTCTCCTCCCGTCCCGGCCGTCTCTCATTCGGCCAGCCAGCGTCACAGGGTCACAGAGACCACCAATCCACTCCCACCACGCCCCCTGGCGTGAGATACGAAACTAGTAGAGGTGCACGACGCTAGATTAAATGGGGGAAATGGGGGCGGGGCGACCTAGGTCCAGGGCAGCGGTTGCTGTAGGCAGGAGACCGCGTGCTAGATAGACACGGACGATGCCTAGTCTAACTGGCTGTTTCTTTTAATTGATTAAAACTGCCACCAGCCCCCTTGCCAGGCAAGAGAGGTCTTATGGGAAACGGAGTTTAGCAACATCTGGAGGGATTACTATAGCCTTGTTTTGCAATTGCATTTTGTAATGGCCTCACCGCTCCTCCTTTTTTTTTTTTTTTACCCTATTTCAATGCAACATCTAAAAGGACTCTCATTCCTTGGGTCTTCTTCTCTGATGCAATGGTTGCTGCATCTGTTGTATTTCTATTGTCTATTGGCTTGGCGCTAGATCGCTTTTGTTAGCCGCTTAGAGTTCTACATGTAGAAGATAAGCGGGATATAAATACAATAATAAATAAATAAATAGCCTTTGACACTTACCATGGCGAGGCTTCTTTTATCTATGGTGGCTGACCATGCTGCTAAGGCAGTGTTGGCAAACCTAATGCACGGTGGCCTTCGGAGCCCTTTTCTGTGAGCACCCAACATTGCCCCTTCACAGCCCCCCTGTCTTCAGGTTAAATTGCTGTATTTATTTATTTATTTATTTATTTATTTATTTATTTATTTATTTATTTACGCTTGTATACCACCCCATTCCCACAATGGGGACTCTGGGCGGTTCACAACATCAGAATAAAAACAAATAAAAATCGATTGCTAACAACAATTAACAAAACAACGATGTCCGGGAGTAATTAGGCGGGTATTAAAAAAAAAATGCAGAGTGGGACCTTAGACATCGCCGTCAGCTTCTCGAAAGAGGATGGTCTTGAGATTCCTCTTAAACGCTGCCAGCGATGGAGCCTGCCGTAGGTCACTGGGAAGTTTATTCCAAATGGATGGAGCCACTACGGAGAAAGCCCATCCACGAGTACCAGCCTTACGGTCCTCCCTCGGAGTGACTGTCCGCAGTGATAAGGCCACCGAGGCACGGGTGGGTCGGGCCAAATCTAATTGTCAGGGGAGACGCTCCGCCAAATATGCCGGGGCCAAGCCATGGAGGGTTTTGTGAGCCAAAACCAGCACCTTGAACCTTATTCGGGAGGCAGGGTAACCAGTGATAGCGGCCAGGATAGGGGTGGCGCGGTCATAGCGGCGTGCGCCAACCACCAGCCTGGCCGCCGTATTCTGGACCCGCTGCAATCGCCGAACAAGGTTCAAGGGAAGCCCCATGTAGAGAGCGTTGCAGTAATCCAGCCTCGACATGACCAATGCCTGTACCACAGTTTGTGAAAAATGAGTGGGTTTTGAATCGCAAATTGGGCACTTGGTCTCTAAAAGGTTTGCCATCACTGTGCTAGGGGCTTCTGGCATCTGGAAGATCAAAGATTTTCCCCACCCCACTATCTTATTGATATCCTATTATCAAGCCATCTCCAACTTATGGTGACCCTGTAAATGAGTGATCTTCAAAATGCCCTGTCTTCAACAGCTCAGCTCTTGCAAACTCAAGCCTGTGGCTTCCTTAGGGAGTCAAGCTATCTCATACTTGCTCTTCCTCTTTCTTGCTGCCTTCCACTTTCCCCAGCATTAATGAATTCTCCTGAGAATCCTGCTTCTTATTATATGACCAAAGTCGGAAAGCCTCAGTTTCAACATTTTTGTTTCCAGAAAAAGTTCAGACATGATTTTATCTAGGACCCACTTACTCATCTTTCTGGCAGTCCAGAAAATCTACAAGGCTCTCCACTAGCACCACATTTCAAGTAAATCAATGTTTTCCCCTCTGTGAGTTTTCTTTATTGACCAGCTTTTACACTCATGCATGGTAACTGGAATACAGAAGTGTGGTCTTGGTCTCAATTATACTTTATTACCCCTGATGATTTTCTAGTTCCTTCATACAGTCCAGTGGTTTTCAACCTAATCTAGCTTTTTTTGGATTTTAACTCTAAAAAGTCCCAGCCAGCGTGCCCAGTTTTAAGTGATTCTGGGAGCTGAAGTCCAATAGATATGGCCAGCCAATGGTTGAAAACACTGGTATGTGCTCTATACAGTCCCAGAGCTGACACAGAGTACTAAATAACTAACATCTCTAAATATCATTGGTAAGTGGAAGATTGCTTCATGTGGCATTAGGCTTGAATCCTTCCTGACTCCCCTGGAAAAGACTTACAGTACAGTATTTGGAAAGAGGATGGACACAGGAAAAGAGGAAGACCAAATAGGTAGGAGATGGATTAAGTCCACAAACTTGAGTTTGCAAGAGCTGTACGTCAGAGGCAACTTGATGGCACAGAACACCAATAAATAGCCCCAGGGACTGATCAGAATGAAGGGTCTGGTATGATGGGGTAAAATATATACAGTACTGTATAATGTTCTGTTATGTGTTGTCAAGTTGCATCTGGCGTATAGTGACCTTAATAGGTTTCTGAGGTTTACCACTGCCACCATCATCCCCAGTGAATTTTAGTGTCTTACCATGGATTCCAGCTCACATCTCCTAAATCCAAGATGACACCCTGTCCACTACTTCACAGTAGGTCTGCAACACTGCCCAGCTCAAATGTCACACTTCCGAGAGCTAACTTTTGTCCTAACTGTATATCTCAGAATCTTCCCCACGCCAGCAATGGCAGTGAATTCTGGGAGATGTCCTTGAGTGGAAAACAAGCTTTGCAAGTTTCAGTTGTAAAAATAAATAAAAGAACGGGCAGAATCCTGTTGGTGTTTGTGTAAGATTTGTGTAACTTACCGAGGCTAATAGTGGCTTATTGGTGAGCTGCTAGAGTTCTTCTCAGTTGTGCACCTGATTATGTGTCTGGATGCACAACTGAGATGCATCCTGGCATTATTACCCCTTTCAATTTCTCCAGGCATGTCCAAACTTCGGCCCTCCAGATGTTTTGGACCGCAACTCCCACAGCCCTTTGCTATTGGCCATCTAAGCTTAGAAATCTGGGGGATGTGGTCCAAAACATCAAGAGGGCCAAAGTTTGGACATGTCGGCTCCAAAACCTGCCACGCACCAGCACAGCATCACTGAACACCACTGGCCCTACATTGCTTTGGGACTTGGCCAGACACATCCCAAGACTGGTGGAGCTATCTCCATCTCTGGTGTGGGTTTGGATCCTGGTACTTAATATTGCCCAAATAGATGGGGATTTTACTAAGGAAGAAGAACAGAAGAAAAACATCACCTCTGGATGAGCAGTACGCCTTTTAGGCATAGTCCTAAAGCAGGCAAAATGATAGTACAGTGGAGTATGTAGCATTGTGTCTCTGGGGTGAAGAAAACCCCCTCACCTGAACTTCCTTCATCCATGTTAGCTTCCTTTTGGCCTTTGAGCCGCTCACTTGACCCACCCAGGTCAAGAGTTTGACCGCTTGGTGGCTTGAGAAGGCCGGAATCCTGCTTTATGAAATGAGCTTTCGCATCAGTAGGTTCTAGAATATTTATGGAAGCCACTGGGAAGGAACTTCTCCATCCAATAATGTCTCTAATCTTTTCTGGTTCAGAGGCAAACACTGGGGTTTGAGAGTAACAGGAGCGTAATCCAGATCCCCAATGGATATGGGGGGGTCCTACTGTAAAACCATTGCCAATCAGGCAATATCCAGAAGGAAGACCATAATTAATTAAAACCTGTCTGTACTTTTCAGCATTCATGATCCTTTTAATACAGACACGATAGCTAACACCACTGGCATAAATGCAGCCCCAAATCTAGGGAGATATTTACATCAGAATATTTTATTCTCCATTCTTTGCAACACTCCAACTTCTGGTAAACCCTCTGAATGAATGACCTCACCCTTATTCTGTCAGTAACAGCCCTGTTCAGCTTGTGCAAGCCCATCCCTTCCTTTGTGGACACAATCCACCTCTTAATTGGTCTTCCAATTTCCCCAGGACTATTGTCTTTTCCAGAAACTCTTGTCTTCTCATGATATGTTGAAAGAACATCACACTCAGCTTTGTCATGTCACGTTTGCTTCTAGAGAGGTTCAGGCCTGGTTCTAAGACTTCACAGAAAGACAACATTAGAAACGCCCCCCCCCTTAATGAACGCAGAATTACAATGTGTCTCACTTAAGGAAGGTGGGTGGGAAAACAATGACGAGTTAATCTGTACAGTGGGTGTAAAAGACTCAGAAATTTCCGGGTCGAAGCCTAGATTTTTTAAGTGGCAGAAGCTATAACTGAATCCAGCCTCTTCCTGTTTCATCAGACATAGCTACAAGTGCAAATCTCACTGTAGCTGGGAGGGAAACGGCATTTTCTAAGAAACAGTCTATTGTCACAAGTTATTCCTGTTCTAATGAAAGGAATGTGAAGGGAGTTTGGTCTTGAATGAGCAGTTAAGAGCCATTAGCTTTACAAAAGACCTGCTTGCATTTGTTGATATGAATTGATCCACTTTCTCTTTCTTGGCAGTGCCAGAACAATCCAGTGCATCCAGCAAAAAATAAAATAAAATAAAATAAAATAAATACTACTCCATGCCTGCCTTGCCTAACAGGATGCTGTATTCAAATCTGCTACAAAAGGTACCAGGACCACTCAGGTCCTTGTTCGGTCTATTTACAACATGCACTGGATTTGGATATAACAGATTTCAACAGGATGTCCTTTAAAATCTTCTACAAAAGAGCACATGTAGCCATTTGAGTTACCTCCGCCTAGAGATTTTGCAGCACCCTGAATCTCTTTTTCTCAGAGGTTGATTTTTCATCTAACCCCCCCCCCTCGCTTCCTATCCCTGCCCCACAGTTGCTAAGCAGCCCCTCCTGTTTGTTCCATTACATTCCTATGGCCACGGACCAGGAATTCCAATCCTGTGTGTCGAGTTTTAAAAGCTGCTTTTTCCCCTTCTTTCCCCTCCTCTTTTTTTAAAAAAGTGCCTCACAAAATTAGAGCCAGGATTGAAGGGAGCAAGAAGCACGAAAGAGATTCTCCTCCCAAATAAGGGAGTGCAGTATCCAGGCCTAACCCAGGTCTCATTTTTTCCATTTTGAAGTGTGGGAAGGCAGATTCACAGGGAGCTGAGGAAGGAGGAGGGATTAAAAAAATCCAACCCTTTGGACATTCAGAGTGAGGGTGAGAGGAATATTTTCCCCCACAAACAAGCATCCTACTAGCATTCTTTGAGGGAGATTCCCTCAGAGAGGAAGAAATGTTCTAGGGCTAGGCTGAGTTCAGAACCTGGAAATGTTCATTTTTTCTAAATACAGCTCCCAGAATGTTTTGCTGGCTAGGAGATTCTGGGGGTTGTAGTTCAGAAAAGGTACCATTCCCAAGCTCTGGGCTCCGTCGTTTGATGCATCAAGGGCGCTTTTACACGACCCCTAAAATCCGAGGCAAAGGGCTCCCAGATCCGGAGCTTAAAAATGTTTTCCCACCAGCTCTGGACTTTTAAAAAAATTAAGTACAACCACGCCCACCTATATGTGTCCCGGTGCACTTTTCAAGTACCTGGCCTCCAGGGAGGTAAAAAAATCTTCCATGTGCATTGTAAAGCTGTGAATGCCGTGTTGTGATGGGTTTAGAGTATTGGACAAGTTGAAATCTCTGCTTGGTTATGAAACCCAGTGAACAACCTTGGTCCAGTGGTATACATCAGAGGGTTGTTGTGAGGGTTGAGCGAAGAGGAAGAGAAACACATGCTTCCTCAAGCTTGTTAAAAAAAAAAAAACAGTAGGAAACAGCAAATGACTGTTGTTGTTACTGTTTTGTGCCTTCACATCACCTGCAACATATGGCAACCCTGTGGACCTGCAACCTACGAAATGGTTGAGGAGCCAACCTGCCCTGCAACTCAAGCCTGTGGCTTCCTTTAGAGCAGGCATGTCCAAACTTCGGCCCTCCTGATGTTTTGGACTACAAGTCCCAGAATTTTAAGCTTAGATTGCCAATGGCAAAGGACTGTGGGAGTTGTGGTCCAAAACATCTGGAGCGCCGAAGTTTGGACATCCCTGCTTTAGAGAGACTGAGTCTCCCTTAAGATCATAAGAAGAGCCATGCTGGATGAGGCCAAAGGGCCATTTAGTCCAGCTTCCTGTATCTCACAGTGGCCCAACCGGATGCGTCTGGGAGCGCACGAGACTAGATGTCTGTCTCCTGATACCACTCCCCTGCATCTGGCCCTTGAAGTACCCTGGTTTTAAGCCTGGAGATTACACATATCCATCATGGTTTGTAACCTGTGATGGCCTTTTCCTCCAGGAATCTGTCCAATCTCCTTTTGAAGGCATCCAGGCCAGATGCCATCACCACATTCTGTGGCAGGGAGTTCCACAGACTAGCAACGTGCTGGGTGAAAAAAACATTTTCTTTTGTCTGTTCTTACTCTCCCAGCCCTCAGTTTGAGGGTATGTCCCCTATTTCTGGTATTTTGTGAGAAGGCGAAGAGCATCCCTCTTTTATTTGGTCTTCCTCTGTTCCTTCTGCCTTCCACCTTTCCCAGCATTATTGTCTTTTTATTGCTAGGAATTATGCAGGCGTCACCACCTAAATTTGACTTGTCATGGGGAGGACACCAAATGTGTGCTACCAGGCCATGGTTTGCAATGTTTGGATTGGTGCAATTTCTCCTCCTCACATTCCTGGTTCTCAAGACCTCCTCCAGACTATCCCTGTGCCACTCACTAAGCTTCCATGGCAACAGCCCAGGGCGCAATGCCAATCCAAGACATTTGCTCTTGATGTCCACAACACAGAACGGCATGCGCTTGGTGTCCACAACACAGGTTATGGCGATGTCTGAGTCATCCCAGGCATTGGCTTATTTACTGAATCCCCCTGTTCCTCCAAAGACCCAGAGGCAACCCCAAGTGGCTTGCCACTTCTCTACTAAAACTTCACAGCCGTGTGAGGTAGTCCAGGCTCAGACGGATGCTTCTGGTCCAAGGCCATACAGCGAGCCTTGTCGCTAAGGAGGAATTTGAACCCAGATCTTCTGAAATCCTGGTCTAACACCCCTAAGCACATCACGACACTGACTTCTGCTTCTCTTCACACCTGTGGCATGGAATCCCCCCCACTCCTGTGTGTGTTGTTTAAGCTTTATTATGCAGTCACTGACAGTGCTCCCAAACCCCACCATTAGACATGACAGAGTTAAACCTACAACCAAGGCAGAAACAGAAGAGGAAAGTAAGGAGTGTTTGTATGCTTCTCTCCCTCCTTCCCTCCATATCGACAGGAGGATCCTTTCTTTTTGCCAGCAGGGCATAATGAAAAACCTGTGATAATATTTCTCTCCGCTCCAGGGCTTCCCCTTGCTGAGAGTCATATGAATCGAGGAACCTCACAGCTTGCATAAAAGCCTCTGTTCTCGGAAGCAAAAAGTCTTTTTCTGCCTGAGATCACTTGTGGAAAACTGAAGTATTAGCAATCCATGGGGGGGCTCTTCGGATGCCATGGTCATGTGGGGCCAGCAGTGCGGGTTAGCAGGGAAATGGTTAGAATGTCGGAATGGGGACTTGGGACATAGGTTTTCCTGTCCCTAGTCCATCATGAGAACCTTCTTGTGCCCCTTGGAAGGCACAGGGGGGGAATTCTGCCCCTCTCTGTATATATGGCAGGGACTGCAACTTCGATTTTGAGGGAAGACCGTACGTGGCTTCTGCTGTGCCCCCACCCCTGCCCCCAACTTAAAGCAAGAAAGAAAGGATGACACCTTCTAGATTTGGTCAGGATATATAGAAACTGGCACCAGTTCACATCAAGGAAGATGAGAATGAGGAGTGATGAGTGTTGTAGTCCAACAGGCATCTGAGGTGCTGCACTTCGCCTGCCCCTTTTAAATGGTGTGGTTTCTGGGTTGGGGTTAGGGTTTCTAAATTTCTTTGCCCTTTGGATGTTGTTGCCTCTGTGCCGGTCTGGAACACCCGAGGCTGCCATCCTAGAAAAAGGCTTCAAAGGAAGGGCCCAGTGGACACCACCGTGGCCCTTCAGTGTCTGTTTGGGCAAGCCCAGAGCCTCATCCTGTAGTCTATTGTGGAGCCAAAATGGGCCTGTCGGAGAAACAAAATCCTACCGTGTGTGCCTGAGCAGCGGCTCATCTATCCTAACAATCCCGCTCCCATTTCCGAGGAAGGAAGCAGCTGTTGGGGAACTTTCCTGTTGATTTCAGCTCCTGCCAAAGGACAGCCTCAGACAATGCAGGCGTGAGCAATCTGCTATCCAATATGTGTGCAAAGGCATTTCTGCAAACAAGCAGGGGGTGGGGTGGGGGGGAACCACTTGCAACAACATGCAGGGATAGGAAGAGCAGCTCAGGATGCTGCCGCAAGCTACATGGCCGGGAGACAGAGAAGATGGGGTTTGAGAAGAGTAGCCATCCAGAGAGTGAACAAACAAACAAACAAACAAACAAACAAACAAACAAACAAACAATGATGTCCTGGTTGTGAAGAAAGATCAGACTTTCTTCCTATTGTTGTCATATTGATGTCATATTGAAGAGGGAACAGGTTTGTTTTCCATGGCTTCAAAAATAGGACTCGGGATAATGGTCTCAAACTACAGGGAAAGAAATTCAGTTTAAACGTTAGGAAGAACTTCATGACAGTTAGAGCTGTCCGGCAGTGGAAGATGCTGCCACAAAGGAGGGTGGTGGAGTCTCCTTCTTTGGAGGTTTTTAAGCAGAGGGTGGATGGCCATCGGTCGGAAATATTGTGATGGGGTTCCTGCATGGCAGGGGTTGGACTGGATGGCCCTTGAGGTCTCTCCAACTCTATGATTCTCTGATTCTCTGATTCAGACTAGCTACAAAGAGAATAGTTAAGTGGTCCTTTCCTTCCATCTTTCCTTCTACCGTTTCCTGCAGGGATAGAGCTGCTAATGGCGCTACTGAGCGCATCCCTTTGGCACCAATGCGGTGCTGTGGCAATGCGGTGCGGTGCCCTGTCAGGCATGGTTAACATTGGTCATTCTCAGTCATCCATCCATGTGAGGTTATCTGGAAGTTGAATCATGGCAACTAGACTTCTTTTCTTAGGAGACTTGAAACGTTTTGCTTCCCATCTAAGCAGTGTCATCCGTCTGAGGAAAGTTAGTGGCGAGGCCTCCAATTTATAGTACAGCTTGATTTCCCACCACCCTGGTCTGAATAGGCCCATAGGTTGGACAATGGCTTGAACCGGCTTGTTAGGTGGACAATGGCCTGAATCAGCTCATTAGATATACAATGGCCTGGGGTGCGTGAACGTCCCACCTATTCAGTCCTTCTCAACACCCATTAAGTATGACTGATGAAGCTACTTGGATGGGTAGATGAATGTTTCAATCTCACAAGGGAGATTGAACCGCCCAGAGTTCCCTTTGGGAAATTGGTGCGGTATATAAATATAAAAATAAATAAATAAATAAATAAATAAATAAATAAATAAATAAATAAATAAATATAAGAAAAGAAGTCCAGTTGCCATGAGTCAACCTTTGGATTCTTCAGGTATGCCCAGAGAGAACAAAGAAAAGAAACAGTGGCTCGGCTCTTCAGTGGAGATGAACAAATGATGATAGATGACAAAGTAAAGTCAGAAGTGCTCAATTGTTCTTTAAAATTTAGGTTATGATTACATGCCACCCCATAGTGATTAAAGCATTCTCTGGGCAGTTTACAAGTTATTTATGCAGGCTACACATTGCAAACCCCCCCCCGGACCAGCAAGCTGGGTACTCATTTTACCAACCTCAGAAGGATGGAAGGCTGAGTGAACCTTGAGCCGGCTGCCTGGGATTGAACCCCAGGCCATGAGCACATATAGCTGCAGTACATGCATTTAACCACTGTGCCACAATGCTCAGGTGAACTGTGTTCAAGAGTAGTGAAGTAACTGGCTGAAGAATTCTCAGAACTACAGTTCTGTCCAAGATTATTTTCTTGAAATCCTGGGAAATGGTTGAGGTACCAGATAATTAGAGAAGGGCTAATGCTTTCCCTATCTCCAAAAAGGGAACTACAGACCAGTCTGCCCAACATCAATTTCAGGAAAATTTTTAGAGAAGATTTTTAAATGGTCACTATTGAAGCACCTAGAAAACAATGCAGAAATAACGAGAAGCCAACATGGATTTGTCAAGAAGGAATCCTGCTAGGCTAATCTGATGCCATTTTTGGATCAGGTAACTTCCCTGATAGACAGAGGGAATTCTGTAGCCATCACATAACTTGACTTCAGCAAAGTTTTTGGCAAAGTGTCCCCACCATTGCCGGGCAAGGGGATATCTTTACAAAACAACAACAACAAAAAAAATCACAGACTGAGATCGCCATCTGCTGGCAGACAGCAACGGATTGAAAAAAGTGTGCAGAAAGCCTGAGGTGTAAATTTGGAATACAGCTTTTTATAAGTCATTCCAGTGGCGTTTCCTGGGGGTGGGGTGGGGTGGTTGGTCCTGGACACAATATTCTTAGAGAGAATATTGTTGCTGCTGCCCAGGGTGAGAATATTTCACCCTGGGCAGCAACAGGTGCCTCCTAGAAGCACCCTGTCTCCTTGCTTCCTCCTTTCCCTTCCTTGCTGCCTTGGTTAAGGTCTCAGAAGCCCATCACCGGGTGGGGGGGCATCTGAGGGAGCTGGCAGCGGCCGCCCAGCAGTGGAGCTGCCTCACTTGCCCCTCTTGCCCCACCGCCTCAGCCCTGCTTCGGCAAGGGGGAGATGCCTCTCTTGTTTTTATATGTTGGGACAATAATTTGCTGCTGTTTCGTGCTTCTCCCCCCCTCAACCTCTCAGGCTTCCTTTCAACCACCTGTTTCTGGGGCCACCAGTGTGGGGTCTGGTGGGTCGGGGATTGTTTGTGACAGAAAGGCCCATGAGAACACGAAGAAGGTGCTGTGCTGCTGGAAAGTCCCTGCATTGGGTATGCATGCTCACTCATGAATGCACGCCACCCCATCCATGCCAATGGGTTTGGGGGCAAAATACTTGCCTTGCCCTGGGTGCTGACAACCCACACACCACTGGGTCATTCCTAAGCACCCTGATGTAAGTGTGAAAAATGAATGAGGTTTTTTTGAACCCATTCTCAAAAGACTTTGAATTCAGCCCAAATCTTCTGCTCATTTGATGAAGGGCATGGAGAGGAGGAAAATACAAATATACAGTGGTACCTCGACTTAAAAACTTAAAACACACACCAACACACACACACACCCGTCACCAGGAAATGTGTTGAAATACACTATTAGATTGAAAAGTCAACGCGCACCTCCCCACGCGCATTTGGGATCAAATGCAGAGTTGTTATTGCTTTTCTCCATGTGAGGAGAAAGAGAATGGATGAGGGATGAATGAGGGCAGGAGTCAAGAGCACATGTGTTAAATTCCTGTTCAGTTCACTGGTGAGGTGGGGGCAATGGAAAATCACTCCCTGGACATCTCAAAAATCCTATTGCAATCCTGATACATCTGAAGAGACTTGACAGTATGTAAGAGCTACTCCAAATGAGAGGGAAAGAGGAGAAAAAGAACCTCTCCAATTTGCAGGTACTGTTTATTGAAAGTTATATCCTATATATGCAGCAGCAAATGCCTAAATCCTAGTCATTTGGGATTACCAGCTGCTTCAAGTTCTGATGCAAAGAACCTGTGTGTCCCTAGGCACATATTCTTTGCATTATGTCATGTCATGTTCTTTTTTTTCCTTCCTTCTTTCGTTCTCCAAGGACCAAGCACCTGGTGATCATGATAACCCTATTAGACCATAAGATAGCAACTGATCCAAAATTATACAGTGAGTTTTGTGCCTGAGTGGAGATTTGAACTGGATTTCCCCCCCCCCTGTTCATTAGACACTTCTCTACCTGCTGCCCCACCCGGTTGCTCCTGGGCTAGTTGTCTCCTTCCACTGGCCAGCATGGATCTGAACTTCCCTTTCTTCTTTGAGCCCCGAATCTCTTGGTTCCTTAAAGGACAGGCTGCTTGATTTAAGATGGGGATGGCATGGAGGTGAACATACTTGTGTCCTACAAAACTGACAGCCAGGATACAGACAGAGAACTGGCTGTCAATTCATAGGTCATAGCTGTGTGCCCTCAATCCAGTCTGGTACTGGAACAGGCACTGCCTGCCCAGCATGGCAGTCACTCAATCCGCCTTGAATCCAGTTGTCTGAACACTAGGTGTCTGTTGGCCACTATTGGTTTTCACCACCTGACTGCTCTTTCCATGACGAGATAGGGTGTAGATTGATAGAAAGAAAAGGTAACATGGTATTTTGCATGCAGTACCCCAGGTCTACATAGGGCTAGGAAAACCCCCTGAGAACTGCTTCTCTAGATAGTGAAGACAGTATTGAGCTTAATGATGTACAAGTCAGACCTTGTTTGAAAATTATAAGGACTAGAACCTTAGAAGAAAGGCCACAGTGTGGTGGTAGAAGATATGATTTGGAGGCAGGGAATCCTGCTTCCACACACTCCCCAAGATTTCCACATTCACCCGGGAATGAATGATTCCTGAAATGTAAATTAATATATGTATGTTAATATAAAGTTATTAGGATGGTACAAATTGTACTTCCAATTCCTCTTCCTAATGGTCTACCCAGGTTTCTCTTCCACATCATCTCTTCTTAGTTTAGACTTTATCCGTATATATAGATCAAGGTGCATGGCATTACACTTGCTTACATGGAACTCCTACTACCTGTGTCATCTACTTTAGAAATGTTCTCCTTTTTCTAGGTGGCAGAAATCCCTCTGAGGGACTTTGCTGTCCCTTGTCAAAATGTTATTTTATCCATCCTTAAGAAAAACGCAACATAGTCACCTCATCTCATGGTTTACAATCAACTTAAAAAGCACTAGTGCCAATACAGAGTCTCTGATGAACTCCATTGTCCACACCTATTGATGAAATGGGAGCACAGAAGTTTCTTCCAGGTCAATGTTCCCATTCTGGTGTTTGTTTCTTTGTGGGTTTGATGACCTCTTGGTAATATACTTTTGGTTTGATTTGCATAACTCATAGCTATTAAATCCTAGTGAGATAAGGGGTCTTGGCACCAAGCTGCCGAGATGTGTACTTCCTGGGAGAAGAGCTGTGCCTAAAATAGTTGAAGAATAAATAGACATATTTTATCCCTTTAATGGTTTAAGGGTCTTTGATACTTGCCGGACTGGCTCTCTCACGAATCAGCTACCTATTCCCCCTGCTCCTCTCAATCCATGTCATTGCAAGCAGTGGGAAGCAAAAAAACGAAAAACAAACAAAAACAAACATGATTTTGGTGGCGAAACCGGAACAAGTTAGCAATAGAAATATACCAGTCTTCTCTCTTTATGTTCAGGAAATTGGTAACAACATAATTATTTAAAGCTGCCTTTAGCAACTGAATCTACTGCAACTAAAAATGTTGGGACAGATTTTATATTAATTATTGAATCAATGTGTATTGCCATATTGTTTCTGACTGTGCTTTTGTTATGTGGAGTGTCTTGAGAGTTTTACGTTTTAAGCTGCCCAGTCTAGTGCTTGCACTAACAGGGTGTATATAAATAACATAAAATCAAATCCATCAATCTTTTACATCTTAAGGAAGCTCCCATTATAATGATATTCTAATTGGAAAAGCATTACCCATTCATTGGAATGTAGTGGGCTGGAGTTAAGATCCTGCATTCAGACCTGTAAAGCTCAGAATAAAAAGCTCTCCAAAACATTATTTTGCTTCGTCCAGCCAGTGCAAAATGGCCACCGATAGGAAGCCAGAAGCAACACTGGATGATGAGATCCTCTCTCACCACCACCACTACCACCATCATCACCACCACACTGTTATGTCCTCCTAGAGAGCCTCGGGTCGTGCCACATGTCTTCTGAGTGCCCATCCAAAATAACAGCCTCCCCACTGGAACGATGTGAAGCTTCCACATGGAGTTGCTGTTACAGCCGATAGGCACCCTTGTCTGGGCAAGAATTCTGTGCATGCTTCACATCTGCAAGAAGGGACTACTGGGTTGCTCCCTTGGACATCCTTTCCATGCTCTCCATGTATTTGTGTGTATTAGACAAACTGTCTGAGGAAAAGAAAGAGACCAAGGTCAGTTCAATCTGTTCTCAAGCGTCTTTGGGCCTTTCCACACGACCCCTAAGATCCGCCGGCCACTTAAATTCGGACCAGAGATCTTAGGGGTTTGTCGCTGTTCCTGCGTTCCCACCCCCTCCGCACTCCTGGCTGCTGGCTGCGTGAGGGGAGGGAGAAAAAAAAGGAAGAAAAGAATGCCGCTCACCTCTGTTCTGCTGTCCCGGCACTGCATTCAGATCTCTCAAAGGGGCGGGGGGCAAAAAAAGAACAAACAGAAGCAAGGAGAGCCGGGCAGTCACTACGTTATATCCGCATCAGGAATTTTCACCTCCGGAGAGCAGGTACATGAAAAGTGCGCTGGGACGCGCTTAGGTGGGCGTGGTCGCATTTAATTATCTGTAAACTCCGGAGCTGGCGGGGAAACAATTTTAAGCTCCGGAGCTGGGAGCCATTTGCGGCGGAGTTTAGGGGTCGTGTACAAAGGGCCTTTGAGTCTTTGGAAGAAAAGGAAATAAAGAAAATGTATGAAACCACAATCACAATCTTCAGAGAGCTAGTTAAGAGCGGCTAGAGCACTGGATGAGAACTTCAGGAGAGTAAAACCAATCTCATTAAATATCTCACATGCATTGAAAGCTCTACTAGGGTCACTGTAAGTTGGAGACAAATTGACATCACATGGCTAATGAAAACCTGCTCATAGAACAGGGTCTGTTCACAGTCGCTTATCTTTTTTTCCTGTTGTTTCCGAGGTAGAATTAAGGGCAGGAACAGGGCAATGGGGGCAAACTCTTTGCTGCAGGGGGTGGTCAAAGTGCAGGCTGATTGTGCCATCCATCTCCTCCCAGGCCCCACAACATTTCTTGAAAAGAGGGAAATATGTGGAGCAGCAGTTATTACGTAAAACAAATGGAGGCGGTTCCCACCCTCTGTCCAAACCCATAAAAAAGAATGGCAATTTGGAAATACCCAGTTTTGATTCTCTTCCTCAGCAAATACTTTGGACATGTTTTCTACATTTCTGGGCCTCTCTAAAACTGTCACTGGTGTGTGTGGTGTGTGTGTGTGTGTGTGTGTGGGCTGGGCTGGGCAAAAAGATGGGCCAAAGCTACATACCTCCTTCCCTCGCTGAATGTAATCAAATTAATAAGTCACTTTGGACTACAACTCCAGAAACAGCTCCAGGCTATGTTTCTGGGATGGGGAAAAGGCTCAACCCTCAGCTCTAGTACAGAGAAAATGTCAACAAAAATGTCCACTTCCTTTGGTCCTGAAGCTGTCATGATACGCAACATGTGAGCTGAAGGGCCAATTTCTCTTACAAAAACAATCAAATACCTATGCCAGGCATGTTCAAACATCGGCCCTCCAGATGTTTTGGACCACAACTCTCGCAGTCCTTTGTCATTGGCAATCTAAGCTTAGAATTCTGGGAATTGTGGTCCAAAACATAAGGAGGACCGAAGTTTGGACATGCCTGACCTATGCCATGGGCTGCGGAGGGGGGGGGGAGAGAGAGCACTGGCAAAGACTGTTTTGGGCTCCCTCCCCTCCTCGCCACTTTCAGGAAGCAAATCACAATGACATGGAAAATAATCTTAGTTTGCTTGCATGGTCTTACTGCCTACTAGAGCAGCTCTGACTTGCCCTTGCCACCTCTATGCTTGGTGATCAGAAAACTGTAGGCAGGGAACCTTCTGAATCTGGGGCATCTCTTTGGCAGCTCCCGGGCAATTCAGAAGAACTTTGCCCAGCTCCCTTGGCACCTGGAGCGAGCACCACTTAATAGCCATATAATAAAGAGGTGGAACGAAGGGACTCTGGACCTTGCAGTTCCAAAGCCCCCAAGGCTTTGCTTGGTCAGGGCAAATGGACTTTTGCAGGAGGGCAAAACTGAAAACAAACAAGGAAGAGCCAGCTTGGCCTCAGAAGGCTAAGAGTTTCTTGTGGACCAATCCTGGGGAACGAAACAGGGATTTAACCTCTTCAATGGCTGTCACAGTTTTCATGGGTCAGGAAAGCACTATCTTAGAAAACCTGTATAGAAAACAGAGATTATGGTAACCTGGTGATTCTGGCTGTGATTCTCAACAATATATATTAATTTAAATCAGAAGTTGAATTGGGACTGTCCACAAATGACAACATGACTCCTGAATAATTCAAGGTTTGCTAATATTATGGAACAACAACCAACCAGCCAGCCAGCCAGGCAGAAGAAAATAAATCTACAGCCCGAAAAGAAATCAAGGCAAACAGTCTATGTTGTCCCCCTCACCCACGTGTCTTGTGGCGTTTCCCCCCTTCACTGTTGAGCTAAAGCCATGGGCTTCACTAGCAAGACAGCTTTCCTAGAGGCTCACGGGTTTAAAGTGCAGTAATGACACTCAACTTGTGAACTGCAACCAACATTTTGGGTGGTGTCAGCGGGAGGCTCGTGGCGCAGTGGTTAAATGCCTGTACTGCAGGTAAAACTGTGCTCAGGACCTGGGTTCAATCCCTGGTAGCAGGCTCAAGGTTCACTCAGCCTTCCATCCTTCCGAGGTCGGTAAAATGAGTACCCAGCTTGCTGGGGGACGGGACAATGTGTAGCCTGCACAATGTAATTAAAATTGTAAACCGCCCAGAGACGACTTGTAGTGGTATTGGGGCGGTATATAAGCAGAACACTTTTTGCTATTTACACCGCTGCCTGAACAGTAAGGGGTGGCTTTAATTCCTGCCCCGCTGCCAGCCTTATCTAAGAAGATGGTGGGCCAGGATGGCCCAGAGTCTATAGAAGCCATGACATGAAAGAGTCAAGGGCTTCCCTCCTTCTTTCTCTCTTTCTTGTGCTTTTAGATAGCAAGAAGCCGCTTTTTGAGGGGTGGGTGGGTGGGTGGGAGAACAAGACTTGTGTTACGAAGTGGAATGGAGGTGGTGCCATTTCTTCAGATGCTGCAGACCAAGACACCTTGTTGCCTGAGGCAGAAAAGGAAATGGCACCCAAGTCAAGTGACCCAGCAACCAAGGGTGGCTGACTCTTTTTTGGCTCATGAGGAAGCAAGGGCAGAAAGGGGCAAAAGACACCAACTGCAATTGCTGAGAATTTACTGCTGACGTTTCTTGACAACTCCCCATCTGCTGGGTGGGGCAGCGGTCCGAAGGCAGGACTTGTACCTGCTCCAGATGACTTGGGAGGGGGGGCACAGTGGCCCACACAGTGGGCCTTGCAGCAAGTACCCCATAACAGATGGGGGAGAGAAGCTAGTCAAGAATGGGAGACCCTTTCCTTAAGGTCCCCTCCTCGCTATCTTGCCAGGCGGCACAGAGCCAACATTGGCCGTTACTTCACGAAGTACATCGTTTCGCAGCGGGATTGCCTTCGCTTTGAATGCGATGGCGGTCACGTGGTCTCCCTTCGCTCCCACCCCTCTTTCTCTGTCCTCACGTGGCGAAGTTTTAGGATCGAATCCATTGCTACCTCACGTGCTCCCTTCGCATTGGGAAGCTGATTTGCAATGCCCGGTTTCAGCTTTCTTTAATTTTTTAAAAAAATTACCTCGGCGTATCGATGCATCAATACCCGGCTGTCATTTGCGGCAGAGCAAAATTACTGTATGATCCTTCGTTTTCTATTCCTGATTTGTATTGTTTCGTCCATTGGCGACGTGAAAATAGGACCTCTGGAATGTTCCACCCCTTCTGGCCGCAGAAACATGGCTGACAACATTTCCTTTTGAAATCAATTTGTAAATGTTTTATATTTCCTAATTTGTTTTTATATGATTATTATAACATTTCCCTGTTTAACATTTTTCTAATTGCTTTTTGTATGCTGTTTCTATATGATTATACAGTATAATAATCATATACAGTGGTGCTGAATGCATGCTCATAAGTTGAACAACTCGTAAGTAGAGCAGCCGTATCTAAAAAGTAAAAAAAATATTTTTAATTGTTTTTTTTTAAAAATGAAAAATTGTTAGTAGAGCAGGCCGCATCTAAAATGTGTAAGGCAGCAGTTAAAATGCCAACAGTTTTTTACTCTTAAGTCGAATTGCTCGTAAGTGGAGCTGCTCCTAAATACCACTGTAAAAACTATTTGTGAGCTCCCTTGAGTCCTACTCCCTAAAGAAAGCTGGCACAAAAGTGAAACAAACAAACAAACAAACAGGAACATGGGCTGTGAAAAAAAGAAAGAAAAAGACCTCCCTTCCCCCAAAAAGACTTCAATGTATCACAGTCTTTTGTCCCTTTTCTTCCCTTTGCTCTCTCCTTCTTCTTTTCTCCTTTTAATTTTTGCCAATAACAACTCAGAATTAATGTGTTTCTCAAATGCACCATTTCTAAAAGCCAGTGGTAACTGAAGATCCAGATCATCAGGGCTCAGCAGCAAAACTCAAGATGTAATCTTGGGCTGCCTCCCTTTTTGCCTCTCTTTCTTTTTTTTAGCCTGCCGCTCAGGGGTATACTGGGGAGGAAACAGGTACTGAAAAAAACAATGAAAGTAGATCTCAGAACAAAACCTGAGACGAAAACAAAACAGAACAAATACAATGCAAAATAAAACACTATAGCCAGCCATGGGTTAAGGAGGACTGAAATGTTTATACAGTTCTGTGCACCTTCTCTTTTTACCAACTCAGAACTGGCCCCTTCCGCTCATCCATTCCCCACCTACTGAGTACTAACAAAATCAAAATATGCCCCTTGATACAAATCCTTCACAACTAAATCAAAACTATTTGGACAGATCCCCAAACTGGGGCCTCCTCGATGTAGCCTCCAAGACCTCCGAGCTCAGAAAATGGTGTGTGTGTATATTTATATATATAAAAAGGAGGAAGAAACCTAGACCCCGGAGTCCAGCTACACGGAAGGGTTGTGGGAAGAGGCGAAGGAGCTTTAGACGAGGCAGTGCAGGGAAGGGAATCAGAGATTGCTGGGCCACGAGAAAGAGCCTCACCTTTGCCAAAGGACCCTCGGGTGGCTGGCCGGCATCCTTAGGAACGTGGAGAAGGAGAACTGTTCAGCTGCTCCCTTTCTAGCCCCAGGCACCTGGCTCATAAAGCACAGGCCGGTTAATGATTCTCCCAGCTGCAAATATTTGATAAGTGCTTGGCGGACTCAAAGTACAGCACCTAGGAACCCCTGGCTGGACACTCCAGAGAGAGAAATCACCCACATCCTGCACCAAAATGGCTTGGCTTTACCTCAGAGCATGGAAATTGATGATGATGAGGAGGAGGATGAGGATGAGGATGAGGAGGAGGAGGAGGAGGAGGAGGAGGAGGAGGAGGAGGAGGATTCTCATAAACTTCAACAAACACAACCCTTAGCCTTGCTCGCTAGGGCAGCCTAAAAGTATCCATCAGAAAAAGTCACTTTGCAAGATTTGCTCCAGCTCAAGAAATTCTAATTCCAAATTCTAAGCAGTGTATCCTCTGGCCGTTACTTCACGAAGTGCATTGCTTCGCAGCGGCATTGCCTTCGCTTTGAATTCGGTGCCGGTCACGTGCTCTCCCTTCGATCCCACCCCTGTTTCTCAGTACTCACGCGGAGCATTTCTAGGACCGAATCGATTACTACCTCACGTGCTCCCTTCGCATTAGAAAACTGCTTTGCAACGTCCGGTTCCACCCTCCTTTTATTTAAAAAAATAATATTAACTCAGCGTATCGATGCATCAATTAACCGAAATATCGATGCATCGATATTTCGGCGCAAATTTAACTATTAAAAAAAACAAACACAAGTCCACACGTGACGTTGGAAGCGAAGCGAGATGCGAAGCGAAAAGATTCCCGGCCGCTGGCAGGGGAACCACTCACCCCGCTTGGAGCACGGTAAAGGGTGCGTGGTCGGGGTGGCATCGCAGCCAAAAAGGAGGAGCGTGCGGACTGAAACGATCGATTCGCACAGAAAGGAGGGCTTGCCGCGAAGCGAGCGGTTCGTGAAGTAACGGCCTCTGTCTCTCCACAGGCTCTCAATCCTCATCTCATTTGCGGGGGCCACTTTCTACAGTACTTTACCCCCTTTTGAACTGAAGATGTAGTTTTGAGGAAGCCAGCAAACTTTAATTTCTTTTTTCTGTTCCTTTACAAAAGGAGATGGTAAGGTTCAGTAAGGTTTGAAACGTATAAAATAATGCAGGGTATGAGTAAAATACCAGAACTAGGGGACATCCGCTCAAATTGAGGGCTGGGAGAGTGAGAACAGACAAAAGAAAATATTTTTTCACCCAGTGCATTGTTAGTCTGTGGAACTCCCTGCCACAGGATGTGGTGATGGCATCTGGCCTGGATGCTTTCAAAAGGGAATTGGACAGATTCCTGGAGGAAAAGTCCACCACAGGTGACAAACCATGATGGAGATGTGTCATCTCCAGGCTTAAAACCGGGGTATTTCAAAGACCAGATGCAGGGGAGTGGTATCAGGAGACAGATATCTAGCCTCGTGCGCTCCCAGACGCATTGTCAATTTTATTGTTGTGAACCGCCCAGAGTTCCATCCGGAAGACGGGCAGTATATAAGCTCTAAAAATAAATAAATAAATAAATAAATAAATAAATAAATAAATAAATAAATAAATAAATCTGGTGGGGCCACTGCAAGATACAGGAAGCTGGACTAGATGGGCCTTTGGCCTGATCCAGCATGGCTCTTCTTATGTTCTTATGTTCCAAATTTACAGTCTTCTCCATTCTGGAATACATTTTCCTTAATCCTGAATTCATTTTCATTTTGTCAGTGGACAGGAGAGTGCTCTCAGCTTGTACCTACAGAGGCACCTGAAAATGATTTTAACTTTGACATTATAGGAGACCCCTGGAAAAATGTTAAAATTTCAATATTGCAGTCATGACTCTGCTCTCACGATAGGCTCAGGTAGCCAGCTCAAGGCTGAGTCAACAATCTGTTCGTTCAAGGTTAGTAAATTGAGTATCCAGCTTGTCTGGGGGTGGCAATATATAGTCTGCATAATTAAATTATAAAATGATCCATTAAGCACTATGGGCTAGTATCTAGGCAGCACAATGCTTTTTGCTTTTTTAATTAATTGATTCAATTTCACTGATGTCCCATTTTCCCTTCAAGATGTCCAAATGTTATCCCTCTGTTTTCTTTTACCCTGGGTAGTTAATGACTAGTTAGATCGGTGATGGTGAACATTTTAGAGGCGGAGTGCCCAAACTGTGAGTTAGAACCCACTAATTTTTGGCAATGTGTCAATACTGTACAGCAATTTAACCTGAATACAGGTGGCTGTAAAGCGGCAATGTTGGGTGCCCACACAAAGGGATCCAGCCTGGGCCATAGGTTCAACAACACTGAGTTAGATGATCACGCAAGGAACTGCCTGGCTGATCTTGGACCGTTTCCTAACCTTTATACCCACACCATCTTTTGTGGTTCTTCTCCTCCAGCCCCACCTGTTGTTTTGAAGACGGCATCGAGGAATGGGGTGTGTGTGTGTCTGTGTGTTGTGTCATTACAGTCGTGACTGGCTCTTCGTGACCCCATGCCCGTGAAGTTTTCTTGGCAGGAATCCTGGAGTGGTTTGCCAGTTACTCCTCCAGGCGCCTACAGCACCTGGTATTCCCTGGTGGTCGCCCATCCAAGTACTAACCAGGGCCAACTCTGCTTAGCTTCCCAAATCAGGTGAGATCGGATGTGCTTAGGGCATCTAGGCAGCTGAGGAATGGGTAGGACCTCCATAATATAGAGGTCAGATGACAAAGGGAGATTTAGGAGATACTGTAAATAATACAAAAGGATTCCTAGTAACTTCTAGAGGTGTGCCGTTTTATTTTTATTACCAGGTACAGAGAAAGGTCCTTGTGAGCTTTTTCTTACTCTCTTAGCAAAATGGGCTCTGCTTTCTGGAACCATTTTCTATGCCAGTGTTTTTCAACCACTGTTCCGGTGTGCACAATGTTTTGTGGAAAAGCTGAAGAATATCAGCTTTGTGTTCAGCCAAACAGGCCCAGGTTCTAATAAAGTATTTTATAATTACTTTATTATGAAATAGTAAGTAAACAGAAATAGGAAAAATTATAAAATACTTTATTTGTGTTTATTTGATTCCTATTCAATGAAAATTACTTTATATATAGTCAATAAAATGCAAGAGTTAAATTTTTTAACATTTTCTAATGGTGCTGAATTAAAACCATTTTTTTTCAAAAACAAGTTAAACTTTGCCAAAAAAGGTTGAAAAACACTGTTCTATGCTACGGCGGGTAGCACAATGTTTTGGGACAGCTACATGCTTCTTCTACCTGGGCTCGGTTCTAATCTGCTCTAAGGAGCACTCTGCCCTTGAGTGTAACGAGACCCAAGCAAGATGGGTTTGACAGCTTTTGGACAGGACCCAAGCCATCTCACAAAAAGAATGAAAGATACAGTACAAGAAAATGTGAAAGCAGCCTTAGATAAGTTATATTCAAAACCAGTGATGAATTAAAACCATTTCAAAAACAATTAAACACACCAAAAGGAAGGGAGAGGGAATATTAGCATACTCACCATTAAAAAGATCCTTTCTCAGCCAAGTCTTTGCCCTTCAGACTAGTCAAACCTAGGCAAGTTTGAATGCCTGCAGGTTAACCATTACAGGCTTGGATCCTGCCAAGTTTTGCATGTCTCATGGTCCCAGTTTTCTCCTCCAGCTTGGCTAGCTAAACAACAGAACCAGAGCAGACACACACACACGGAGGGAGGCTCCTTTACACACCCTTATCTTCTAGAAGCAGGAGGGGGGGACTTGTCCAAGCAGGACTTGCAGGCTTTACAATGGGCATAATAGGGTTGCACCGTTATAGCAGTGCGACACCACTTTGAATCGTCACAGTACCATACTGCAGGACCCTGGGATACACGTTATGGTTAGGGAATAAAAATTATTGGGAAAGGTGCTCTACAGCCCCAGTTCAGCAGAGAAGATTAACTCCCCCAGGCTGCCAATCTAGGAATAGATTCCACAAGATGGAGTCATGATATCGGCTGCAATCACACTGCACATAAAATGTGCATTTTTAAAAAAATTTTAAAATTCACATCTGGAGTAATTGGTCTCCACCGTGATGTGCTTCAAAACAATACATGCCTCTAGCATGCCTCCTCAAGCGCGACCCACTGCCTTTTCCTGATCCTTTGCCCCTCCGGTAGTAATCTTTTGATCTGCATTTTTGGAGAATAGAAGTACGCATCAAAAGTAAGTGGGGCGCTTGTTAATGTGCCCTTTTTTTTGTTATTCTGCTCAATTTATTGATATTTTCCTACATTTATTTGCTCTTTAAAATAAAAAAGTGGATTATTGGTAAAGGAAAAACCCCAAAATGTTTGTCATGCGTGAATAGAGCATCAAAAAAATGCTAAAGTGTGCATCAAACATCATGTGACCAATCTTGGAGAAAGTACACATCTAATCAACATGCGCATTTAGTGTGCGTGTGATAGAGGCCATGATGGTTAAAGCAGAATTCAACTTTTATAATTGTGTAGTGCCAGCATGAAGGGTATTCACAGGCACTCTCTATTATGCATATTCAAAGGCAAACTTTGGTTCAAAAGAGCATCCTTCCGGTGACAGCCGGAGGGAGCTTCCGCTCAGTCAGCGAAATACCCGACGCATGCGTAGAAGAATACAAGGATGCCAATTAACTTTAAAGAATCATTTGTTATACATGACAGTTAGATTAAACAAGTGTCTTTGAAACTAAGAAGGTAACCAGCTGCCCTAAAAACTCCAAAATGTCCTTTGCACTGGTGATTTAAAGACCTGTCAAAAAGGCAGAATCACTCCCTAAGTTTTCACAAGCCGCTTGTAAGCAGACCTCAAAGCAAGGCAAGCAATTAGGCTTTAGGTAAGGCATTGGACTGATGCCAAAGAGACCAATAAATTAGGAAACAAACTGTCAATGATGTGTATGTTATGCTTGGTGTATGGAACAGATGTCTATGACGGAACTCTGGAAGGGAGGGGGGAAGAAAGAGTTTTGAATAGTCTATAAAGATGATTGTAACCTTTTTGTTCTTCGGATTTCTCCCCTGGATTGAGATCCAGAGAGATTTCTCAGTTATTGATAACTTAATAAATTATTTTCCTCATTGATAGTGATCCAGATCTGCCTGTGCATTTTTGCGGTGTCTCTACTTGCTAGCCACGGATCGAGGGACGATTCCCTACAAGCATACACCACTTCATCTTTTTCTTTCTGTTTTTCAACAGCAAACGTCTCTCCCGAGTCTCTGGCAAGTTCCACAGCAGGCAGAATTTCATAAGCGAAAACCTCTTCTCTCCACCAGCTTGCCAAACTCACAATTCAACAACGTAGAAACTGCTGATCTCCCTCCCACAAAATGGAAGGTAGTCAAACCTCTTCTAGACCAGGGATCCAGAAACTGGCAACATGTGCTAATCCAGATCAAGGCTTGCAGTTCTAAGTCCAGCATTTCTTAGCTAGAAAGATTATTGACTGATTTATTTGTTTGTTTGTATTGCTTTTATACCACCCATCTGACCCAAGGTCACATCTGAACCCAACATAATAAAATGGTAAAATGAACACAATAAATTAAATTAAATCAGTAAATAAATGACAATAGATATTACATATGTTACTCAGTGGCAACTAATTGTCACTTAAATTTAACACAGAGTTGCTGGTTTCTGTTATTTGCATATATGTGTTTATATTTTATCTGTATTAATCTTCTTTTCAATGTTACTATTTAGTGCTAAATGACAGCCCGTAACTTTTTTAGAGAGAGTGTGTGTTGTGTCGTTACAGTCGTGACCGACTCTCCGTGACCCCATGTCCATGGAGGCCCCTTCAAAATCATAGGCCCATGCCAACTGACCCCACTGGCTCCCCCTCTGTTCTGGCCTGGGTGGCAGTCTTCCCTGGGAGGAACTGGTGGACGACAATTCTTCTTTTTCAAAGGGTCCTCCTTGTAAACTATTCTCCTGCCCAAGTTTGATTTAAAGATAAAGCCTCAAAGGAAGCTCAATGTTAAAGCTGCCAGTCAAACTTGAGATACCCTTCGGCTGCCGTTTCTACTCTGGTGAGATGTTCTGCAAATTCCTTCTTCTTCCCTCTGGATCTGTACATAGCAATTGGCATATTTGATTTTATGCAAATCATCGCCCTCTTCTCTCCCTCTTTCTTCTTTGCTGCAACGTCTCTTTCCTTTTGGGGATGTGTCCCCTGGCCACCCACCAATGGGAGCACAGAGGAGAACGCTGAGCTCACAATGGCCAGGGAGCTTCCGGAATCACTCCAGCAGTCCTTGGAGATGATGGGAGACCCACGGCCAGCCATGGCCAGCCTTGTCCTAGCCTGGGTGCTGTTTTTGAGCCTCGTGATCCCAAGAGTCACTCCGCAGGATGCTTGTGAGCCACAGCTGCGATACCGCCAGGGCAGTCCGGAGTCAGCAAGCAGCTGGATCTCAACTGTGGCCTTGCTCAGCAGCATCTGTGCCACTTGGGTGTTTGCTTTCTATGCCCTCCAGTGCCTCTGTGCCAAGAAGGATCTATGTGGGAAGGAGCCAGAGGCCGAATGCGAAACCTCGTGGGAGGTGAGCGAGAATGAATCAGCATGGAAAGCAAAGAAAGATGGGCCTGGTGGGTATTGGGATGGGAGACCCCCTTCCAGGGAAGCACAAGGTATTCCCAGGTAGGGCTTGGGAAGATTGCTGGTTGGATGCTACAGCTGCCAGCCAGTTGACCATACTGATCCAAGCCACCACACCAAGAGAGAGGGCAGAAAGTCATCAACGAGAAAGGGGGCCTTCTTCCTGCTGGGCCCATCCCTCTGGAACGGGAATTTCATGACAGAGCTGTTTGGCAATTGAATATGCTGCCACGGAGTGTGGTGGAGTCTCCTTCTTTGGAGGTTTTTTAGCAGAGGCTGGATGGCCATCTGTCGGGAATCCTGTGATGGGGGTTCCTGGATGGTAGGGGTTTGGACTGGATGGCCCTTGACTTCTCTTCCAACTCTATATGATTCTATGGTTCTTTGATTGATAGGTTCTGTTCACTTCTTACTATATTTACGATTTGTTTGGTTTTATGTTAGTTTAATTCTGGGTGTAAACTTCCCAAAGCAATTGTTTTTGTTTTTAAAATCACTAATTGGTGCACTAGACAAATTTAAATGGGTTTATTTATTTTATTTTTATATTGCCCATCTGGCTACCAGGATTATTTATTTCATTTTTATACTGCCCATCTGGCTACCAGGACCACACTGGCCCGTTACTTAATGAATTAATCCTTCTCATTCCATTCTGGGCAGGTGAGAAAGGAGTGTGGCGCAGAGGCCACGCCGGATGCTTGCGGCGTATCTCAGGCCCTTGCCTGCCCCCAGCCGCGATCCGGTTCCCACAAGCCTCCGTGCAGCCAGGTCCAGCAAGCCTACGCCCATCAGCTGGCCTGCATGGAAGAAGAACTGGGCAACTTCCTGCATGAGGTGAAGAGTCGGAGGTATGCCCTGGGAGAGATCCTGCAGGACGAGCAGTACCTGGCCAAACTGAAAAGGGATGCTGATAAGCTGAGGATCACCATCTATGAAATCGCGGACTGCGAGGGAGCAAGCCAGGCGGCGGAGGAGAGAGGGCGCAAGCGCAAGCTCAGATAAATGGAGAACGTTGCCGCGTGCCAAATATGTGTTCTCTCGGTGTGTTGTCTCTGTGCTCTATATACAGAGAGAAATGAGCATACCTGCTAACTACCAGAACACAACCATTCAAAAGTATTTATATATTGTACGTGTGTATATGAAAGAGTAAAGAAAGTACAAAGAACTCGAAGCTGGTTCTTCATCTGGAGCTGGCATTCCATTTATACAGAAAAAGGGCTACTTGGCTGTCCCTATTTCTGTATGAATGATGGCCATCCGCTTTGGTGGTACCTTTGGGCATCCCTTAAATGTAAATTTATTTCTTTCCTCCCTCCCTTGGTTATACTCAGGGCACCCAGTCCTCCAAGAAGTAAGGAGTCCAGAGGTGGAAACGTAACCCAGGGTTTGGTCTCCTTAGAAAACTGATTTGGGGGAGGCCTCTCTTTTTGATAATGAATAAGTGGATGGAGCAAGCTTTTGATCTCCCCAGAATATAGTTCTTCAGATTTTAATAATGTTATAAAATTTGGGGACAAAAAGCAGCCTTAGAACTTAGATAGTTCTAAGGCAGATTTCAGGGGTGGGTGGAAACAAGGTATTAGGAGGAGATCACACTGTCCAGACTTTTAAAGAAATTAGATTCAAGTCTCATATTCAAACTGGTAGCCACATTCACATCCATTGAATGGACATTGATGATTCTGATGACTTAAACCAGTTTTGGCATCTACATTAACGAAATCAACTCATTTCCTTTTTGTTTTAGGAGCAAACTGTATCACCATGTTTTACCATGAAATCCTTGGTTGGTTGGTTTTCCAGTTCCTAGCCATTTCCCTGGTGCAGTTCAGGGAGGGGTGTCAGAGGAAAGGGTTGCCCCCATTCCTCCTGACAGCTTCCGAACACTAGCACTTACTCCCCCTGGACTACAGCAGAGAAGTTCCCCCTCCCTCAAACTACAAGTCCCAGCATGCCAGAGGATGGCACTGAAAGGAATACATACTGCTGAGGAATACATACTGTTGGGGTGCAGCAGGTACCACTTGATGACCATGTGGGGGACACAGCAGCCCAGTGGGTGGGGCATTTTCTTCCAATGCCAGTGATGCCAAGATGCTGGAGGGCAGCTCTCTTTGTTCCCTCTTCAATGATGACACAATGGATGGGGATCAGTGCAGGAGGGCAGGAGTCAGGGAAGCCCCCCACAAGGGGCTGCTGGCTTGCGGGAAACACCAAGCAGAGCCAGTTTCTCTCCCCTACCCCACCATCTGGCCTCCCGAATCTACCACCCATGGCTATGTGGAAGTTCCCCTCGCTTGCCACCCTGGCCCTGACCCTCTTGGCTATGCCCTCCTTGCTGGGAGAGAGGGCCGGCTCAAAATTGTCCTGTGGGCAGCAGCAGCAGGTCCGATACCGCAAGCCTCCCCTGGATACTCTTCCATGGCCAGGATATTGGGTGCCCCTGATGATCATCCTGGGAGGTTGCTGCGGCCTCGCCTGGTGCATCCTCTACCTGACCTACAACATCAGCCAAAGAGGAGGGGAGGATCTGCCACAGCTTCCCAGCAAAGCGGAAGAGCCAGCTACACCCCTGGTGAGCTGCTTCCTTACAGCCTTGCTATCCCTGGCCTTGTGGCCCAGTCCTGGTGGTACTTGGGGTCGACAGTGCCATCTGTCCAAAGTCTCTCGCAAAACCCAACCGCAAAACTCACCCACCCCAACATGCTCTGAGTGATTTCAGCTGACCACCCTCCTGGGAGGCACAGGAGGCGTTCGAACTGGCTCCCCCAGCTCAAGCTGCAGTCCATATTCTGTTTTAATCCCTCTTGAGCAGGGGTCCTCAAAGTTTTCAAACAGCGGGCCAGTCCACCACCCCCCAGACACCACTGGGGGCCGGATTACAGTCCGAAAGCAGCTGCGGAGGCTGGCTTGCTCCCAAAACAGGGGGTAGGTGGGGGGGTTGCAATTGGTCCCAGGGGCCGGACAGGACCTTGGGGGGCTGCATCCGGCCCCGGGGCCTTAGGTTGAGGACCCCTGCTCTTGAGGAAGGGAGGTAGGTCAAAGGTAGAGAGACATGCTTTTTATGATAGAAAGCCCGGTTTGATACCAGAGGGCTGACAAAAGTCACAATTTGCACCCATCTCCTGCTCAGTGGGGGGTCTCAAGTTTCTAACTTCCAAAGTTGTGCTCAAAAGCATAACAATCACTTGTGTTGAAAACAGGACAGAAGATGGATATCTGTCCACATGTGGACACAGCCCATAACTGCTGAGCGCAGACAAAAGTCCTGCCTGGAGCAGGAAAAAAGAACAGATCCTGGTCTCAGAGGCCTTGAACAGAGGGCTAAAATGTAAAATATTCCAAGTAGCCACAGTTTCTTTAACGGACTCGTGCTTGAGTACCTATCTTGTTGTTTTTCAAAGTTTGTAAACAAAAATACAATTAATTTAACAAACAAAATATCCACATCTTGGAACAGAGATAGTGGAGTTAAGACAGTACACACCCCAGCTCACCAATAGAACAGTCAGGAGCCAAGAAAAAAAAACTTGAAATGCTTTTCTTTTGATATTTGAGATGCTAATTTGGAGGAATTGGGGATAATAGGTAACATTTTACTCATTATTTCTAAATAGTTAGTTTTGGGAGGTTGTTTGCGGGTTGGATTTGGATCATGTTTGTGTTTTTAAACTCAAATAGGCTCATTTGAATAAATGGAATTGATAGAGTTTACTCATCCCACTAATTCAATGTGCCTTCTCTAGTGCAACTTACTATGTTAAGTAACTGGCTTTCAGCCACCAAGTCAGCTTGTTGAGCACAACAATAGGATTTTGGCCTGAATTAAAATCACGAAAAGGGCCAAGCTCCTCTCCAAGCAAAAGGCAAATACATTTTAAACAGCTGACTTCTGCCAAAGAGTGCCTTGTTTTCTCCTGTGCACAGGACGGCCAGAAAGCCTGGAGCAGGACATTATTTCAAGCAGACACCGAAGCTTCCAACATGGAGACTGGGAACTCTCCCTGGCTGGAAAGCACAGCCACCGGTGAAAACATTGGGAGCCGAACCCAACTGGAAAATAAATTTACCAACGTGGGAATAGGAAGCTCTCCCTGGTTAGAAAGCACAGCCACCGGTGAAAACATTGGGAGCCGAACCCAACTGGAAAATAAATTTACCAATGTGGGAATAGGAAGCTCTCCCTGGTTAGAAAGCACAGCCACCGGTGAAAACATTGGGAGCCGAACCCAACTGGAAAATAAATTCACCAACGTGGGAATAGGAAGCTCTCCCTGGCTGGAAAATAACCTCCCACGCGAGCCCGAGCGGAGCATCGTTCAACTGGAGCGGAAAGCCACCAGCAAACGGACTGGGATCTTTACTCAACAACTGGAATGTAATATTGCAGCCGAGAAGGTCAGGAGCTTTACCCATTTTGAAAGCAATGCCCTAAGCGAGAGGGCTGGAGGCCTTACTCCGTTGGAAAACAACCAGCCAAGCGAGAGGATCGGCAGCACCGCTCAACTGGAAAGTCTCCTTGCCAATGAGAGGACTGGGAGCGTTACTCAGCTGGAAAACAAGAAGATCTCCACCCAACCAGCCCAAGGCGGGCCAGCTTTTCAGGAGGCATCTGAGCCACCTTCCCAGTGGCCTGGCCAGGATGGAGAAGAGAATGGCCGCAACTTGTGGAATTTCATGGAGAAAGAGCTAGAGAAGCTTCTGGGAGCCTTGCGCCTTCACCGCTCCAGCAAGCCGGCCCTTCCGGAGCAGGAGGAGGAGGAGACACCAGACCTCCCGAGCGAGGAGCCTCCAGCGCCCCACAGAGGCACCGAGCCCTCCAGCCACGGAGGCACCCAATCCGCAGGCTGAGGTGGCACCGGGTTGCTTGGAAGGCCAGGAGATCCAGCCCTGGATGCTGTTTATCATCCCGGACGTCCCCAGAAGTCAGAGCCGAAGCCCTGGCAGAGGCCGGGGTAGCAAGAGGAGGTGCGCCAGCAAAAGACGGAAATAAACTCTGCACGCACACAACACACACCGAGAGAGCACAGCAGATTTGTTATCTTGGGTATTTAACTAGAGGCAGGGCACCAGCCTCGTAACCCCAGATCTCCAGCTCTACGTCAGATTGAGAATCCACTGAGATAAGAGTGGTGACTTTTTATCGTAAACTGGGAACGCTGTTGATCTTTCGACACTCCCATCTGTCCAGCCTCGTGGCGCAGTGGTTAAATGCCTGCACTGCAGGTAAAACTGTGCTCACGACCTGGGGTTCAATCCCAGGTAGCAGGCTTATGGTTGACTCAGCCTTCCATCCTTCTAAGGTTGGTAAAGTGAGTACCGAGCTTGCTGGGGGGTGGGGGGAGGCAATGTGTAGCCTGCATGCTGTAATTAAGAACTGTAAACCGCCCAGATACTACTTAGTTATGGGGCTGTATATAAGAAGAACACTTTGCTGTTTTGCTTTAACAACCAAGGAGCCTATCGTCACAAGGGGTTGAATGTGGTCTTTGGGGGGAGGGGCAATTCAGAGTTATTAACCTTACAAAACATCTGTTCCTCCTTGGTTAACAGTGCATGCTTTTTTTGGACTCGACCTCTGGAGAGTGTGTGTGACCATGAGGACTGCTAGGATAAGCACCTGCACTCTGAAACCGGACCCAGTATAGCCTTGGGAAAGGTCCTTCTGTTATGAATCTAAAACCTTTCAGATCCTTGCTACAGAAGGACAGGTCCCCTTCCCCAAATTCCTCATGACTTCCTGCCATTCCCCACCACAACGAAAAGAGTCTGTCGCCTCTCTCTCAAGCGAACTTTTGAATCAAAACGAGGTTACACTCTATTGAGGTGGGAAAGGTCTGTTAACTGGGTGAGATCTCCTTCTGTGCTCACAGGATCCAGTCCTAACTGCTCTATCGCAGCTCCAAAATAAATAAATGAAATAAAAAAAAAAAAAAAAAAAAAACATTGCCCTGCTACAGAACCAAAAGGTCGAGCTCAGGCACTGAGTCAGGCTGGTTCTAAGGCACCTGACAGAACGCCCTCCTTCAGTGGCCCACCTTTGCCCCCTGGCAGCCTCGCAGGCGCAGAGCCGCACCTCGGGGCCAGCGCCTTCTAGAGCAGTGGTTCTCTCAAATCTGTGGGTTCCCCAGATGTTCCTGGACTGCAACTCCCAGAAGTCTTCATCACCAGCTGAGCTGGCCAGGATTTCTGGGAGTTGCAGTCCAGGCACATCTGGGGAACCCACAGGTTTGAGAGAACCCCTGCTCTAGAGGCACCCCTGGCTGGCTTGATGGCTGCCTCCCCCATTTCCCTGCTGTCTCCACCCTCACCTGATCCAGCTCCAGCCCGTCGCACCTCTTTCACCTCTCTCATTATGATGACTCCATCTCCTCTTTCACTCTTTTGACTTTCAATGCTCATGGTAAAGGAGAATTCAGCTGATCACAAAGTTCTCAACTTTGGGGTTTCTAGCAGACTGTGATAAAAGAATCCCACTCCTTTTGTCACTTGGATGGTTTCTAAGCTGCTACAAGAAGTTGCTTGCATTTGATCCCCCCCCCCACTTCAGACCCTCATCTTTAGTGAGGTGAGGCACACTCTGATCGCAAATATGTTTTGTGTGTTTTTGTTTTTACGAGAACAGTGAGGTCTGCAAACAGCAGCCAGGTGCAATAAAATAGAATAAAACCACTCACCTGTGGAGACCCAAACATTCAAGAGTGGATTCCCTTTGGATCAGCCCTTCAATTTATGATTTCTGAAACCAAGGACATCTAGTGCGGCGCAGTGGCCAGAGTGACAATCAACCAGGACTCAAGAGACCAGTGTGTGACTCCCCTTTGGACCATGGAAACTCACTACGTATTTGGCACTGATAAAACCGCTCCTTAAATTTGTCTGTCATACTTTGAAAATCCTGCTAGGGTTGCTGGAGGTTGGGTGAGACTTGACAGCCCATAACATCACACTGGAGGCAAGTTGATTACTCTTTTCACATAAAAACAATGTTCCTGGTGTCCCCATGCAAGTGTTTTTCTTGAGTGTACTAAGGAGGGGGGGGAGTTTTTAAACTGTTGCTGTCACTGGGCACCAGGGAGCACTGGTAGCTCTCTCTCTCTCTGCCTCTCCAGCAATGGCAGTGTTGTTCCATGGACAATTAAAAAAAAAACCATAGTGGAACAACACTCTTATCTTGATCAATTATCAATTCTGAAACTGGGCCAGCTTTTGACCTGTCAAGAATTTTACTTCAGGTAGATATAAAATCAGGGAGGGCAGACCAAGGTGTGGAAATCCAAAATATGGTGAGGTGCTCTAAACTCTGGGAATCTCGATGGTTCTTTGGAAACATGAAGCAGGGAGCAAAACCTGTGGTCAATAAAGAGTATCCGGAAGTTGAATCATAGCAACTGGACTTCTTTTCTTGAGAGATTGAAACATTTTGCTTCTACAGTGGTACCTCAATTTACAAATTTAATCCGTTCCAAGTTCATGCTCTTAAGTCGAAGTACTCTTAAGTCGGGGCACCTATCTAAAAAATTGGAAAAAATAAGTTTAAAAAATCAAAAAGATGAAAACAAATTGCAAGTCGAGCAGACCATATCTAAAATTTGTAAGGCAGAGTTAAAATGCCAACAGTTTTACACTCTTAAGTCGAATTGCTCTTAAGTCAGGGTACCGCTGTTATCCAAACAGTTTTGACAAAGTTGTTTGGATGAGCCGCGAAACGTTTCAATCTCTCAAGAAAAGTCCAGTTGCCATGACTCAGCTTCCAGATAAACTCACCAGGATGACTTAGAATCTTCACAGTCAATCAATACAATGGACTGGAGCAGTTTCTCTTCCAAGGTCAGCTTCTAGACCACATGACATTAATCCAGCAAGCCCCTACTTGGCACTTGTAGTGCTTTCAAAGTACCCGGCCAACCTCCTGGAGATGCCCACCACCCCGGTTTTTAAAATAATCCATCTGAGCAATTGTTCTAAGAATTCAAAACCCTGTCTATTGTTCGAGTGAACTTTTAGTTTATGGTTTTTGTGTGTTATTCATAAACCAGTCCTGATAAAAGGAAGGCCCACTGTAGTTTTTGGAGTTTCAGTTGTTCTCAAACTACCTTCTGCTAGCCTTTAGAATCATAGAGTTGGAAGAGACCTCAAGGGCCATCTAGTCCACCCCCCTGCTGTGCAGCAACCCTATCACAAAATTTCCGACAGATGGCCATCCAGCCTCTGCTTAAACACCTCCAAAGAAGGAGACTCCACCACCCTCTTTTGTGGCAGCACCTTCCACTGCCGAACAGCTCTAAGTCATGAAGTTCTTCCTAATGTTCAAATGGAATCTCTTTTCCTGTAGTTTGAAACCATTTCCCCGAGTCCTAGTCTCTGAAGCCATGGAAAACAAACCTGTTCCCTCTTCAATATGACATCCTTTCAAATATTTAAACATAGCTATCATATCCCCCCCTCAGCCTTCTTTTTGAAAGGCTAAACATTCCCGGTTCCCTAAGCCGTTCCTCATAAGACATTTCCTCCAGACCCTCAAGCATCCTGGTCGCCCTCCTGCTGGACCTGAAAGAACCCCTTCCCTTTGGAGCCTTGGCGGCACCACTAGCATCGGAGGCGCTCGGAGACAGGATGAAAGAGAGGTTTTACTGAGTCGTCTTCCAACCTGACATCCGTGCAAACGCGGAGCTGAAAATACATCACGTCCTTTAATGTTCCAACAACTTTTGTCGTCTCCTTCCTGCCAACCCGTGCTTTACTGACGGCCAGAGAGCACAGCTGCAGGTTGTGCAACAAGTGGGTGGCAGACGTGCCATCCGGAGAAGTACAAAAATACGGGCCAGGAACGGCTGCCACGCAGGAGAGCTAGCACATCTCAAACCATGAGACAAGCCATAAGCCCTCTTTTCCTCTCTCTCTCTCTCTCTCTCTCTTCCCCCTCCATGGTTCACAACATGGTAAGATTGGCAAAGGGAGGGGGGGAGGCGGTGTTCTCTAACAGCAGAGAGTCTCCGTGGGGTGAAAGGAGAGCCCGACACCCTGGTCCAGGTCCATGGGAAGCGGAAGCGTCCTCATTCCTGGGTCTCTTCTGATCGCCACTTCAGGGACTCTTCCTTGCGGGCGTCGGGCTTGATCTGGTTGCGCATCCCCCCCAGCAGGCTGGACGTCGCTTCCGAAGCCACAATGAGAGGCTTGACCACCGTGGGTGGGATCTGCCGCAGGACCCCTCCCAAGGCACCCGTGAGGCCTTTCTGTTCGTGGCCACGGGATGCCACGTCACAGATGGCCTGGGCTGTGTCGAGGACGCCCTAGAGGAGGAGGGGAACACGGAACAACGATCAGCAAGCGGGGGGGATTCTTCTTTTGCTTGGATGAATCCCTCCCTCCATGAAAGCACTGGGCATGACTGCAGTTTCACCTAAGCCAGGGGTGCCCAAACTTTTTGTAAGGAGGGCCAGATTTGGTGGCTGAGAATGTGTCAGGGGCCGGTTGCTCCCTGACCCTGCCACCCCACTGCAAGCCCCACCCACTGACCCCTTGCAACCCCACCCGCAGGAAGGAAGGAAGGCACCTAGCTTCACAAGGTTCCCGGTGGTGGCGGCTCCCCCCCGTGCACGCACCCAGCCCCACAAGTTCTCAGCGGTGCTGGTGGCGGTGACCCACCCCTTGCCTGCGCACCCAGCCCCATAAGCTTCTGCTCACCGGCCGGATGGCCCACCCAGCCCCTCAAGTTTCCCAGTGGTGTCAGTGTTGGCAGAAGATTTTAAAAAAAACATGGGGCGAAGGAGGGGGAGGGAGGGGCAGGCCAGCCAGCCGCGGGCCACTCAGAATGGCCTGAAGGGCCGGATTTGGGCCCCGGGCCGGACTTTGGGCAGGCCTGACCTAAACCCTATTTGTATGTAAAGGGATATTTGAAAGGAAAGACAAATTCACATCCTCTCCTCCAAACTGCAGACTCATAATAACCGGTAACAAAAAAAAAAAAAAGAGGGCATGTCCACATGCCCAAGAGCCCTCAGAGGCAGAGAAGAGTCGAGAGTGAAAATGCTCCTGCAGATAGAGGCCATTTAAAAAGCTGTGTTTCCATAGTCAAAAGCATCAGCCAGGCCCCCGCCGGGAGATCACTCACCTCCCGCACCGTGTCGTAGGCCTTGGCCACCCCCTCGCGCAAGTCCGCTGGTTGCCGGCCACGCCTCAGCTTGCGGCTGTACTTCTTGTCCAGAAGGCTCCGTGTGGTGGGAGGAGCGGTAGGGGACAGGATGTCGTAGACCGTCTCTGCCGTGGCCTAAAAGGAGGAGGAGGAGGTTGCAGATATGAAGACCTGGCTCTTGAGGGAGAACTTCGGTGATCGCCGAGAGCATGACGATATTTAGTTTAGTTGGTTTTTGTCTATCCCAGCCTCTTTCTTGCCGGAGTTATGTTTCTCTGTATGTATGCTGTTGTTGTTGTATCTTAGCCTTTTATTTGATTTATTTTGTTTGTGGGTTGTTGGGTTTCTTTTTTTTTGGGGGGGGGGTCTAGTTGCATTGTTTTATAATTTGTTGTACACTGCCCAGAGTTCCTGGGGGAAGTTGGATGGTTAATAAGCACAAACATAAATAAATAAATAAATATTTCCCTCCCTAGGCTAGATTTTCTGGGCCACCAAACACCCCCTCCCCTGCCACTGACCTGGATCGCTTGCACCAGGCGGTTGCTGAGCTCAAGGGCCGCCGAGGCGGTCGAAGTGCCAAAGGAGGCGGCCCCTCGCTGCAGGCCCCGAATGATCCGGCCGTCCTTGCGGTACTGTTCGATCGGCAGCCAGAAGAGGTCACGCAGGCCGTGGACTGGAGAGCAGGGGGAAAGGGAGGGAGGAAGTGGAGCAGCAGGCCTTTTTGCACGGCTCCGGCACACCCGCCAAGACTCACCCTGCCTCTCCTCCCGCTTCCCATCAGCCCAGGGGGCGGGCGGGCGGGCGGGCGGGCGGCGGGGCTTCCCTTCTGCTTCCGAGGGGCCACTTACAGAGCTGCACGACCGAGTGCATCGGCCCGACGCCACCCAGGATGCCGGGCAGCTGGTTCTTGCGGATGTCCGTCAGCCACTCGGTCAGGGCGTAGCTCACCACCCTCTCCACGCCCAAGAGCCTGGAAGGAGATCGGAGGGGAAGGGAGGGGCTGACGGTCCACTCACAGGATGGCCCTGCATCCTGCAACCATCATCCCAGCGCTCCGCATCGGATCGTCTGACCTGCAACACGCCACTGGACACCCTGCATGCCACACTGCTCAACAAACCAACCCACGGCCTGTGGACTTCCCAGGGCCCAGGGGAAGCAGGAGAGCTGCTTTTATCCCAGCAGCCTTTCCCCTGCAGCCCCACTCCCTCTGCACTCGCTGGTCTGTAGGGGCCGTTCTGGAGCTGAGGATGTGTGAATGCCCCCCACCCCACCCCACCCTTGTCTTCCCTCCTGCCCAGCAAGCCCCAGGTGGCAGAAACAGAGGCCTTACCCATGTCGGCAACAGAGCCTCTTGAGTTTGAGCTCAGAGCAGTTGAGCTGTGCCAGGCCAATGAGGATGCCGGCAAAGGTGCCCTGAAGAAGCAGGAGAAAGGGGAAAGAAGAAGGTGTGGACGGAAGTGGGTGCCACTTTGAGAGAGGAGCTGCTTCCCCCTTCCTCATTCCGCATCAGCTCTTTGCCCCCACCTCCCAATAAGAGCGGGATGGGCTCCAGAAAGGGGAGGGGGGGAATGGAACGGACGCCCTCCAGGTGCGCTCGGAGGTGCTTGCATATCCACTGCCTGTGAAGCAGGGATCCCAAGCTCTGTTGCTCTGCGATTCCCTCAGCGGCCTCAGGGGCGGAGGGAGGGAGGGAGCCCTTTCGGAAGCCCGGTTTCTGGAGCTGAGAGGCAAAAAGGCCGATGGCGGCTCACCATTTGGTCCACCGTCACATGCTTGCCATGATAGTCTAACCAGATGGGGACTTCAGAGGTGAACCGGAACTCCCTGGAGGGGGAAGGAAGAGACAAGGAGCGGTTCATCCCCACTCCTTGCTGGGGAGGACCCTCCCTTCCCTTCTCTCCCCACCCTGGGGTGGGGAAGAGAAACTCTGTGTTGGCGCTCCCACGAGCAAAACACTCCCTACTGCGAAACACAAGAGCTAGAGTCAAAGACAGACACCCCCCCCTCCCGCTGCGAGTGTTCCTGACCAACCAGAGAAATGAGCCCAAGGTCTTCTGATTCTCCCCCTCTAAACCCAAGAGCGGGCGGGCTGGCTCTCCCGCAGATGCTCCTACCGGAAGTAAACGGGCTGGTCAGAGGAGGAAGAGGAGGCGTTAGACACGGAGCTGTTCTCACTGGCCGTGGTCTCCATCGAAGCGGTCATCTCAGCCTCAGCTCCCTCGGGCTCCTTCCCGGGGATTCTGCCGTACCTTTGGGGAAGAGAAGGCCCAAGAAGGTGTGTGTGTGTGGGGAAGGGGGGCAGGAGCAAGGGACAGGCCCTCCGCTGCTCTGTCATGACCCTGCAACCCACCCCTGAAGGAGAAAAGGCAGAAGCTGCTCTCCTTCCATCCTCACGCCCTCTCGCAAGTGTGACGTCCTAGGCGCCACAGATTATCAGTCTCCAATTTGTTAGCCTGCTGGTAGGTAGTTCCTGTGAACAGTTGGTGTTTGGGCTCATCTCCTGCTCCTCCCGTAGAGAGAAAGAACCAGAAATCCGCAATGTCAATTTTTTTGGGGTGGGGGGGACTTCTGCTCCATCCGTGAAGTGGATGGGGTTGCTTAGAGCTGGAGGAAGTGGATTTCATCCATGGAAGTTTGCAATTTGTCATACTTTTTAGAGTCCAATAACAGGCATCAAAGCAAAACGCAAAAGAAAGTGTTCTGCTGATATACCGTCCCATCGTGCTTCAAGCACAATGGTATACAAATGGTGGTATACAATTAATTTACACATTGACCCCCCCCCGAAAACTGGGTACTCCTTTGACCAACCTCAGAAGGATGGAAGGCTGAGTGAACCTTGAGCTGGCTACCGGGGATTGAACCCCAGATGGTGAGCACAGTTACAGCTGCAGTACAGCAGCTTAACCACTGTGCCATAAAGCACACACCCTGCTCATGTCCGTGTGTAATGTCTGGGACCCCAAGGACCTTTCCCTTTTTCAACCCAGACACACTGTTTTTACTCTTGCATCAGAAAGTCTGCCTGCCCTTGCCAGGAAAAAAAAGTCAGTAACCCAGTAAGAAAGCAAAGAATGAGACCGTTTGTTCTCCTTTCCAGCAGAGCTTTCCCCTGACTGCTTGGCAAGAGCCTTACCTTCAGAGCTGGGGTCGACGGGCACGACTGGATTAATGTTGGCAGCCACGCTGGTGAAAAAGTCCTTGAGGAAGAACAAGGCATCCTAAGAGGAGAAAGGGAGGAAAAAAACAAACAAACAGTGTTTTCCCTGAGCGTACAAGCTTAGACACCCTCTCCAACCCAGGAAGGGTGGCTAGCCTGTAGTGAGGACGTAATATTAATGTAATCATGCTAATTTTATAGGAGGTGGAGGGGGGTCCTATGGATCATTGAGTTCAGTGAAGGAGGCCTCTGCAGCCAAAGACACTGGATGACTCATCCAGCAGATGGGGACCACACAGGCTCCTCCTCCTCATTAGAGGCTGGCTCCAAAACCCTTGTCCTGGAAGGCAAGCCACAGCTACAGCCACGCACTGTTGTAGAAGCCACAGTTGTACATATATCCACACTGCCGGAAACCAAGGTGGCCAACAGGCAAAGAGGTACAAGCCGCAGCCACTCCTTAGCCAAGGAAATTTAAGGGTCATTCCATGTCAAATCAACCAACACATGGAACCATGGATTTGGCTCATTTCGGTACATTTGTACCTTACCAAATGTACCAAAATGAGCCAAAATTATTTTTTTCAGATTTTTTTGGTCCACCCATTTTATATGATACTATTGAGATTCCATCCTGAAATTTGGAGTGATTGGCTACAAAATATGTATCTTTAAGTGTGATTTTTGTGAATTTTTTTAATTAAAAATCAGTTTTCCCCAAAATTCAAATATTATATTTATTTAAATGTGTAGTGGTTTTTTTTTTTTGAAAATGCACAATTGCATCAGGTTGTATATCAAACGAAAGGACTATAAATACGCTTTAAAATGACACCTGTCCCAGGTCTGTAGCTATCATAGGTATCTATTAAATGACATTTGAAGTTATGGTGGTGAGTGAATTTTGGCACTTTTTTTTTTTTGCAATCTCGAAAATGCAATATCTCAGAAACGAGTGGCCAAAAAAAAAAAATCTGAAAAAAATTAATTTTTAAACATCTTATGGTAAGGTGCAAATGTACCAAAAATGAACCAAATCCATGAAGTCAAGTTCCAAAACAGATTTTTCATGGGTTGATTGGACATGGAGTGACCCTTAAGCCTCTGTGACACCCAGCCGTGCAGATTGTAGCCACAGCTGTACACACGGCCGTGCAGATAAGGGAATAGCCTTCATCTCCCACGCAGAGGCAGGTAGTGTAGGGAGGAGGGTAAGTCATGCCTACAAACGGGGCCACCCTCCGTGCAAGGGGAAACTCGGTGGGAGTACCTGTCCGTCCGGTCCACCTTTACTGCCCCCTTACCTGGTCGATATTGAGCCTCAAGGGCATTAGTGAGACACGGAGGCAGCACTCGGGACCTCCCAGGGCGGATTCTGGGCAGACGTGGAGAGCTTTGATGGTGAGCTGTCAGGAAAGAGAAGCAGGGGGGAAGGAAGGTGTCCTGGAAAGTCAAGCAAGGGACATCAAGAGGACCCTTTTCTGGACTCATCGGCCCCCAAACCACTTTTCTGGGCTAATACCTCACCCAAACCGAACGGCTTGTGCCCCATCAGCCGCCGGGCTTCTTCCAGAAGGATCAGGCATAGGATAACCATGTGGTGATGCCATCTCAGAAGTCCCCCAATAAAAGCAGAGAGGGGCTTCTCCTTGCTCCCGGCCTCCTGCGCCCTCCGGCCCCCGTACCATGTTGGAGTGGGTGCGGCGGGGCATGTGCTCACTGCTGTACAGGTAGAGGAACTTGTTGATCTGCGAGGAGGCCAGGCGGTCCCGGATCTCCAGTTCCTGGACGATGAAGACTTGCCGGGCCAGGGGCTGCTCCTCCAAATCGGCAGGAGGCTTCTCCGAGGCGCCGCTGGGGTACGTCTCATGCTGAAAGCTCATCTGGGCAGGGAAAGAGGTGGGCACCATCAGGGGGGCATGCCAGCATCTGACAGTGATTGAGTTACTTGGCTTTCTGTCTCCAGAACCCTCTGAGACTTGTGAGAACCACCAAGAGAGAGAGAGAGAGAGAGAGAGAGAAAGAGAGAGAGAGAGAGAGAGAGAGAGAGAGAGAGAGAGAGAGAGAGAGTCTATGCGTGTTTGGAAGTGGCCAACACTCCACTTTCTGGTTCTGAAACATGGTGGCTTCCTTTGTGTTCATGACCTTGGCAACTTGTTCAGGAGGTATATCACCTCCAGGGGCTGTAGTTTGTCCTTTGTCTCTGAAGTCGCCAGGAGCGCTCACCTTAGTCAGCTGGATCTCCATCAGCAGGTCGTGGATGCGGTTGGTGCCACCCTGGGCACGCCACGTGTTCTGGGGCCGGTTGGTGACCGAGGAGCGGGAAGGAGACGAGCGGGCGCTGGGAAGGGACGGGTTTGCTCTGAAAGTGGGAAGGGTGGAGGGGAAATAAAATAAGAGGAAGAGGGCAGAGGCAGGAAAGCAAAGGTTGTCTCTGGCTCCAGAATTATTCCTCCGTCGGCTCTCTAGGGAACCAGCATTTCTCTCAGCTTCTAGCGAACCTGCCCTTCAGTGAGGATTCCACACCCACCACGGACCGCAAGTATTGTGTATTTAATGAAGTGACTTGTGAACTTGAGCGTCTGCAAGGTGGCCACAAATTTCACACAATTCCCTGACTTTTCCAGGATTTCCAGGACAAAATCTTAGATTTTCCCTGACAACGCCCCCCCCATGTCTTTATTTAAAGTATTGGCAAATTGACTTTTCAGAACATTTGAAACAAACCATTGATATTATAGAGCTGAAATAAAACAAAACAGCACAGATTCACATACTTGGAGTGGCCTTTGAGGAGTTCCCTCCAAAAATGATCAATTCTTTGTGCCTTGCATTGGTAATCCTTACATAACTGAATAACTACTACTTTTGAGAGGGGGGAAAGTGCACCTTATAGAGTGAAAAACATGATAATTATGGTTTGCGGGAGATTAACAATTTCCAAGATTAGTGGTTAACGCCCACCTCGAGTCAAAATCCATTTTTCCTCATGATTATCTACATTTCTCCCTGAGTTTTCCAGGATTTCCAGACTTGTGGCAACCCTGGTCTGTTTAACCCTAAGCTTGCACTTAAAATCAATAAAACTTTTTAATTAAAAAAAAAAAAGGAGAAGCATCCATTCGGAGTTTAGTCTCTGTTCCAAGCCATGTCTCACCCCATCCTATCACCAGCATGTTTTCTTCTTATTGCTTTTCAAGATTCTCAGCTCACCTGGAGTTTGGGCTCGTCGCGTGTTTGATGGCGGAGGCCCGCTAGAACCGCAGTGAACAGAACTGCAACCAAAAGGCAAAGCCGGCAGCAGCAGATGTGGGGAGGCAGGGACTCACCTGGGGGAATGGCTGTGACCCGCGGCCGACCGACCGGGCCCAAAGTCTCTGCCTCCGTACAGATGCCAGACCACGGAGATCTCCCGCATCATGACGCGGCTCTCGGGCACCGGGAAGTGCAAGGGCGCCTTCAGCAAGTCCGTGCTGCCCAAAGGACGGGCAAAGTGGCCCTCCTGGATACGGATGGGTCCTTCCAGCAGTTTCGTCACCATTGGCTCGCCGTCCCGGGGCTGTAGATAGGACAGGCAGGCGGACAGATAGGACTAGAGATGGGCACGAAACGAGCGATTTTTCGTTTTCGTTTTTTCGTTCCGTTACGCAACGAAAACGAAACAATTTTTTTTAAAAAAACAAAACGAAAATGAAAACGAAATGACCAAATTTGCTGTGTTTTTATTGTTGCAGCAGATGCATTGAACTAAAAAGAACGCTAACGGAACAGCAATTTTTTTTTTCGTTTTCTCGTTTCGTTACCTAACGAAACGAAAACGAATTTTTTTGCAAAAAACGTCACGAAAACGAAAACGAACCGAAACGGACCCCCTAAACGACCAAACGACAAATGAAACACCATTTTTTTGAGTCGTGCCCATCTCTAGATAGGACAAGGAAAGAGTTGGGGCTGGAGTACCCTGCCCTGCCCCCATCCTCCTTGATGGGGTGGGGTGGGGAGGGGTCCTGTCAGTCCAGCCCTCTGCCAAGGGGCCTCCTTTGTTTTCCTGCCTCCCCCAAAAGATGCAGTCATCAGGCACAGACAAGGGCAACCACAGACCAGTTCTCCTGCTTCGATCACCGCCTTGATCTTTGACCTTCTTTAGTTGCCTCCCCCTTGAGTCCCCACTCAGACCTAAGCCTTCTTTCACCAGGGGGACTTCCTGGATACCTTGGACCACTCACTCCAGAGCTTGGGAGGTTATGATTCCCAAGTACAGTGGTACCTCGACTTACGAATTTAATCTGTTCTGATTGCATGCCTCTTAAGTCAAACTACTCTTAAGTCGGGGTACCTATCTTAAAAAATGGGGAAAAAATAAGTTAAAAAATAAAAAAAAATGAAGAAAAATATTTGTAAGTTGGGCAGACCATATCTAAAATTTGTAAGGCGGCAATTAAAATGCCAACAGTTTTCCGCTCTTAAGTTGAATTGCTCTTAAGTCGAGCTGCTCTTAAGTCGGAGTACCACTGTAAATTCCCCCCCCTCTTCACTTATTGCCTCATATGAAAAGTAACAAGACCCATTACTTTTTCTGTGCTGAGAAATTCCCTTTCTCCTGTCCTTTACTGTTTGTGTTATTTTCCTTTCTCTTCTATCAGAAAATAAATAAACAAACAAAACCAATTCTCACGATTGGTAAAAGAATAACTTCAGGATACAACTTGATTCCCCCCCCCCCCCGCAAACCAGAGTACGGTCGCTACTAAAATGCCTTAAAATGTCCTTTTTAAAACAGTCCTTGAAAGTATTTAGTAATTAATATTAATAACTTGATTAAATCCCTTTTGAAATGTAGAGGAGGTAAGGGGAAAGGCAGAGCCTCCTTAGGGCATCTCTCGCAGAGGAAGCCGTCCTTACCGGGATGCCGGTGCCCGGAGCATCCAGAATGCAGAAGTCATCGGTCACCTCACTCTCCCCCTCACTGTCTTCGGAAGGGCTGAAGTCCAGCCCTTCGGCCACCGAGGAAGCAGGCGGTGGTGCTGGAACCTTCCTGCCCTTGCCTGCCGCTCCGTTCTCTCCAGGAAAGAGATAGACAGAGACGGGGGACAGCTGCCGTCGGAATCCAGGGTCTCCTGAGAAAGAAGGGATAGCCAGAGATGAAAGGACAGCAAAAAAAAAATGTTCTGCTTAAGTTACCACCCCATACCACTTCAAGTAGTCTCTGGGCAGTTTACAGTTTTTCATTACAGTATGCAGGCTACACATTGCCCCCACCCCCACCCCCAGCAAGCTGGGTACTCATTTTACTGACCTCAGAAGGATGGAAGGCTGAGTGAACCTTCAGCCGGCTACCTGGGATTGAACCCCAGGTCATGAGCACAAGCAAAATAAGAATAAGAGAAGGTGTGAAGGAAGGAGAAAGGTTTAAAAATGGTGTCTGTTTGGTTCAAGCAATGTCTGTTCAGTCAGCAAGAAGCAAAAAAGTCTGTGTCAGTGTGAGAAAAGATAGATTAGGCCGTGCCGTGCTCTTTTGATCAGCTTCACAGGTGTCTTATCAGCTGGGAAACCAGAGCGGAGAAGACCTCGCTGTACCACACGGAGACATGCAAAGACACAACACTCTGTGCCAACGCCAATTAAGGCACAACTTGAAGATGAACGCATGAGAATGCCTGAGAACACAGAAAATAATTGTTTTAATTAAATCTAGCCTTATGATTGGACAATGGGATGGAAAGGATGCTGACAGGTAAAACTTGGGAACATAGGTGTAACTACAATAGTAGGGAGAGCAACTGGTGCACAGAACCCATCTGTCCTGACTGATTCTGGTTGTTAGACAATTCCTGCATCCTTATAAATATAGCAATGTGAAATTTATGCTCTCCGAGCAGCCTTATCTATTTTTGGCTTCTGAAGTCTTGCAAAATGTTTTTTGTTTGTTTTTACCCTTTCCTCAAATAAAACTCTTTTATTTTACTCTATTATTAATTATTTATCTCTGCTGGTTTCCCCATATGTCTGTTCTAGGACCTCACCAGAGAAACAAACACATTCATTGTTTCCTAAACTATTTTTACAACAGATTGTACTACGCTGCAAACTCACCAACTTCCTCCTTCCTGAACTGAAGTATCAACCAAAACCCAGTTCAGGTCAGTCACTTCACGGGTGTTTGAAGTCCTTGCAAAAGCATGGACGGAAATGTGCACAAACAGGTGTCTAAAAGTTGGTGTAGTTTTTATATTTGAAATCCATTAGAGAAACAGATGAAGAAATGAGAAACAGAGAGTAACTTAACTCAGGCGACACAAAATTCTACCACAGAGCTTCGTTTGCTTCTAACTGGTAAGAGTACACAAGGAATGCAACCAAAGGAAGGAATCCTTTCAAGATTTCGAATTATTTCTTTTTATCCATTTCTTACATTTTTCTCTCCTGCACCTGCTTCCACCAGTTTACCATCTGAAGTTCGACGCAAATGAAAATATAGAATGAAAGGGGAGAAAATTAAGCCGGGGTGGGGTGGGGTGGGGCTGACGATAAAAGGGCAATTAAGTCCCATCAAAGAAGGAATGTAAAATAAAAGCAGCACACAGGAAAGTCTCAAAGGGCGGGGCCTGCCTTCCTTGCACCACCATGGCACCTGCCAGATGGGCTGGACTCCTACAACTACCATCATCCCCAGCCAGTCATGCATCTTGTAGAGGGTAGAAGGGGGAAAGGCTGGCCCAAAGCAATGAGGCTTTCACCTGACATTTGAGAAACAGAATGCGAGGCTGGGGTTCAATCCCAGGTAGCCAGCTCAAGGTTGACTCAGCCTTCCATCCTTCCGAGGTCGGTAAAATGAGTACCAAGCTTGCTGGGACTGGGGGAATGTGTAGCCTGCACACTGTAATTAAAAACTGTAAACCGCCCAGAGACGACTTGAAGTGAGATGGGGCAGTATGTAAGCAGAACACTTTGCTTTTTGTAGGTGGCAACCTGAGCTTGGAATTGTACCCTGAAGAAAAGTGGGTTCCAGCCACTGCAGATGTTCAAGGACAAGGACAGACACATTGGGGATACACACCTTCTCCGGTCAACAACCATCACAATTCATTTCAGACTTGTGTTTTGTGACAAGTACACAGCAAAGGGGGAAGCTGCCTCGTGGCGCAGGGGTTAAATGCCTGTCCTGCAGGTAAAATTGTGCTCACGGCCTGGAGTTCCATCCCAGGTAGCAGGCTCAAGGTTCACTCAGCCTTCCATCCTTCCGTGGTGGGTAAAATGAGTATCCAGCTTGCAGGGCGGGGGGTCAATGTGTAGCCTGCATTACTGTAATTAAACTGTAAACCACCCAGAGGCTACTTGAAGTGGTATGGGGCGGTATATAAGCAGAACACTTTGGTTTTGTTTTGTTTTTTTGGCTTATCCTAAGACACCTCACTCTTGTAGGGTGGTCTCCCATCCAAATACTGGCCAGGCCTAACCCTGCTTAGCTTCCCAAAGTAGATGGGGGACGGTATGTCCAGAACAGTAGCAAAAATGTTCACAAGAGAAAACCAGGTGCCCCTCCCTTCCCTTTGCCTCCTCACCTGTTTCACTGGCCAGCTCCTGCAGGCTTCGCTCCGTGTCCATGAGGGCGTCGGTCAGGTCACGCTGGTTAATGGCGGCGGTCTCAGCGGGGGGACACGACAGGAGAGGTGCTGGGCTCTCAGCCAACTAGCAGAGGACAAAAGCAGGGGAGGATGTATTGGGATCAGGAGGGAATAAAGGCCTGGGTGGGGGGGGGTTGCTAATGGGGGGGGGGAGACCTCTCAGCACAACCCTTCCCGCTGTAGATCTCTCGTCATGTTGCCCCGAGTGCCGAGGGAGGAGCAAGGGCCGGCCCAGGCCTCCTCATCCTCCTCACCTGCACCTTTTGGCCCGCGATCTCCGTGGGACTGTCATGCCGAGGGGGAGGGCGCAGGTCGCCGTTGTTCACCACATACTGGATGAGGTTCGCGAGGGCTGCGCACGAGTCTGCGCAGGTGTGCACGTGGACCACGTTGTTGGAGCAGCGGAGCTCAAAAAGCGGCCGGGTCTGTGCCAAGGCAGAAGAGAAGCCAGTGCGTACAAGAGAAGCAGCCCCTTTCCTCTGGCTCCAATACCCCAATCTTACATCCCTTATGCTAAGCCTGACCAAGGTCCTAGATCCCCCCCCACCCCCATCTCTCAAGACAGGGAGGTGCACCCCACACTCCCTGCCTCTTTTTTGGTCCTGCTGGCCCTCTTCCAGGCCTAACAGGATCGGCAGACCTCAGCCCCCCAGGAGCTCCTCTGTTCTCCCTCACCCAGGTCCGGCACCTTGCACCACCAGATCGACGCAATATGTTTCAAAAAGACAAACAAACGGCCACGGCAACAACAAGCAAAACCACCTCACCAGTTTCCCAGTCGTGGTTCCCTTCCACGTAGTGATCACCAACTCCAGGAGGTCCACATCCACGACACAAACATAATCTGTGGCCAAAAAAAAAGAAGGGGAAAGCTGAACACGCCACTTAGCTGAACATGTTTCTTCTTGGTAGCTGCAATTTCATTCGAACCATTATTGTGACTTGCAAAGTTGTGACTGCGAGCCCCATGCTTGCAATACAGAATCATAGAATCCTAGAGTTGGAAGAGACCTCAAGCACCATCCATTCCAACCTCCTGCCATGCAGGAACCCCCATCCAAGAACCCCTGACAGATGGCCATCCAGCCTCTGCTTAAAAACCTCCAAAGAAGGAGAGTCCACCATCCTCCTTCGTGGCAGCATATTCCACTGTCAGACAGCTCTAAGTGTCATGAAGTTCTTCCTAATGTTCAAATGGAATCTCTTTTCCTGTAGTTTGAAACCATTGCCCCGAGTCCTAGTCTCTGAAGCCATGGGAAAAAAAACCTGTTCCCTCTTCAATATGACATCCTTTCAAATATTTAAACATAGCTATCATATCCTCCCTCAGCCTTCTTTTTGAAAGGCTAAACGTTCCTGGTTCCCTAAATTGTTCCTCATATGACATTTCTTCCAGACCTTCAACCATCCCGGTCGCCCTCCTCTGCACCCGCTCGAGGTGGTCAACATCTTTTTTAAATTGAGGCGCGCAGAAAAGCTTATGCCTGGTGCTCTCGCTTTTTTAAAAAGCTCCGTTTATAAACAAGGAGCAATTGAATTGGAGCGACTGTCTGGAAGTCCAGATTAAATCAATTTTAATAGTCCAAAATCGCTTGTCTTTTTTTTCCTTCACGATATTGTGCTCCTCCTTGACGTCCCCACTCTTGCTGTTCATGGAGGCACCACAAATGGAGGGGACCCAGATCTGAATCTAGATCAATGCAGAAGATGCTCTTATCGGACGCTGGGAGAAAACCTAAGGCTTAACATCAGCCGTTACCTTTCCTCAGGTCGCCTGTCTCCGTCTCACACTTATTGGAGAGGTAAAGAGCCGAATCATCCAAAATGAAGCTGAAGGGGAAAGAAGGGGGACACAATTATTTTCCTCTGCCCTGTCCTCAAATTTAAAAAGGTATAGAAATGTATGCAAAAAAAAAAATGAGGTTAGAACAATGCTGAAGGCCAAAGGTTCCCATCATCACCCCTTTTTTTTTTCAACACCCAACTGAATCTCCCAGAATCTCATATACCGTATATACTCGAATATAAGTAGAGTTTTTCAGCCCTAATTTGGGCTGGGAAGGGGCCCTCGACATACTCGGGTGAATATGGTAGGTCGGTGGGAGGGGAGAAGCAGCAGGTTTTTAAACCTTTTCTCTCTCTCTCCTGAAACAAGTGCCAGTGTCTGCCATCCGTACTTAGTTTGGGAGAGAAAAAAAATGTTTAAACCCCCCCACTCCCCGCCACCATCAGGCACATAGAGGGGAAAGCGGTGGGGTTTTTTAAAACTTTTTTTTCTTACCCAAAGCAAGAGCCAATGGTGGACATTGGCACTTGTTTGGGGAGAGAAAAAAAGTTTTAAAAAACCCACTGTTTCCCACCCACCCCCATCAGAAGAGGAAGAGGAGGAGGAGGAGGAGGAGGAGGAGGAGGTGGAGGAGGAGGAGGAAAGGAGGAGGAAGGAGGAGGAGGAGGAGGAGGAAGACTGACGCCAGCTTGGGGAAGGCAGCGGAGGGAAGTATTGACTCGGGTTATACTTGAGCCAATCAATTTCCCCACTTTTTAAAGGCACAATTAGGGTCCTCGACTTATACTTAGGTCAACTTATACTCGAGTATATACGGTAGTATCCAAGGAGAAAGGTGGGATAAAAAAAATTCTCTAAAATAAATCCATAACGAAAAGAGCGATGGTGCAGGTTTCCAAAATCAAAGGTCTTCTTCGGAAATCCATGGGACCCACCGGAGGAGAAAGACGGACGTGTCGACGATGATATTGCTTGAGAGGGTGAAGGTTTCGGCCGTGAGGAGAACACGGACGGGCAAGTAGAGAGGCCTGCAGGGAGAGAAGGCAAAGTTCCGTGGGGGTGGGATTGGGGCAACAGGCAGCCCTCCATGGGGAGTTCTCAGTCAGATTTCCCCCTTGAGCCTCTGTGTGGAACAGGAAGAATCCGACCCATCCCCGCACTCCACAGGCTGGCCTTCAAAAAGGCATCCCCCTCGCCCTCTTTTGCAACAGGGGAATGAATGCCCTCGCGGCTTCTCATTGCCAGCGGTGGAGCCCACTCTGCACGTCTTTCTCCAGGCACAAACAGAGAAAGCCCTCAATGCCTTTGGGTCCAAGCCAAATCAAGGGCTGTGTCTCCGTCTAGGAGCCCGCCCAGTGGTTGAGATCATCAGGAGGGGCTTTTTCCTCTCAGTCCCGCCACCTTCACGGGTGCATTAGATGGGGACACGGGAGAGGGCTTTCTCTGTGGTTGCTCCCCCCACCGCCCCCCCCCACAGAATCTGGAACTCTCTCCCACTGGAGGCCCGTTTGACCCCGTCTTTGCTGTCCTTCCGCAAGCAGGAGAGGCAGCAAACCTTTCTCTTCAGGCAGACTTTTCCTTTTAGGAGACAATAAATAGGATGGTTTATATTTTGCTGCTTTTAAAATCTCTTTTTTAGGAATGATTTTTAAGAAGTGTCAGCCAAGACCCATCCTCTCCCACTTTCCCAGTTTCTGCCGGTCCGTGGAGGCAACATCAAACTAGGTGTGTAACTTCATTTAAAAAGGTAAAGGTTCCTCCCGCACATGCGTGCTAATTGTGCCTGACTCTAAAAGCGGTGCTCATCTCCGTATTCAAGCCGAAAGAGCCAGTGTTGCGCAAGTCCGTGGCCACGTGGCCGGCATGGCTGCAAGGAAACGCTGTTTTACCTTCCCGCTTTTTACGGTGGTACCTATTTATCTACTTGCATGGACCTGCTTTCGAACTGCTAGGTTGGTCGGAGCTGGGGTTATCAGCAGGAGCTCGCTCTGCTGTGTGGCACCCGGGATTCGAACTGCCGAACTGCTGACTTTGCAGCCAGTTTTCGGAGCCTTACTCCACTGAGCCACCGTGCCCCTTCGTAACTTCATACGAAGGAGCTCATTTAAATGTGCCCTTCATCCAGAAACTTGAAAACTAGACTCTTACTCTACTTCCAGGGGAGGATCTGAACTCGGCAGCCAAGTGCCTGCTCCCGGATCCGGTCTCTGCCATCTCTTGGAAAGGCTGGAAGAGCTGCTGCCAGCCAGTGCCTGGCAACACTCAGCTAACTGGACCAAGGGCTTGGGGTTTGTTCCTTCCTGTTTCCCAGCCTCCTCTCTCCATACCTGTAGTCCACGGCACAGCTAAACAGGTGGGTGTGGAGCACCGTGATGATGGTGGGGGGCACGAAACCCCAGGATGGGGTCATCCAGGACATCCAGGAAGTCAATGAGCTGGGAGAGGAAGATGGGCCTTGTGAGCTTTTGGGCCGGGAGCGCACAGGTGTGCGTCGTCCGGACATAAGGCTTATCGTCCATGGCCACCGAGATGCACCGGGGTACGCCTCCCTGCCCCAGCCGACGAGTGGCCCTTTCTCCCTTTTCCCACGTGGCATGGAACGGCCTGGGATGGGCCGGCCACGGCGGGCATGTGGGGTGTGGGCAGCCCTCCTCACCTGTGAGTACCAGCTCTGATGGGCCAAGGCCATGTAATGGCGCATGGTGGCACCTTCCAGGCGCAGCGTCACCAGGAACTCCTGCAACAAGATGAGCAAATAAAATGAATATAAGACAAAAGAAAGGTTTGGATGCTGTTTGCTGCACTTCTTTTCAGCCTGTCCCCCAGTGAGCTCAAGGGGATTCCCGTGGCTCTCTTTCCCTCCATTCCGCGCAACGTTCCTCCGAGGTTGGGCAGGCTAAAAGATGGTCAGTGGATAATGAATCAGTGAATACTGAGTCAGTGGATAATGAATCAGTGAATACAGGGGTCCTACTGTAACTAAATAAGTGGGCAGCTGGAAGCTCCAAAAATGGCTTTGGCCTGTATGCTGCCCATCCCCTGCAGGACGGAATAAAAGAGAGCTATTTCTCCCACCGGTCAGCACCCCATGACCAAGCATCTGAGGAGCTTCTTGCAAAGCAGAGGAGAAAGGGCAGCACGTCATCCTTTTCCTTCAAAGACAGGCTGCAGAACGAGGAGCACCCGAACAGGCTCCAACTCCCAAAGCTACCTTGATATTCTTTTCCAAATCCAGGTTGATCTGGATCACCAGCGAGAGCATCTTCTGGGCCCCCTCCGTCTTGGTCCCCGAGGGCCAGCTGATGTTGCCTTCCTGTGAGGCATAAATGGTGGGGTGCAGCCCCTCGGGAGGTAAAAAGCTGGGGATGTCCAGGTGCTCAGCCGTGGGGTAGTCCTCCACTACAGCTGCGGGGAGAAAAGGGCAGACACCAGGGCTCAGGCATCTTCACAAGTGTTACTTTTAAAGCTTTTCGAAAATCTTGATTCGGTTTAAAAAAAAGAAGGCCACAGAGCAATGCACACACAGTTGAGTTGGCAAGCGGAGGAGGAGAGAAAGGCTTATTTTATTTATTATATTTATTTATTTATTATATTTATACCCCGCCCATCTTCCCGTAGGAACTCTTATGATGGGGGCGAGCAACTCGCAGACTCCTGGGCACTTCCCTCTCCCCCCAATTTTAACATTCTTTTGGAAAACATGTGGAAAATGTGCACACACACACACACACACACACACACACACACCACACCACTTCTGGGCGGTTTACAGTTAAATTACAATATGCAGGCTACACATTGCTCCCCACCCCCACCCCCGCAAGCTGGGTACTCATTTTACCGACCTCGGAAGGATGGAAGGCTGAATGAACCTTGAGCCTGCTACCAGGGATTGAACCCCAGGTCGTGAGCACAGTTTTACCTGCAGTGCAGGCATTTAACCACTGCGCCACGAGGCTCCTGGCTCAAAATGTCTTATGAGATGTCAATTCTGCCATGCTTTGTTTGAACAGTAGAAAAGCGTTCCATTTGGATCGAAAAGTCCCAGAAGTTAATACATTCTTGTGTTATGCCTTGGGAGAAGGAAAACCCCAGGAGCTCTAGTCAGCATGAGCCATGGCCAGGGTTTATGGCAAAGGTTGGCCACCCTGCCATCGCCCGTGGCTTTGGTGCCCCTGAAGCTAATCCAGCAAGCTCGGTCTCTGCGCTCGATGGCTCCCGGGGCCCCTACCTTTGTGATAAAGCGAGACTTTCTCTGCCTCGAGGCAAAAATAGCCAAGATCCTCGCGGCCTTTGTACTGGGAGACACTGAAAAGGCTGCCCGTCTCTACATCCAGGACCAGCTCCCCATGAGAGCCCTCCAGCTTCTTGCCTCCTTCACCCTAGAGTCACAAAAAAAGAACTCATCAGGGAAAAAAACAACAACACCCCACATCTCCCCCCCCCCAAAAAAAAGAGTTCTGCAGTTGAGTTACTGGGCAGAAGTCAGCAAAATCTTTGTATTTTTGTATATTTGCCTTTGCATACTGGGTTCCCCCCCCCTCCTTCATTTGTTTTGTTTTCCTTTTTATTTTCTCCCTATTATTATATTTTTGAGTGCTGTTTTATAAGCTGTTATCGTAAACCGCCCAGAGTTCCCATTTGAGGAAAACTGGATTGCGGTCTATTTTTACGGGCACCCACCTTTTGCTTTAGGCCAGGCATGTCCAAACTTCGGCCCTCCTGATGTTTTGGACCACAACTCCCAGAATTCTAAGGTTTGACTGCCAATGACAAAGGACTTTGGGAGTTGCGGTCCAAAACATCTGGAGGGCCGAAGTTTATTAGGCCTTGTGGAACATCTCAACCCCACCCCACCCCCAAGTGTTTGACCCAGTGAATCTGAAAGTCACCAATATGGGTAAAAAAAAATGTGCTCCCCTTTTAAGGTTTGGGAGGCCTGAGGCAGTACAGGTGGCCGGTGGCCTCTCATGTGAGACAAGTGAGGAATTTTACCCTTTTTTAAAACATGGGACTTATTACCTTGGCATCGCACAGAGCTGTGACCCTCCCCTTCCCGACATGGAGCATGATGGAGACATAGCTCTGAAGGCAGGGGCTCCTCGCCTCCTCCTTCTTCCGCTGCGTCTCGTCCACCGAGTAGAAATGAGAGTCTTCCTCCTCTGAGTCTGAATCTGCCGGGGCCAGGAAATGGTGTTATTATTGTGGAAGAGACCACTCTGGGCAGTGGAAGCATCCCTGGCTCATCACCGACCCCACACATGAAGAGGGCAGAGGCCACGGCCCCGAAGTGGCCCCTGGGAACATCCTCATCTCTTCTTACCCAGCTTAAAAGCTGACTTGCACATCTGGAAGTTCTCTCGCCAGTGGACGGATGGAGGCCCCCCACTAGCAAAGGGGGATGTCGCTGACCCAGGGCCCCCAAGGGGCTCCAAGGGGCTGGGCGGTGGACTGAAGGGCTCCCACATCAAAAGGTCATTATTGATCCTGGAGAGAAAGAGAGAGAGAGAGAGAGAGAGAGAGAGAGAACATGAAAAGTATTCACAAGCCTTCCTGTTCCACGCTGGATTCTTCCCCAATGAATCCGCCTCATCCTGTCCAACCCCCTGACTTAAATCATCCTGAAGCGCCACAGCGTTACACACCCCACAGAAAGTCCCACATTCATCCTGCAACATCATCAAGCAGGGTTGGGAAAAACACATCCTTCAAACCATTCATTTTACCGTTTATCTTCTCTCTTCCCCCTCCCCGTTTTATCAATCTCCTGCTATATTTATCTTCATTTTAGCTTAATTTTAGTTTATTGTTGTTGATTTATGTATTATCCACCTTGCATTTTACTTTTTTAAAAAATGCATCCCTTTGTTAGCTTGTCATGTGGTTCCATGTTATAAACCGCCAGGGTAGCCTTAGGGCTAGATGGGTGGCATAAAAGTCAAATAAATAAATAAGTAAACAAACAAACAAACAAACAAACAAATTAGGCAGGGCAGAATAGACTCATCATCTTGACTACTCCCTACGATCTTAGGTCAGAGGAAGGAGAAAAAGATGGACACACACAGCTGGCACATCACCACAACCTGGAGATAATCTGCGTCTTTCCAGATGCAGCCCCCCTCCGCTCCAATCAGTCCTCATCAGCAGTATGAGGCATGGTGGGAAATGTAGTTTACCAAATATCTACAGAGCCACAGGCTCCCCAGCCTCCTTGCCACAGCAGACTCTAAGGACTGCACGTAGAAGTCTGACTTTCCGGCTACTAATGAGACTGCTTCCTGAAAATAAGACCTCCCCAAAAATAAGCCCTAGCAGGATTTCTATGCATTTGTTAAATATAAGCCCTGATAAAAGACCTAATGACACACACACACACACACACACACACGCACATGCACACGCATGCCCCCCTGAAAATAAGACCTCCCCCCAAAATAAGCCCTAGCAGGATTTCTAAGCATTTGTTAAATATAAGCCCTACCCTGATAATAAGACCTAGTGATGGGCGTGGCTATGGTTGTGTGCAGGGGCTGACATTCAAGCATATTATACTTAATAAAAGTAAGACATCCCCTGAAAATAAGCCCTAGTGTGTCTTCTTGAGAAAAAATAAATAGAAGACAGTGTCTTATTTTCGGGGAAACATGGTACTCGAATATAAGCCTAGTTTTTCAACCCTAATTTTGGGCTGAAAAGGGGGGCCCTCGGCTTATATTCGGGTCAATACTTTTAGCCACTGCGGCAAGTCATCTGTGGCTAAAAGTCATTTTAAACATTGCATGCCGCTTCTCGTGACCCCCCTCTGCATCGCAGGGGAGCAGCACACAATGTTTAAAATGACTTTCAGCCACTGACCCAAGCACTTGCATCAGTGGCTAAAAGTCATTTTAAGCATCACACACCACTCCCCCAGCTCACAAAAGAAGAGCTGCCAGGCCCTGCTGCATTTCCCACCCTAGACTTATACGAGTCAATATGTTTCCCCAGTTTTGGGGCTTAAATTAGGGGCCTCGACTTATACTCGGGTCGACTTATACTCAAGTATATACGGTAAGTGGAATCCTGCCTGCTTTTCTTCCAAATTCGGGGAATGAGTGGACACCACGGTTTTAAGTGGTAGCGGGACTGCTTTGATTCAGTGGTGTTGTAGCAAATTCAAACATCCAGGCACTCAAGGCCAGATGGATGGGTCCGTAACAACAAATGAGCAGGTCTTGTGTCAAGTTAATGGCTCTCAACTGCCAATCCAAGACCCACCTACCCTTAAGGTTACACTTTGCGAAAACTCCCTTCCCTTCCAGCGACAGCAAGATCTGCAGCTAGGATAAGCAGAGAAAGAAGAGGGAAGCAGGGCAGTGGGCAAGGTCACAGTCAAGCCTACTCAGGCTTCAGCCCTGCAAAGCCCTGCAGTTGAGGGAGAAAGCACTACGTTCCTTCCCCGGAGGCTCCAATTAAGGGAACAGCAGATGGGAAAGCTCACACACTGCCTGAGTCCATGGACAGATTTTAACATAAGCCCATAAGAGGAGCCGTGCTGGATCAGGCCAAAGGCCCATCTCGTCCAGCTTCCTGCATTTCACAGTGCCCCCACCAGATGCCTCTGGGAGTGCACGAGACTAGATCTCTGTCTCCTGATACCCCTCCCTTGCATATGGTTCTTGAAGAATCCCGGTTTTAAGCCTGGAGATTACACACCTCCATCATGGTTTGTAACCAGTGATGGACTTTTCCTCCAGGAATCTGTCCAATCCCCTTTTGAAGGCATCCAGGCCAGATGCCATCACCACATCCTGTGGCAGGGAGTTCCACAGACTAACAACACACTGAGTTTAAAAAAAATTATTTTGTCTGTTCTTACTCTCCCAGCCCTCAATTTGAGTGTACATCCCCTAGTTCTGGTATTTTGTGAGAGGGAGAAGAGTGTCCCTCTATCCACTTTACCCATGCCCTACATTATCTTGTACAATCATATCCCCCCTCAGGTGCCTTTTTTCCAGACCTAAAGAGCCCCAAATGTTTTAGCCTTTCTTCATAAGGGAGGTGCCCCAGCCCAGTAATCATTTTAGTCATTCTCTTCTGCACCTTTTTCAGTTCCACTATGTCTTTTTTGAGGTGCGTTGACTGGAATGGTTTATGCTGGGTCGAGAAAAGCACAAAGGCAGAGGGACAGAACAGCCCAGCTCTTATCTAAGGCACGTTCCCTTCTGAACTAGGAATATTTGGGTGGCCAAAGACTCGGCGGAGGAACTGCCCGGAGGGCACCCAGCAGTCTCAGGGGGATGACTCAGTTCTTGGCCAACCTGACCCTTTCCCACCGCCAGCTTCACCGGACATGAGGTTCTGACCTGTTGTAGATGCTTTCGTAGAATTCCTTGCTGGGAAGAAAAATGTGCACAATGGGAAAAGTGACCTCCAGGGCGTACTGAGAGGCCTCCAACGTCTGGGCCTGGAACTCGGCGATCTCCTCTGGATCTCCGGGGATCACCATCTGAAAGGAGGAAAACCTGGCCGGGTGAGAACCCTTGCTGGAGGAGGCCCCTAGCAACCTCCTGCACACTCCCCCGACGGACCCCTCCACCACCGCCTACACACACACCCGGTCGCTAGCCCCCCGAGGAGGCCCTCACCTCCTCCGTCTCGTACATGGTCCGCTTGGAGGAGAACGGTGACGGCTCCGGCTGCTTCAGCTCGCAGGGGCTCTCTGCCGACGAGCGCTCCATCTCGTCAGACTTCCTCCGGGCGGACTCCCAGGGGGCATCGGCCGCCAGAGGCTGGAGGGTCAACCTGATTCTGCCAAGACAAAGGGGGCAGCGTTGGCAAGTGAGCCTGCCCTCTCCCACAACCGTTCCGCCTCGGAAGGGCGATCCGAATGGCGGGAGAGCAGAGGGCCCTGCCCAACGCAGTCAGAGAAACAACAAAGCTCCTTTTTTCTGTTTTAAGGGAAGTACGGAAATCTTGCAACTGCCCCTCCGGGCCCTATATGGGCCACTAAGGCCACTGTGTCGTCCCCAGAACCTCCCAGAAAGCAAGGGATGGAATTTCAAGTCTCCGGGTTGTTGTCTTTCAATCCCTCCCTCTAAAAGAGGGATGTCTAATCTTGGGTCTCCAGCGATAGACCCCACGTGCAACTTCCCCACGCACATTTTCCGTCCGGGTTGAAACAAAAGTGGTCGCGATGTGTGTGCAGGAACGGAAAAGCCCTGCACCGGGTGGGGTGGGGTGGGCATGTTGTGTGGAGGGAACCTTGGTCCCCCAGACAATCTTGGACTACATCTCCCAGAAGCCCTTGCCAGCACAGCTAGTGGTGAAGACTTCTGAGAACCACCGCTGAAGAACATCCAGGCCCTCGACATTGGGACCCACTGATCCGCTAAAGCGGGGCTGTTCAACTTTGAACAGGCCAAGGTCTACTTTTTCGGGCCCAAAGTGCCTGAGGGCTACTACACTAAAAACCTTTACTTACGAATTTTATACATTCCTTCCGAGCACATGGTCATAAGTAAAAAAATTGTAAGTAGAGCAGCAGTTTCCCATAGGAGTGCATTGAAAATCAATTAGTCCGTTATGGAGGGGATTCTCCAGGGGGAAGAAGAAGGGAGATGCCACTGCACAAAGGAGATGGGCACGCCTGCAACCCCACCTCTCACGCCCCTCTCTTCCCCTCTCCTCCCTCCACTCCGCACCAGCGATTCAGCTGGTCACAAGACAGTGGCACACCTATCATCTGGCCGGTGGGGGGAACAGGGGACTGTGCCATGGCCTTGAACTGCCCCACTCAGCTGAGACAATGGGCTGGCAGACCCAGAACTTTGCTAGGGCAGTGGTGGTCCTTGGGATGGGGGAGGGAGGGGTGGAGAACTTTTTTTTTAAATTGATGGCTGGCGGGCTACTTTTGAACCCTTCGCGGGCTACCGGTAGCCCACGGTCTACCTGTTGGGCAGGCCTGCGCTAAAGCAATTCTGCAAGGGTCAAGTTGCCCAGGGCTTGGACAATGACCCCCAGAATTCTTCTGGCAGGATGAGCACTGATGTGGCCGACACGACACCCGGTAGGGGCCCGAGCAGGATGGGCGGTGGGCTGAAGGACTCCCGCGTCCAAAGGCCGTGAGGGATCCTGAAGGAACATATGAAGAAAGCCCACAGGGGGTTTCCAGGGCAGACCCTCCCTTTTCAACATCCTCGAAGTGTGCCAAACACACTTTATGGGGCTCCTTTTCCAACTCAAATGATCCCCGACCAAGATCGTCATCCCTGTCTTCTTTTAGAAAAATGTATTTTTTCACTGTTAAGTGGCTATCGGTGAAGAGACTTGGTACGACGCTGAGCTGGTTTGGAAAACCAAAACACAGCCCAAAACCAAAGTCACGGAAGCCCGGACTTACTTTGGGAGGGTGTAGGTCTTCCCCAGCCCTTTGGCCGACAGGTCAGGGGTTTTGACAACACGAAAGCAGGGCACGGAGACTTCCTCCCCATCCTCGTACACACCTGTGAAGCGACAAAAGCAGAGACTCTGACTATGAAGGGGGCTGCCCAGCTAGGCTAGGAGTCTGTGCCCAGCTGCCTTCAAATAATACTACAGCAGTCCTCCGCCCTTTTGCGGTTCATATACTGCCGTCCCGCTATATTGCGGTACCGCAGTACAGTGGTACCCCGAAAGGGCTTGAGGTTAGCCCAGGCTTTCAAAACCTCCCCTGCTTCCCCAAGCCTGGGCTCCAGCTGATTGGCGCTGGGGTGGGGAAACAAAAGGTTTTTCTCCCCCCCCATCCCAGCGCCAATCAGCTGGAGCTCAGGGCTTGCTTCCATGGAGGCATCACATGACACTCCCCTGCACCCTGGGGGGTTGGAAGAAGCGGTGTGCGATGTTTAAAATGGCTCCGTTGCTTAAGACTTTTTACCCGACCTGCATCTGCGTATCGCGGATTTTCAAACATTGCGGGTCGGGTCGGGTCCTTAACCCCTGCGATAGACAGGGGGTTACTGTATAATATATCTATCCTGTATATTAACATTTTCTGGCGTAATACCTAGTAAAAATATTTCTGGCTTAAATTCTATATTCAGCTTAGTTATTTCTTTGAGTCATATATGTATTTTAACCCAATATTTCTTTGCCCTCACACAAGGCCACCATGCCTGATAATATGTCCCATCATGATTTTTACGTTTCCAACATTGGTTAGACAAGTTTGCAAACATTTTTGCTGATCTAGTTGGTGGTAGGTGCCAACGATAAAACATTCTGTGCAGATTTTCTTTATAGGATGTTGTCAGAGTTAGTTTGCTATTCATCACGCCACTCTTAAAAGATATGGCAGGCCAATCGGACTCGGACTATTGTAATCAATTGCTAATTGACCAAAGTCGGACTACTACTGAACAGGTGGCAAAATTCTGGGCGGCATGTCACAGCAACCGAGAGATAGCTGAGCTCTTAACCCTTGGTTTTGTATTGTTATATTTGTTGTCTTAAAGGCTCTTTTAAAAATAACTTTTTTGTTTTATATATTGATCACGGTCATGTTTGCCAGTCTTTAAACTCTCTAGCTAATGTTTTTCATATTTTATTTTACTCTGCTCTATTCTATTTTATCTTATGTCTGGCTTGATGCCGTAATAATAAACCTTACCTATTCATACTCCAGAACTTTTCCCATCTCTCTAGTTCCACTGGTGCATTTCCTTACCATGGAGGTCACTGAACGAGGCTTCCACCCAGGTGGCTCCCGACGGGCCCAGCTCCGTCCGGAAATCCACGCCGGCCAGGTCTAGGCACAATCTCTCCTTCCGCACAGCCTTTTCTGCCCAGGACCGCCTTTCAGGCCACGGGCGTAGATCCGGAATGGGGAACTGGAGCCTCAGGGTGGCCTTCGGTGCCATCCAATGCATGGTGGCCTGCCACGTGGCAGCAGGGCGAGAATCTGCCTGGCACCCCCAGGAAGGAGGAAGAGGAGGAGAAAAGGGACACAATCCGTTGAGGAGGCTTCGCCCCGACAGGATGGGAGCGAGGGTGCCTGGCCCTTCCTCAGATGGCTATGCGCCCCACTTACCAAGTGTTCTTTGTGAGGGGGCCAAGCTGGGGGAGAAGAGGAGGAGGAGGAGGAGGAGGAGGAGGACGGGGCGGCGAAGTGCAGCAGAGAACAAAGGCGGTCAAGGGTCCCGAGGTCCACATCTGAGGAGAACTCGGCCAGCTCGGCGACCAGCTCCACAGTTTGCTTGGCAACGGCTTTCACAAGGCGGCTCTGCAAGGGACGGCGGCAAGGGTCAGCGGGCCTCCTGCTAACCCCAGGCCAGCCCCACCCGCAGGAAAAAGCAGCTCTGACAAGATGGCTCTGCCGCCGCCGCCGCCAACCGCTACTGCTCCAGAATTAAGGCAGGACGGCAGGGACGGGCAACAAAACGGAAAAAACGAAATGCGGTTTCGTGGTGTCGCTACGTAACGAAATGAACCAAAACGAAACGTCGAAATGTCGTTACAGATTAAATGAAATCGTGGTGGTGGGTTTTTTTTTTTGGAATGAACCGTTTTGTTCCATCTGTAAGATGCTTGGGGGGGAGAGAAAAAGGTTTTTTTTAAAAAGCTCTGGGCTTTTAAAAAAAATTTTTTTCCCCTCCCCCAATCCGCACCAGCTGATCAGCGCCAGGGTGGTGAAAAAAGGTTCCCCACCCCCACCCGGCGCCCATCAGCTGGCAGGCAGGGCTTAGGGGAGGGGAAAAGGTTTTACATGACATGTAATAAGGAGTCGAACTACTTGGTGCAAAGCCAGATTTAGGCCGGATATGAGGAAAAACCTCCTAACAGAGAAGTACTACAAGGGAAACAATTACCTCAGGAGGTCATTAGCCCCCCAACGCTGGAGGCATTCAAGAGAAAATTATACAACCATGTGCTTTGATTTGGATTTCTGCAATGAACAGAAGGTCGGGCTGGGTGGCCGTTAAAGTTTCTTTTCCACTCAATGATTCCATGATTCTATGATTTACATCTATTTGGTTTTTTAAAAAGTACTGTACTGTAGGACACCCGTATCCACTGATTCACTATCCACGGTTGGCAGAGGGGGGAAAAAATTAAATAATTCAGCAGCCACAAAGCAAGTTATTGTCACAAACAGCAGCTGTAAAGCAAGCTATTGTCACAAATAGCATCTGTAAAGCAAGCTACTGCCACAAACAGCAGCCATAAAGCAAGCTACTGTTTCAAAACAGCAGGCACAAAGTCAGCTACTGTCAGGAAACAGCAGTTTGGAGGTGGGTGGGCAGGCATTCTCTCTTATCCACGGTTTTCATTATCCACAGGAAGGCCTGGAATCAATGCCAACGGATAGAGGGGTCCTACTGTATTGATTTTTATCCACCCTGGCAGCCCACTCGTTCTCTGTAGTTCCAGGGGCCACAACCCAGATTCGGATTATGTAAAGGAAATTTCACCATGAAGAAGAACGTGCCAGTTACAGCTGTTCAAGGGTGGAACGGACTCCATTAGAAGGTGGAGGTGTGTCTCTGCTCTAAATAAAGCGTGGACAACTCCCTGTCAGGGATGCTTCAGCTGTGGACTTTCTGCTTTAGTGCAAGTATTGAATGAGATGACCCTTGGGGAACCCTCCCAGTTCTGCTTCCATAATTCTGTGAGTTTACTCTAGTTGGGGAAGCCGCTGGATGTAGGCCTCTAAAATGGATGGGTCTCCCTCTATTATTTGATGGACCAATAGTTATTTGTCTTTTCGTTGTTACATTACTGTGAAACACCTTAGAACAGAGGCAAGTCCGTCTGCTGCAAAGTTCATAATCAGTGCTGCTCCACCTGCTGCCTTTAGGTACGCTACAGCCCAACTCCCACAAGTCCTCTGGCAGCCATGCCCCAAGGCGTAACGCTCCCATGAAGCTGATGAAGGCTAAATCTGTCTAGCTTCTGTGCATGTGCAGAAAATTAGCCTTCATCTGCTACACACAGTACGCCGGGCAGCCTGCAAAAGGAAAGGAAGGGTTCCTGTCGTCCCAACCGCTGGTTCATACCCCAACATTCCGACAGGCAGCTCTACCCAACTGGATCGCCTACAAGAAAAACAATCTGAAAGGAAGACAAAAGTGGCGTGGCACCTTGAAGACGAGCGTCACCTGTCTCGATGGGACCATCCCTTCCTTCAGAGGCCCCTTCCTGAGACCTTTTCTTCTCTTCCAGTTTTGGCTTTGCTGCGGCCACCAAGCCCACCCACCCACCCACCCCACCCCCACCTTCTTGGCGCACTGACCTTTTTGGATGGCAGCTTCTCCGAGTGCTTGGAACGGATACGGGCACAAGGCTGAGGCGAGTGGCCATGAGGAAAGGCACTAGGGGTGGCAAAGGCCAGGAGCTGTGAGGGGGATGGAAGCAACACGGCCTGAGGAGAGGCGCCCTGGGATACAGGCCACCCCTGCCGCCCCTCTGCCTGGTGGATGTTTCAGGTCACCCTCCCGCTGCCCCAGGAGATGCTCATCACTCCCGTCTTTTTGGTTGCCAATGAGTGCAAGGGGATATATGTTTGCCCAGGAGAGGAAACAAGGGATGTTATGAACCTACCCGGCAATTAAGATCCAGCCAGGGGGCCCTCTAGAAAGAGCCATCCCTCAAGGAGGTGAGAGGGATGGCTTGTAGACACAGGGCCTTCTCGGCAGCTGCCCCCAAGCTATGGAATGCCTTCCCGAGTGAGATCCACCTGGCACCGACACTGATGACGTTTCGGCGCCAGGTTAAAAACCTTCCCGTTCCAGAAGTTTTTTTTAGCCGATACAATATCGATTGTGGGTCCTCTGGTGGCAACTTGAGTGTAATGATTTCAGTGCAATGCTTTTATTATTGTTTTAATTTTGTATTGCTCTTTTACGTTTTAACTGTTTTAATCCTTTTGACTGTAAGCCGCCCAGAGACCTTTGGTTGTGGGCGGCATATAAGTCGAAAGAAAGAAAGAAAGGAAGAAAGGAAGAAAGAAAGAAAGAAAGAAAGAAAGAAAGAAAGAAAGAAAGAAAGAAAGAAAGAAAGAAAGAAAGAAAGGAAGGAAGGAAGGAAGGAAGGAAGGAAGGAAGGAAGGAAGGAAGGAAGGAAGGAAGGAAGAAAGTGGGGTCCATCTTTCCTCCCTGCACCCTCACCTGCGGCCGAGCCCGCCCTCACCTCAGTGTACACCGGTGTCGCTTGCCTGCTGTCAACGGGCCTCAGAGACTCCAGGATTTCCAGCCGCCCAAAGGAGGCTTCCCAGCTGAGCCTGTTCAGCTGCCCAGCAGCCTTGTGCTCCCCGCTGAGCTGCACAGCTGCCCCCGTGAGCCTGGGAGAGGGGGAGGAAACACAGATCTTCGTCAGTTGCAAAGCTCAGCGTGACCGATCAGGCACTCAGGAAGGGGAGCCTCGTGGCGCAGTGGTTAAATGCCTGTCCTGCAGGCAAAACTGTGCTCACGACCTGGGTTCAATCCCCGGTAGCAGGCTCAAGGTTCACTCAGCCTTCCATCCTTCCGAGGTCGGTAAAATGAGTACCCAGCTCGCTGGGGGGGGGGCAATGTGTAGCCTGCACACTGTAATTAAAAATTGTAAACCGCCCAGAGACTACTTGTAGTGGTATGGGGCGGTATATAAGCAGAACACTTCCATGGTCAGGCTGCAGACCACGGGAGGGAAACTGCATGTCCTCGACACATCACTGGGACTCCCGGGTCCTACAGACCCCACCCAGTACGGCCTACAGTGACAGGAACAAACAGGGCCAGATTCTCCATCATGTATGTACAGTTGACACTCGAAAAATTAGAACATCGTGCAAAGGAATATTGGTGAATTTGGGGTTTTCGTCAGGTGTACACCATAATCATCACAATTATACCAAAGTAAAGCTTGATATATATCTCTTAGCATATAATGAGTCTATCTCATATATTAGTTTCACCTCTTGAGTTGACTTACTGAAATAAATGAACATGTGCACAATATTCTAATTTTTTGAGTTTCACTTGTAGATGGAAAAGGCACAAATCAGGAGGATCAGAGGGAAGGAGCCAAAGGATTACTTTATTTATTTATGATTTATAGGGCATAGTATCATATTATTTGTCATAATTGTAGAATTGACAAAATATATGTAATGTAGATTTAACAGAGTGAACAGAGAATTTGTAAAATGGAGTCAGTCAAAATGCAGTGTCATGATGTTAGCCACAAGTGCAAGGGCTTAGAAATCACTAGTAGGTTAAAGTGATTTAGCATAGGTGGAATAGTTTAATGACTTCATGGTGTGACAGGATGTGATTTGTTAAAATCATGTCTGATGAGGTCTAAATGTGTATAAAAGAACTGGCTGTAATAATGTTAAATTGGGACTGTTTATGGTGAGAAACAGTACCCCATACTCTGTTGATTTGTATATATGTTATTGCTTGGAGTTATGCTGTTGTTATGCTTATCTGCTGTATATCTGCTGTATATATTCAATATAAGAATTTTATTCTAAGTCATGTTTTCAACGTCTCTCCGTTTCTAAGTTCTGATAATACTTATAACAATTATCTACACTTTATCTACATGATACATTCAAGCTGTAAAAGGGGGTGGGGAGTGCTAATGTAGCACTTTTTTTCAATTTTTGAAAAAATGTGTTGTTTTTTTCACAAAAAACAACAACAGAAAAGATGTCCCCCCCAAGCTTCAAAATTTCTGGAAACATTCCATCTCTTGCTGTGCCCCACCAGACTCGAGAGTTTGTGATGTTGTTTATAAGACAAAATGTGGCAACATGTTAAATTCGCAGCTGGGGAGAAGTCTGCTTCCAGAGGTGTAACTAGGCTACTTTCAGTAAGGAATCTTGAGACACAATTTCTTGAACACTGTATATACTGTACCACTGTTGGAGAACTGATGGCACAGGTGCCAAAGGTGGCCCTCGGAGCCCTTTCTGTGGGCACCCGACATCACCCCTTCACAGCCACCTGTATTCAGGTTAAATGGCTGCATTGGCACTTTGCAAAAAATTAGTGGGTTTTGAATCACAGCTTGGGCACTCGGTCTCTAAAAGGTTCGCCATCACTGGTATATACAGTGGTGACTCAACTTATGAATTTAATCCGTTCTGAATGCATGCTCTTATGTCAAACTACTCTTAAGTCGGGGTACCTATCTAAAACATTGAAAAAATAAGTTAAAAATAAAAAAATTTGTAAGTCGAGCAGACCATATCTAAAATTTGTAAGGCGGCAGTTAAAATGCCAACAATTTTCTGCTCTTAAGTCGAGCTGCTCTTAAGTTGCTCTTAAGTCGGGGTACCACTGTACTGCATCAATAACTGACACAGGCCCGTCAGTTATAAACTTTTGTGATGGCTGCTATTTTAAATGCTGATAAAAAATGTTCTGCTTATATACCGCCTATACCACTTCAAGTAGTTCTGTTTTTATACTGCTGGTTGGATTTTTCAATACATATATAGCTGATATTGTTTCCCCCTTTATACTCCTCATGGAAAGAGTCTGTTAACTTGGAAAACCAACAGAAAAGAAAAGCAATTAATTTCTTGTTAGTCGCAGGTTTCAATAGGTTTCAACTGTTTAACTGAAAGAAGTTTAGTTTGTTTTAAAATTACACGTGCGGCTTTTATTTGGGTGGGTTTTTTTTTTTTTGTATTTTCGTCTTCTGCCCCACAGTAGCCCCCCCCCCAAAAAAAGTTGAAGAGAAACTTGCGGAACAACATTTTAAAAGGACGTAAAGCGGCTGATGTGGTTTAATGCTAAAAACAGTTTTAAGTATACAAAGAACGTTTTTGCAAAACGAGCCAGAAAGAGTCGGAGGAGTTTGGGGGGGGGGGGTTGGTTCTCCCTGCTCCCTACCTGACGTGGCTCTGGGGGCAGGCTCGCTCAAAGCACTGGCGCAAAGGCTGGAAATCCCGTTCTGCAAAAGCTGAATCCTTCAGGCCTCCCAGCTGGGAGAAGAAACGCTGAGCCAGAGGGTGGTCGGGGGCAGCCGGGAGGCAGGTTCCGAGGACTGGTGCAAGAGGGTCAGGGTAAGCCCTCCGATGGTCAAACGCAGCAGCGCCTCGGGGTGCAGGTTGTCAAGAGAGGGCGGCGGAGGCTGGCTGGCCTTACCTGAGACAGGAAAGAAGAGGAAGGTGGCCCATACGCTGTGGACTGCCTGTCGTCAGTCTCTTTCCCCTTCTCCTCCTCACTGACCTCAACGCTAGAGATACCAGGGATTGATCCTGGCACCTTTCACAAAGCTGGCCCCTCTGCTACCAAGCAAAGCCCTCTCCCACTAAGAGCACCACAGTCTGGTCGAGAGCTTTTCCATCCTCTGGACATGGGTTAGGACACAAGACTGGCACAGGGTGGGGATGGAACCCTGGGGCACCCCCTCCTATCCCTCTCCCACCACCACCACCCTCCCTCCCTCCCTTTCTCTTCTCCTCTTCCTTGCCTCCCTCATTTCTAACATTTCCCCCCGCAATTCTCCTTTAAAAGGATCTAAGATAAGACTTTATTGTCATTGTCCTAGACAGAACAACGAACGTGAAAGAAGAATGAAATTGAAAGATCGACATCAGAAACATCCATACAGAAGAATATACCGCAAACATACCCCGCCCTGCATTGATACAGAAACTCCCTAAAAAACCAACATTTCCCTGCATTCAAAGCCCTAACCGCTTTCGGATAAAAGCTATTTCTCAAGCGGCTGGTTCTCGTCTAAGGTGGCATACATTGTTTAAAGCTAAAAACAGCAAGTATACAAAATACTGTACTAAAAAGGATCAAGCAAATGTCACACACTATGTGTGTGTGTGTGTGTGTGTGTGTGTGTGTGTGTGTGTGTGTGTGTGTGTGTGTGTGTGTTGTAACATCAAAAACATATCCAAAGCGGTGCCGGTGCCCGAAAAGAAAGGCAGCCTGTTTTACACTGTCGTATTCTATTCAGCTGAGATGGCAAAGAGCAGCCTTCCCCAACTGGGTACCCTCCAGAGGGGCTTAAGTACAACTCCACCTTCATAGGTGGTCTGTGTTTTGCCACCTCCCTTGCAGCTCTTCTAGGCAGACAGCAGGGCTTTCTGCCGCCTTGGATTCTCCTGATTCCCCCACATTCTCCACCTGACAGACAGCCAAGACCTCCTTACTTGGAATCTTGCCGAGGCAAGGCAGAGCAGCAGCAAAGGGGGAGCACCCAAAACGCCTGGGACTACTCAGGATCAGCTGTAGGGAGAGGGAAAAGGGTGAGGATGGAGCAAAGCATCTCTAGAAGAGACACCCAGAAGACCGGCAAGATGTGTCCCACAAGCTGGATCCACCCTGATGACTTCTAGGGGTATTTCTGCTCTCCCCTATCCGCTGTCACTGCTTGTACATGCTAAAATTTCAGGGCATCTTTGGGAGGCAACCATCTGCACTGCCATTTCCCGGGTGCCACGCAGCGGAGGGAGCTCCCGCTGTTCACCCCAGCTCCTGCCAACCTAGCAGTTCGAAAGCAGGTCAATGCAAGTAGATAAATAGGTACCACCATAAAAAGCGGGAAGGTAAAACAGTGTTTCTTTGCAGCCATGCCGGCCTCATGGCCACGGACTTGCACCACACTGACTCTTTCGGCGTGACTACGGAGATGAATCGGACACGACTAGCACACGCGTGTGTAGGGAACCTTACCTTTTTTACTGTTGTATTTATAACGTATGGAAAGTGTCAAGGAGTTCAAAAGACTGCAGTTGCATCCTGGGAAGTCAACTGTTCTGGATGCCCCGTGCCCACCTGGGCCGCTTCTGCAGGCCCACTGAGTGAGAACCGCTGCCCCGGACCACCCAATGCAAAGTGTGGGGGCCCCTGGGCAGAAGCCCAGCACTAAGGCCTCTGAGCACGCCAGGGTTCTTCTCCCCCCCAACCCTCCCCATGGTTAGGCTCTTACCCCCGGCACCAAATGACTGGTGCTGACATCGCTGTGGGTGGAGGACTCGAGGTCAGCGTCGGACAGTTCACCGACGGAGCGCACAGAGGTCACACTGCTCGACATGCGCGCCATGGAGAAGAACATCTCTGAAAGGCAATGGCAGACTTGGTTAGGGGAGGCAGGCGTCCGCCACCTCTGACCATTTGGGGGGGGTTAGGCACGGTGGGATGTTTTGTTGAGTGTTTATTTTAAAAAAACATAAATTAAATATTGTGAATAACCTTGACTTACCTGTTCCTTACTAGATGGCACTACATAAGTGTTTGGGGAGTGACAATACAGGTGAGGCAATCAAGCTGCGGTTCTATGCTGCCCTCGGGGCCAATGGAGCAGCCAAAAGTAGGCAATGGAGCAGCCAAAAGTGTATTTAAGGCTCTGGTATTACACCTCACTGAATCCGGTTTAGATTCAGTCACACCAACGTGCTAGCTCTGCCGGGGCTGTTTGCTTGTTGTGTGTTATTCGGCCGACTATTTATGCGGTATACTTGTTAAAGTTGAGGGCTATACTTTACTAGTAGTATACACTGAAGTTTAAGTTACAGTTCTGGGTCCTTTCGTTGTGTTGTGAAAGGGACTGCTGAGTAGAAGCAGGTCTAGAACTGTTTTTAAGTTGTTTACATAGAGCTGAGTATCAAACCATTGTGAATTTCTGTTTAATGTATAAATTCTTTTTGTCCAACAATCAAAATACTCCATTTTACTACAGAATTGAGTGGGTCTATGTTATTTCATTATATTCGTTCTCTTTACATTGTTTACCTTTCTTCATGGAAGATGGCCATTCGCTGTAAGCTTTGTTGTTAAGGTTGGATTTTTCTTAATTATTAATGTACCTATCCTAACAGTTTTTACCTGGAACACTGAGAAAGCAGAGGAAGCCCTTTCTGCCTCGGGAGATTCCTGAAGGGATGGGAACTAGACCAGGAAAGAGATAACCAGAGGGCTAGAAACCCTGACAGGCTCTTCCGGGACACCATGATGCCTCCTTTCCATGGGGGAGGGGGGCTCTCTTTAAACACCATGGGCTGCTCAGAAGGAAGGGGCCCGCTCTTGCCTCACCCATGAGATCTGATCCAAAGTTCCCCAGGCTCATTTCACGGCCTCAACTCTGCTGGGTGCCTGCACAGCCCAAGTTTTTTCAACATGGAAGGTGAATTGGTACTGTTGGAATCACACCCAGGAGTTTTTTAAATTGACATTTTTTTAAAAATTGTCATTTTTAATGACATCCCACCTCTGCCCTGCTGAGGTTTATGCTTTGTTTTGCCACCTTCATGGAAAGCGCAGAGGATTTTAATGGTTTTTAAAAATCACCCGTTCCAGAGCCTTAGAATCACAGGATCATCGTAAGGTTGGAAGGGACCTCGCAGGTCTTCTAGTCTAACCCCCTGCCCATGGTAGGAGACCTCATACCATCCCGGACAGATGGCTGACCAATCTTTTCTTGAAAACCTCCAGCAATGAGGCACCCATAACATTGGGAGGCAAGCTATTCCACCATTTAATGGCTCACACTGTCAGGAAATGTCTCCTTATTTCCAGGCTGGCTCTCCCTCTGATGAGTTTCCATCCATTGGTTCTTGTCATACCATCATGTGCAACTGAGAATAAATCAATGCCCTCTTCCCCCTGGCAACCCTTCAGGGATTGGAAGGCTGGTATCATGCCTGCCCTCCATCTTCTCTTCATCAGGCTAAACGTGCCTATTTCTTTTAATCATTCTTCATACGATTTAGCCTCCAGTACCCTTATCATCTTGGTTGCTCTTCTCTGAAACTTTTCTAGGGCCTCTGTGTCTTACTTGTGTTGTGGTGACCAGAACTGGACACAGTACAGTGGAACCTTGACTTACATCATTAATCCATTCAGGAGGTCTAGACTTAAGTCAAACATGACTTAAGTCAAACAAACTTTTCCCATAGAAAGTAATGGGAAAGCGGATTAATCCGTTCCAGATGATGAAAAAGACCCCCAAAAACAGCAATTTAACACAAATTTGACTGGGATAGGAGATTCCTTCCGGGGATGTAAATGAAATGTCTCTTCAAAGAGAGGAGGAGGAGGCAGTGGAATTATAGTCCACAAATTACATGCCTCCACTTTTTAATGTTCATAGCAACAATGTCTAACATTTAAGTTTTACTGATTTTTAACCTGACGTTCCAAGTTCTGAACAACTCTATGCTTACCATTAGAGTCCCACAACTGTACAGCTCCCCAACTAAAATGCTTCCATTGTGGACCAGACTTCTGCAGCCAGGTTTTTTACAAGACTAAGCTGTCTAACCAGCGAGGCCAGCCCCGAAGCTCTCCGGCCCTTCTTCTCCTCCGGCAGCAGCGGCGGCCGGTGAGGCCGAGGACAGCTCCAGGTGCTCTGAGCTGGCTCGCCGAAGCCGCCGCCGCCGGGGGAGGCAGATGCTGGGTCGTGGCTGCCGCCCGATTCCGTGTGCCTTGCGCCGGGGCTCTGGTGTGCGACTCAAGTCAAACAGGCCCCTTCTTGATGCAAGTCAAATATGATGCAAGTCAAGCAGCATGTAAGTCAAGGTTCCACTGTATTCCAAATGTGGCTTCACTAGGACAGTTTAGAGTGGTGCTATCCCTTCCTGTGATCTCGATGCTACCCCCTTCCTGATGCAACCTAGGACTGTGTTTGCTTTTTTGGCAGATGCAGCACACTGCTGCCTCGTCCTTAGATGGTGGTTCACCACCAGGACACCTAAATCCCTCTCACAGGTCCAACTGTTGAGCCAGGTACCACCTGTCCTGTACCTGTGCCTCTGGTTTCTCCTGCCTAAGTGCGGGACCTCACTTTTGCCGCCCCTGAACTGCATCTTATTGGACCAAGGCCCAACGCTCAAGTCTGTCAAGATCCTTCTGAATATTGAGTCTACCTTCCAAAGTCTTGGCAACCCCCCCCCCCAGCTTTGTGTCATCTGCAGATCTGATGAGTTCTCCGTCAATTCCCCCCGCCCCATCAAGGTCGTTTATGAAGATGCTGAAGAGCACCGGGCCAAGACAGAACCTTGAGGGACCCCACGGCACGCTTCCCTCCACATAGGCGTGATTCCATTGAAGGACCACACGTTGAGTGTGATCCGTCAGCCAGCTGCAAATCCATCTGCAAATCCTTGCCCAATAATTGATTATTTTTTTGTGTGTGACTGGCCAGCAATTATCCAGTATAACAAAGTTCAGTAACTGGATCCTTCGGGCAGGCTGAAACCCTCCCTTGTTTTAAGAGCAGCATTCACCACTATGACCCACTTGGCCAGCCCCTGGCCCCTTAATTTCTTTGAGTCAGGAAGGGAAACGTGCAGGTTCAAACTCTTTTGGCCATTCGAGTGGCCTAGCCAACGAGAGCCCCCTCCCCTAAACCTGCCTGAAACTCCTTCACATCCCAGCAGTCACCTCCGTTCTCCAGTCCCGCGCAGGTCCCCACGCCTTCCAGATGTGTGGCAGCAGCCCCCAAGCCCGAATGCAGCTGCTGGCTGAGGTCTTGCTCAATCAATTTCAAGTCCTCGGAATCAAGGGGGCGATTCTTGCTTAGCTGTTCTTTCGGAATACTGGGTTCTTCGGAGGGGCAGAAACAGCAAATTAATGAGGAAAAAAGCTCAGACTGGAAACAGAGTCTGGGGGGGGCACTGGTCCCAACATCTTCACCTGGGGTACCTCCAGATGTGCTTGAAGATGCTCCCCATAAACCCAGAGCCAAAATAACACAGGGCATGAGTCAAGTGGATAGAGGGATGCTCTTCTCCCTCTCACAAAATACCAGAACTAGGATGACATCCACTCAAACTGAGGGGTGGGATAGTGAGAACTGACAAACAATTTTTTTTTACCCAGCATGTTGTTAAGTCTGTGGAACTCCCTGCCACAGGAGGTGGTGATGGCATCTGGCCTAGATGCCTTCAAAAGGGGACTGGACAGATTCCTGGAGGAAAAGTCCATCACACGTTACAAACCATGGTGAGTAATCTCCAGGCTTAAAACTGGGGTACTTCAAGGGACAGATGCAGGGGAGTGGGTATCAGGAGACAGAGATCTAATCTCGTGCGCTCCCAGATGCATCTGGTTTGGCCACTGTGAGATACAGGAAGCTGGACTAGATGGGCCTTTGGCCTGATCCAGCATGGCTCTTCTTATGTTCTTATTTAGGAGAGATGCCTGACACAGGCCCAGGATGGATAGGTTTATCACAAGTAGTAGTGTCCTTAGTAAACCAAATTTTAATTTATTTATTTATTTATTTATTTATTATTTTAGACTTGTATACCACACCATCTGGCAACAAAGGCCACTCTGGGTGGTTTACAGTGTTAAACAAACAGATACAACCATTAAACATAATAATATATTAAAAATCTACAGTACAATAGGAAATTAGATTATGACCTATGTGTTAATGGCAGAGGCACCTGCTTTGCATGTCCTGGGCAGAATCCTGGACATTTCTGTGGGGGGAAATGAGGCAGTAGAAATGGAAGCAGGCATTAAAGTTTTGCCCAGGGGTCCTGGGAGATCCAGATTAAAGTCTCCGAGTACATTGAATAGCTGTAGGTGGGTCCCTCTTACTTTGTCAAAACAACCTGAGGCATACATCTCTGTGCCTAAGACAGTGGTTCCCAACCTGGGGGTTGGGATCCCTTTGGGGGGGTTGAACGACCATTTCACAGGGGTCGTCATGAGCCAGTGAAGAAAACGGCACAAACAGCTTGGGTCTGGAGGAGGGGAGGGAGGAAGAGGGGAAAAGAGTGAGTTACAGCTTGATAGGTTGGAGGGGGGTGTCAGTCAACAGCACCGGAGGCTGTGATTGGCTGAGGGTGCCTGTGGGACATGTTCAAACGTCGGCCCTCCAGCTGTTTTGGACTGCAATTCCCACAATCCTTTGCCACTGGCCATCTAAGCTTAGAATTCTGGGAGTTGTGGTCTAAAACATCAGGAGGGCCAAAGTTTGGACATGCCTTTGCGAGGGAAGTTCTCTATGGCACCTCCAGCATAGTGGCCTTCCAAAGGGGGTTCGTGGCCTCTTCCAAGCAGGGCAAGGGGAATCACCACCACAGGAGGAACTGTATTAAAGGATCGCGGCATTCGGGAGGGTGGGAACCACTGGCCTAAGAGATCCTAAGGGGGTGGGGAATCTAGTGCCCCCCCCAACTTGGCAGAGCTCACCTGAGAGGTTCAGGGAGGTCAGAAGGTCTAGCAAATGAAAGATCTGATTAGGGGCCAGCAAGAGATGCAGCGATCCCATCTTGCCATCGAGCTCCAGCTGTGGAGAGGGGGGAGAGAACGTTTAGAGAAAGGAAAAGCCCTGGCTGGCCCCCAACAGGCAACAGAAGCAACATGGGAAAGGAAGGTGGGGAGGCAGGGGCAGAGGAGCGTAAGCCTCTTATCTCCCCCCCACACACACACGGCCACACCTGTCAACTGGTTCTGTACTCCTACTTCCCAGCCTTTACCATGGACCACACGTCACCTGCTCTGGAGATGACCACCCTTCTCCCCAAAACATTCACCTAGCACTCGGAAACTGCTGATCCAAAAAAACATCCTCTAGCTGCCACCACGTGGCTCAACTCCCAGAGGCGGCCTCAGGCCTTTCTAAAGGAGCCAGAAGGGCCTTGTGGTCCAAGAGAAAGACTCCCGCCGGAGGCAGACCGTTCAATGTACGGGAAACATTTAGCAAAGGGAAGCAGGGGGTCTAGGGACAACTCGGGACTTGCAAAAAGGGCTCTTGTTATGAGGGGCACCGTTTCCATCTTGGCTGTTGGATCAGACCAAAGGCTGCCTAGGGCAGGACGTCGTCCTTCCACAGCTGTCACCTCGACGACAAGTCCAAGGGCACAGCACAAGAGTGAAAGCCCCCCCCCAGGATGGAGGGTGCATCATTGGCTTCTAATGGCCCAAGAGCAGGTGGAGGGGCATCCTCCAGAGGTCGAAGGTCCACAAATGCCTATCTTTGGAGGGGGAGGGGGACACCAGCAATCTCTGCCCCAAAAGGTAGTTTTTTTAATTTGCAAAAGAATGTGGAATGTAAGATGAAGAAGCTCCCCTTTGTTTTCTAGTGTCTCGCCCTGTTAGACAGACAGACAGACAGACAGACAGACAGAAAGAGAAAGAGAAAGAGAAAGAGAGAGAGAGAGAGAGGATGGAAGGAAGGAAGGAAGGAAGGAAGGAAGGTAGTGAATTGACTAGAATAGATAGATAGATAGATAGATAGATAGATAGATAGATAGATAGATAGATAGATAGATAGATAGATAGATAGATAAATAGATAAATAGAATACCATGGATAAATTCCTTTCGCCAGTCTTTAAGGGTACCATGGAAGTTAATCAACTAATTTTTTAAAAAATGTCCCCGGTGTTCCCGGGCTCTGGGGGAAGAAACAGTCGGGTCAGCACTTATACCCCTCATGCTTCCCACTCCATCCCCTTCACAGACTCCGTCCAGTTGCCCTAAAAGGCAGCCAGTCCTAGAATCATGAAGTTGGAAGGGGAGGGGCATCTGCAAGGCCATCCTGTCTAACCCTCTGCTCAACGCAGGAATGCAAATCAAAGGGTCTCTGCCAGGCGGCTGAATACATTTTGCTTGAATGCCTCCCATGATAAACTGAATTGCCTCAAAGGTACCTAATCCCTTTTCAAAAGGCTACACGGAGCCCTGTGGCGCAGGGGTTAAATGCCTGTCCTGCAGATAAAACTGTGCTCACGACCTGGGGTTCCATCCCAGGTAGCCGGCTCAAGGTTGACTCAGCCTTCCATCCTTCTGCGGTCGGTAAAATGAGTACCCAGCTTGCTGGGGGAGGGGGGCAATGTGTAGCCTGCATGACTGTAATTAAAAACTGTAAACCGCCCAGAGACTACTTGAAGTGGTATGGGGAGGTATATAAGCAGAACAGATGCCTAGATGCCCTAAGCACATCCGATCTCGCCTGATTTCGGAAGCTAAGCAGGGTCGGCCCTGGTTAGTACTTGGATGGGAGACCACCAAGGAATACCAGATTTTAATTACTGTTATTAAAAACTGTAAACCACCCAGAGACTACTTGAAGTGGCATGGGGCAGGATAAAAGCACAACAGACTTTAAAAGGCCCAAAGACAAGGGGGAAATGATTTTGGGGACCACTAGTGCCAGAATCCCCCAGCCAGCACAGCTGAAAAGTAACTTCTCCAGGTTCTGCTCCCGCAAGAGATCTTGATCTCTCAGACGAAGCTTTCTAAACACAAACGGAGAGGTGCAGCCACCTGCCCCTGCTTAGATGGGACAGCCAGTGTGGCACAGCATCAGGGGTGTAGTGTAGCACCCTTTAAGGCTCACCTGATGCCCTTTGACTCTTACGCCCATCATCCTCACCCCAGTATGGGTTATCGCCTATAGGAACTGCAGCGCAACGACGTTTGGAAGACCACAATCTGGCCACCCCTGCTGTGGGGTTAGCAGGCTGAACAAAGGCTGAGTTGCTTTCGGGTTCAAATCCCGCAAATTTCTGGGTGAGCCAGGCAGCGGACGGTCCTTGCAGAGGAGTTTTGCAAAAGAACACGGCAAGCTGGCCTGAGCTCTTTGGAGGAAAGACTGACCGACCCACCGACCGACCGACCGACTGCCATAGCACCCATCTAGCCCCCAAGGCCACTCTGGGGAGCCGAGCGAATCAAGCGACTGCCTCGGTCTAACTGACCTTGGGTCCCGGAAAAGCCTCGTTCTGCTTCAACTTGATTCTCATCTCCGTGTAGCCAGAGCAGCTGCCAATCTGAAGCAAAGGGGAGGCCTCCTTTTCTTGGCAGGTAGATAGCTCAGCTTCTTCCTGGGTTAGCGGGAGAAGATCAGGGCATTTCTAAACAGAGTGAGCCTACCTCCCCCCCCCCGGCAAGGTTCCATGTGGTTCCTGAAACTCATTCTCCCCCCAAATATGCAGGAGCCACCCACAAGCTAGCCCTCTCTGAATGAGCCAGGCCTTAACTCCCACCCCTCCCAGCTGGGCACACTGAAGATGGATCAACCTGGAAGGCCCCGATTTTGAAGGGTTGGGAGTGGAGGATCTGGCCCTGAGTGTCACATCCGTGTGGATATACCTTTGGGACAGGGGACGGCGCAGCGCCGTTCCCCTCGGAGAAATCCTCATAGTAGAGCTGGAGACCGCTCAGTTGCAGGATCTTGTGCACAAACGGCGGAGGCTGGTGGATGTCAACCGGAAGGGCCTGCTTGGGGTCCTTCACCGCTTCATCACAGTAGTCCAACCTGTGGAAGAAGAAAGGCATGGGGGCAAGATGGCCCAAGACAGCCACGAGAGTTAAGAGCCGAGGAGCAAGGGTGCTGGAAGCAAAGGAGCCAACCCTCCTGTGTTGACTGACTAAACTCCCCTTCTCAGGCACAATAAGCACCATCATAAACCTGTTCTCCAGGAGGGCTGTATCTCTTGAGCAGAGAACTTCTGGCCCTCTAGGCCATTGGTGGTGAACCTTCGGCACTCCAGATGTCTTGGACCACAACTCCCGCAGTCTTTTGCCATTGGCAATACAGGCGTGGAACTATGGGAGTCGTGGTCCAAATTATCTGGAGTGCCAAAGGTTTGCCACCACTCCTCTAGACCATCGGTGGCAAACCTTTAGCACTCCAGAAGTTTTGGACCACAACTCCCGGAATTCCAAGCCTGTGTTGTCCATGACAAAGGGCTGTGGGAGTTGTGGTCCAAAACATCTGGAGTGCCAAAGGTTCACCACCACTGCTCTAGACAGTGTGGGACTGCCAACTCCCAGCAGCCTGGTACACAACTTGGGAATTTAATAAAGCCATTCCGGTAAGAGAAAATGCTACCTTTTAATATGCACCTCGAGGGCCACACTGGCCTGCCCTCCGCTGGACTCATGTTCGACACGTATCACAGTGTCCAGAAAGGTCACTTGGATCCTCCGAAGAACTAGGAGAGAGACAGGAATGCCACAGATCATGGAGCTGCTCGGTAGAGCAGAACAGAGGTACAGCCTCGCTGGAACAAGCCACAGCCCATCCAGTCCAGCATTCTGTCTCACACAGCGGCTCACCCTTTGCTTCAGGGTATTCCCAAGCAGATGGCTTCAATTGCTTAAAATTCCCTGCAAATGCCATTGAGAGATATCCTGACTCTTTCTCCAACCCGGAGATTGGCCTTAAGACATCCATCACAATAGCCGTTGATACCCTTCTTCTCCGTGAACTTGTACAATCCTTTCTTAAAGCGGTCAAGGCTGACAGCTGTCACCACTCCTTCTGGCAGGGAGTTCCACAGACCAGGGATCCTCTGGGTGAAAAAGTACTTTCTCTTGTTTGTTTGAGATCTAGCATCCAAAGGTTGCATGTACTTCAAGAGCCATCCCGAATCTATCCAGTCATCAATACAAGAAAAAAGTGTACAGTAGGGAGAGGAACCCCCCCCAATAATATACTGGGAGGGGTGTGACCATTACTTACAGAGAAAAAATGCAAAACAAGGTTAATTCTCAGCGCAAGAGGAGCTTCTGCCCCCTCCTCCTTCCTAACCAAGGGAATATCATCAGCATTCCTAATTTGCAGAAAATGCAGGACAATCTCATTTCTTGTCAATTTTGCTCCGGGGGGGGGGGCAGCTTATTAGGGAAGGTGGCTGCAGTCCGAAGGCTGCTATGGTCATTAGGGCGAAGTACCGTGTGAACACAGGATGTCTGCAGAATAAAACAGCAATCAAAGAATGCAAAACAGAAACGGCAGTCAAGAGGCAAGTAGCACGGCACTGGTTTTTTTGCAACCACAGCCTGAGTCGCTCTTGGGATGCACCGAAACTGAGAAGGATGCATCGTTTCCCTTATGGTTGACGGTGGAAATCCCAAATGGCTTTAGGGGGAAAGGAGGAAGGAGAAAAAACACGCTACAGAAGGAGAGATCCTCTGCCTTCTTAGATATCTACGGGAATCATAGTAACTGGCAGAGAAGTCAAGACATCCTGTTGCCTCAGGTTATGGCTGACCTCTTCCTTCATGTAACTGGTGAATGGAAGGAAGCATGTCTGAAGCATCCCTGAGAAAACAGGCAGTAATCCTATGAGCAGGAAGGATCTTTGAACCGTTGGAGATCATAAGTGGAACAGGAGCCAACAGCTCGATGTGGCTGCAGAAAAGGCTAATAATATTTTAGGCGGCATTAACAGAAACGTAGCTTCCAAATCTGTACCTAGGAGGTACTCGTCCTCCTCTGTTCAGCTCCAGTTAGACCTCATCTTGAATACTGTGTCCATTTCTGGATGCTTCACTTTAAGAAGGATAATGACAAGTTGAAACGTGTTCAGAGGAAAGCAACAAGGAGGTTCAGGGGATTGGAAACCATGCCCTATGAGGAAAGACAGAAAGAACTGGGTATGTTTAGCCTTTAGAAGAGAAGACTGAGGGGGAGATAATAAAGCACTCTTCAAATACTTGAAAAGTAGTCCTAAAGAGGAGGGTCTGTGAAGATTCTCAGTCATCCAGGTGAGTTTATCTGGAAGTTGAGTCATGGCTAATGGACTGCTTTTTCTTGAGAGACAGAAACATTTCGCTGCTCATCCAAAGAGCTTCATCAGTTTGAATACAGCGAGTGCGAGTCCTCCATCTTATAGTCAGCTTTGACCTCTTGTCACAGAGGGGGGGTAGGATCAGTCACCCCAGAGGGCAAGATGCATAATAACAGGCTCAAGTTACAGGAAGCAGGATTTTGGTTGAATATCAAGAAACAATGCTAGAACAGGATGACAATGGAAACAATTATCTCAGGTAATTTGATTTGGACTCCTGCCTGGGCTCAAAATTCTTATAGGCTGCGTCCAACTCCAATATTCTCCAACACAGAAGTTTCAGAGAGGGTAGCCATGTTAGTCCTTTCAAGGACTGCAGGCCAAAATCAAAGAACAAAGCAAAACAAAAGACACAAAACATGTGACACCTTTAAGACTAACTTTCCTATTTTAATGTAACCTTTTGTGGCCATGCTATATGTCTCAAGAAGTGGATGTGTCCATGAAATGTTACATTAAAATACAAACGTTAGTTTTAAAGGTGCCACATGTTTTGTGTCTTTTCTTTTGTTCTTTGATTCTTGCCTGCCCTTCTCCAACATAGGCTTCAGCAAACAAACAACAAATATTATTGACGTTAAAAAAACACACACTGGAGGAATAACATGTCCAGGAAGTCCCTTTTCAGCTCTAAAACAAGACATCCTGCTCCTCTTTCCATTATTTTAGCCCAAATCTGGTTTGTAAAAGATGAAGGAAGCAATTTGTTTTGTCTCCGTTTGTTTTTAACCTTCTGGTTACTTCTTGTCTGGCCTAGAAGGGCTTTAGGTGTGAATTAAGAGGCTTGACAATGGATCCCAAGAGAGTGGCCAGGCTTGCTGCGAACAAGCAGCTGTGTGCCTGCTATCCCCCTCCAAGGATGCAGCATCCCCTTGCCGAAGGGCAGGGCCGGGCAGGGGTTAACAAACGCCACCGTGCAAATAAAGCCACTCTATCCCTACTTACCCCCCCCACACACACACACTGCCACTCACCAGTTTCTATAGTTTGGGCAAACATTTCGAGGCCCTCCAGGGGCTGGGGAGTGTCCGAGGGCTCTTCCGCCGCCTGCTCCTTCAGGCACTCCTGGGCCAGCTGCATGCTGGTGGTCATGCACGAAGCCCAGCTTTGCGACTCGGAGCCCGAGGCAGCTGCAGAAGCACAGGAGGAGGAGGAGGAGGAGGAGGAGGAGGAAGAAAGGGTCACTGAGGCACGACGGGTCGGGTCGGGCAAGAAAGAGGCGCAGAGGCTCAAGCCAAATAGGAAAGTTGCCTAAGGGACAGGCTTAACGTAGGATTTGGTGAGGCGATCCCTTCTGCCTACCACTACCACCACCACCACCACCACCACCACCACGGCTGCCCAGAGAGGCCCAAATCAATACAAAAAACTCTGCAGAGCAGAGTATTTCAACAGAGGGCTCCCGGGGGGGGGGGGGGTTGTCCTCAAAGACAAGAAAGAGGGGGAGGGGGCCAGAGTGAGAAATCGCATCTGGCACAAGACTCCTTTCCAACACAGGCTCGGCGCCGAGGACTCTGGAAATAGCTGATCCTTTGTCGAGCTGGAAGCAGCTCGGCCCTCCAGACGTTACGGACCTCGACTCCCACAGTCCTTTGTCACTGGCAATGCAGGCTTGGAATTATGGGAGTTGTGGTCCAAAAACATCAGGAAGGACGAAGTCTGGACATGCCTGGTAGGCGATGTGAGGCTACTGCTGCCCCTGAAGCACGCCCGGTGGCACCAGCATCATCACATTTGTGAGGCAGGGGGAGGCAGCTCCCCACCCCCCCAACCCCACTAGGTGAATGGAGGAGAGAGGCTGTTTTGTTTTCCCACCTCAGGTGGTGGGTAAATCTTAGAGGCACTGGAGCTGCATTCAGATGACTCGGACGGTCCTCCCATCTAGTTTAGCCAAGTTTAAATTAGTTAGACTTACACGGACTGGACTTCAGCTTCAGAAGACCCAGGCAACACAAGATACAATTAGACATTTTAGAAGCTACCATCAGATGACATCTGACAACCCATCTGTGGGAATCAGTGGATCCCAACTTTGGGTCTCCAGATTTTCTTGCACTACTACTCCCTAAAAACCTGGCCAGTACATCTGGGGATCAAGGCGTTGTGGAGTTACAACCCAAGAAACTCCCAGAGTGGCCTTTGCTGCTAGATGGTGCGCTATATAAATCTAATAAATATATACTATTTGGAGACCCAAGGCTGGGATCCCCCATCTTGGTAGCAGCTCTACAGAATTTAAAGCAGTGGTTCTCAACCTGTGGGTCCTCAGATGTTCCTGGACTGCAACTCCCAGAAATCCTGGCCAACTCAGCTAGTGATGAAGGCTTCTGGGAGTTGCAGTCCAGGAACATCTTGGGACCCCACAGGTTGAGAACCACTGATTTAGAGAAAGGCCTTTTCCCCAGCCCGGTCAAAAGATGCCAGGACAGAACTTGGACCTTCTTGTATTCAATGCTAGCGCTTGATGTCTGAGAAATAGACTCCTACTGTGAACGTGGAAGCAATTCACACAGTTTGCTATTAAGGCTATTGGTGTCCACAAAAGCAGAAGCAAAAATTCAATCTGCCGAAGCTGAACACTCCTGCCTGGTTGTCCTTTCCCTTTCTTTTTAAAAACCAGGAAGGAGGAAGCCCAGCTGCCCCAGCGACCCCACTCAACACCCGGACAATACGGCCACCGTTCTTGCACTCACCATTCCGATATTTCGGCCGGCACGTGATCTGCAGGCCACTCACTTCCACAGTGCAGTTCTCGGTCACTAAGGCCGACCAAGGGATGGCGACGGCAATGCTGTCAATGAAGCCATCGATGATTTCCAGGGGGGCTCCGACCGATTCCAGAAATTCATTCACAGACTGTAAGGGCAAAGAGACAGTGCAGGGGGTCAGTTGGGGAGGAGCAGAAAACAGGGAACACCACCCCAGTATCAATTGGGTTTGGAAGGCAGTCCTCTGAGATACACTTTGGTGGTCGGAGGGACGGAAGGGGAGACCGTCGTGCTGCAGTAGCGGATCAACGAGACACCCATAAAGTCCACCCACCAAACGGTAAAAATCATCTCTATTCCCATGTATGGCAACCGATATGCCCTCTAAGTTTCATTCCTGCTGCACAGGGCTGTTTTCCATGCATGTAAGGCACGGACGTGAAATGCTCCCCCACCCCCACCCCGGTATAGGCTGTGTCCATAGGACAAACAGTCATAATGTGTGCGCAGGGATGGGAAAGATCCACAGGAGGGGAAGGGAGGTGTATGTGCACATGTACCTTGGAAGGAACCTTGATTTTACAACCTTCCCATCCTGCTGCTACCAAGATGTGCACTGTGTACCATCAAGTAAGAACTGCATTTTAAAAACCCCTAATTAACTTTTCAGGATCAGTGAAACATTGGTTTTATGAGTCCTTTAAATATAAACCCTTCTTGAGTTTCCCTAGCCCAGTGGGGATTCAAACCTAGGTCTCCCGCGTCCACCTCTCTACCCACTACGTCCCACTGGTTATCTCCAGCTAGGTCTCCCATAATAGCCCTCCCCAGTTGAAGGTTTAAGGATGCTCAAGCAAATAAGGAGATGGTAAAAGGAAATTTCACTCTGCATTTCACTCTGGTGATGCGCTACAGTACAGAGAGGCCAGAGCTAAGTTGAAAAGGGGCATCAGGGATGCCAAAGCTATGTTCTGTCGGAGGATTGAACATCATTTTGAGAGCTCTGATCCTCGTCGGGTATGGCAAGGTCTGCGACAAATCACGGGGCAGAATATTAAAAATAATCTGTCTAGCAGCAGTGAGTCTTTGACTGATCAGCTGAATCAATTATTCAGCCGTTTTGAGGTGGAAACTGGAACCACTATCACTCCAGCATCGACCACCAATAGCACACCATTAGAATTTACTACAGATGGACAACCACTACTACTGCAGATTTCTGATGTGCAACGCGCTTTCCAGAATATTGATGCTAGGAAGGCAGCTAGATCGGATGGAATCATGGGACGAGTTGTCAGGGACTGTGCTGCAGAATTAGCTGGAGTATTTACGGACATTTTTAATCTATCTTTGTTGCAGTGCTCTGTCCCTACTTGTCTGAAGACATCTATTATAGTGCCAGTCCCTAAGCAGTCAGTAGTGGCACCTCTCAATGACTATAGATCAATAGCTTTAACATCTGTTATTATGAAATGTTTTGAGAGATTGGTGCTAGATTATATTAAGGCTAGACTTCCATCTACTCTGGACCCATTCCAGTTTGCATACAAGAGTAACAGATCCACTGATGATGCTATATCCATTGTTGTCCATACTGTACTGAGCCATTTAGAACAACAGGAAACATATGCAAGGCTGTTATTTGTGGATTATAGCTCTGCTTTTAATACAATTCTACCCAATAGGTTGTTTTTTAAAATGGCCAATTTTCTTCCCTTATGAGGAAAGACTAAAACATTTGGGGCTCTTTAGTCTGGAAAAAAGGTGCCTGAGGGGGGATATGATTGAGACGCGCAAAATAATGCAGGGCATGAGTCAAGTGGATAGAGGGACGTTCTTCTCCCTCTCACAAAATACCAGAACTAGGTGACATCCACTCAAATTGAGGGCTGGGAGAGTAAGGACAGACAAAAGAAAATATTTTTTCACCCAGCGCGTTGTTAGTCTGTGGAACTGCATGCCACAGGATGTGGTGATGGCATCTGGCCTGGATGCCTTCAAAAGGGGATTGGACAGATTCCTAGAGAAGTCCATCACAGGTTACAAACCATGATGGAGATGTGTTATCTCCAGGCTTAAAACCAGGGTCCTTCAAGGGCCAGATGCAGGGGAGTGGGATCAGGCGACAGAGATCTAGTCTCCTGCGCTCCCAGAGGCATTTGGTGGGGCCACTGTGAGATACAGGAAGCTGGACTAAATGGGCCTTTGGCCTGATCCAGCACGGTTCTTCTCATGTTCTTACGTTTTATGTGCCTTATGAATAGATCTTTGGAACCAGTACTGGTTGGGGAAAAGGGATTGTGGAGAAATTCTAAGCATTTGGAGAATCTGCTTTTAGGAGCACAAAAGACCCGGCATGGGGACTGGAAGGATAAGTGTGGGGCAGAAATTGGGACCAGACTGGGGAGACCAGGGTTCAAATGTCCATGGTGGAATCAAGCGCACCCAGTTGGTTTTGGGACGCTCAGTTTCTCTCAGCAAATCTCTGCACTTCAGCAGCTGAACTATCTCCAAGTTGAAGATGGTGTGTGCCATGTAACTCCCCACCTCTCCCTCACACACACACACACACACAGAGAGAGAGAGAGAGAGAGAGAGACCGAGACCCTAGGTGACCCAGTGGACCAATCTGGATTTACTTGGCTTTCCAGGAACGGGCTGCATGTGGTCTGCAAGCACGTGACCTGTAACTGTGCAGGATCCCTTCAGCTGTAGGCTTGTACCACATGTGCTGCTGCCACTCCCGCCCCCCCAGTTAAATCTAAACAGAACACCCAGCCAGGTTGATCTGGAGGCAAGCCAAGGTCAGGTCAGAGCAAGGCAACTCCCGTAATAAACAGGAAATAGCTCAGCAAAAAAACCAGCCAACATTCACTTGCTGGGTCAGGGAAACATTCCTCGAAGGGTGCATCACACTGCAAAGAATTTGGAGAGGTTCGATTCCAGCCGCCAGACGTTCCAGGAAAAGGAAGCTGGACAACAACAACAACAGCAATAAGTTCTCATTCCTCCCTCTGTACAAGAATACACTCTTATCCTACCCACTCTCCGCGTTATTTTCAAGTTACATTTACACCCAGCCTTTCCTCCAAGAAGCACACACCGAACTCTCCTCCCCATTTCATCCAATGGGGATCACCCTATGCGATAAGAGGACAGGCACAGAGAGAGAGAAAGCAAGCCCATGAGAGTTATTAGTCTACTGCAGGGGTCCTCAACCTAAGGCCCCGGGGCCGGATGCAGCCCCCCCCCAAGGGCCTGAATCCGCCCCTGGGACCAATTGCAACCCCCCCCCCACCTACCCCCTGTTTTGGGAGCAAGTCAGCCTCCGCAGCTGCTTTTGGACTGGGATCCGGCCCCCAGTGGTGTCTGGGGGTGGCGGACCGGCCCGCTGTTTGAAAACTTTGGAGGACCCCTGGTCTACTGTTACCCAGAAAAAGCTTCAGCTAGAACTACAACCTGGGTTGCTAACCACTACACTAGTGTGGGATTGAAACATTTCACTCACTACTCATCCAAGTTGCTTCTTCGGACTGAAAGAAGAGACTCGGATGGGTTGCAAAACATTCCGACTGAAGAAGCGACTTGGATGAGTAGCGAAATGTTTTCATCCCACAAGAAAAGAAGTCCAGTTGCCATGACTCAACTCCCAGATAACCGGATGGCTGAGAATCTTCACAAACACACTACTCCACTTGTCCCTCATCTACTCTCTATCCGTAAGAAGGGCATCGTGGACTGTACAATAGTGTAAGAGAAGATAAATAAAATCTCAATGTCGTGCATGGTTCAAACCTCTTCTTTGGCTCTCTAGGAATAAACTGGCAAAGGGGACGCCTCCATGGAGGCAAGTGTGTTAGTTATCCACAACAGGGCTCATGGACACCATGGGGAGGGGAGTAAGGCAAATACTGTCTATGTAGGATCCGGGGTGGCTGTGGCCTGGACCACAGAAAGTGGGGTGCCTGCAGGTGGAGGGGGGGACGGGCCCTGCTGCCACCCACAGCCAAGGCACTGAGCCCGGCTGCCACCTCCATGTCAGCCCGCTCTCCCGGTGTGGTTTCTGCCTGCCTTTCTGCCTGGGCTGTTTTTTTTCCTTTGGGGAAGCCACAAAAAGGATCCGGGGTGGCTCGGGGGGCCTGGACCACAGAAAGTGGGGTGCCTGCAAGGTGGAGGGGAGGCAAGGTGCCTGTCTGCCTGGGCTGTTTTTTCCTTTGGGGAAGCCACAAAAAGGATCCGGGGTGGCTCGGGGGCCTGGACCACAGAAAGTGGGGTGCCTGCAGGTGCAGGGGAGGCAATGAGCCAGCCCGCTCTCCCGGTGGGATTTCTGCCTGCCTGCCTGCCTGGGCTGTTTTTTTTTCCTTTGGGGAAGCCACAAAAAGGATCCGGGGTGGCTCGGGGGGCCTGGACCACAGAAAGTGGGGTGCCTGCAAGGTGGAGGGGAGGCAATGAGCCAGCCCGCTCTCCCGGTGGGATTTCTGCCTGCCTGTCTGCCTGGGCTGTTTTTTTTCCTTTGGGGAAGCCACAAAAAGGATCCGGGGTGGCTCGGGGGCCTGGACCACAGAAAGTGGGGTGCCTGCAAGGTGGAGGGGAGGCAATGAGCCAGCCCAAGGCAATGAGCCAGCCCGCTCTCCCGGTGGGATTTCTGCCTGCCTGCCTGCCTGGGCTGTTTTTTTTTCCTTTGGGGAAGCCACAAAAAGGATCCGGGGTGGCTCGGGGCCTGGACCACAGAAAGTGGGGTGCCTGCAAGGTGGAGGGGAGGCAATGAGCCAGCCCAAGGCAATGAGCCAGCCCGCTCTCCAGGTGTGATTTCTGCCTGCCTGCCTGCCTGGGCTGTTTTTTTTTTCCTTTGGGGAAGCCACAAAAAGGATCCGGGGTGGCTCGGGGGGCCTGGACCACAGAAAGTGGGGTGCCTGCAAGGTGGAGGGGTGGGATTTCTGCCTGCCTGCCTGCCTGCCCTTTGGGAAGCCACAAAAAGGAATGAGCCAGCCCTGCCACCCCCTGGGTGGGATTTCTGCCTGCCTGCCTGCCTGGGCTGTTTTTTTTTTTTTTTTTCCTTTGGGGAAGCCACAAAAAGGATCCGGGGTGGCTCGGGGGCCTGGACCACAGAAAGTGGGGTGCCTGCAAGGTGGAGGGAGGCAATGAGCCAGCCCAAGGCAATTTCTGAGCCAGCCTCGCCTGGACCACAGGTGTGATTTCCTGCCTGCCAGCCCGCCTGCCTGGGCTGCCTTTCTGCCTGGGCTTTTTTTTTCCTTTGGGGAAGCCACAAAAAGGATCCGGGGTGGCTCGGGGGGCCTGGACCACAGAAAGTGGGGTGCCTGCAAGGTGGAGGGGAGGCAATGAGCCAGCCCAAGGCAATGAGCCAGCCCGCTCTCCAGGTGTGATTTCTGCCTGCCTGCCTGCCTGGGCTGTTTTTTTTTTCCTTTGGGGAAGCCACAAAAAGGATCCGGGGTGGCTCGGGGGGCCTGGACCACAGAAAGCGGGGTGCCTGCCAGGTGGAGGGGAGGCAACGAGCCAGACCAAGGCAATGAGCCAGCCCGCTCTCCCGGTGGGATTTCTGCCTGCCTGCCTGCCTGGGCTGTTTTTTTTCCTTTGGGGAAGCCACAAAAAGGATCCGGGGTGGCTCGGGGGCCTGGACCACAGAAAGTGGGGTGCCTGCCAGGTGGAGGGGAGGCAATGAGCCAGCCCCCGGTGGCAATTCTGCCAGCCTGCTGCCTGGGCTGTTTTTTTCCTTTGGGGAAGCCACAAAAGGATTTCTGCCTGCCTGCCTGCCTGCCTGCCTGGAGGGAGGCTTCCAGCCGCTAGTGCGGCTTTTCTGCCTCCTCCTGCCTGGGCTGTTTTTTTCCTTTGGGGAAGCCGGACAGGGGTGGCTCACCCAAACGTCGAGGTGGATCCGGCGGAGTCTCCCGGCGCCGGCGTAGAGGTCGAGGCTGAGCTGCTCCAGCCCGAGCCGCTCCTCCAGGAAGTGGCCCAAGTAATGCTGCAGCAGGTACCGGCAGGCCCGCTTCTTGATCGAGCTCGACCACGGGAAGAACCACCGAGACATGGCGGCGGAGGCGGCGGAGGCGGCGGAGGCGGAGGCGATCAGCCAGCCCGCCCTCCCCTGCCTGCCCTGCCCCCGACCCCGGATCTGGGGTGGCTCGCCTGGACCCAGCCCGGCGCCTCCAAGGTGGCGGGCTGGCCAGCCCGCTCTCTCGACGCCCCTGTCTGCCTGGGCTGTTTTTTTTTCCTTTGGGAAGCCACAAAAAGGATCTGGGGTGGCTCCCTGGACCACAGAAAGTGGGGTTGCAAGGTGGAGGGGAGGCAACGGCACGCTCATTGGCCAGCCCGCTCTCCCGGCTGCCTGCCTTCCTTCCTTCCTTCCCCTTTGCGCTCACCCAAACGTCGCGATTGGTCTCCCGCGCCGGCGAGAGGTCGGCTGATGACCAGCCCGAGCCGCTCCTCCAGGAAGAAAATGGGGCAGCAGGTAAAGCGACGGAGAGCTCGAAAGGGAAGAACCACCGCGACATGGCGGGGCGGAGGCGGCGGCGGAGGCGGCGATCACCGCCCCCAACCCCTTTGTGGGCGCTCGCCTCCCCGCCCGGCGCCTCCCCTGGCCGGCTGGCCCGTGTGACGTGTGTGTGTGTGTGTGTGTGTGTGTGTGTGTGTGTGTGTGTGTGTGTGCTGTGATTGGTGTGTGTGTGTGTGTGTGTGTGTGTGTGTGTGTGTGTGTGTGTGGAAGCGTGGCGGGAACTATACTCACCGCCAAGACCTTGTGTGGTTGTGTGTGTGTGTGTGTGTGTGTGTGTGTGTGTGTGTGACCTTGTGTGTGTGTGTGTGTGTGTGTGTGTGTGTGTGTGTGTGTGTGTACCGCCAAGACCTTGTGGTGTGTGTGTGTGTGTGTGTGTGTGTGTGTACGTACCGCCAAGACCTTGTGGTGTGTGTGTGTGTGTGTGTGTGTGTGTGTGTGTGTGTGTACCGCCAAGACCTTGTGTGTGTGTGTGTGTGTGTGTGTGTGTGTGTGTGTGTGTGTGTGTGTGTGTGTGTGTGTGTGTGTGTGTACCGCCAAGACCTTGTGGTGTGTGTGTGTGTGTGTGTGTGTGTGTGTGTGTGTGTGTGTGTGTGTGTGTGTGTGTGTGTGTGTGTGTGTGTGTGTGTGTGTGTGTGTGTGTCCCTCCCAACCATATACACATATACAAAGGAAAATTTGTTTAACAGAATTTCATTTGGAACGAATTGATTCCTTTATACAAGGTAGCACTGTAAATGCTATTCATTAAGACAGTTTTCTTGACTGAATGGGGATTGGAACCTCAGTGTCCATTTTAACTGGCTAACCCATTATACCAGACTGGTTCTCTTTAACTGGCGTTGGCATCTGGCGGGGTAGGACCCTTCGTCTGTCTCGCCCTTCGTCTGGAAAAGGCAAAGCAGCCCGTGTCCTACCTCACAGGGCTGCTGTCCCTTCCAACTCCGCTGTGTTTCCTTCTTCTGGTGGTAAAAGACAGAGCAGCACTACCACGTACACGGAGTAGTTCGCGACTTACTTTTCTGTCCTCCTTCGCCGGCCCCAGCTTTACTAAACACAGCCTAAGCTACTAGGACAAATAAAGTCGCGGGCTGCGCCCGTCAGCTAGCTTTAGACCCACCGGGTACGCGCGCCGATTCATTCATTAATCCCTGCTATATTTACCTCCCTCGAATGGCGCAGCGTGGGGGGTAGTAGCGCTTTTGGCTCGCCCAAGAAGGCACTCGAGTTTAAATCTGTTTTTTTCCCCCCTCTAAGGTCAAGTTCAATGTCAATTAGCCGCTGGCCTTCAACGGGAGTGCATTCAACACCTTTCTAAAGGCAAATGGCACCCAAGAGAGGCGTCTTTCTAGGAAACGTCAGGATTTTGGAAACGTTACTTGGTGGTGGTGGTGGTGGTGGGGATTTGGACTGCAAAAGAAAAGGATCCATTGATCTGTTGCAAATCCAAGACAGGTACCGTTTTTCCAGCTACGGGGATGAGGACGTGGTTAACTGGGCGTCCCGGAGAGCGTGCTCTACTTCTCCAAACCCTTGTTGTGGTGTCCTTAGACTCGTGACCCCATGTCCATGAAGTTTTTTTTCCCCACGGCAGGAATACCGGAGTGGTTTTGCCAGTTCCTCTTCCAGGTGTGGTATTCCCTAGTGGTCACTCATCCGAGTACTAGCCAGGGCCGACCCTGCTTAGCTTAGCTTCTTGCGACCAGGAGAGATCAAGTGGGCTCAGGGCATCTAGGAGCAGCCTTAGGGGGTTCAAGTTCAAGTTTAAGTTTATTGCAGCCGTATGACCCGTATAAGCAAATATACAGTGAATCATAAAAACAGTGAAAAAGAGTAAAACTGCGAATGGGTAAAAACATCAGGAAGATGGATGGATGGTCGAGGTAATCTCTGCTCTCTTGCGTATAGCGGCCATAAAAAAACTTTGCTACCTGGGCTGTAACATAAGAGTTCTTGTCTATTAAACAGTATTGGACTAACCATCTAGAAGGGTGGCCTTGGAACTTCTTCAGCAATGGGGCAATTAAGTTGTTTCTAATATGAACATAAAAAGGGCAAAATAAAAGCACGTGTTGGATAAATTCTGGGGACTGGTTTCCACATGGGCAAAATCTTTCTTGGCGTGGAATCCCCGTAAACCTACCCTTGAAGGAGTGCTGATGGCAATACATTCATCCTGGCCAACATGAAAGCTCTACAAGCCTGTGGTGAACTAAGTGAGGTTAAATATCCTGCGGGGGGGTCTTATACCTTGGAAACACACCTTGTGACAAAAGGGGAGCAGGTTCTATGTGCCAGGGAGAAAAGTTCCTGCCTCTCTATTATGTCATTTAGCCTCCGAGTAAGAATTCTTAGACCCTGTTTCTGCCCTAACATCGAGATATGGTCAAGCGGGATACCTACAGACCTAATTTTTTTTTGATTAATGAAGGATTGCCACTGGCTTTGGTAAGAATCAGACAGCATGTTAGACATGTACCCCAGTTGGTCTGCACAAAAAAGGATTCTAAGCCAGTACTTTAGGGTCTGGGTCCAGGCGTTAATTTCCAATCTACCCACTCCTGCCTCGAGGCACAACACTGCATAGGGTACACAGTTTGAGACCTCTGGTTTCTCTTCAGATCGTATAAATCTTTTGCCTTAGGGGGGTTTGCAAACACCGTTGCGCGTCTGAACCAAACGTGGGGAAAAGCGCGAGTGCCAACGTGCGAGGCGACGGCGGATGAAACTTCGGGTTGCCACCCGTCGAGAGGCCCGGAAGACGGTTACCCGGAACCGGGCCTTCTCTGTGGCAGCCCCGTCCATATGGAATCCCATCCCTAGCGAAGTGCGCTCTGCAGAGGTCCCTGCAGGCCTTTCGAAAACCTTTAAAAAAACCTTTCTATTTCGAGAGGCCTTTGGCGAATCTTAATATTTTTTTCTTCTTCTTCTTTTTTTTCCTTTTCCCGCCATCATCACCATCTTTATTATTGCTTGCTGATTACCAGTGCCTCCAATCTTAATTGGTAGGATCGATGTCCTGATGATGCGCTGGGATGCACTTGGGAGGCACCAGAATTTTACATGTTATACGTGTTTTAAATTATTATATTGGATTTTGTTGAACGCTGCTATGCTTTGTTCGCCGCTTAGAGTCCTAGTTGGAGATAAGCGGGATATAAATATAATAATAAAATAAATAAAAAAATGAACACCCCCGCAGGGGTTCGCCAGTTTAGCCAAGGCTTTGCATGGACCACCGTCCCAACCGGGATCAAGCCAAGCCAAGCCGATCTCCCTCCCTCCCCCCCTTCTCTCTCCCCCCGCGCAGGCGCGGCACCGGAGAGCCCGCGGCGATGATGACATCACCCCTTCTCCTCCGCGAATGACGCAGGTTCTATTTTTAAAGGGGGCCAATCGGAAGGCCCCGAACGGCGGGGGGGTCACGTGGGCAGCTCGGCGGAGGAGGGGGGGAGGGAAAGGGTGACTTCTTATTGGTGGGAGCGCCCGGCGAAAAGACCAGAGCGCCTCAAAGGAGGAGGAGGAGGGAGGGAAGGAGGGAGGGAGGGAGGGAGGGGGCGGGGCAAAAGCCAAGAGGCAAAGGCAAAGGCAAAGGCAAAGGCAGAGGGGGAGGCGAGGGCGCATGCGCACCCGCCCGGGTCTGGCGCGAGGAGAGGCGCGCTGCTGCTGCTGCTGCTGCTGCTGCTGCTGCGCAGCCGGTGGGGGCAGCGGGGCTTCCTTTCCTTGCATTGCCGGCGCTGCTGCCTGCGGTGCAATAAGAGCAATAAGGGCTTTAGCTGTTGCTCCTCCTCCTCCTCCTCCTCCTCCTCCTCCTCCTGCTGCTGCTGCTGCTGCTGCTGCTGCTGCTTTTCCAGAGGAAGACGGTGCGCCCCGTCCAGCCGCGGTGCACCTGCCGCAGGGTCCCTTGCCGGCTCCCTGGGGCAAAAGCCGGCGGCTCCAGCGGACAGGGCTGCTTCTCTCTCTCTCTCCCCCCCCCCCCCGGCTTCGGCCTCGGCCAAGCCTCCAGCTGCTGCTGCTGCTGCTCCTGCTGCTGCTGCTCCCCCTCTGGCGGCCCAGGGGAAGCCGTCGGCCGCAGCGCCCCGCCTGCAGCCGCTGCCGCCTCCTCCTCCTCCTCCTCGCTCCCGGGATGGCGTCCGTCGTGGCGGCGCCGCCCTCGCCCTCGCCTGGCCCTCGCCCGGCCTGAACGGAGGAAGAGGAGACCCTGCCTAGGCGGTGCGGAGGAAGAGGAAGAGGAGGCCTCCCCAGGATCAGGATCGGGACCGGCCCCGGAGTGGGGACAACACACACACACACGCACACACACACACACACACACACGCACACGCACACACACACACACACACACCACACACCGGGCGCCTGGTCCCCCAGCCTGGATTTCCCACCCGGCCAGCCTCTGCCCTTCCAGCTGATGCAAAGTTGAGGGGGTGCGGAGGCTGGAGCCCTCCATGCAGGTTCACACACACACACACACATGCACACACGCACGCACGCACCACCTGTGGATTTTATGTGGCGCCTGATGGCGGCACCTCTGCCCAGGCACGGGCCCCCTGCCTCTTCCTCCTGAGAGGGTAAACCCCGCTGGCGGGCCGTGGTGCCACCCCCTAAGGCCAGCCTTGGGTGGGTCATTCATTGGGGGTTGACGGGCAGGAGCCCTGGGAGCAAAGCTGGGGCCTGGAGAGTCCCTTCCCAGAAGGCTGCAATTGACAGGGCTTCTGACTCCTTGGGTACATGTGTCTGTTTGGGAGTTGCTCCCATAGGGACCTTGAGCGGGCCACCCCCGGCAGTGCTTGATGCATGGACAGCGTCGTTCCTCGTCGTCGGAGCTCTGAAGCATCCCTGCTGACACCTGCGTGAAGGCCACCCTTCCCGCGAGGAGTGGGAATCCCACGGTGGACCACCCGGCGAGGCCTAAACCCCCCACACACACACACTCTTTGTCATGGGGCGGCAGCTGCTGCACCCGAGAGGCTGGTTGGCAGGCACTGCGTTGGAATATTAGGGAAATCTCCTCCTGGGCAGCCTCCCCTGCCTTGGGCGAGGCTGCCCGCCTGAGCTGCGCACCTGCTGCTGAGATGGAGACCAAGATCCCGCCGGCCGTGACCCCCACGAGCCCTTCCTCTCCCGGGCTGTCCCCGGTACCCCCGCCCGATAAAGTGGATGGCTTCTCCCGCCGGTCCCTGCGCCGGTCCCGCCAGAGACGCTCTCACAGCTCCTCGCAGTTCCGGTACCAGAGTAACCAGCAGGAGCTCACCCCTCTTCCTCTGCTCAAAGGTAAGCCTCCAGAGGGGGTTGAGTTGGCTGGCACACCTGGCTCTCTTAGTGGTGGCCAACCTTCGGCCCTCCAGATGTTTTGGACCACAACTCCCGCGGTCCTTTGTCATGGGCAGTCGGCTTGGAATTCTGGGAGTCGTGGTCCAAAACATCTGGAAGGCCAAAGTTTGGCTACCGCTGCCTTAGGAGTTCAAATGTTCCCCGCTTCTCTAAGCAGAATTAATGCCAACGCAAGAGAGCAGCCGGTCTGTTTTAGACCCTGGACAAGGGGTCTTCCTTCAGGTTTCCTTGACATTGGAGGACTTTTTTTTAGGCCATTGTTCTCTTGGTTGTCTGCTGGGATGCGTCATTTTTGATCCTTAGGGATCTAGATTTTTGAGGAGCCACCTGATAAAAAGGAAGGCCCTATTCCAGATTTTTTCCGTTCCAGAAATAAGCCTCAGTCGTTGGCATCCCTGTGGCAGCCAGTTTAAAAATATGCCTCGAGAGCTGATCTTGCCTGGCTCACCCAGATTCAGAACTTGCTCCTCATGACTTTTCTTTCCTCCTGAACACATCCTTTCTCTGGATCACGGCTGTTTTGCTCCAGCTCCGTCTGTGTGCTTGAATGACAGAGCAGTGCAGTCAGACATAATTAGGGCACCAGCAATGCCTTGTGACTTCAAAAAAGGCAAATGCTATTTTAGGTTGCATTAGCAGAAGTTTAGTCTCCAAATCCTGTAAAGTACTGTATTCCGTTCGACATTTCTTAAGGCCTCATGTGAGGACTGTGTCCGGTTCTAGGCCCTGCGCTTTAAAGAAGGATTCCGACAAAGAGGACCTGGTTTGGAGGAGGAGGGCAGCCAGGGTGGTCAGGGGGACTTGGAAGCCAAGCTCTCTGAAGGAAGACAGAAAGAACTGGATACGTTTAGGCCTTGAGAAAAGGAGTCTGGAGGTGATGGGATAGCCCTTTTAATATACCAGAATGATAGTTTTACAAAGGAAGGGCAGGATCTGTTTTTCATCATCACAGACTAGAGAACAGATAATAATGGGCTCAGACCAGTTGAATATCAGGGGAAAAATTTTTTCCTGTTAAAGCACAATGACAGTTGAAGCAATGACTGAACCTTGGGAGGCAGGGAATGCTCAGGTGCTAGCGGAATTGTTTAAAAATTAGACCACCATCTGCCAGATATACTTTAATTTAGTTTCCATGGCTTTACAGGCACCTTCCCACTCCGTTTTTCTAGGATTCTACAAACATCACATTTCCATATGATTGGAACTCTTGCAGGCGTTCTCTGGAACTTGAGTCATGGCATTGTTGAAATCACTGCCTGATAGACTGTGCCTGAGGGCCCCCCCACCTCTGTTGAGAGAGGGGTCTTCAATGCTCAAAGTCATTAAACTGGAGGATGGCCCAACATAGGAGGGGCAACAGCTCAGGACCAGAGTCAGCAGTACACCTCCATTTGAAGGACAAAGGGCACTCTTTCAAAGATGAGGATGTACACATACTGTATTAGGCAGAGACGATAGGTGGTTTGAGGCAGGAGGCAGGGAAGCCATTCATGTGAGCGATGAAAATCCCTCTTTCAACAGAAGTTGGGAAGGGGGGGGGGCTCAGGCACATTCTATCTCAAGTGTTGGTGAACCTATGGCATGGGTGCCAAAGGTGGCACTCGGAGCCCTTTCTGTGGGCATCCAACGTTGCCCCTTCACAGCCACCTGTATTTAGGTTAGATGTATTGGCACTTTGCGAAAAATTAGTGGGTTCTGAATCACAGTTCGGGCACTCGGTCTCTGAAAGGTTCGCCATCATTGCTCTATCTGCGACTTACCAAGCAGTGATTTCAACAATTACCAGACAAATCAAAAATACTTCACACCTCCACCACCATGTCCATAGCTAACAACCCATACTTAATGGGTGTTGGGAAGGTTAAAGATGGGACTTTCTCCACCTTAGGCCATTGTCCACCTAATGAGCCTGTTCAGGCCATTGTCCATCTTAGGAGACTAGTTCAGACCAGGATGACATGATGTCAAAGTGAACTACAAAATGGAGGACTCGCCATGAGCTTTCCTCAGACTGACGGAGCTGTTTGGATGAGCAGTGAAACATTTCAGTCTCTCAAGAAAAGAAGTCCAGTTGCCATGACTTAACATCCAGATAAACTCACCTGGATGGCTGAGAGTCTTCACAGACATCTCGCAGGCTAGTTGAAAGACTAGTAAAACGTTTTGCATGGAAGATTATGTCCATTCCATTCATTAGTCTTGACCTTTTCCTGCCTGATTGGAGTTGCAAGGTCCCCCTCAGTCAATTATTTGTGATTATTTGCCAGACCTCATTGGGTGTGAGTCCATCTCTCACATGTGCCTTGGCTGCTCTGGACTTGTCGGACTCGTGGGCCAAGTCCTATGGGCCAGTGAGCTCAGCGCTCTTGATTTTTGGTTCTTGACCCTTTCCAAAGGACATGTTACTTTTGCACTGTTATCTTTTGCCATCAGATCAGACCTGGCTTGTAGCTTCTCAAGGTCAGAGAGATTCTTAAGGGGTGGTTTTGCCAGTTCTCCTTCCCCAGTGAGTTCTTGTAGCTGAGGTAGAAATTTGAACCAAAGCCTCCCTGAGTCCTCACCTGTCACTCTGTCCACTACACAACCATGGGTACCTATTTTCTTCCCACAAGTGCAACAAAAATAAACAGAAGGGCGGTTTGTAATGAGGAACGACCATACCTTTACAGGGCACGAGGCAGGGTGGATAAAAATCAACGATTTATTTGTTGAAAAAAAAATCAACTTGATTTAAATCACAATCAAAATTTTAAAAAGTGATTTTCAAAAAATGTTAATTGTCAAAAACAACCTGATTTTTATAAAATTTAAATTATGAGGTAAATTGTGATTTAAATCGAGTCGATTTAAATAAAATCCAGCCTGGCATGAGCTATCATATGAAATCCCTGGCCTGTCCAGGGTCTGGGTTTTTTTATCCCTTTCTCCTGGGCAATTTTAATTATTCTCTGTCTGCTACAGAACTGCTCCCATACCATGAAAACATGTCATAGGTTAGGACACTCTCAGTGGTGCTGTGATAGTAGGACAGAACTAGTTGCTGAGATAAATTCATCTTCCTGAGCATTCTCGGGAAATACAGCCTCTTCTGTGCCTTCATCACAACCATGTTGGTGTTGGTAGTCCAGAGGTCCTCTTTTTAATAGCAGGTGAAGGGAGAGGCCTGGTCTCTGCATGAGAGACCTGAGTTCAGTGGAAGAGACCCCCTGGTGAATGGCACCCGGATGAGGGAACAAGAATCATACCTGTGAGGCCTGCTTACGACCCACCATTTGACCACAGGGTATATCCCTTGGTTAAGAGAAAGGGCTGTTTCTCACTGGCCAAGCCCAGGCGTGGCTCATAAGAAGTTGCCAGGCTCAATTCCTACTACAGGCAAGTCCAAACTTTGGCCCTCCAGATGTTTTGGACAGCAACTCCCACAGTCCTTTGCCATTGGCAATCTAAGCTTAGAATTCTGGGAGTTGTGGTCCAAAACATCAGAAGGGCCGAAGTTTGGGCATACCTGTCCTAGTATCACCAGTTTAAAAGATATGAAGGGCTCTTCTTCCGCCAAGACTCTGGAGAGACGGCTCCAGTCTCCTCCTCATCCAGTACCCTCCCGGTTTCTTGGGCTATAATGGTTCCTATCTCCCCAGGAAGCAAAGATGGCCCTTTGGGCTAGGGCAGGGGTGTCCAAACTTTTAAAAAGGAGGGCCAGATTTGGCGAGGTGAAAATGCATGGGGGCCGACCATTCAGCCGCATTTGGCCCCTGGGCCGGACTTTGGACAAATCTCTATAACATGCAAGGAGGAAGGGAGGATGCTGCAGCAATGGAGCCAGGGATGGGTAGGCTGGGAAGGTGGCTGGGTGATGGTGGACAGAGGCAGGGAGGGCAGGCAAAACATAAAACTGCAAGCTGATGCCTCCATCCCGTATGGGGAGGGGGCCAGCTGGTGGGGATGCATGACAGGCTGAGCTGGCGGGGAGAAGAGGCCGCGGGCCACTCAATGTTTGTAAACGGGCCACATTTGGCCCCCGGGCCTGACTTTGGACATGCCTGGGCTAGGGATAATGGGAGCTGGAGTCTAGCAAAGCTGGGAGGCAGAGGGTTGAAGAAGGCTGGGATAGGCAACACTGAGTTATATGAACCAAATGCCATGTAGATTCCCTGTCTTCCATGGGTAGGACCAGTAGAGCATCTGCTTTTTTATTTATATTTATATTTATTTATTTGTATATTTGTATACCGCGCCAATATGCATGCAGAAAGTCACAAGTTCAGTCTTACTGCCTCTAGTTTAGTGGTTCTCAACCTGTGGGTCCCCAGATGTTCCTGGACTGCAACTCCCAGAAGTCTTCATCACTAGCTGAGCTGGCCAGGATTTCTGGGAGTTGCAGTTCAGGAACATATGGAGACCCACAGGTTGAAAACCATTGTACAGAGCAGCTGTGTTCACTGCAGACCTTTGGCTTAAGTCTCAGGCATGTCCAAACTTCAGCCCTCCAGATGTTTTGAACCACAGCTCCCACAGTCTGTCATTGGCAATCTCAGCTTGGAATTCTGGGCGTTGTGGTCCAAAACATCAGGAGGGCTGAAGTTTGGACATGCCTGGCTTAAGTTCTTAAGACAGAATGTTCTTCTACACCCCAGGCCATGCTTCCTGTCTATTTTTCCTTGAAGGATAACTTGCAAAAAAATTGTGGGAGCCAGTGGGTGAGGCTTATCTATATGATACACACAATTTCTGCTTGTATATTCAGAGGGGTTAGCACAACACAGTACTTACAAAAAATGTGTGAAAAACCAGCAGTTAACGAAGCGGCAGGGTCAAGATAAAGGGTGCCTGTAATGCAGTGATGATTGCAGGAAATTGAGGCAGAATTTTTGTTATGCTGGGAAGTTAAACAGCCATGCAGTTTTCTTATGATCGATTGAGGCACATTTGACGTTTCCGTGCTTGCAAATGAGGCATATCTTGTGATTTTTGTCTAGTAGAGAAGCGCACTGGGTGGCTAAAGGGCCACACTGGCACCTGCCCCCCCCCTTCGTTGTTTGAGGGTAAATTGCCAGTATTGAGTCGAACAGGATCTATTTCGATTCCAGAGGTTCAATGATAGACAGGTACGTGGGCTGCCATCATCGGAAGAAAGGAAGTTTCTTCTCGTGGGTGCAAGTCTTCTCCACACCTCCAGCTTTAATTTTTCTGAAGCGTGAGAAGAACCATTTAGACATGATGTCTCCCTCCCCATCTGTTCTTTATCTGCTCTGCTCCCTGAACTCTTGAGCTTTTCTCCTCTGCCTCCAGATGTGGCCTAATCCATTTTACAGCTGCCATGGTTACTGGTCCCTGGAGGGCTTTCCTAGAGCACTGTTCCCTACTCCAAGGGGTGCGAGGAAAGAGGAGGCAGCGGCAACATGGCTTGTATCTCTCTTGTCAGTGATGCAGTTGAGCTTGAGATGGGTCTCTTGCAAATTGCGAGAGTCCATCTGTGTTGTGGCCAAACCAGTTCCCCCATGTGGCCAGTATCCCAGCCTGAAGGCTTTGGTTTTCAGATGGCTTCAGCCCTTCCGAGCCACGCCAACCCACTAAGGGGTCTGTAAGGATGAAGCGGGAAGGGCATTTCGTGTCAGGAGAAGTAACGTGTTAGCAAAACTGGCCCAAGTTAGAGACATCCCCCTATCTTTCTCAGCTGGGTCAAGGGGCATAACTCCCAAGGGTGGGTAAAAGCTTTTGCCACTGGAACCAGAAAAATCCAAAACTCTCTCCCCCCACCAGATGCAGAAAAGATAGAGCAATAATCACGTCAGTGTTGCTCACTTGCCTGCCAGTCAGCGTCAACAAAGTCCCATGTGCTGACCTTAACCTACAAAGCACTTTACGACCTGGGTCCTAGTTACCTCAAAGATCGAATCTCGCTGTATGAACCAGTTCAGGTGTTAAGGTCATCAGGAGAGGCCCTTCTCTCCATCCCACCACCCTCGCAGGTACATCTCGTGGGAACCCATGAAAGGGCCTTCTCGGCGGCTGCTCCCAGACTCTGGAACTCCCTCCCACTGGAGGCCAGGTCTGCCCCATCTCTGCTGTCTTTCCGGAAACAGGCAAAGACCTTCCTCTTCAAGCAAGCTTTCCCTGAACGAAGGACTACCTGCTGTGTCTATTTATGAATCTACCATATATGGCAACACAGACTATGTGTTTGTAACCACTTATAACTTTGTGTTTGTATCTCTCTTTGTGTGATTGCATTGATACTATGTTATCAATTGTTAGTTTTAATGTTGCCTTCTAATGCTTTAAGACAGTGTTTTTCAACCTTTTTTGGGCAAAGGCACACTTGTTTCATGAAAAAAATCACGAGGCACACCACCATTAGAAAATGTTAAAAAAATTAACTCTGTGCCTATATTGACTATATATAAAGTAATTCTCTTGAATAGGAATCAAATAAACACAAAGAAAGTATTTTATAATTACTTTATTATGAAATAGTAAGTAAACAGAAATATGAAAAATTATAAAATACTTTATTCAGTGCGCAACCTGGGCCTGTTTGGCTGAACACAAAGCTGATATTCTTCAGCTTTTCCAACGGCACACCAGGCAACATCTCGCGGCACACTAGTGTGCCACGGAACAGTGGTTGAAAAACACTGCTTTAAGATACCCCTCATTTCCCTGTGGTAATGGACCGTATATTGTCTCTCCTTACTGTAAGCCGCCATGGGTCCTTTTCCAAGAAGAAAGCTGGGGTAAAAATACTCAAAAATAAGTAAATAAATGTAAGGACGGCTGCCTCACTCTGCCTAATGGTAGACCTGGGCCTCCTTTCTGTCTAAAGATGGTGACCAGGATCACTGTCCAGGTAGATAAGAGTCATCTGGATGAGATGTGCAGTCGTGTTGGTAGATGGAGGGCCTTGACCCTGCCATGCCCACCTTCTGTCTCTTGGGAAGCTGAGAAATTTTAGGAAATCTACCATGCCTCTGATTTAGCAACAAGGATTCTTGTTGTTCAGTTGGAAGCTGCCTGTTGAAGCATCCTGCATTTTCAGGAAATTCTGAATCAAGAAATGTATGGATCTCTAAATGGAGGGACGATCAGTTGAGCTGGCTTTGATCTGTATTTAGTGAGAAGCAAAAAGAAAAAGCAGAAGCACTTTTACAAATTGTACCATATCATATATGTATACACACATACAGAGAGAGAGAGAGAGAGAGAGAGAGAGAGAGAGAGAGAGAGAGAGAGAGAGAAAATTAGTAATGTCAGTGATATTGCCACAATACAGTAGGACCCCGTATCCACTGATTCAGTTATCCACAGTTGGCAGAGGGGAAAAAAATTAAATAATTCAGCAGCCACAAAGCAAGCTGTAAAGCAAGCTGTTGTCACAAATAGCATCTGTAAAGCAAGCTACTGTCTCAAAACAGCAGTCATAAAGCAAGCTACTGTCAGGAAACAGCCGTTTGGGGGTGGGTGGGCAGGCGTTCTCTCTTATCCACGGTTTTCATTATCCACGGGAAGGCCTGGAATCAATCCCCAGCGGATACCAGGGTTCTACTGTATTGCAAAGGAAATATTTAATTGGATATATTTGGAACACTTTTTAAAAATTATGGCATCTTCTATGGTACGTCTCTTTGCCAACCTGACTGTCTCGCGCTGTGTGGGACTTCAAATCCTTTCACTGTTCAGGTTTTGTAGGTCTGGGAGGCATTACAAATTGTTAGGAGGCTGGTTTAGGAGTGCTTGAAAAACTATGTACTGTACATAAATGTCTGTGAAGATTCTCAGTCATACACATAAGTTTATTTGGAAGTTGAGTTGTGGTAACTAGACTTTTCTTGAAAGACTGAAATGTTTCGCTACTCATCCAAGCAGCTTTGTCAGTCCCTATAGCAGTGGTGGTGAACCTTCAGCCCTCCAGATGTTTTGGACCACAACTCCCAGAATCCCGAGCCTAGATTGCCAGTGACAAAGGACTGTGGTCCAAAACGTTTGTAGCGCTGAAGGTTTGCCACCACTGCCCTATAGTGTGCTCCAACAGAACTCGGAGCTGTAATCCATCACCATCTGGAGATTACTAGGTTGAGTGGTTCTCAACCTGTGGGTCCCCAGATGTTCCTGGACTTCAACTCCCAGAAGTCTTCATCACTAGCTTAGGATTCTTGGGAGTTGCAGTCTTGGAACATCTGGGGACCCACAGGTTGAGAACCACTGATCTATATCTTAAAAACAGAAGCTAAAATCCAGATTCCATTTTTCCCATAGTTAGAGTGAAAGCTTCTCTCGAAAGAGTGACCCATCGGGCCAGTTCTCCCCACACCCAATTTGGAGCCCTCCCACTTTCCTTGATCTAATCAAGCCTGAACTTTCTCTGGAGGCAGAAATCAATCTGAAGCTGCCCTACTTTGGCAGGATTCTCTAGAGAAGAGAGCCATGCTGGGAAAGGTGGAAGAAAGAAAGCCACATGCTTTAGATTACAATTTGCCGAGCAGGGCTGTTGAAGATCGGCTATTTTGCAGATGGGCTCCTTCATACTGTACTTCAACTTGGTGGCACATAACATGGCTTGAAACCAAATGTTCTCCCCACCCCCTCAGCCATTTGGAACCTAGTCTAGTACATCTGGAGCCAGCAGATTGGGAGAAGCTGGGCCAGACCTCGAGCACGATGAATGGGGACAGAGTTCCGGAATATTTGAAGGATGGACTAGTTGTACAGGAGGCACCAGAGACAGATAGGTAGGAGGGGGTGGGGGTGGGAAATACAGGGCTTTAAAAACTTGGCAAGTGCTTAGCTTCCCGTTCCCATTAGCCTTGCCCTCACACAAAGTTGAAGTTGTGGGGATAATTGGCTACCGTGTACACACTGATCTTGCTTGATATCTGAAGCTCTGAGGGGGTTGGTCCGGTTTATTATTTGAAAGGGAGACCTCCAGGAAGACCAAGAGCTAGGAAAGGATCCAAATGCAAAACTTGAACAACCCTTTCTGCTGAGTAGACTAAATGGCCTCACTCAGAATAAGGCAGATTCTTCTGTTTCCAGGACAAGTGTTAGCGGCTAACAAAATTTGGCAGTCCATGTGTTTTCCTGTTTTTACTTCGCATCATCACGTGGGAGTACAGTATTATATCCTTGCTGCTGTGTGTATTATATCCTTGCTGCGGTGTACATGAAGCTAAATTATCCCACTCATTATCCCCCCTAGAGCCAATTACCTTTTGTAAGTGGCCTTGGGAGGGATTTGCCCAGAAAGGCGCTGTGTAAGCACTTAAATTATTGTATCCATTCTGGTTGCCCAGCCTGACCCGTATTTTGGTCGTGCATTATGTTACTCATGGATATTACAGAGCGATAGATTTCTTTAAAAAAATGAATGAGGTCGTTGGATAAAAACTGGTCCTGCCACAGCCAGGTGACTAATTACCGCCCAGAGACTGCTTGGTAATGGGGCAGCTAATTTTTTGTAAGTAAGTAAGTAAGTAAGTAAATAAGTAAGTACGTAAATAAATAAATAAATAAATAAATAAATAAATAAATAAATAAATAAATAAATAAATAAATAAATACAGTAAAATGTATGTAAACACGGGTCCCCACATCCATGCAATTTAGTGATATAGAATTGAATGTTTTTCTACTGCACTGCTTTCCTGTGGAAAATGGCAGGGGAGTCTTAGTCTGAACTTTACAAAAAGTGTTCTGCTTATATACCACCCCATACTATTTCAAGTAGTCTCTGAGCGGTTTACCGTTCAGGCTGTTCAGGATGCTGAGCCTATTTGGGGGATTTTGGGTTCAGGTCTTCAGGGACCTCCTGTCAAGTTCATGGTAACAAAGTAGATATACTGCAACGCTGCCCCTCACAAATGTGTTTCCAACTGCCCTCAAGTTGATAAGGCAATTGCCACAGTCAGTCTATTCTGTTTTAATTTACTTCTCCTGTCCATATTCCTCCATTCTCTCCTCCAGTATATATTGTATTTGTACCAGAGAGTATGGAAAAGACTTGAATGCATCGGATGTAATGATCTGCAACCATTTCTAATTTTTTAAAATGCACCTATATTTTGTATATGACCATAATTGTAAATGGTGCAGTGCTGTGCTATGAATAAAGACCCCAAGAAGCTCCTGCAATGTAATGAGTCTTTTAGTGGCCAACATACTCTGTTGTGGCTTTTGATGCAAGAGACTAACAAGGTTGATACTGCTGCTGCTTTGGAAAACATTAGAAGGATTGAACAGGATGTTTTATGATCCTCTCTTGTCCTTGAGGAGCTTTTAAAGCCACACCTCCTTTGCAGAACATTTTTGTCTGTTGTCTGTCTGGCAACTTTCCCTAGGCTGGCCTTACGTTGAACTAGGTCTTGCTTGGGTAAACCTAGTTCCAAGACTTAAGCCAGGGATGTCCAAACGTTGGCCCTCCAGATGTTTCGGACCACAACTCCCAGAATTCCAAGCCTGTCTTGCCAATGAAAAAGGACTGGGGGTTGTGGTCCAAAACATCTGGAGGGTCGAAGTTTGGACACCACTGACTTAAGCTGTGCTTAAACTCAACAAGAGAACGCAGAAAGTCATAGGAGAATTGAGAACTGCCTTAGTGACTGGGGTTTTTAGCTGGGGTTTTTAGCTCCCCAGGTTTTTCTCAGTCATGCCTGATGCTACTGCCTGGGTCTGTACTGGGATTTTTCTGAAACAGCATTTTTTCTCCAAAAGTGAGTTGGAAACATCTCTGTTGCCTTTTCCTGTTTAGGTTGATTTCACTGAACTATGAATTCCATTAATCCAGGACAGGTGTTGATGGATGGGGTTGATAGAGGCTGCAGTCTGTGAGAGATGGAAGATGCCAGGCTGAGTTGGAATTATAAATCCTGTAGATGAGCCACAACCAGAAATCCATACTCAATTCTGGATTTCAGTGGAAATTGGCTGATTTGTATGTTACCTTTATCTGTATGTTACCTTTATGTTACACACCTGGTGGGGTGTGGATGGCTCTCCAATTCCTCTCCCAAAGTTTAGCCACATTTTAGAGTGAGATTGCTTACAGAGATGAGGTGGAGAGGCTGACCACATGGTGTAGAATGAATAACTTTGTAACTAATGTATTGTATTTATTGCATCTACATATTTTATTGTTTTAATTTTATTGTATTTGATGTTTTAACTGTTTATTCTTATTGTGAGCCGCCCAGAGACCTTTGGGTAGTGGGCGGCATACAAGCTAAATAAATCAATCAAATCAATCAATCAAATCAAAACGTAAAGAAATCAAAGGAGCTTGTGGCAGCAGAAAACCAATGTTCAACCACTGGTGATGGATGGGACCGGTGTGGAGAGGGTTACAGGTTTTAGATTTTTGGCCATTGAGTTTCAGGACGATCTGTCCTGGAGTGTCAACACAAATGGGCTTGCGAAGAAGGCTCAGCAGAGACTATTTTTCTTGAGAACTTTAAGGAAAAAACCATCTTCCACAAAAGTTGCTGCTGGCCTTTTATCCTTGTGCTATTGAGAGTGTACTTACCTACGGGTTATCTGTATGGTATGGAAGTTGTACCCATCGGGATAGGACAGTGTTGTACGGAATCATAAGAATTGTTGAGTGTATTGTGGGCTGTTCACTCCCTACCCTAGAACAAGTTTATACTACCAGGTGCCACTGTAAAACATTAGATATATAAAGACAGGGGTGTCCAAACTTTTTGCAAGGAGGGCCAGATTTGGCCAGGTGAAAATGTGTGGGGGCCGACCATTCAGCCGCATTTCACCCCCGGACCGGACTTTGGACAAGTCTCTATAACATGCAAGGAGGAAGGGAGGATGCTGCAGCAATGGAGCCGGGGGTGGGTAGGCTGGGAAGGTGGCTGGGTGGTGGTGGACAGAGGCAGGGAGGGCAGGCAAAACATAAAACTGCAAGCTGATGCCTCCATCCGGAATGGGGAGAGTCCAGCTGGCGGGGATGCATGACAGGCTGAGCCAGTGGGGAGAAGAGGCCGCGGGACACTCGAAATTTGTAAACGAGCCGCATTTGTCCCCGGGCCTGACTTTTTTACATGCCTGTATTAAGAGATCCATCGCATCCTGGTCATCGCCTCTTCGAGTTGCTGCCATCGGGACATAGATATGGAGTACTGAGGGCGAGCAAAAACCATCTCAAGAATAGCTTCTTTTTTAGAGCAATATTGGCCTTAAATCGAAATTCTGGACTTTGAAGTCAGCTTATTTTATATGTCATATTGTATGTGTTGTAGCTGTGTTTAAATCTGTGTGGAATGTTTTATATGAGTTGAATAGAGCAACCGTGAAATTTCATTGTTCCTGCAAGGGAGCAATGATAAAGATTCCTATCCCTATCCCTATCCCTATTCCAACAGACCTGTAAGGTAGGCCAGGCTGAGAATCTATTGACTGGCTCAAGGTTATCCCAAATGTTTGGTGCCAAGTGGGGGATCTGAACCCAAGTCTCCCGGCTGCAACTGCTTCACCACCCGTGGCTCAGAGGCGGTGGATGTTGTAGGAAGCGTCCACCGGAGACCGCTGGCCTCCCGGCCCTTCTCTCTGTGTTGGAAGAAGCCTCTGCCCTAGAGTTGCCCTGCTTCCTTTCCCTGCAGATGCTCCTGTCTCGGAGCTCCACGATCTCCTGTGCAAGAAGCTCCACCAGTGCTCCATCCTCTTTGACTTCCTGGACTGCGTGGCCGACCTGAAGGGCAAAGAGATCAAACGGGCCGCCCTCAACGAGCTAGTGGAATGCGTGGCCACCAACCGTGGAATCCTGATTGAGCCGCTGTATCCAGAGATCATCAAGATGGTGAGCAGGGGCCAGCCAGGTGGAGTTGGTGGTATTAAGGCAGAGAAGGATGATGGGTGGGGTCAGTGGAAGGTTAAAGCACCAGGCAGAGCATGCGGCTTATATACCACCCCACAGCACTTGAAGCACCCTCTGGCGGTTTACAAGTAATTATGCAGGCTACACATTTCCTCCACCGCCGCCACACACCCCCCCTCGCAAACTGGGTACTGATTTTACTGACCTCGGAAGGATGGAAGGCTGAGTGGACCTTGAGTTGGCTCCTTAGGATTGAACCCCAGGTCATGAGCACATTTATGGCTGCAGTTACAGCATTTGTTTGTTTGTTTGTTTGTTGGATTTTTATACCACCCATCTGGCAACAAGGTCACTCTGGGCAGTTAACGACAATAATGGGTACCATACAGTTTAACATTTACATTTTTACATTTAACCACTGCACCACGAGGCTCATAAAACTTGAGATCATTGACTGGTTTGCTTTAATGATATCCTACCTCCATTCCAGTATTGGGATCCATACTTTATTTATTTATTTATTTATTTATTTATTTATTTATTTATTTATTTATTTATTTATACATCTTATATGCCACCCACTACTTAAAGGTCTCTGGGCGGCTTACAATTTAAAAACATTCTGGAATTAAAACACCCTGAGTTCAGCAGCCAGCATGTGCGGGTAGGCGTGTGTGTGTGTGTGTGTGTGTGTGTGTGTGTGTGTGTGTGTGTGTGTGTGTGTGTGTGTGTGTGTGTGTGTGTGTGTGTGTGTGTGTGTGTGTGTGTGTGTGTGAGAGAGAGAGAGAGAGAGAGAGAGAGAGAGAGACTGGGGCTTGTCGTGCAAAAAAAAGTTGGTGATTTTGATCCATGGTCCTCACAATCAATTTTGGAATGCTCACACTGGGATGGGAATAGAGAGGAAAAAGTGGGTCCCAGGTGCTGGAAAAGTCAGGTTGCCCCACAGAGGATACATCAAAACAATGTAGACCACTCATCCTACCATTTTGTGGGAATAACATTCCTTTTCACCAATAAGGGGTGGGTGTGGGTCTGAATAATGTTGAATTGATTAAATGTAGAGGTTTCAAAATGCTTTCAAAATGGTTTTTAACCTCGATTTTAGTCTTGATTATCATGTCCAAGGTTCAGGGTTTTGGTTCTTGCCTACAAAGCCCTTAACAGTTTGGGAACTTATTACTTATTGAAACATTTTTCCTAAGAACACCAGCCTGTACCACCCAGTCCTTCATAGGCCATGATCTTACAAGCTGCCACACCGAGAGCGGCTAAGAAAGTATCCACTCGATATTGGGCCTTCTTGGTTGTGGCACCTTCCTTACAGAATGGGCTTCTAGTTGAGCTGCACCTGGACCTCCTCCTCCCCACCCCCACCCCACCCCAGCTTTCAAGAGGATGCTGAAGATAAGGCAGTTTGTGGAAGCTTTTAAGGGTGTCCTCTCCTGAGCCCCAATGCATTCTGGCTGGTTATCCTGCCATTGTTTTACATTGGTTGTAGGTTTTATGTCAACTTTATTGGATTAGATTTGTTTTTGTTTTCCTTGTTTATTACTGATGATTTGCTATTATTATGTTTGGATTTCTTCTTGATTCTAAATTGCTGGGAGGAGTGCTGCCACTAATCAGGATGGATACAAGTGGATTAAATGGATGGATGGATGGATGGATGGAATCATAGAGACCTCAAGGGCCCTCCAGTCCAGCCCCCTGCCATGCAAGAACCCCCATCACAGTATTTCCGATTCCGACAGATGGCCATCCAGCCTCTCCTTAAAAACCCCCAAAGAAAGAGGCTCCACCACTCTCTGTGGCAGCCTCTTCCACTGCCAAACAGCTCTAACTGTCATGAATTTCTTCCTAATGTTCAAATGGAATCTCTTTTCCTGTACAGTAGTTTCAAATGTAGTTTTTTGTGTGAATAGAGGATTCTTTTTAGTATTTTAAAACTGTGATCATTGTACTGTTTTAATGGTTGGGAGTTGCTTTGGATACCCTGGAGGGAGAAAGGTGGCCTATAAATGAAATGAAAAGCATCTTTTGCATAACGGTGTAGGAAAGAGAAGTTTAAAAGCCACCTGAGCTGAGCTGATTCTTTCTGCTCTTTTGCAGATCTCGGTTAATATTTTCCGAACGCTTCCGCCCAGTGAGAACCCCGAGTTTGACCCTGAGGAAGACGAACCTAACCTGGAGCCGTCTTGGCCGCATCTCCAGGTAAGGTACCTGCCGGGGCACAGCAAAGACGACAGGGCTTCCCCGGCACGTTTGCTGGACCCATTTCCCCACCTCCGTCCACCCTTGGAAGGCTGGCGTGCCTTTGATGATCTTGGCCTTTGGGGTGGAGGCGGGGAGGATGGGGCTGTCTCGCTCAGGCTGGTGGAGGTGGCTTCATGCAGCATCTGTCTCTTCCCAGCTGGTGTACGAGTTTTTCCTCCGGTTCTTGGAGAGCCCAGACTTCCAGCCCTCGGTTGCCAAGCGCTACATAGACCAGAAATTCGTGTTGATGGTAAGGCAAGGAACGGAAGGGAAAGGCTGGGGGAGGGGGAGCATTTGCTTGGCACCAATGTGTGGTTTTCCCCTCTTCCGTGGGAACCTGCCCTTGGGTTTGGGGTAATGATCTTCTGATAATCAGAGGTGTGCCTTTGGTTTGGGGCATTCATGCTTTGGTCGGTCTTACACGGGGCTGGCGTGACTTATAGCAGCGTTGGCGAACCAATGGCACGGGTGCCAAAGGTGGCACTCAGAGCCCTTTCTGTGGGCACCTGACGTTGCCCCTTCACAGCCACCTGTATTCAGGCTAAATTGCTGTACTGGCACTTTGCAAAAAAATAGTGGGTTCTCAATCACAGTTTAGGCACTCAGTTTCTTAAAGATTCGCCATCACTGGTTTATAGTTACGAGTTTGTCAACCAGTGTGTGTGTGTGTGTGTGTGTGTGTGTGTGTGTGTGTGTGTGTGTGTGTGTGTGTGTGTGTGTGTGTGCTGTGTCGTTACAGTCGTGACCGACTCTCCATGACCCCATGTCCGTGGAGTTTTCTTGGCAGGAATACTGGAGTGGCTTGCCAGTTCCTACTCCAGGCGCCTACAGCACCTGGTATTGCCTGGTGGTCTCCCATCCAAATACTAAGCAGGGCCAGCCCTGCTTAGCTTCTGAAATCAAACAAGATCGGATGTGCTCAGGGCATCTAGGCAGCTTTAACCAGTGCATGAGACAAAGGCAATGAGACAAAGTGAAAAGCTGAACCAGCAGCGGAAGAATAACATAGAATGTTATTATTATTATTATTATTATTATTATTTATTATTATTATTATTAATAATAATAATAATAATAATAATAATAATAATAATAATAATAATAATAATAATAATAATAATAATAAATAGTTTGCTGACTTCATAGTAGCCCTTTTCCGGGTCTTCCAGGTAGAGGATATTCAGAAGTTGTGTACCATTCCCTTTTTCTGGGACTGTGCAGCTTGCTGAAAGCCACACGGGCTGGCTCTCCTCCCAGGAAGCCCAGTGGGGAATCGAACTTCTAATCTTTGGCTTGTCAGCGAAAGATCTAACTCAAGAAGCTCTCTGCCTATCCATAGAATACAACAGAGACACAGGAATCAAAAGCCTGGCAATCTAGAAATAAAGGCTTGGGGGCTCCAGGCCTTTCCTTCCGCAGATTTCCCCATTCCATCTATATCCCTTTCCATTTGCTTTGTATCCGCACGATAGGCTTCATAATTTATTCCCGAATTTCATTTCTTTTATTATTTATGAGCTTTGTTCATCAATTGTTAATTTCATTAATATTTTGTTCATCCTTTTATGGCACAATGAAAGGTAAAAGGCAAAGGTTCCCCCCGCACATGCATGCTAGTCGTGTCCGACTCTAGGGGCGGTGCTCATCTCCGTATTTAAGCCAAAGAGCCAGTGTTGTGCAAGTCCATGGCCACGTGGCCGGCATGGCTGCAAGGAAACACTGTTTTACCTTCCCGCTTTTTATGGCAGTACCTATTTATCTACATGCTTTCGAACTGGGTTAAAAAGAAGCTCCATTACATAGCCAGGTTTTGAGGGTCTCAAGTCGATCAGTGGAAAACAGAGATGGGCACAAACCATGAACCAACTGAAAAACCGAACCGGTTTGCAATTCTTTTTATTTTGAGTTTGTGCTTTTTTTTTTGGTGGTGGTGGTGGGGGCTACCTACTCCTGTTGAGCCGCCGCACCACCACCACCTCTCCGGGTGCCCTGCTGCGAGACAGGAACCCTGGGCTCCTTGCAGAGAAGGAACTGGGAGCCAGGCAGACGCTCAGAGGCAGCAACTGGTATCTCTGCAAGGAACCCAGTCACTGCCTTGGAGCGTGACAGCGAGGGAGGAGGAAGACGAGGCGGGACCAGGTAGTCCAGGTGACTGGGGCAATGGAAAGGAAGTGGGCCATCCCAGTTCACTGAACAAAAGGAAGCACCGACCGGGTGGGGGAGTGGAGTTCAGAGTTTTGTTTTCCTGTCGCAAAATGGGATCCCTTAACAGAATCATGAACCGAACCGCCTGGTGTATCGCCGTTGTCTTTTTCCGGTTCACAGTTCAGTTCCTGCCCATCTCTAGTGTCAAACCTTACTCAGGCTAGATGGGTTATGCCAGGGGTGCCCAAACGTTTTCTAAGGAGGGCCAGATTTGGTGGCTGAGAATGTGTCAGGGGCCGGTTGCTTCCCGACCCTGACACCCCCGCACGTGCGCCTAGCTTCACAAGGTTCCCAGTGATGCCGGTGGCGGCGGCCCACCCGCGCGCCACCCCGGTGCACGCGCCCAGCCCCACAAGCTTCCCAGCGGTGCTGCTGGTGGTGGCCTGCCCACCCAGCCCCACAAGCTTCTGCTCACCAGCCGGCTGGCCCGCCCAGCCCCTCAAGCTTCCCAGCGGCATCAGTGTTGGCGGAATATTAAAATAAAAAAACATGGGGTGAAGGAGGGGGAGGGAGGGGCAGGCCAGCCAGCCGCGGGCCACTCAGAATGGCCTGACGGGCCGGATTTGGCCGCGCGCCCCCCCGGGCCGGACTTTGGGCAGGCCTGGGTTATGGGTAAAAGAAGCACAACCTGTGCCAAGGAAGCACAGCATTGCTTCTGGAAAGGGAAGCAGCGTCTCATTAGGAAAAATGCATTTAACGTAGCGACCTCCAAAATGTCCTGTGCTTAACTTGTCCTTGCCCACTGCCTAGCTCTTGTGAAAAGAAGTCTGGCTTCTTTTACTGAATCGATCCCTCTCCTGTTCGCTTTTCTTCTTTTTCTGTTGCCTTCCCACTTTGCCCAGCCTTTAACATCTGTTGCCTTCCACTTGGCCTAGCCAGACTTTTAACATCTTACACAGAGAAAATCCCAAATGAAACAAGAGGCCGGGCGAGGAGGCTCCGAATGTCGTTGCTCCCTCCAGTTCCAAACTCAAAAACTAGGGCGTGCTTGGAGAAAGGGTGGAATAGAAATATCTCAGGTTGGGTCATGAGGCTGTTTTTACCCACACTGTTGCGTTCACGTTTGAGCCAGGCGTGTTGGGCCAGCAGTGGCTTGGAAGGCTAAAAGCTGGTCCGGTGCCGTGGTTGCCTCTATGTCTCTGTTTGCAGCAGAGGCCAAAACACCGAGTGGGACATAGAACACATTAAAAAGGAGAGTGTAGTTTTACCCACTTAAGAACATAAGAAGAGCCCTGCTGGATCAGGCCAAAGGCCCATCTAGTCCAGCTTTCCTGTCTCTCACAGTGGCCCCACCAAATGCCTTTGGGAGCACATGAGACTAGATTTCTGCCTCCTGATGCCACTCCCCTGCATCTAGCCCTTGAAGTACCCCGGTTTTAAGCCTGGAGATGACACATCTCCATCATGGTTTGCAACCTGTGATGGACTTTTCCTCCAGGAATCTGTCCAATTTCCTTTTGAAGGCATCCAGGCCAGATGCCATCAGCACATCCTGTGCTAGGGCGTTCCACAGACTAACAACGCGCTGGGTGAAAAACTATTTTCTTTTGTCTGTCCTTCCTCTCCCAGCCCTCAATTTGAGAGTATGTCCCCTAGTTCTGGTATTTTGTGAGCGGGAGAAGAGCGTCCCTCTATCCCCTTTACTCATGCCCTGCATTATTTTGTGTGTCTCAATCATATCCCCCCTCAGGCGCCTTTTTTTTCCTTTTTTAAGCTGGGATTCACAATCATTCCTCCTTAAGAATAAATAGACCTGTGTCATATTAAAATCTATTTTAGTACGAGCTCTTGTGGATTGTAGCTCACTTTGTCAGATGCAAGAGGGTATTACCCATAATTTCAGTACATGTGATCAGGTGCCGAGGATTACTGAGAGCGAGGTCTGACTCTTAAGGGAAATGAAAGCCAAGGTCTGACGACAGCAATTAGGTTATTAGTAGCAGCCTTCACCTACCCTCTTGCCTGTGGCTGATAATGCAAACATGTTAAAGCTAGGTAAGCCAATTAGCTTATGGAGGTAAGCCAATTGATGTTATAATGCGGATGCATCAGCAGGAGCAGTTTTGTGGACGGCCAGCATTAGTGATGCTGTTGGACCCTGGCAGGAGGGTTGTGTTAAATTCTTTCTTGAAACCAACATTTTGAGATTTGTTTTTTTGTTTTTTTGTTCTGGAGTCCATGGTTAACTAGTGCAGTACTGTTCCATCTATAACATTAAAACTGCAGAGTTTAGAAAGGACCCTGTAGATTAAGTGGCGCACAACCTGTGGGGTCCCCAGAGATTGCTGGACTGCAACTCCCAGAAATCCCTTCCGGCGCAGCGAGTGGTGGGAGTTGCAGTCCAAGAACACCTGGGGACCCCCGGGTTGAACTTGAGAACCACTGCTGTAGAGCATCACGTCCAGCCATTCTCAAGGGGGCACCACGGGGAACCAAACTCCCAACCTTTAGAGCAGTGTTTTTCCTAAACACTAGTGTGCCGCTGATGCTGCCTGTGTGCCTTTGGAAAATTGAAAAATTCAAAGATTTTAAAAAAATGTTGAATTTTCACCCACTAGGCCGCTTCAGCTCCTGGGTATGAAGCTCTTTTTGACCCCACCCTCAGCCAGCGCTGATTGGCGCCCCAGGGGGACACCCTCCACTTTTCTGATGTCCGGGCTGTGATTGGTCAAAACTCCAGCCTGGACCATCCTCATCATCTTCCGACTTCCTTCCTGCCCGAGCACAGTGTGGCAAATTTCTGGGGCACAGAGTTAAATTTTTTACATTTTCTAATGGTGGTGTGCATTTTTTTCAAAACAAGTGTGCAAAAACACTCTTTTAGAGGCCTGAAACCGCTTTCTGCGTCTCTAAGGCCCCTCTTCCCTCTTCAGCTTTTTGAGCTCCTGACAGCAGCCTTTTGTGACCATCCTCCAGCTCTGGCAAATTTCTGGGCCTGCGTGCTTACATCCGCAAACAGTGCAACAACATCTTTTTACGGTGAGCTTTCTGGTCTCCCCCACCTCTTGGCTTTTTATCCTGCTGCAGCCTTTTGTGCTCAGCTCTGGACGCATGGACTGGAATCCCATCGCCCCGTTCCGGCTTCCGGGCTACGTCTCATCCGCGTTCTTCACTCAGAAAAAGAACGTGGGGTGAAGGTGGTTTGATCTGGGAACCAAGAAGCACAAACAGATTGCCTGTAATTAATTACTCTTTGAAAGCAACCAGACCATATAACTAACACTTCATTACATTTCTCATTTTACAAAAGATAATTTCACTCTTCTCTTGCGTATCTCTGCTTAAGCCATGCTGTGGTGATAGCAGGTCTGTGACCTTACTTCTTAAGGGGATTTTCTACTGGTGGCAATTACCTTAACCTGCTTCCCAAATGCTGATGATTAACATGAAAGAGTTTTGTTTATCTACAAAGGGGAGGGGGGAGATATAATAATAATAATAATGGCAGCTGGTTATTTTGGACAAAAGTAATTTTCTGGGGTTTGCCTTGAATGTGTAAGCTCCCCAGTCATAAGAACCTAAGAAGAGCCATCATGCTGGGTCAGGCCAAAGGCCCATCTAGTCCAGCTTCCTGTATCTCACAGTGGCCTCACCAGATGCGTCTGGGAGTGCATGAGACTAGATCTCTGTCTCCTGATCCCACTCCCCTGCCTCTGGCCCTTGAAGTACCCTGGTTTTTAAGACTGGAGATTACACATCTCAATCCATGGTTTGTAACCTGTGATGGACTTTTCCTCCAGGAATAGATGGACTTTTCCTCTCCCTTTTGAAGGCATTCAGGCCAGATGCCATCACCACATCCTGTGGCAGGGAGTTCCACATTCACCAAAAGTATAATGTCCGCGAGACAAGGCGGAATAAGTTGTTTTCTTCCCCTCTTTCCCAAACTTGGGAGAGGTTATTTTCCCCTTTCTTGGATTATTTTAGGGAGAATCAGAAAGGTTCTTATCGGGCACTGGGATAGACAGATCCTAACCCTCCATGTCCATCTCCAGTGGACTCAGCCTTTGGTTCTCCTTCTCCTTGCTCTCAGCCTTTGGTATCCAAGTGCTTCCTAGATCTGCAAACGGGAAGGAAAAGAGTGCTGTTTGCCAGGTGGCACCTTAGGCTTGAACGGATTCAGGACTCAAAAGGGCTGAAGCCTTGTAGGAGCCTCCTGGTGCAGTGGTTCAATGCCTGTCCTGCAGCTAAAAGTGTGCTCACAATCTGGGGTTCAATCCCAGGTAGCCGGCTCATGGTTGACTCAGCCTTCCATCCTGAGGTTCAGTCCCAGGTAGCTGACTCATGATTGACTCGGCCTTCTATTCTTCCAAGGTCAATAAAATGATTACCCAGCTTGCTGGGGTGGGGGCGGGGCCGCACGAATGTGTAGCCTGCATAATTAAACTGTAAACCACCCAGAGAGTACGTGAAGTGCTATGGGGCGGTATATAGGCAGAACGTTTTGATTTGTGAATTTTCTGAGTAATACAGACAATTACCTCCTCCACTATTTCTTCAGGTTTCCCTCTTTCCTCTCTGCTTACCAGAAGTCCTTGCAGTAGCTGACACATAAATAGATTTCCCTTAGTGCACCTGAAACTACCCCATGTTAATGCAGAGTAGTGGGGTAGGGGTGGGGTTAGGTAGTTTTGAATGTGTGGGAAAGAGCCATCAGCTTTAGAAACGATCTGCTCCTCATTTCCTGGTACCAGTTAAGAGCAGTCTGTGATGTTGGGTTCTCCTTCGGTTTGGGATGCTGGTTAAAAAGACTGGTCAGGATGGGCATTTGCACTTCTAAATTTACACTAATTGCTGGTGGCACCAGAGGGTGTTTTTTATGTTAGTGGTGATGGTAATATTGTTTGGACATAAAGGCTCCGTTTAACACTTTATGCAGATTTTTATAATATTGTTTTGACATATAGTTTTTAATTGATACAATTTAGTTTTTAATTGATACAATTTTTTGATACAATTTTTTAATTGATACAGTTTAATTGATACAAGTTTTTAATTGATACAATTTAGATTGTGGGTCTTCTGATGGCAATTTTAGTGTGATGTTTTAGTATAAGGTTTTTATTGTTGTTTTAATTATTTATTGTTGTTTGATGTTTTTAACTGTTTTAATTCCTTGATTGTAAGTAGAGACCTTTGGGTAGTGGGCAGCATATAAGTTGTAAAAATAAATAAATAAATAAATAAATATAAAGCCCTAAATAAATAACCACCTCCTTCCAAAAGCTACCTGAATTAAGATCTAGCCAGAGGGCCCTCCTGAAAGAGCCATCTCTCAGGGAGGTGAAAGGGATGGCTTGTAGGAACAGGGCCTTTTCGGCAACGGCCCACAGATTTTGGAATGTCCTCCCAAGTGAGACCCGCCTGGCACCGACATTGATGACATTCTGGTACCAGGTAAAAGCCTTCCTGTTCCCGAAGTTTTTTAACTCATTATTTTGGGTCCTGATGGCAATTTTAGTGTAGTGTTTTAATGTCTTGCGTTTATTGTATTTAAATGTTTTTATTGTTTTAATTTTATTGCAATTTTGATGTTTTTATTGTCTGAATTTTTTATTTTGATTGTGAGCCGCCCGGAGACTTTTGGGTAGTGTGCAGCATACAAGCTATATTAAATAAATAAATAAATGACAACCTCGAGCGGGTGCAGAGGATGGTTGAAGGTCTGGAAGAAATGTCATATGAGGAACGGCTTAGGGAACTGGGAATGTTTAGCCTCTCTAAAAGAAGGCTGAGAGGGGATATGATAGCTATGTTTAAATATTTGAAAGGATGTCATATTGAAGAGGGAACAGGTTTGTTTCAGAGACTAGGACTCGGGGAAATGGTTTCAAACTACAGGAAAAGAGATTCCATTTGAACATTAGGAAGAACTTCATGACACTTAAGAGCTGTTCGGCAGTGGAATATGTTGCCACAAAGGGTGGTGGAGTCTCCTTCTTTGGAGGTTTTTAAGCAGAGGCTGGATGGCCATCTGTTGGAAATACTGTGATGGGGGTTCCTGCATGGCAGGGGGTTGGACTGGATGGTCCTTGAGGTCTCTTCCAACTCTATGATTCTATGAAATAAATAAATACTGTAAATAAAAATAGTGATGAGATGCTTCTTACCTCTTATCTTTCTTTCCCTGCCCTTCCTGCCAGGTTTATATATGAGACAGAGCATTTCAATGGAGTTGCAGAACTACTGGAGATCCTGGGAAGGTAACTGCATTTTAACATTGTGAGAGTTGGAGCCCCTACAGCGAAAGGCATTGGGATGGATGACCACAGCCCGTTCTGATCCGTAACGCATGTGCACATGTTTACTCATAATAAGTCTGCTTTGGCTCGCTGCTGCCTGCCATCAGTTGGTTTGAATGAAAAAAAAAAGGTTTAATCAAATACTTGCCTAATTATTTATTTCTTCTAAAATGCAGTTTATATGCTTTTTCTAGAAATACATATATTGAGGCAAAATAATGTTATGCTGAACCGTTCAGTCTTATATTTTATTTCATACAACTTTTTAAAGCTTAAAACTACAGATGGGATTTTCAGATTTCTTGAAATGGAAATCACACCGTTCCTATCCTTGGTGTCCTACTTGATTTATATACACTTTAGTAATAGTGGGCCATCAAATCTAAACCTTTTTACCAGCCCTGACTTCTAGCTTATGGATACCTAAATGTGTCTCGGCTGGGAGACAAGGGCGAAATGCTTACCTAGGCCCAGCTCTGCCTAGCTTCCTCTGCAGAAAGAAAGTGATGATAAGAACATAAGAAGAGCCCTGCTGGATCAGGCCAAAGGCCCATCTAGTCCAGCTTCCTGTATCTCACAGTGGCCCCACCAGATGCCTCTGGGAACGCATGAGACTAGGTACCTGTCTCGTGATACCTACTCGTCTACATATGGCCCTTGAAGTACCCTGGTTTTAAGCCTGGAGGTGACACATCTCCATTATGGTTTGTAACCCGTCATGGACTGTCATGTCCAGGAATCTGTCCAATCCTCTTTTGAAGGCATCCAGGCCAGGGAGTTCCACAGTACCCAGCTACCACCAGGGCAGGAAGAGGAAGCTTGGCTGATGCCAGACCCTGGTGAACGACATCTGTCTGTCAGGTTGTATGTTAAGTCAGGTAGAACTTCTAAAATGGAGAACTATAGGATTTGTAGTCCAATAAAATAAAATATAATAAAATCCTCTTCCAACTGAGAATTGTATTGCAAAACCTAGAGAATGGCCTATTCCTAGGTTGCTTGCACTCTGTTTATTAGTTCAGGAATTCGAAATCATGTAAATGTTTCTTTTTAAAATGTAAGGGAGAATTCTTGGGCTGTAGAATAACAGAGTTTTAAGGCTGGAAGACACGCCCAAAGGTCATATAGTCTGCACAGAATATGCATCCACTGTTAAAGCATCTCTCACTATCCATCTCTGTTTCTTCTCTACTTTTCCCACTTCCTTTAACTAAGGTGCCACTTTCGAGTTAGCCTACCTTCCAGATGTTGTGTGTCCAAACCTAAAGTCCAGGTGGGATGGCAGTTGGGGACAGGGAGATTGTCATCTCTTTGTCTTGATTTTGATCATCTCTTGCCTCCAGGAACTGCAAATGGGAAGCATGACCTCTGATTTTCAGGAGAGGGACATAGGATTAGAAAGGTGCTCCCAAAGCTTATGTGTATTCTGACTTCCATAGTATCTACCGATACTTCTGCATCGTTCTTGAAAGGAGGCCAAGCAGCCTCTGCTTGAAAGCTTCACTCCCCGTGCCACACCTTATTGATTTCTCTTTAGCATTAATATGGCGATGGGCCTAATCTAATGGAACACACAGTCCAGAGTTATCTCCCTTTGGCAGCAGTTTAATACCTCCCATAGTGCGGCCCTGCTTAGCGCTATGTCGGGAAATTGCATTATACCTGCACTTTGGTATTTCCAAGGCTTTTTGTAACTTGAAACCTGGCAAGTTGTGCTAGGTCGATAACATTATTGTTATGACTAAAATCTTATAGTGGTTGGGGGAATAAAAGCTGGTGGTTCCGTAAAAGATCTAGATCCTCCAAAATCTGGAAAATTGGAACATTAAAATTTTTAACAGTATGAATTATAAAGCCTTCCTCCATTGTTTATGTTTGGTTTTATTTGGGGGTGGGATTGAGCTGGCAGGATTGTTATGATACAGTGACCTTGCACAGATGGTGCTAGCTAATAGTTTTGAAGTGGTTATAGTAAACTATTAGTCAAGCCTCAACTTCATTCTCAGGGCTGATTCTCCTACATTTACATTTATTACTCTGGTTTCTCTTCAGATCGTATAAATCTTTTGCCTTTTTTACATTTATTATTTTAAAGCAAAAGCAAAACGTGTTCTGTTTATATACCACCCCATAGTGTTTAAAGCACTCTCTGGGGGGTCTACAGTTGAAATATGCAGGCTACACATTGCCTCCCCCTCCCCCGGGAGCTGATATCGTTTTACTAACCTTGGAAGGATGGAAGACTTAGTGAACAACCTGGGACTGAACCCCAGGTTGTGAGCACAGTACAGCAGTTGAACCACTCTGCCATGAGGCTCCATTTAACACTTTTATGCAAATTTTTGTATCCTGACATCTGGTTTATTACACTGTGCATGTCTGAGCTTCTGTTTTGTGGTGTATCACAGGTGCTCAGTGTACTAAGGAAGGTAGACTGGGCTTTTGAGAGACCAGGGGCATCATCATACCTGGTCTTCATGGTAGATCTGGCCTCCAGGAGACCAGGCTGTAGCTCATCCTACTTGTTCTGCGTCCCAAGTAGACTGGGCGGTCAGCACCCCATTGCATGGAATAAACCCTGAACACTAACTGGGCAATGACTGTATACACTGAGACGTTTAAAATGTGGATTGAGAAAAAAATACTTTCTCCCCTTGGCTCCCTGGCTGACAGAGTAATGAACTGTTTAAAAATGGTTTTTGCTTCTAATTTTTTTACATATATTAAAGAATGCATTTTTGGAGATCTTTTGGGATTTTTGTCCCAATGAGAAGTAGCATAGAAGTACTTGTCATAAAGACAGAAATCAGGATTTAGAAAAGTTACTTATTTTCATTACCCCCCCGAACTCTCGGCCAGCAGGCTTTGGCGGTGTTGGGCAGAGAGTAACATTTCTGAGTTCTGGGTTTGTGAGAGCCTTGTGGCGCACCGGTTCAATGCCTGTACAGCAGCTAAAACTGTTCTCACGACCTGGGGTTCAATCCCAGGTAGCAGACTCATGGTTGACTCAGCCTTCCATCCTTCCGAGGTCGGTAAACTGAGTACCCAGCTTGCTGGGGGGCAGGGTGTCAAGGCGTAGCCTGCATACTGTAATGAAAAAACTGTAAACTGCCGAGAGACTACTTGAAGTGTTAAGGGGCGGTATATAAACAGAACACTTTGCTTTGCTTTTGATGTGTTACAGAGTGCTTTTAAAACTAAGTCACCGTCTGACCACCGAGAGAGCCAGGTTACGTAAGACTAGGTTGTGTAACCTGTTGGCAATTCGGCAACACAAATATGTTGTTAGCTTATGACTTCCCACCTCCTCCCAACCACAGGCTGTGTAACCAAGGGGGGAAGAGTCATGATTAAAGATCCCCATTTGGCCCTTGAACTTGACTGAGGGCTCTTGGTCCTTGCCGGATTTGAAGATTTGTGACGAGAGACCTCAGTCAGCCAGCCAGAGCAACTGGGGAAAGCGGTTATGATGGATGGATAGCTCAACACGATGGGTACCTGGTTATGGAACCAAAGGTGGCAAGTTCAATCCCCCACTGTCCCTCCTGGCAGAAGAACTGGCCTGTGTGCTGTGCATCGGTGGCTTCCTGCCTTATCTCCCCAGATGTTCTTGGACTGAAACTCCCAGATGCCTTTCCCACTAGCTGTGCTGAACAGGATTCTGGGAGATGTAGTCCAAGAACACCCACAGATCCAAGGTTGGGAACCACTGCTGTACATGGTCCCAGAGTTCCATAATGAGGAGGGAAGTATAAACCCCTTTTCACTCCATACTTTAAATCTTAAAAAAAAATGGAGGACTATCAACATCCATCAGGATCTACTTAGGAGTGTGCAGTTATTCTTACTGGGCTACCTGTGGGGTTCTGCGATTTGTAGTCGAAAAACAAAAAAAAAATCCTCTAAGCTTTATATTTTTTTCCCTCTGCCAACTGTGGATAACTGAATCAGTGGACAAGGGGGTCCTATAATAATAATAATAATAATAATAATAATAATAATAATAATAATAATAATAATAATAATAATAATAATAATAATAATAATAATAATAATAATCTTTAATTGGGGAGATGAGACAAGCTGAATTCCAATGATGAACATCCTGTACTGTCAGGACAGATCCTTACGCCTCCAGAATCAACGTTGTGAATCTCTTTCTGTTTTCTCCTTCCTCCTCCCAGTATAATCAACGGCTTCGCTTTACCCTTGAAGACTGAACACAAGCAGTTCTTAGTGCGGGTCCTCATTCCGCTTCACTCGGTGAAATCCCTCTCCATATTCCATGCCCAGGTGAGCTGGGGGCAGAAGCTTTGGGCTCTCAGGCTGCTGGCAGTGACGGAGCTATTGTCAACATGGGGAGTGGCAAAGGGGTAAAAATGCCTATGATGGGGTGGTTTAGGGCTGGGTACCATGATTGGGGCTGCAGGGGGAAATTGGCAGGGGGAGGAATCACAAGATAATTAAAGATAAAGGAAAATCTATGGCTTCTGCTTTCTCTGGCACCAGTCTGATCACTAAGTTCTTTCCATCCCAAAGATGTGATTTGCAGTTTGGGGACATTCTCAAGAAAAATGAAATAATATTTTCTTTCCCTTCTTCCCTCCCCCCACCCCCATGTGTACCTTTCAGATTCATTAGATCTCCATTTCCCCCCCCCCCGGGTTTTAAGTTTTATTATTTATTTTGTGTTTAATTTTTAATAATAAGTTTATTAATATTCCTTCATCTCAGCATTTCACATTTCTAAGTTCATTTCTACAAAAAAGTTCCAGTTGTCATTCATCATATTGTCTGGGTGTGCTTAATATTAATTACATCACGTCTTAGTACCACCTAATGCATTGTTTCTTCTCTCCAACCAGTCATAAAATCTATTCCATGTTGAGTAATACACAGAGTCCTCTTTTTCTTTAATTCACAGTGTCATTCTGTCCTTCTCAGCGCATTCTAAGATTTTTTTGTATAATTGTTTCCTCCTTTGGTATGTTTCCATTTTTTCCACAATTGGGCCCAGATCTCCATCTTCTGCGTCTGGAGAATGAGGGGCCTTCTGGGAAAGGGGAGGAGGGAAGGAGAGGTGGCAGCCCTGTTTCGAAATGGAGAAGATGTGCAACGGTTGGACAGCCCTTTTAAATATATATATATATTTAATCTTGCGTTCTTTCCATCCTGAATAGTAAGGGGTTTGCGTGCTTTTATTAAACTGTTTTGCAAAGCAATTGAGAATAGCATTCTCCCCCCTCTCTTGCTGTGTCTGAATCCGGTCTCCAAGCCTTCTTCATTCTGTTTTTCTCCTTTGCAGCTGGCTTACTGTGTGGTTCAGTTCCTGGAGAAAGACGCCACTCTGACGGAGCATGTGAGTTGGCGTTTTCCAAGGAGCCCAAGTGATGTGACGCCCGTGGGTTTGGTAGGGCAGCCAACCCTGCCTCAGGAGGGAAGGGGGTTGGAATCATAGACTCACAGAGTTGGAAGAGACCTCGAGGGACCATCCAGTCCCAACCCCCCCCCTGCCATGCAGGAACTCCCATCACAGGACTCCCAACAGGATGGCCAGAGCAGCTTGAAAAGCCACTAAGCCAGTGGTTCCCAACCTGGGGGTCAGGGAGCCTTTGGGGGGGGGTCGAACCACCATTTCACAGGGGTCGCCATGAGCCAGTGAAGAAAAAGGCACCGACGGCTTGGGTCTGGAGGGGGATTGGGAGGAAGTGGGGGAAGAGTTACAGCTTGATAGGTTGGAGGGGGATGTCAGTCGATGGCACCAGAGGCGCTGCGACTGGCTGAGGGTGCCTGTAGAGGGGAGTTCTCTATGGCACATATGGCAGTGGCCTGCCCAAGGGGGCTTGTGGCCTTTTCCTCCACAGGAGGAAGTGTATTAAAGGGTCGCAGCATTAGGAAGGTTGGGAACCACTGCTCTAAGCTGCTGTAAACAGCAGCACCAACACCGATGCCGGATTATCTTTCTAACACGCTTCTCTTCTCCACTTCCTTCTTTCCCTGTCCATCCCACACCAGGTGATCCGTGGTCTACTGAAATACTGGCCAAAGACTTGCACCCAGAAGGAGGTAAGGAAATGCTGTGCTTTTTTGGGGGTTAATGTAACTCATATGAAACCATCATTCAAGCAGCAAACCATTGAGAGATCCAGATTCAGTCCTCCACCCTCCCAGGCATGCGACTTTCCTGAGTGACCAAAGGCATATTTTTTCTACTTTTTTTCTAAGAGAATTAGACTACCTTATAGAGTTGTTACATCAAGAAAGCTGGCAGAGGGAGATAGATAACAAGAGTTACATACTGTAAATGGAGCTCTTTAGGGCAGGATATAATAGCAATAGTAATAGTAATAGTAGAATTGTAGAAGTGGAAGAGATCCTGTGGATCAGGGTCCAGCCCTTGTCAAGGAGGCCCAGTGAGAAATCAAACTCCTGTGGCTCAGTAAATAACTAGTAAACTAAATGGGGTCAAAAATAGTCAAATTATTTTAAGGTTTTCATTCGTTTTAAATTTTACATTCATTTCATTTACATCCATAATTTCAAATTGTGGATATAAGAACATAAGAAGAGCCCTGCTGGATCAGGCCAAAGGCCCATCTAGTCCAGTTTCCTGGATCTCACAGTGGCCCCACCAGATGCGTCTGGGAGCACACGAGACTAGATATCTGTCTCCTGATACCCACTCCCCTGCCTCTGGCCCTTGAAGTACCCTGGTTTTAAGCCTGGATATGACACATCTCCATCATGGTTTGCAACCTGTGATGGACTTTTCCTCCAGGAAATCTGTCCAACCCCCTTTTGAAGGCATCCAGGCTGTCTATAGGACCTTGTCTCTCATCATGAGCCAGCATCAGGAGAGGCCTTTCTGTCAGTCCCACCACCTTCATAAGTACGTTTGATGGAGACATGGGATAAGGCCTTCTCTTTTGCTGCTCTCAAACTTTGGAACTCCCTGCCACTGGAGGCCAGCCTTAAGCCCATCTTTGCTGTCCTCCTGCCAGCAGGAAAAGACCTTTCTCTTCAGACAGGCTCTCTCCCTTCATTGTGGGATTTTAAAATGGACAATTGTGCCTTACTGCTTTAAATCGGGTTTACCCTCTTATAGACTGATATTTGTTGGATCTTTTTAAGCATTTGTAGATGTACTGTTTTTAGCTTTAAATATTATCTTTTAATTATGTGAGCCACCTTGAGTCCTTTTTACTCAGAAAGGCGGGTTAAAAACATTTTTAAATTTTATTTATTTATTTATTTATTTATTTATTTATTTATAAATCAGTCAGTCTTTTTAGTTCAGACTTGATGACACATAACAACTAGTAAATCAAATAGATAATAAATAATTAGTTTGACAGATGCGAAGGAATTCTGCCTTTAAACACGCTGGATTTTTGAGGACAAACAGGCTTTCATTGCAATGACATACAGGCTAAGTAGAATTTCGTTTTAGGTTCTTAAAACTGCAGAGCTTACCAGCGTAAAATGACACTCCAAAATCCGTAAGGTAAAATATAATGGAGCTTTATTGCTAAACAAAAATGCAGAGTAAAACAAAATTGAAAAAAGATTCAAAAAGATGTCAAAAACCTAACAGACTTAAGGTATGAACTTGTTTGCCTGTAAAATAACAAACATTAGGTTAACCTCTCTTTCTGGTTACATGAATCCATTTTGCCTACTCTAACTAGATCTAATACTATCTAACTATTTAGGCAGCATTGCTAGAAGCGGCTGGATCCAACGATAATGGCAATTAGCTTCTTTCTTCCTCTGCAAAGTTTCCAGGTGAAGGATGGCACATGGCATGTACTGTCCAATTGTAGCTCTCTTGCTTGCCTCTGGAAACCTTGTTACGTCTAAAAAGGTGCATTCTTTAGATAAGATTTCTACCGCAATGGGAAAAGTGCTTTTAATATCAACGCTTAAGATATCACTCTAGGTCCCATCATTCCTAATTTCTTGCCGCTGCATTTTGTCCCAGCAGCATGATGCCTTCCCGCTGTCTAATCCAGTCTCCTTTTGCTTTCTTCCACCTGCCTCTCACCTGAGCAGGTGATGTTCTTAGGAGAAATAGAGGAGATCCTGGATGTCATTGAGCCTTCTCAGTTTGTGAAGATTCAGGAGCCTCTCTTCAAGCAAGTCGCCCGGTGTATCGCCAGCCCCCACTTCCAGGTACTCCTCATTAGAAAGAGGATTGGGGGGGGCTTCAGTTGGTTTACGTAGGGAGCCACCCCTCAAGGGTGGCAGGCCTAAAGCTCTCCCTCCTGCCTGGGAAGTGAGCACATATGAAGGGTTCTCTGGAAATAAAAAGGGGGAGCCATTGCAAAGTACAAATGCAAGATGAGGCTACAGGCTTTTATAGGCCACTAATTTAAAAAAAATCATTCCAAGCTTTTGTGGACTTCTTTTTAAACTAATTCTTCAAAGCAAGTGCCAAAAGTGCAAACATGTGGTTTGCCCCCTTTGTTTGAAGGACCAGGGTGTGAAATCGCTTCCTGGGCTTCAGATGCAACTTGACAGGAGCCTTGCTGCCTCCTGCCTCATCTGAGACAGAGGTGCCGGGTGAAAATCAAGAACATGACATCTAAGATTAACCTCCTGGCAAACCACATCTGTTGCAAAGTTTGAACTTTTGGTACTTGATTTGAGGAAGTGGATATCGTCCACAAAAGCTTGCAACTTTTTTTATTAGTGGCCTATAAAGTTATTGCCTCTAGCATATTCATGGTGTGCATTAGGGATGGGCATTTCGTTTCAGAACCCGTAGGTTACGAAACGAACCACGTGAGCCCAGGTGGTCCTCGGAACCGGCTGATACACGCAGATCCAATTGCTTTACCTTTCTCTGTCTCATGCAGGGTTAAAATCCAACGAGGAAGCACACTGCAACGTCAACTGTGCTTGATCTGTGATGCTGGCCAATTAGGAGTTGTGCAGGGACAAGCATCATTCCGCTTCCCTCTCTGATTGGCCAAGAGCATGAAGCAGGAAAGATGACATCGCAATGTGCTTCCTCATTGCAGCTCAGGTCTGTGCTGACAGAGAGAAAGGTAAAGCAATTGGATCCGTGTGTATCAGCCGGTTCCGAGCACCACCTGGGCTTACGTGGTTTGTTTTATAATCTACTGGTTCCAAAATGAAATGCCCTTCCCTAGTGTGCATCTTCATGTTTTTGGGGCTGCATGTTCAAGAGTTCTCTGTGGATTCCCAGGTAGAATTCTGGGAGTTTCAGACCACAAATGCACACCTATAGACACTTGTTTCATTTTATTTTTAAAAAGCGGGGGAGGAAGTTCCCATTGTGCTTCCTGGGAGTCCATACTCTCATTGCCCATTAAGCTCTATAGAGGGCACCTCAAGAAGAGTTGTCCATCCATCCATCCATCCATCCATCCACCCATGCAACCTACCAACCAACCAACCAGCAGGAAGCAAAGAGCAGAGCAGGCTGTACTGCCCTGAAGGCAGGCCCTGTTCAAGTTGAGTGAAATGTAGGTGTGTATTTCCGACTAAAAATACCAGAATTCTGCTTGAGAAATCTCTGGAGGATTTTGGCATCTGAAATCCAAAACTCCCTCGAATCACACCCCTAGGATGTACTCCAAATCAGGAACCCGTGTGCCTTGCCTGTGACAAATAGCATGTCTCTGCTCTGCAGCTAGCCTTGTGACTAAAACTCCCAGCTGCTGTACTGGTCAGGATTTCTGGGGGTTGTCGTCTTCAGAACATCTGGTGAGCCAGGTTTAGGAAGCACTGGTCTAGATGGCTATCCTCTTTTTGTTGTTGTTGTTTTTAAAGTTATCTGTGACCTAAATCCCATGGCATGGCCCAACCATAGCAGACCCAAAAGAATAAGCAGGGTTTTACAGAAGGGTTGCCTTACGATTAAGCAAGCGATTCTGCAAGTCTGCTCTGGTTGCGGCTGGCAGACAGGTGGAGGCTGGCGTGGACGTTGGTTCCCCCCCCCCTCCCATGCCCCCAACCACATCTGTGCCTTCAACCCCTTTTGGCAGGTTGCAGAGCGGGCTCTGTATTTCTGGAACAACGAGTACATCCTGAGCCTGGTCGAGGACAACTGCCACACGGTGCTGCCCACCATCTTTGGCACGCTCTACCGCGTCTCCAAGGAGCACTGGAACCCGTGAGTTCTCTAGAGGAGGCGTGGGGCAGTAGGCAAGAGGAAGGCCAGCAAAAGCCGGGTGGAGTTGCAAGGTTCAGACCCGTTTGCTCTTGCAGCTCCAAAAAGAAGCACAGAAGCCACCATTGAAACGGGCCAATATGGTATCACTGGGCTTTTGGGAAATCCTACATTTGGTATGAATCTCACTTAGGGATGGGCCGGAAACGAAAAACGAATTGCTGTTTCGTCGTTTTGTTGCGTAACGAAATGAAATGGAACGAATAGCATTTCATTAGAGACTAAACAACACGGTTGTTTTCCCATTGAAATGAACCATTCTACCACTAAAATTTGGCTTCCCTCTGTTCTTCCCGTGGTTTTAGCGTTATTCATCTCCTAGCCTTCCTTTCAGACAAACCCCTTTATATACTTATAAAAAGATTTGAAAAATAAGTAGTAATCCTTCGAGCATTTCTAATAGAAAAGTCTTTAATTCCTTGCAATGAATCTCCATGTAGTTCTTAAATTTTTGTCAATCTTTTTGGAACTTCTAGTGGTAGAATGATTTTGTATTGCTAATGCTTTGAACCTGACTTTTTTTTCTGTATACTAAAATTTTCTAATAAAAACATATTAAAAAAAAAAAAAGAAACGAACCATTTCGTTCCATCCTTTTTGAGCTCCTGCCGAGCTGTCAATGGCTGGAGCCCTTTAATCCTGGCCCAGTCGCCACCAGGGGTCCTCCTGGTACCGACTGGGCCAGGTTTAAAGGGCTCCTGCCATTGACAGCTCAGCAGGGGCACTTTAAAAATAGCTCCCAGAGTCCCGGGCACCAAATCTGGTGCCTCTAGGACCCAGGGGAGCCGTTTTGTTTTGTTTTGTTTCGTTTCGTAGGAATTTTTTTTTAAAAAAAATGGTAAGAAACAAAACAAAACAAAACAGGGGTGAGCATGAAATGAAACATTATTTTAACGTTTCATGCCCATCCCTAATCTCACTGGATGGCCTTGAGGTTGGTTCCTTGCCCCTCCTTCCTTCGCAAGGCTCTTTTGAGAATAGAGTGGATTTCTGCATATCCTGCCATGATGTGCAGAAGACATAATTTTAATGTAGCTCACTCACTCAATAATCCTGTTGTTATTATTCTCATTATTTACGGGGCAAAAGGAAAAACTAGCGAATAAAGAATTAATAGCAATTCTCATGGGTGTGTTTGCTTTTTATGGAAAATTTTGAATCAAAAGAAAAACACGGTTGGAAAAACATGCCCTGGATCTAAAGTTCGGCTTCCCTCTGTTTTTCGCCTTCCTTTCCACAAAATTTTTATAAAAAGGTTCTAAAAATTAATAGTCCTTCGAATATAGAATGGAAGTAGCAGTTATGGAAAAGCTGACTGAGTAGGTTTAAATTATACAGGGGAGAGATAAAATACGATAACTTTCTGAAAATATGGCAACCTGTACTGACCCCAGATCTTATACAAAAAATTAAATTGGATAAATCAGAATATTAGATTGGACTGTTGGATAGTTTAAGAATGTTTAATTTGTTGTGTTATTATGTATTTATATGTACAGGAAGCCATGTTAGGTGGTATGTATCATCTCAAACAGATTGTCAATAAAACTATTTAATATTTTTTAAATCCTGTTTCTCCCCCTCTCCCAACCTGGAGACATGGCTTTTCATAAATAGGAAGGGCTGTATCTGGGGTTATTAACGGTTACCTCTGATACCTTCTCTCTGTTGTGGGAATGGAATTGGTGTAGCAACATTTTGACCTTTTCCACTACTTCTATGACCCCTTGTCACCCAGGACCATTGTTTCTCTGGTCTACAACGTCCTCAAAACCTTCATGGAGATGAACGGGAAACTCTTTGATGAACTGACAGCCTCTTACAAGGTGGAAAAGCAGCAGTAAGTCCATTAAGGATGGATTAAGTCTGTTGGGTTTTTTTTTCCCAGAATAGATACCCATGTTTGCTAACCTGCCCACCATCTGAGTTGGACTACAACTCTTTGTTATCACTAGCCAGCGAGATCATATGCCATCCTGGCTAGGGGATGACGGGAGTTGTAGTCAGAGTCACGGAGATAACGGCAACATTACAGAGGCAGTTTGTATATTCTCTTAGCCAGTAGGTGTGGGGTGGTTGGACATTTTGGACGATACATCCCATCATTCTCTATTCGGGGAGCTCTGCGTGACGGATGAGACATCTAAATGTGGGTAATGGAGAAATGCCTAAACTAGAAGGGTTTGAAGCCTAACTTTGCTGAAGGTTCTGGTGCCATTTAGAGGTTTTCTGCACAGGAAGCCAGGTGAAGTCTCACCAGGCCTCAGAAGCTTTGCATTTATGCCTTTCTCTCTGGTCAGCCCCATTTAGGTGTCTGTCAATCAGGTAGAACTTGTAGAATGAAAAATGTGGGGTTTCTAGTTCCAAATACCGAAAATACTTCTCTTTCTGGGAAAGTGCTGAGCTCAGCCTCTCAAGTACGAAGTGGCACCGGGGGGGGGGGGATAAGGGTCTGGTGAGGAAGCAAAAGCTGTGAGAACTTGTGGTTAAAATCAGAACAAACAAAGAACACAATGTTGCTGTTTTGGTAGTCCATGTGAGAAGGCATAGCTGGTTGAATGGCCATGTTCTCTGAATAGGGCCTGGCCTGTGACGGAGTCTCTGGGACATTGACCCCCTTTTTTTGGTCTCTTGTGGTTATTTCTTTCTGCAGTCCCCCTTTCAGGGATCCTAGAAACCATGACTTACCAGATTCCCATCATGTATTTTATGACTCTGCTTTTTCTAGAGTTGTACAGTTTCCCAGGGATGCAGTCGACTGTTCTTTCTTTCTTTTTTCTTTCTTTTTTTGCATTTTAAGAAAAACGATATAGAAATACAGTGGGCATAAGCAGCCATATTAGAGACCTTTGGGTAGTGGGCGGCATGTAAGTTGTATAAATAAATAAATTAGAGGCTGCAGCAACTCTGCCACTTCTAAGTTTGGCTCCATCTCCTCTTCTCTCCCACCCCCCACCCCTACCCGCACCTTTGCAGGGAACTGAAAAAAGAGAAGGAACGGCAAGAATTATGGCGGCAACTGGATGAGCTGCAGCTGCGGAAGCTGCAAGGACTGGAGGAGGCCAAGATGAATCGGCTGAACCTGCAACACAGCCTGGTTGTGCAGAGCGGGGGGGCCAGCTAGGGCCCCCTCCTTCCCTGGGAACCTCTCCCCCCCTCACTCCCCTGCTGTGGCATGGGAGCAACACACACTGGTGCAGTACCCGTCTGAGACAGCTGGGTGTCCGTCCCCCCCCCTTTCCACTGCCCCCAGCCTGTGCCAAACCTTTCATACCCGTTGACCTTTCATTACCTCCCCACCGTTCAACCCCAAAGGTTGTGGCTGTGAAGGCCAAGGGATCTGAGTGCGTGGTTATTGCGAGGGGGAGATGGGAGGGATAAAGAAGATCCTACACACACACACACACACATGCCATGTTTGAGGTTGAGGTTGTGCCTGGCGGAAGTACTTTACAGGAAAAACAGCTTTCCTTTTGCTGGGGGGTCATGAGAGGCTTGGCACTTGGAATCTTGGCTAGATGCGGGGACACAGAGCCCATCGGTGTATAAAGCAATAGACCTCCTTATCCAAAGCTTTTGTCCGTGTAGGCGTTCCAGGAAGTGAGAAGGGAGAATCAAAGCAGTGATTCTTGGGAGGGGAGGTGAAGGGGAGAGGAGAGGAGTTAAATGAGTGATCCTGATGGAGACGGGGACTCCGGTTGGTTCGGCTGTGATTCTCTGCAGTGGGTTTGATGAGGAACCCACCCACTCACCCACCCATCAGTAATGTCTGGGGAAGGAATTCTGCCCTCTCCCTGGGACCCATCACTTCTTCCATAGATTGGAGGTTTACAAACTCCCATGCTGCTCCTCTGCTCCTTCCGTGGAAGAACTGGGCAATATTGGGGGCTCTTTCCTCTGTCCCTCCCCTGCACTGACACTCTTGAGACACGTGATGTCTTCATCTAGTTGGAGAAGGTGGCTGGTCTCCTAAAACCTGACACGGTGGAGGTTATGGGGAGAAGGGGTGGTTTAAGATCCCGGAAATGGGCGTAGAAATAGCAGCTGCTCTTTTCCCTGTCAACGTTTGGGGTCAAAATGAGGGAGAAGGAAGTTGGCTTTCCTTCCCTAAACATTTTGTTTAAGCTCTGGTTCCCAAACTTGGGCGTGGTGCGGCTGATTTGGGGATATGGGGGAGGCCGGGGGGTTGGGGAGATAAGTGTGTATGAATAGCAGAAAGAGGAAAAGACACTTAGGTGCACTTTGCTTAGATGTCTCACAACCCTTTAGTGGAGCGTTGCTCAAGATTTGAGTCCCCCCTCCCCAGCCACCCCCACCCCCACCCCACCCATGCTTCCACTTAAAGTGGTTTTGTGGGCCACGAGTAGAAGAAACAGAGAGAGAGAGAGAGCAAAAGGAGAAGAACATTTAAACTCTTGGCACTTTAGAAGGGCTGTTGGTTGCACAGGTAGAAACAGGGACATTTAGGCCGGAGCTGCTCACCTTTTGGGCAGGGGTGTGGGGGGGGAGGACAGAGGGCCAAGCGAGTGGCCAGGCGGGCGGGCGGGTGGGCGGAAGCATGGCATGAGCGGGGCATTCGACAGGGAAGTTTAGGTGAGGGGGGGCAGGAGGAGGAACCGGGTGCTGTCATCCAGGAGTGAGCCGCTCACGGCTCTCCCTCCTGTTGCTGCCAGACTACGGCTTCCATCCTCTGGCTGGGCGGGCCAGGAACATCAGGGAGGCCGCAGGTGGCTGACCTCCTGTTTTCTCATTGCTGAGTCTTCCTCTTCCACCTTCAGGAAAACTCCTCAGAGACACTGGGAAGTCTAAAATCCAAGGGCGATGAGGACGGTCGGAGGCTTTTTTAAAAAGAAAGAAAGAAAGAAAGAGAAACCCTGCAAGCTCTAATTGTTCTCTTATTATTATTTTTTTAGCATATCATTTCTCCTCCACCACAGGTCTGGGGTGTTTTCTTTTTTGGGGAGGGTCCTGGTGGAAGGTAGAAACACCCCCCGTTGCTTCCTATCCCTCTTTTCTGGGCATGATGACCTCAAAAACATTCTCTGTAACAAGAAAATAGTCACTAGGTGGTTATTTTGGTAAGTGGGGAGGGGGGGATTACGTGTCTTATCGTTTTTATTTTTTAGCACAACACTGAAGCCAATCGGCCACAGTAGTAACGCAGGCACACTTTTTTTTCTGTAGTTCAGGCTTCTCCAGTCCCCGAGGGCTTACAGCTCTCCCATGGTGCATGGTGGGAGTTGTAGTCCAACCCATTGGGCTGTGTCCACCTTGGGGAACGCTGCTGTAGCGTGTCTAGATGCCGCACGGGTGTAGTTTCCACACAAGACGGCCCTGAGGCATGTGGTGGGGTGAGGGCTGCGACAGATGTTGATGAAGAAAGCTATTTTATTGGAGGACAGGTGGTGGGTGGGTGGGGTTTGGCATTGGTCTATTTATTGAAAATTTCACTACCATGAACCCTCCCCCCCTGCCCTGTGTTCCTTTTGCTGGACGATTCTGTAATCAATAAAAAGAAACTTTCATGTCACCAATGATGTGCTCTGGTATTCAGTAGCTTTGGAGGGAGTGGGTTGCTGAAACATGTCGGGGGCCTGGATTGCTAGGAGAGCAATAAAATATTTAATTTTTAGAAGGGAAAAATAGAGTGTGGGGAAATAACCCTTAGTTTGCAATTTGTTTTATTTTTAGTAGTATCATCAGCTCTTGCATGCATGTAATCTTGAAGACTGTACAGTGGTACCTCTACTTATGAGATGTCTGTGAAGATTCTTAGTCATCTAGGTGAGTCATGGCAACTGGACTTCTTTTTATTGAGAGATTGAAACGTTTCGCTGCTCATCCAAACAGCTTCGGTCTGAAGAAAGCTCGCCTGTGACGGCTGGCAACTTAGACAAGGAGGCAGGGCAGAGACTCCTTCCCTGCAGTCTCTCAGTGGTGCCACACTGATGAATTTTGTTGATTCAAACCAAATCAGTTGGGCTCAGTAAGAGCCACTCATGTGATACAACCAAAATCAGGAGTTTTACTCAAATTCTTGAATGCATTAGCATCTGAATTTACAGTGGTACCCCGATTTAAGAGCAGTTTGACTTAAGAGTGGAAATCTGTTGGTCTGCTCAACTTATAAATTTTTTTTCAATTTTTTATTTTTAACGTATTTTTTCAATGTTTTAGATAGGTACCCCGATAAAAGTAGTTTGATAAGAGCATGCATTCAGAACGGATTAAATTCTTAAGTTGAGGTACCACTGTACTTTTATTTCTAAAATTTTGCATTATATTGGCAATGACATATTTAATAATTAGCATTTCAGTAATATGTCATTTTAAGCCATAAACAAAGAAAAGAGCCATCACCACCTGGCCGTTTAAACATACAGTATCCATAATAAATATGTTCTACCTGGAGTACCAAAAAAATGATACACTGATGTGGGGGAATTTTTACCTCGTTACTCTATAATGTAACATACTGGTTTATGTTGTCACTAGGTGTGGGATTTTAGCGTCTTGTGGACTATATTTGTTTATTTTGAATATTTTTATCCTACCTTTGTCCTTGGAAAAGGACCCAATAATGAGGGACATTATGCAGCCTGGACCATTTAAGACATATTCAAGTTAAGAACAGGGAATTAAATGAGGCATCTTAGAATATTAAAAGGTAACAGTAGAGCTACAAAGAGCATGCAAAAGAAAAGAAAAATCCATTATGGGGGGTGGAAAGTAGCATGAAAAACATTGGCGTTCTTATGAAATCAGTCAATGCAATCGTGTATGGTGATCCATATAAAGTTACATACAGTAGTAGGAAGTCCGTCATTCAGGGAAAGCCTGCCTGAAGAGGAAGGTGTTTTGCCTGCTTCTGGAAAGACAGCAGAGATGGGGCAGTCCTGGCCTCCAGTGAGAGGGAGTTCCAAAGTCTGGGAGCACACTATAAAGCCCATCATTCACCATTCTTGGCTAAAACATCCATCATTCTGGTGGGGATGGTGAGTGTTGGGGTTTATCAACATCTGGAAGGCAACCAGTAGTTCTCAACCTGTCGGTCCCCAGATGTTCATGGACTGCAACTCCCAGAAGCCTCCACCGCTTGCTGTGCTGGAAGGGGTTTCTGGGAGTTGCAGTCCAGGAACATCTGGGGACCCACAGGTTGAGAACCACTGGGTTAAACGGATGTATTGCTGCCAAAATTGTGCCCAGGACCCAAGGTTCAGTCCCAAGTAGCTGACTCAGACCTTCACTCAGCCTTCCAAGGTCAGTAAAATGAGTGCCCAGCTTCCTTCAGGGGACAATAGGTAGCCTGCATAATTAACTTGTAAACCACCCAGAAAGTGCTTTAAGTGCTATGGGGTGGTATATGCCGGTAAGTACTTTTTTTTTAAAAAAAAAAGGCCAGCTAGCACAGGAAAAGGAAGTCTGAACAGAACTCGGTCTGCCTAATCCTCAAACATCCTGTTTTTGACCCAGTGCTATTTATTTATCATTTATTTATTAGATCTTTAGACCACCCATCTGATCAGAAGACTACTCTGGGCAGTTTACAACAATCTGATAAATACAGTGGTACTTTGTATAAATAAATTAATTTGTTCCAAATGAAATTATGTTAAGCACATTTTCCTTTATACAAATTTCCCATAAGAACGAATTGAAAACGGAGTAATCCCATTTTTAAGTTTTGTGTATTTTCCCCATAGGCAATTCTGTTAAGCAAATTTCCCCTATCTCCGGAATATTTTATGTTGTACAAATTTTATGTTATACAAACTGTTTGTTATACAAGGGTTCACTTTACAAGCAAAGTAATAAAACCGGTAAACAACAATTAGAGCCAGCATATTAATAAAAGAAAAAAGACAATGAAAACACCTAAACTCAAAATAACAGTTTTAAAGTTGCACATTGATATAAATATTTGTAAATGTGTGCTAGCTGATGGGCTCTCTCTAAACCGAAAATTTGGGTGTAGGTATCTACTCCAAACCTTCCAGTTGGAAGCTTTTTCTCCCAAGAAAATTTAGGTATCTGTGTCTCTTTTGCCAGGTAGAAATCTGAGAATTATGAAGCTGATTGTCCAAGAAACCCGAAATTCCCTTTCCGAATTGTGCCGGTTACATATATTTTCCATGATCTGGAACTGATCACTTGTAGGAGAGGCAAAAGTTTTTTTCACAATGCAAACAGGAGTCGGGGGCTGGCAATGCTGAGTTAATGAAGTTCCTGAAGCCACCGAGAGGAGATGCTAAAAAAGCCAGGCATCAGAAAGGCTACAGGCAGGCCCGGCTTATTTTCTCCAGCCCCTTAGTATCTGGAGAGGCGGCACATGTCACACTGGCAAGCTTTAGCGGTGAAGAGCTCCATGGTCTCGTGCCAACTGGCCCCGCAACGCAGCTGCACTTTGACCTGGAAGAAAACGAAAGGACCATTCCCTCTCCCATCGGGGCAGTCTGTTCCATCTCTTCTCGTTTCTGAGCAAGGATGCAATCTTACGCTGCTTAGTAAGAGCCTCATGGCACGGTCATTCAGCTGCTGTACTGCAGCCCAAACTGTGCTCACGACCCAGGGTTCCATTCCAGGTAGCCAGCTCAAGGTTCACTCCGCCTTCCAGCCTCCCAAGGTCGGCAGAGAATGAGTACTGTACTCATTTGCTGGCAGTGTGTAGACTGTATAAAGCAAAAGTGGCATGCTGTATATACCACCCCATAGTGCTTAAAGCACTCGCAGGTCAGTTTACGATTTATTTCTTTATACAGTGGACCCTCGTATAACAAACGGTTTGTCTAACATAAAATCTGTACAACATAAAAAATTCCGGAGATTGGGGGAATTTGCTTAACAGAATTGCTGGGTCGCAATTAGGAATGACCCTGCTTTCAATGCATTCCTATGGGTAATTTGTATAAAGGAAACTTTGCTTAACATAATTTCATTTGGAACGAATTAATTCGTTTATACAAGGTACCACTGTATAAGCTACACATTGCCTCCCACCACCAGAGAGCTGAGTACTCATTTTACTGGCCTCAGAATGATAGAAGGCTAAGTCACCCATGAGCCCCAGGTCGTGAGCACAGTTAAAGCTGCAGTTCAACGGTTTAACCCCTGCACCACAAGGCTACAGAGAGGGCTTCTTGTGCTTCTTGGAGTGGTAGATAAGCAGCATGCTTTGATTTTAGGCTAGGGATGGATAATGGGCAGACCTAGCTAGAGTGGCACTGCAGTTTTCCAGTGTATAAAAGCATAATAGGCAGGGAGACTACAGTACCCCTAATGCTTTTGCTGTGCAACAAAGCTTAGTCCTGCCCAGCCAATTATTCTGCCCCAGAACTTAGAAATGAAAGGATTTCCCTCTTATTTATGCACCAGCTTTAAGCTATATCAAACACCTAAGATGGCTATATTTGTGGGGAGGGCTCAAGCCCCCCTGTGTTCTAGCTAAGGCAGTTCCAGAAGACTTCTGGGTGTTGTCGTTCACTATATATCAATATCAATATATCGCTCTGTCGATCTCTCTATACACACAGACATTCACACACACACAAAGAGAGAGAGAGAAAATGTATAGTGGTGCCCCGACTTAAGAGCAATTTGACTTAAAGAGCAGAAAACTGTTGGCATTTTAGCTTCCGCCTTACAAATTTTAGATATGGTCTGCTCGACTTTCAATTTTTTTTATTTTATTTTTTATTTTTAATTTTTTTCATTTTTTTATATAGGTACCCCGACATAAGAGTAGTTCGACTTAAGAGCATGCATTCGGAACGGATTAAATTCATAAGTTGAGGTACCACTGTATATGAAAATCCTCATCTCTAATTAATACCAAGTTAACTCTCTGTTCTCAGGGTTTTTCCCCCTCCCTATTAAATTGGTTGTTCAACATTTCCAAGAAGTGGAAAACAGGGTATCTCTCCCACTTTCCTCCACACTTTTATAGAGGACGTAGTTCTTTGTTCTCTTCTCTCAGAGACCTTCTCCGTAAGTTAATCAGACCAGGTGGTTTCCGGTGCTTCCGGAAGTGCTCCGGATATTCTAAAGCCATTTAAACTGCTAAAAATGAAGAAACATGGGTGCCCTTGGCATCGGGTGACTATGGACCCTAGAAATCACAGCTGAGGAAAGGAACATCTGGAGAGGGCAACATGTCCGTCCGCCCACTGGCTCCATTGCGGGTGACTCACCTTCTGCATTTTGCTGATGGTGCAACACTGGGAGACGGAGGTGATGTTGTGTTGGTAGTGGCTGGCCAGGAGGACGGAAAACTTGGAGGGAAAGGCGCTCGACTCACAGTAGCCCACACAGGCCTGGATCGTGTGGGTTCTGTGGCAGCTGCCCCCAGGGTCTCTCTTGAGGGTCACGTTGAAAGCTGGAAAGGAAAGAGACGATGGCAAACTGAGGGGAAACGACCCAGAACAAGGGCTGTTGTTGTTTTTTTTTACAAACTTAGATGGAATTCTACCATTTGGAAGAATTTTTATGCCATTCTCGTAACAATAGTTGATAGTTAATAGTTGTAAAGATTTGTTATGCCATTCTCTTAACCATCCTGTGTGTCAAGGGAACTATTATTCAGACTTTGTCCTTTTATATTTTTATAAATATTTCTGAGGCAGTGTTGGCGAACCGATGGCACGGGTGCCAATGGTGGCACTCAGAGCCCTTTCTGTGGGCACCCAACATCGGCCCATCACAGCCACCCGTATTCAAGTTAAATTGCTGTATTGGCACTTTGCGGAAAAAAACAGTAGGCTTTGACTCTCAGATTGGGTACTCGGTCTCTAAAACAGTATTTTTCAACCTTTTTTGGGCAAAGGCACACTTGTTTCATGAAAAATCAAGCAGGAACACCATTAGAAAATGTAAAAAAAATTAACTTTGTGCCTATATTGACTATATTTAAAGAATGGATTTGAATAGGAATCAAATAAACACAAAGAAAGTATTTTATAATTACTTTATTATGAAATAGTAAGTAAACATTATGAAAAATTATAAAATCCTGGGCCCAGTGCGTCCTGGGCCTGTTTGGCTGGAACACAAAAGATATTCTTCCCCATGCATAAAGTTACACCAGGCAACAGACACTGTATGTCCAATAAAAACACTGCTCTAAAAGTCTGCCATCACTGTTCTGATATTTTATGTCATCTATCAGGAACAATTAGCAGCAAGACGAATAAGGCTTTTGTCGTAAATGAGATATTTAAAGAATGGATTTACGGGTGCCACTACCATCGCCCGCATTTCCAGAAGGAATGAGTTTGACCCCCTGACCTCCTGTGTTTTTCCATCACTGTTCCGAACATAACAGAGCTCATCCCCGTGCATAAAGTTACCATAACAGATACTGTATGTCCAATAAAAGGAGTCTGAAAGCACGGTCCATATTTTTCCTCATCAATCATAGGCACAGAGTTAAATTTTTAACATTTTTTAATGTGGTGTGCCTCAGCAGATTTTTTTCATGAAACATACTGTCCTTTGCCCAAAAAAGAAGGAAAAAGTCATGTACACTACAACTCCCATGCCTGCTGGCGATTGGATCAAAGTATCTCTTTCCCCGATCCCTCCCCCCCCCCCCCCGGAAATACAGAGGTCCTATTCTGTTCAGAAATTAACATTTGGAGCCCTGTCCCAACACCCTGTGATGCTTACAGTGCAGGTGGCAACTGATTCCAGGAGGCTCACGCCTCGAGCATGCAGTAGCCAAGAGAAGACTCAGGACCAAAGCGGGGAAAGAGGCCTCCGTCATCCCCAGAGTCTCTGAAAAGAGAGAGGCTCAGCATTTGCAAATGCATGGCATGATGACATTGTATCTAAACACAAATTAGCAATGGCAGCATTGCAGGGGTTAGTGGGCGAGACCAGAAAATAGGAGACCCCAGATCTGATAACAAAGCTCACTGGAGCAAATGGAGCTGACCACTGCTTCTTAGCCTAACACCTACCAGGGCCAGTGGGGTGAGGAGGAAAATTATAGATATGTTTGTTTGTGTGTGTGTGTTCCATCATTACAGTCGTGACCAACTCTTCGTGAACTCCATGTCCATGGAGTTTTCTTGGCAGGAATACTGGAGTGACTTGCCAGTTTCTACTCCAGGCACCTACAGCACCTGGTATTCCCTAGTGGTCTCCCATCCAAGTATTAACCAGGGCAGACCCTGCTTAGCTTCCGAAATCAGGCGAGACTGGATGTGCTTAGGGTATCTAGGTATGCTCTCTCTCTCTATATATAGGTGGATATATAATTCCTTTAGTTCCTTGGGTTTTATCCCGACAATACCCGGGTTGCACTGATGGTTTGGATAATTTTTCTGCCCACTCTTCCATGTGGAGCTTGTCGCACTTAACCCACTGCTTTCCCCCAAACGATTTTCCATTCCTTTACATATCCTCTTTCAAAGTATTTTCAGTTTTGCTTTCTTCCAAAGAAAGGTGAAGTTGAGTGTTGTTGCGCTTGCCATTGACATTCAATGTAACTACATTCTAACCTGCTATTCATATGGGGGTATATTGTAGTTTCTTTTTTCATACATAATTTTTAATATCTAAATTTTGTAGTGTATATTTGCATATTCAATTTTTTTAAATTTTATCTAATCTCTAGTCTGCAGGAAGAGCTTCCTGGTCACAAGTGTTCGTTTATTGGGTTTGCACTCAAAAGTTCCAAAACAGAATATCTAGCTGGGAAGTGGATTTCTTAAATATTCTGTAAAGATGTATTTTTTTTTTGCTTAAGATAGCTTTTAAAAAAAGATGTCTTAAAGAGAAGCAGTTTTCATGTAGAGACGTGAGGTGTGTGTGTGTTTTATGCAAATCCTGATAAACTTATTCTTTCAAGAGAAAGGGGGTGCAGACATTTCATCTCCCTGGAGCAGTACCTGGAAGAAGGGGAGGGTCAAAGGGCAATTTTTAAAAGTAGAGTCCATGGCATCCAACTGTCTCACTGACTGAGGCAGCAACCTCAGGCAGAGTTGCTTTGGAATAGATTGAAATGGGAAGTCTGTGAAGATTCTCAGCCATCCAAGTGAGTTTATCTGGAAGTTGAGTCATGGCAAGTGGACTTCTTTTTCTTGAGAGACTGAAATGTTTCGCTGCTCATCCAAACTGATGAAGCTGTTTGGATGAGCAGCAAAAGGCTTCAATCTCTCAAGCAAAAGATGTCCAGTTGCCATGACTCAGCTTCCAGACCGAAATGGGAAGAAGAGTTCACATTAAAAATTCCACATCAAACGGATTCTTTTATAAGCCTCCAAACTCACCAAACTTTCCGGCCAGTTCAAAAGTGTCCTGCAGTGCAGTTCACAATGTTGTGGTGACGATCTCTGTGTGTGTGTGTGGGGGGGTCCTCACAGCAGCCTGGAAGAGAGGTGCAGAGACATCATAAACCAGTCATAGGCAGCAACAGTAGTAGCTAATGAGAAGTACCTTGCCCTTCCAACGACCATCTTTCACAAATCATCTTACTGAATAGACAAACAAGATTTTCCTAATTCTTACGAGAGTTTTCCTTCCTTTTAAACAGAGCAGGCAGATTTTAAAACAACGTTCAAAATCCTTTTTTAATACAGTGGACCCTCGTGTAACAAACGGTTTGCATAACATAAAATCTGAACAACATAAAAAAACTCCAGAGATAGGGGAAGTTTGCTTAACAGAATCGCCTATGGGGCGAATCCGTACAACATAAAAATGGTCGTGATTAGGGATTACTCCATTTTCAATGCATTCCTATGGGAAATTTGAATAAAGGAAAATTTGCTTGACAGAATTTCATTTGGAATGAATTAATTCCTTTTATACAAGGTACCATTGTATTAGTGTTGGTGGTTGTGACAAAGCAACAGCCTTAAAAAACAACAACAACCCTTTTGCTTATTTGGTCTCCATCGCTTCACAATCCAGAAGACAAAAATCCAAGGACATAGCAACCCTCCCCCTTTCTTCCTTTCACTTGTCTTTTCCTTGTTAGAATATAATTCTTTATTCTCTAGTGAGCTCCCCTGCCTTCCTCTGCAAAGTCTCAACGGGAGTCCTCATTCTGGCAATGAAATAATATTTTAAAAGCAACGAATTAAATAGGAAATTCTAAGGAACCCAAAATGGCTTTCCTGCATTTGGTCAGAATTGGCTCATCCATGAAGCCAAGTGACTCAGGCACTTCAGCTTGACTTCATGGACAATTCAATTCTGATCATAACCTTGCAGACGCAAATCCACGCCTGTGCACTCACCTGAACGCTAAAGAAGCCCCAGCGCTCCTAAGAGAGTTGCTTCTTGGCCGCTCAAACTGGTCGTATTTGCATTTGGAAGGATGTCTAGATAAAATACTTGCCACTCCTCACCTGGGCTCAGCCCTTGGCAGTCCCCCACCTTCCTTAACTCTCCACCCACTTGACATACCGTGACTAACAAAGCAGACACCCCTCCTGTGTTTTTTTTTTTTTTTTTTTGCAATCTCCACAAGCTGCTTCCACTTTGAAACCTTGCACTCTGCGACAACTAAGGGCTCTATCACATGTCCTTTAAAATCCTGATTAAATTTCCAGATAAACCATTTCCAAAAATCTTGGCCCACCCATGGCCACTGGGCTTTTTTTTTTTAAAACCACACCAGTAACGCCCCCTTTAGCAAGTTTTCCAAGACCTACCTGAGAAGTTGGGCATTTTTTTGCTCTGGTTAAAAACCCACATTTTTCCAGAGCCAGACGTCGTGGGAACGCGCATATGATCCGGATTTGTGCTTTTTTATTTTTTCCTAGTGCCGGCCAGCTGGTCCTGGGCCTGGCCGTCGTTTTTTTGTAAATCCACCCACCCCCCAGCGCTGACCAGCTGGCCTTTGGGCTGTCAGCACTTTAAAAAAAAAAGAATTCCTAGCACCAACTGTGCAGCTTACTGGCGTCACTCAAATGCAGGTGGTATTTCGGCCTGATGGTATCAAATTGTACTTGCAGTGATTTGCAAATGCACAATGGTAAGATATTTTTATAGTTTAAGCAGAATTATAGAATGGGCAGCTGGTTGGATTTATTTGTTTATTTATTTTTTATTTATACAGGCTGTTCCTTGTGGAACACAGGTGGGGAATTTATAGCACAGCAAAATTACAAACAACAAAATAAATATTAATAGACTAATAAAGCAGAGAAGAACAACAACCTGGGTGACTAAAAAAAAAAAAAAACTCTGTTGCAGCAAGTCCCAGAATAAGAGAATGGTAGGCAGGCAGGGACTCTGCAAGGCTGCTCTGCTGGAAGATGATTCAAAGGGTCAGGCCAGCCAATACAGCTAGTGTGGAGTTCTCCATCTGGGCGTATACTCAGCTTTGACCTCTTGTCACCCTGGTCTGAGATAGGCTCTAATCTAATTCGGGCTGCAACAGTAGCCAGGTGACTCAGAACTGGGGTGAGACTGCTGTCCAATTGTTGCTGTTTTTTGGACCCGCTGCAGGTAACATCAAGGTCCCTGATATCCTTCTTCCTGTTTATTTATTTGGATTTGTTCTGAAGTCCCCACCAGGTCGGACTGACCAGTCCTTCAAAAAGAGCCCTGGACACGGCGGACACCTGGGCTGATGGTGAGCATCAAAAAGAGGACTACGCCCAGATTCCGAGTCATGGCCTGCAGCACCCTCCAAATGGGATAAAGGTCCTCTGGAAACAAAAAACAGATGACCACCCTTATCTATCTAGTTTATCCTATTAGCCCTGGTCCATTCCATGACTGATCTATCCGGACAGCCTCATCAATTTAGGTTTAGTGGTTTAGATTTTTGGCTGTGGAATCACAGGTGGGGAATCCGATGTCACAGGGGCCTCCAGGGAGAAGTGCCAGCCTGGGTGGCCTTGGGCCGAGATGCAGCAGAGTCCCAGAATAAGAGAATGGTAGACCAACTTCTCTACGCTGCTCATCCAAGCAGCTTCATCAGTCTGAATACAGCTAGTGGGAGTCCTCCATCTTATACTCAGCTTTGACCTCTTGTCACCCTGGTCTGAGATAGGCTCTAGGCCAGTAGCCATGACTCAACTTCCAGACTGCTGTCCAATTGTTGCTGTTTTTTGGACAGGTAACATCAAGGTCCCTGATATCCTTCTTCCTGTTTATTTATTTATTTTTTGAACCAGACTCAGACTGACCAGTCCTTCAAAGAGACTGAATTTCATCGATGATGCCATCAAAAAGAGGGTTGAGTCATGGGGCAGCCCTTCAAATCAAAAAGGTCCTCTGTAAACAAAAACAGATGACCACCCTATCTATCTATCTATCTATCTATCTATCTATCTATCTATCTATCTATCTATCTATCTATCTATCTATCTATCTATCTATCTATCTATCTATCTTGTTCTGGGGCCAGCTGACCTGGTGGTTACTTCACATCCGTTTGGTCTCTGTAGATTTGCCTCTATATTTAAAAAGGTAAAGGTTCCCCCTCCCCGTACATGCATGCTAGCCGTGTCTGACTCTAGAGCGGTGCTCACCTCCATATTCAAGCCGAAGAGTCAGTGTTGTGCAAGTTCTCCAAGACTGGTCATGTGACATTTGATGCTCACTTTCCGTCCCCACTGTAGCATTTGTTTGATGCTCTATTCACGCATCCCATAGGCTGAAAGCGCATCAAATTGCTGTTTTGAAAAGCTGTTTTCATTATCTATATCTATCTATCTATCTATCTATCTATCTATCTATCTATCTATCTATCTATCTATCTATCTATCTATCTATCTATCTATCTAATTTTTTTGATTAATAATGCTTTGATTATCGGCATGTCGGGTTTCTAATTTTACTGCTGGAGGACATGACAAATGTTTTGTTTCATTTTCCTGTACCAGTAATCAACCTTTTATTTTAAAGAGCAAATAAATTTAAGAAAACATCAATAAATTGAGCAGAATAACAAAAAATGGACACTAACAACGCCCCCACTTACTTTTGATGCACACTTCAATTCACCGAAAATGCGGATCAAAAAATTACAACCGGAGGGGCAAAGGATCAGGAAAAGGCAGTGGGTCATGCTTCAGGAGGCGTAGCAGAGGCATGTATTTTTTTGAAGCGCATCACGGTGGGGACCAGTACTCCAAATGCAAATTTTAAAAAGTAAAAAATGTGCTTTTTACATGCAGTGTGATAGAGGCCCCAATGGTGGGATTTCTCTCCGTCTTCCCCAGGGAGGGGAAGACTCCCTGAGTGACAGAGGGCTAAAAAGCTTTAAAAGGGGTGGAGAAAGGAGGTGCCTGGGCCAGCCAGCATTTTTCCCAAGATAGTTCCAGACACAAAGCAGCCCATTGTTGGGTGGGCTGAACATCTCTCGCTGAGCTGTTGCATCGGAAAAGCTGAGAGGTTTCAAATGACCCCCCCCCGCCCCCAGCTCTGTCTTGAGCTCCTCAGGGAGGGAAGGCCAGGTTGTAACATGAACTGGGCAAGCTGGAAACGTTTTGCTGCCTGAGGCACACCCTTCTTCCAAATCCATCTAAAAAGTCATGGTGCAGAAATACCTAAGCTTGGCCAAATTATTGCAGTACATGTGAACAAGCACTCATGGGCAAAAGAGACTCGCAAAGGCTATTTCTCTTCCTGAAGTGTCAGGAAAGCAAGCGTTGGGGCCGAAAGCTTTCGCTGTTCTGGTGATGGTCGTGAGGGATGCCCAATGGGGGTGGCCCTAAAATGCATTTGTGGGGCCTCCTGTGGCCATCGGTGCCGTCAATCAACAGGTGGCTTCTGACTTTCTTTGAGGGGGGAGGGAACAGTTTTGTCATTGACTCTTGAGCAGTTTTTCTGACATGGCATCTGTCGTGGTTTAGCACCTCTTGTCCATGCCATGAGTTGGTACAAGCTCAGTGGGTTGTGGGCAGAGCCCGAGCAGTGAGTTCAAATCCCCATTGTGTGTCTTGCAGGACTGGAACCAGCTGCAATCACTGGGAGTTGTGTGTGGATAATGGGGGTCACGTTCCAAGCCACTTATGCCAGCTTGGGCAATCAGCCTTGTGGTCCCTGAGCACCACCAGAAGGCTGGAGCACCACTGCCACCACCACCACCACCACCATCATAGTTGTCGCTGTCATGATCATTGTAGAACTGCAGAGTTGTCAGGGACCTTCTCGAATGCGGCACCCAAGCTTTTTCCATGACTGCAAGGCCCTCGTGTGAAGCCATTTCTGCAGCGCGATTCTAGTCTTTGTCCAGAAACAAGATTGCCATTAAAAAGGGCCCAAACCTGGAGAGAATCTGGAGGTCAAGGAGCACACGGATTCTGCAGTGAAGAAGGGTGTTTGGGTTTGTTTGGCCCTCGTTGCTAACTGAAGAGCCCTTGTGTTTTGACTTGTCCTAGATATGAGCTTTTGGCAATTTCTATAAAGGGAGAAAATGATCTAATTTTGACACAAGAGATTAAGCGGGATTCTTACGAAGAAGAACAAAGGGTTTGTTCAGAGCTTGGGATAGCTTTTATGATATGTATTTTCCCTTCTTCTTATAGCCATAGATACCTAAAAAGAGGAAAAAGCCAACCAATACTGTCAGGGGTTCCCAATGCAAATCCCCCCCACCCACCCCCACTGGGATCTAAAGTAGGACCCAGTATCCGCTGGGGGTTGGTTCCAAGTCTTCCCGTGGATAATGAAAACAGAGGTACAGGAACCAAATGGTGGTGTTGCCTATGAGAAAGAATATCCTTCCAGGCCCGGCAGCTCCAAGTACAGGTAAGTCAAAGTGAACATCTCTAGAGACCCTCCAGTGGAGTAAAGGGAACTGGTGGAAGGGAGTTAACCAAGCCACAGAAAGGGGTAAAAACAGATTCCACACATCAACACAGTGCTGAAAATAACCCCTGTTCCTTCCCAGCTTTGCTCTTTCCTTACTCCTTTGCACAACAGATAACCTGCCAAGGTGACCTGGACTGCATCTTGACTAAACCTCCACTTGCTCCATGTCTATGTATTGCAGACCTTGTAAGACTGTGACTTATGGACCGACCCCAACAGGAACTCCAAGGGAAACAATGGCTCTCCAGATTTTAATGAATGTCTCTCTGGTAATAATAATAATAATAATAATAATAATAATAATAATAATAATAATAATAATAATAATAATAATAATAATAATAATAATAATAATAATAATAAATATGCTGCTGAAGGGGCACCCTAAACAGGCCATCTGTGCCATTTTGTACAAAACAAAATACAGCTTTCCTGAACAATAATAATTCCTGCAGGGAAGAGGGGTGGAGGAGCAAAGTGAAGCTGCCACTCAAGAGGCCAAATGAAGTGCCAGAATGCTGGGATGTGTCTCCCAGAGTTATAACACTCCCTTTTGCTCCCACTGTTGATCTCCCTCTTCCAGCAACTTCTCTCCAGACAGAAGGAAGCACAAAGCAGCCGATCAGCTAGTCTGGTGCTCACGGCCCTCCTTCTTTTCCTGTTCTCTTCCCAAATAGGACCATTTCACAAGACCCAAGCATTAAAGGCAACGAGGGGCTAACATATCCACTTATACTTCGGAATGCTTCCAGTCTTCAAACTAGTTTAACTCCTCCTTTGATCTGAGTGGTTCCATATTCTTTGCCCTGCTTTCAAACGGGGAGAAAAGAACAGGGAGTTACTTCATGTCCTTCCTTGTTCCGCGACTAGTTTTGTACCCTGACAGTGTTGGTTGTGATCACATGGTTTTATTTCTGTTTAGTCCCTATTTCCATTTTCTCACGGTCATGATAACTTGTCTCATGACAACTGTTACTTCACGGTCTTGTTCCGTGACAAATTCTGAATTTGTCTTGCTTAACCTTTTTTAAAATATCGTAAATAAAACTTTTTTGATATTTCAATTTACTGGTCTTCCAGGATTTAGACGTCAATGCTACAGAGTTTTCAGTACTTTCTTTAATAAACATTTGCATTTCATGGTGTTTCCCATAGGGAAACTAATGCTGAATGGCACTTCAACCGCTCACCACTAGGTGGACACTGGTTGTTGCATGACAGTTGTGACACAGTCCCTTGTCTCGGAACAGGAACCAGGAACAAACTGTGACAAGAGAAAACCCCAACCCAGTGCCAGGTACAGTATTGTCATGCTCTGATCCTGCTCCGGGGGCGTGGTCGAGACAAATTTCAGCAGTTGTGCGATGGACATGAAGTAAGATTTTTATGTACCGGTCCGAAGCGCAACACTTACGGAGACAAAACGGACATGAAGTAACCACTAACTTTTCACAAAACAAAACCAATGTCAGGTCTTCTCAGTAGGGCATGATAATGTTTATTGAACTACATTTTTAAAAAGACTTTCAACCCCTCTCGGGAAGGCGGTGGCCTTAAAAAAAGTGGCAGCCACATGGATTCGACAAGGACAATAATTCTAATCTTGATAAGTCAACAATAACACGCACGGCTGTCTTAACAAGTCTTGTGTGCTGAATTCGCTCATAGAAATGTTATTCCCCGTGCTTCCGGAGCGTTCTCCTCCTAATGTTCGCCTTTCCCAAGTGTGGTCTAGGTCTCGTCCTGGATCGTGTAGATCACCACATCGTTGGGAAGACTGCCCTGTTCACTCCTGGTCGGCTGATCTTCCGAAGACCAACTTCTGACCAAGGTAATCTTGTGCTTGCGAAGCCCGTACAGAAGAGTCACCAAGTCCTGCTCCATCCGCTCCAAGGACTTTAGGCTGGCTTTGATGGGACAGCCACGTTTGGGGAGGGAAGGCCTACGGATCAAGCACATGTCACAGTTCGCAACCTGCGAGGGAGAAGGCGGCACAGAACAGTGGTCAAGCACACATAGCACCTACTGGCTGGGGCGAGTGTCAATCTACCCAGCAGTAACCCACTCTTCCTTCCCTGCCTCTGAATTCAAACACAGCCCCTCCTTGCTGCTCTGAGTCTTTTTCCTTCTCTACATCCTGTTGCAATCTGATGCGGAAAGCAGCCATGTTGGCCAGTTTGCTGTTTGCTGTGTTCAGTTGTAAGTAATGGAACCTTTTATTCTTTCTCCTACTAATGTTTCAAGAGTGGCTAACGAGCCAATGTTTGAGTTAAAGAGAAATAATTAGACTACACTGAGGAACCCAAAGCTATTCTGCTGTGTGAATTCCTGCCCTTCTACTGAGCAGCTAGCCACAGCCCATCCAGTCCAGTATTCTGTCTCACACAGCGGCTCACCATTTGCTTCAGGGTATTCCCAAGCAGATGTCTTCACCTGCTTACGATTCCTTGCAAATGGCATTGAGAGATACCCTGCCTATCTCTCCAACCCAGAGGTTGTCCTGAGGCATCCATAATGATAGCCATGGATACCCCTTTGTTCTCCATGAACTTGTCCAATCTTTTCTTAAAGTGGTCAAGGCTGACAGCTGTCACCATTTCTTCTGGCAGGGAGTTCCACAGACCAGTGATCTTCTGGGTGAAAAAGTACTTTCTCTTATTCTTATCTGTTTGTGCTCACGGCCTGGGGTTCAATCCCAGGTACCCATCTGAAGGTTCACTCAGCCTTCCATCATTCTGAGGTTGGTAAAATGAGTACCAAGCTTGCTGGGGGTGGGGGCAATGTCTAGCCTGCATACTGTAATTAAATTGTAAACCGCCCAGAGAGGACTTGAAGTGGCATGGGTCGTTATATAAGCAGAACACTTTGCTTTGCTAATACAAGGAAGGGCAGATTTTTTTGGGGGGGGGAGGGGCGAGTGATGCTCTGTCTGAATCTCCCTCCCCTGGCCACTCACGCCAGCTTCCTCCTGCCCTGCCGGAAGAGTCTGCTCCACGGTGATGTCTTCTAGGAGACGGACAAGCCCGTAAAACGCAGCCAGGCTCAGCAGCCACAGGAGAAGTCTTTGACCAAGCCCGTCGGTAGGACCCTGCTTGTAAGGCGCATCCTGGTCACGCAACAAGGTCCTGTCCCACTCGCCCAGGACCAGGGAAGGGGTGGTCCAACCCACCAGGCAGCAGAAGCAGAAGCGGAGGAGGCAGCTACTCTGCATCAAGGCGGTTGCCTTCTCCTTCTCCTGGCCTCTCCAAGGGTGAGTGACCCGGGGTGACATCATAAACCCCTGGAGAGGTGAGTAGGCTATGGTGACTCCAGGGCCCTCCACTGCCCCGACCTGGGAAGGAGGATGAAGGGAGGGGATCTAGGCAGAGGAGGCATGTTTTTTCTTTAGCTAAAGCGTTTATCAATATAGAATCATAGAGTTGGAAGAGACCTCAAGGGCCATCCAGTCCAACCCCCTGCCATGCAGGAACACGCATCACAGGATTCCCGACAGATGGCCATCCAGACTCTCCTTAAACACCTCCAAAGAAGGAGACTCCACCAACCTCCTTTGTGGCAGCATCTTCCACTGCCGAACAGCTTTAACCGTCATTAAGTTCTTCCTAATGTTCAAATGGAATATCTTTTCCTGTAGTTTGAAACCATTGCCCCGAGTCCTAGTCTTTGAAGCCATGGAAAACAAACCAGTCCCTTCTTCAATGTGACATCCTTTCAAATATTTAAACATAGCTATCATATCCCCTCTCAGTCTTCTTTTTTAAGGATAAACACTCCCATCTCCCTAAGCCGCTCCTCCTAAGACATTTCCTCCAGACCCTCAATCATCCCAGTCGCCCTCCTCTGGACCCCTTCAAGATTGTCAACATCCTTTTTAAATTGAGGTGCACGGAACTGGATGCAGTACTCCAGGTGGGGTCTGACCAGAGCAGAATAGAGTGATACTATCACCTCCCATTAATCTAGACACGATGCTTCTGTTGATGCAACCAAGAATCACATAGGCTTTCTTGGCCGCTTCATCACACTGCTGACTCATGTTCAATTTGTGGTCCACCAAGACTCCCAGATCCCTTTCATAGGTACTATTTTCCAGCCAGGTGTCTCCCATCCTATATCTGTACAAATCATTCTTTTCACCTAGATGCACTACCCTACATTTCCCTCTGTTGAACCCGCACTTTGGCTGACCACTTCAGAACGCTACTGCTAGCGTGTTCTTGGACCTAGATCTTCTACATTCTGTTGCTATAATCCAAATGCTATGTTGGTCTCCTATAACCGGCAAGCAGAACAGACTGTTTATAGAGTTGCGAGAGGAAGGCTGTGACAATAAGAAGGGATCTGGACCTTTGCACCGGGAACTTTACAGGTGAAAAAGACTGGATTTTTTTAGATGTCTTGTTGGAGTACAAACATCACATGTTCTTAATCTGGCAGTCCTACCCCACTTATTTTGTGTTGTGTTGTGTCGTTACAGTCGTGACCAACTCTTCATGACTCCATGTCCATGGAGTTTTCTTGGCAGGAATACTGGAGTGGTTTGCTTGTTCCTCCTCCAAGTGCCTACAGCACCTGGTATTCCCTGGCGGTCACCCATCCAAGTACTAACCAGGGACAACCCTGCTTAGCTTCCAAAATCAGGTGAGATCAAATGTGCTTAGGGCATATAGGCAGCTAGTATACACATAATACAGAAATCTAAATGTCTCTCATCTGGAAGAAAAGTGCTCAGCTGGAAGGCCAGGACTTAAGAACATAAGAAGAGCCATGCTGGATCAGGCCAAAGGCCCATCTAATCCAGCTTCCTGTATCTCACAGTGGTCCCACCAGATGCGTCTGGGAGTGCACAAGACTAGATATCTGACTCCTGATACCAGTCCCCTGCATCTGGTCCCTGAAGTACCCTGGTTTTAACCCTGGAGATTACACATCTCCACATGGTTTGTAACCTGTGATGGACATTTCCTCCAGGAAATCTGTCCAATCCCCTTTTGAAGGCATCCAGGCCAGATGCCATCACCACATCCTGGGGCAGGGAGTTCCACAGACTAACAACGCGCTGGGTGAAAAAAATATTTACTTTTGTCTGTTCTTACTGTCCCAGCCCTCAATTTGAGTGTATGTCTCCTAGTTCTGGTATTTTGTGAGAGGGAGAAGAGCGTCCCTCTATCCACTTTACTCATGCCCTGCATTATTTTGTACGTCTCAATCATATCCCCCCTCAGGCACCTTTTGTCCAGACTAAATGAGCCTCGTGGCGCAGTGGTTAAATGCCTGTACTGCATTTAAAACTGTGCTCACGACCTGGGGTTCAATCCCAGGTAAAAGGCTCAAGGTTCACTCTGCCTTCCATCCTTCTGAGGTCAGTAAAATGAGTACCCAGCTTGCTCGGGGCGGTGGTGGGCACAATGTGTAGCCTGCATACTGTAATTAAAACTGTAAACCGCCCAGAGACTGCTTGAAGTGGTATGGGGCGGTATATAAGCAGAACACTTTTTAAAAAATAACAATGCAAATGAGGAAGTGCTGTATCCACATGATATTTATTCTGAATTAAAGTCCCACTAGAGTCAACACTGCCTCCTCTAGCCCGAGACCTTTGCTCGAAGCTCCCTGGAGAGAAGAAGGAGAGATGGGGGCCAGAAGAGCCTTGAAGTTGCCAGAGGCGAAAAAAATATATACTTTATTGTTTGGATGGGAGGATCACACCAAATCATAGAATGGAATTAGAAGGGGCCTATATCGCCATTGAGTTCAATCCCCTGCTCAGTTCCTGGAAGCCAAGCCAAAGCAGACCTGACAGATTGGTTGCCTAAATTTCTCTTGAATGCCTCCGGTGTCGAAGCACCCACAGTTCCATCATTGTACTAGTCTAACAGTTAAGAAAAGTGTCCGGATATTCAGCCCCAATCTGGCTTGAGCCTATTATTATGCGCCCTGCACATTGGGATGATCAAGAATAGATCTTAGTACCCTTCCCCTGGCGATCAGTCTTTGAAGGATTTGAAAAGTGCTTTCCTGTCTCCCCACATCTTACCTTCTCAAGGCTAAACATGCCCCAGTTATTTCAGTCTTTCTTCATGGGCCTTGGCTTCCAATCCCTTGATCATCCTTGTTGCTCTTCTCTAAACGTGGTCCAGTGTGCCTACCTCCTTCTTCATGTGTGGTTTCAAATCACTCCTCCCCTGACCACAAAGTTGCCCTATTATAGCATACCAGCCCACGCTAAAACGCCCAGAGAGGCTGCACCCTCCATTATCATTACTCATTCCCATCATCTTTCCCAATTCAATCTACTGCTTTAATTTTTTTTAAAAAATTCTTACATTCTTACCATGAAGATGGGATTTGAAAGTAGTAAAAATGGCTTTTGTTCATAGAATCATAGAGTTGGAAGAGATCCCAAGGGGCATCTAATCCAACCCCCTGCCCATGCAGGAACCCCCTCATCAAAATCCTCCCGACAGATGGCCATCCAGATGGTGCTTAAAAACCTCCAAGGAAGGAGACTCCACCAGGGTGGCAGCATATTCCACTGCCAAACAGCTCTAACCGTCATGAAGTTCTTCTTAATGTTCAAACGGAATCACTTTTCCTGGAGTTTGAAACCATTGCCCCCTGTCCTAGTCTCTGAAGCCATGGAAAACAAACCTGTCCCTTCTTCAATGTGACATCCTTTCAAATACCTGGGACTACATGCCCCAGAATTCCCATCTTTTCCAGCGAATATGCTGGGTGGGGGAATTATGGGTTTCTAGTCCAAAAAAGGGAGTACTGTATGTCCATGTTTTAGTGGTACTGCTGTCCCAGAAACAAGCACATAGTAGAGATGGGCACGAAAAAAAAAAAGGTGTTTCATTTGTCGTTTGTTGTTTAGGGGGTCCGTTTCATTTCATTTCCGTTTTTCGTGAATTTTTGAAAAATTTACTTTTCTTTTACTTTGCTTGACATATTCAATATAAATTTTAAATTTTATCCCTTCCCTTTTCCCCTTCCCCTTTTCCCCTCCTCAAAAACTCAATAAAATTATAAAAAAAAAAATTCGTTTTCATTTTCGTTCCTTTCGTTACCGTTTTGTTACCATTTATTTCAATTTTCTGTGATTTTTTTTTAGCATTTAAAGCAGTTCAATGTATTGCTGTAACGAAAACGAAACGGATGACAAAATTTCTGGTGTTTCTGTTTGTTTTGTTTCATTTTAGAGACAGAATTCGTTTGTCATTTCGTTGCGTAAAGAAACGAAAAAACGGAAACGGAAACGGAAAATTGTTCGTTTCGTGCCCATCTCTAGCACATAGTTCTTCTGACCATCCCTATGGTCAGGAAGCCAAATAACCCACTCCACAAACCAACAGCTGCTCACTCTGCTGTCGGCTTTATTCCTTCCCTTGATCTGTCTTTCGAAGGCCCCGGGGAGGACCCTTAATCTCCCTCCACAATATCATACACAGCCAAGTTGAAAGGCTTATGGGTGCTCCCTCGCTCCTCCTGGCACTCGGAAGCTTTGCAGCTGTGATGGCCCGCGGCCAGCCTGGCTTTGCGGCTCCGGACCAGCGTCACCAGCTTCACCAGCTCCTGCTCCATCTGCGACAAGGCTTGCCAAAGGGAGCTCTTCAGTTCCTCTTGGCTTTTTAGCACATCTTCCTGCTGAAGAAAGGAGAGAGAGAGAGAGAGAGAGAGAGAGAGAATAAATGGGTCGGGCTTTTGATCCAAACTGTTCAAAAGCTCTTCGAGGTATTTGAACCTCGGAAGGGATGTTCACCAAAGAGGTGTCAATGCAAGACGGGGGGAAATGGGGCAATTATTAGGCTTGGGAATTTGGGGTTTTTCTGGACTACAAAATACATCGGGTCTCCGTTTTGGGAGTTCTACCAGTCTTACAGGCTCCTTTCAGACACCTGAATGCAGTGCACCTGGGAGACGTGCATAAATTAGAAGTCTTTGGGGCTTAGCTAGGCCAAGCTTTCTTTCCCGTTCAGAGAGCAAGCTCCGGCAGAGCTTGGCCTTTCTAAACCTTGGGGCCTTTCAGATGAAGCATTTCTCTCCAGTGTTGAGACCAGGAATTAATAAAAACTAACAGATTCAAGTGAACCAAAGTGATGCCATTTTGATTCCTCTGTATGCCTTGTATCTGTACCTTATTGTGCTTTGTAAGCTCCCTGAAACGGTTTCAACTTTACTGGAATGTCTGTGCCTTGGCAAGAGAGAAGGAAGAGCCTGTGTTATATGTTCAAGGACATCAATGGGGGTGCAAGGAGAATGGGATAGGATGTCTCTAACAAAGAGTAACAGCTTGCCTAAATAATGTTGTTGATTGGGGAGGGGCATCTCATGCTTTATGTACTTAGACATGTACCCTGTCTTTGTTAATTGTGATTTTTTCCTTCTGCTTCAGGGGAAAAGGTCACCCCCTTCCTTTATCCAGCCGAATAAACGAATGGTGATTTGGATCTCTGCTTTTCTCAGACGTTTTTGGCTAAGCGGTATTCTGATACAAGAAAAAATTGGGATTAGCCTGAACTCAACACCGTACATCATGTTTATGTGTTTGCTAGGTGCCTGCAAGTTTGGAGAACTCCCAAAATAGAGAATTATGGTATTTATAGTTCAGAAAAGCCAAAAACAATGTCCCTAGTAAGGAAACCCAAGTTTTTCTGAAGAAGAAGAGATAAATGTTTGATTTTTAAAAAAATTCTGAACTTTATAGAAGGTATCCAAGGCATTTGGATTCACAAAGTCTGTGTGTCAGCACAAACTGGGAAGGATAGGGCAACTCAGGCTGTAACATCCTGAATCCCTCAGCTGGCGGGGGTCACACCCATCCATGAAAGTTCACATTAAAACAGAACAATTTGTCTTTAAGATGTCCCAAAATTTTGTCTTCTTTATTTTTATTTTATTTTTATTGTGGGGGACCTGATATGCTAGCACAGATTAACACAGCTACCTCTTCTAAAATAAGTCCTTTAGAAATGACAAATAAACCCCTTTAGAAATGACAAATAGAATGAACATAAGAACATAAGAAGAGCCATGCTGGATCAGGCCAAAGGCCCACTTAGTTCAGCTTCCTGCATCTCACAGTGGCCCCACCAAATGTGTCTAGGAGGAGCGAAACAGCTAAATATCTGTCTCCTGATACCACTCCCCTGCATCTGGCCTTTGAAGAACCCTGTTTTTTAAGCCTACAGATGACACATCCCTATCATGGCTTGTAACCTGTAATGGACTTTTGTACCTATAATGGACTTTTGTAACCTGTGATGTACTTTGATGGACTTTTCCTCCAGGAATCTGTCCAATCCCTTTTTGGAGGAAAAGTCCACCACAGGTTACAATGGCATAAAAGATGATGAGGAGGAAGGAATCCAAATGCATAGACAAATGCCTTACGATGCCCTTTTTGGTGTACTGCTCACAAGCAATTGGAAAATGTTCTTTCTTGGCCAGTAAAAGTAACAACCCCTGTGTTGGTATTCCCCGGATTCTCGGCATCAGCTAAACCTGGCATCGCAAGGACCTTCACCTTTATTTCACGGACATCTTCTGAATGGGACTTCTTCCCCAGCCACTTCACCACAACCACCACTATCAACACCATGGCAGAGCTGAGGGCCAGGCTTCCCCAAGACCGGAGTAGGACAACATCTTCCTGTTGGCTGCCGGCGACCGTGTGATGGATGGCAGAGCTCCCCAGGAAAAACCAGAGAAGCCACAATAACCCACCCATGGCGAAGGAGGCAGCAAGGCTGAGTTATCCTGGAGCCCAAGTTGACCATGGTCTATGACGTCACAGACAGATGGGGCTCCTGCATTGGCCAGTAGAATGGGTGGCGCAGGGAGTGGGTTCTGCTGGCCACTCGCCTTGCATGGGTGAGGATTAAGGAAGCCAAGCAGAGGGGCCACACAGGCGGACCCAAAATGGTTGGGTGTAACTCTTCTCCCTTGCCCATATTTCTCAATGAAATAGCTGCAGGCTGCTTGAGATCGAAACCCCATATTATGAAATGTACGTCCTTCTCATGAGTATGCTTTATAACAGCTTAAAGTTCTTTGTAGAATTTTTCAATGTCTCCTTTATCAGCTGTTGTGGGGCGTGTAAAGTACAGTGCTGGTATCTGTGGGGATTTCCCTTCAGCTGAATAAGAACAAGTTAATTGGCCAGATAGGTGGGAAATAAATAAATAAATGAGATGGTTGGACGGTGTCATCGATGCAACCAAAATGAATTTGACAAAACCTCCGGGAGGCAGTGGAGGAGAGGAAGGCCTGGCAAGCTCTGGTCCATGGGGTCACGAAGAGTCGGACACGACTGAACAACAACAAATAAATAAATAAATAAATAAATAAATAAATAAATAAATAAATAAATAAATAACTCTGAGCATGGAACGAAATTTGAGTGAATGAACAAGTTCTTTATTGTATGGCCATTGTCCCGAACAGAGTAACACATAACAAATAAAATGTTTTAAATGGCATTAAAATATGTGAATTAACTGTGTGAATTAACTATTAATTATATATAAGTTAAATAAAATAAAATTTATTTATTTATTTATTTAACTTATATACCGCAACCATCTAGCAAAAAAGTTCCTCTGGGCTTGTTAATTCAACAGTTAATTCACACCTGGTACTCTCTTCCGGGGCTCCAATGTTGACAATCCTTTCCATACAGTATCATGCGTATGAGCGTGAAAGGTCCTTATGACCCCCTTATATTGAGTCTGAATTAGAGACATCGTGTTTGGGGGGCAAGTTGAGACTTTCTGTATAGAACTCATGCCCCTGGTTCTGAGTGGTCAGACCAGTATTTATTCAATTTTTTTTTATTTTTATTTTTATTTTTTTGGGGGGTGGGGGAATCTATGTATAACCAAAACCATGCTGCTCAGACACTTGCAACTCAAGGAAGAGGTGCATTTAGTTTTGATTACCACCGTTTAAGATGGATGGTGAACAGGCTGGGATATGTCTAAAGGGATAAACCAAGATGCTAAGGGCCTGGAAACCGAAATCTATGAACTGATGAAGGACGTGGCTATATTTAGACGTGTAAAGTGGAGGCAGAGAGGAGGGGGGCTCATCTGAAGAAAGCTTATTTTCTGCTTCTCTAAAAGGCAATTTCAGACTCAGAGGATTCAAATCACAAGAAGAGAGCTCTTTCCTGGAAATTGGGGAAAAGCTGTTCAGACAGCAGAATGGGCCACCTCAGGAGGTGATAGGCTAGTGGTTCTCTCAACCTGTGGGTCCCCAGATGTTCCTGGACTGCAACTCCCAGAAGTCTTCATCGCTAGCTGAACTGGCCAGGATTTCTAGGAGTTGCAGTCCAGGAACATCTGGGGACCCACAGGTTGAGAACCACTGTGATAGGCTGTTCTTTGTTGGAGACAGAGACTGACATTGGTCAGAGAGGCTTCCAGCTAGCCTTCCTGATGTTTTGGACCAGAACTCCCAGAATTCTAAGCTGAGATGGCCAACGACAGACTGGGGGAGTTGTGGTCCAAAAACATCTGGAGGGCTGAAGTTTGGCCACCCCTCTTAAGCCAATGGTCTGTGATGAGCACAGCTGCGCTCTGTACAATGCTTCTCCACCGGTGGGTCCCCAGCTATTCCTGGACTGCAACTCCCAGAAATCCTGGCCAGCTCAGCTAGTGGTGAAGACTTCTGGGAGTTGCAGTCCAGGAACATCTGGGGACCCCCACACACACACAGGTCGAGAGATTAGAAAACAGCCTTAGATGGAAACCAGTTCCAGCTACTGTTCTGAGAGGACATGGCACTTGAAGAAGAAGAAGAAGAAGAAGAAGAAGAAGAAGAAGAAGAAGAAGAAGAAGAAGAAGAAGAAGAAGAAGAAGAAGAAGAAGATGATGATAATGATGATGATGTCTCTGGTGCCCCCATTTCCCTTGATGTCATAAAATATGATGAGGAAGGAATCCAAATGCATAGAAAAGCACCCTGCTTATTGTGCTTAATGAATAATGATTAATCCACCCCTGCTGCTAGTAGGACGGAACCAGTGGATTCCCACGTGCAAGCCCAGGACGCGTAGGAAGGGGGGCGTTTCTGGTCGCGGCTCCCCATCTCGGCCAGGCGAGGCTCGCCCCCCCCCCTTTTCCTGGTCACGTGATGCAAAAGAATCTCTCCCCCCCCCCCCAAAAAAAAAATCATGGCGCAGCCCTAAGAAGCTTCGGTGCAAGCAAAAGGCGGCGGCAGCAGCAGCAGCAGCATTGCATTTGCAGAGCAGAGCGCGCTTTCCGGTGAGTCAAAGGAGAAGAAGGTGGCGGTGGAGGAGGATTGGGGTCGCTGCATCTCCCTTTCCCGTGCCCCCCCCCCGGGGACCCGATCCGCAGACGGATCCTGCAGCAGCAACCCGACCGTGCCACCCCCTTTATTTATTTATTTTTTTTTGCTAGAGCTCGGGTCACCGGACGGGCGTGCAGCTCCCTCCGAACGAGGAGGCTTCCTTTGCTCCCTGGTGGGTCAGATAGGGGGGGTGGTCTCTCCCCCACCCCCCCCCCCGGTTTCAGCATAAGAACCGGCAGCATCACCTTCATCCGCCGCCCCCCCCCCCAGCCTTCCTCCCCCGGGAATTGGGCTCCCAGGGAAGGCGAGGGAGGGAGGGGGGAAGGGGGCTGCCTCGGACCCTTCTCTGGAAGGGGTGTCGGGTGGGGCCACGTTGGCGTGCCAAGAGCCCTGGGGTGTTCCCAGATTACCATGCCTCCCTTTCCCCCCCCGAGTCTGGGCTCATTCGGGCTTTTTCTCCTCCCCCCCCCCTGCTCCGTCGACCTACCTTCCCTGGACCATGTGATGGGGAGGAGAGGGCTCCGCCTGTGCCCTTGTGCCAACGGGTTGGAAAAAAAAGCTGAATTTAAAAAAAAAGTCCCTTTTCTATACAGCAGGGCTGTCCAACTTTGAACAGGCCGAGGTCTACTTTTCCCAGATGAAAGTGCCTGAGGGCTACTACACAAAAACCTCTACTTATGAATTTTATCTGTTTCGAGCATATGCTCATAAGTAAAAAAATGTGTAAGTGCACCTTTTAAAAAAAAGTCTTCCAGGAGCTGGGCAAGCAGAAGGGGCCATCTGCGCAAGCGTGCATGCACCTCCCTTGCATCCATCCACACCGGCTTGAGCGGGGATAAGGGAAGCATGTGCAATAGGAATGCATTGAAAATCAATTAATCCTTTCTGGAGGGCAGTGGTGGTCCTTGGGGTGGGGGAGGTAGAGGTGGAGAACTTATCCCCTCACTTTTTTTTTACCGATGGCTGGCGGGCTACTTTTGAACCCTTCACGGCCACCAGTACAGTGTCATTGAATGATATGGCTCCCCTTGGTTTTACTGGTATACTGCTTTCCCAGAGCAGCATGTGGTACAGCCACAGAAAAACCAAATACAATAATGTTGTAACACTAATTGGTGAACGAACCCCCGCGGCCGAGTGGGACAGACACTAAGAAAAAGAAGTAACACCAATAATTGCCATTAAAATGACAAAGGCTACAAAGCTGATCGAAGGTCAAAGCTGAGTCCTATGACAGTGATGGCGGGGACCTTTTAGAGACCCGAGTGCCCAAACTGGAATTCAGAACCCACTCATTTTTCATAAAGTGCCAATGCAGCCATTGAACTTGAATACAGGTGGCTGTGAAGGGGCGATGTTGGGTGCCCACAGAAAGGGCTCCGAACGCCACCTTTGGCACCCGTGCCGTCGGTTTGCCAACACTACTCAGATCCTGCCAAGGAGGCATAGTGGAGAATCAAATTTGCAATGCAACACAGCCAGATACCTGAACCACAGAGCTGTCTAGCAGTTCAGATTAGCCAGTTTTGGTTTTGATCTGTATTTGCCATGAGTCTCAGTAGCATTGTAAATGATTATGAGAGTGGAAGTCTCAACATATTTTGGAGCCTACACAACTATAAGACAATAAGATCACCTGGGTATAAGTTATATAATTCTGCTCCTGCTATTGGTCATATAAAATATTCCATTATGATTTCTTACGTGAAGCAGTTCGGATACAAAGCTGACCTTTGTGGACAGGACATTGACTAGATGGGGCATCGCAGTTCAAATCCCCTTTGAAACAGAAAATGCCCTGGGTGACCTTGGACAGGTCATGCTCTTCCTCAGCATATTTATTTATATTTATATACCGCCCAAGTTTCTGAAGGAACTCTGGGTGGTTCACAGCAAGAAAATCCATACAGTTCAGCTATAAAAACAGGTGTAAAACAAATCCAATCGATCAAGACATTAAAATCCAGGGACGTAGGGCATGTGATGCTACAGTAAGCCCTCGCCTATCGTGGGGCTTAGGGAGCCACCTGACCCGCGATCGTTGAAAATCCACGATATGCAGATGCAGGTCGGGGGGGGGCATAATTTTAAACATTGCGCGCCGCTCGCCTGCACCCCTGGGGAAGCAGCATTCAGTGTTTTAAAAGGGCTCTTGGCTGCGGAGGTGCAGGCGGGCGGCAGGTGATCTTCCAAAAGCGCTCTCGGCCACGGACCCCAGCGGTTGGCTCTGAGGCCGAAAGCCCCTTAGGCATTGTGCGCCACTTGCCCGCATCCCCGGGGAGGTGTGCGGGGGTGGCGGGCGACCTTCCAAAAGGGCTTTCGGCCACGGAGCCGAACGGTTGGCTCCGAGTCCGAAAGCCCCTTGGGCATTGCACACTACTCGCCAGCAGCCCCGGGGAGCTGCGGGCGGGCAGCGGGCGATCTTCCCAAAGGGCTCTTGGCTGCAAAGCTGAACGCTCAGCTCCGCGGCCAAAAGCCCTTTTGGCATCGTGCGCCGCTTGCCAGCACCCATAGGGGGTGGGGAGAAACAGCGTGCAATACCTCCAGAGATAAGTCCCAGGCTCCAGCTGATTGTCGCTGGGGTGGGGGAGAAAAAAACTTTTGTTTCCCCACCCCAGCCCCAATCAGCTAGAGCCGGGGGCTTGGGGTAAGGGGAGAAGGTTTAAAAAGGCCCCAAAGATTCCCCCCTCCCTCAAGCCCTTTCTGGCTACTGCAGTCCCGCGATATAGCAGGAGCACAGTATGTGAACTGCGAAAGGGCGGGGGACCACTGTCTTGTAGTGGGTGGAGAAAATGTGGAATATAACGTGAAGCAAAGAAGGTAGGTGAGGCTGTGAGAGAACGGAGAATGAGAAGCCTCCGGGTACAAGTGTTTTCTAAATCCCTTTCCTTCCTTGTTTCCTCAAAAGTGATTCCTGGCACAGCCTCCCGCCCTCTAGCCAGTGGGGCCATGGTGAAGATCTTTGTCGGAGGTTTGTCCCCTGTGGTGATGGCGGAGGAACTGAAGAAGCTATTTGAGCAGTATGGGCAGGTGAACGAGTGCGACATCCTGAAGAACTTTGCCTTTGTCCACATGGAGAAGGAGGACGAGGCCCACCAGGCTATCAGCGCCCTCCACAAGAGCGAGTTCTTCGGGGCCCACCTGACGGTGGAGTACGCCACCTCCAAGATCCGCCACGCCACCAAGATCTACGTGGGGAATGTCTCGGCCAAGGCCACCACCGCCCAGATCCGGCAGCTCTTTGAGCGCTTTGGCAAAGTGGTGGAGTGCGACATCGTGAAGAACTACGCCTTCATCCACATGGCCAAGGAGCGGGAAGCGATGGACGCCATCTTGAACCTCAACGACACCCCCTTGGAGGACCAGAAAATCTTCGTCACCCTCTCCAAGAGCAACAGCTCCCTCCGAACCGCCAAGGTGGCTACCGTAGCCACTCCAACTCCCGCAGCCACTAGCTACTACTTCCCTCGGGGGCGCGTACCGGCTCCCGCGACGGCCTACACCCCTTACTGTGCCAGGGCCTGGTACGACCGAGAGTATTGTGACCGCTACTCCTACGAGCTCTATGACCGGGCCCGGGCAGTTTATGACAGGGCCTTGCCACCACCTCCTCCTCCTCCTCCTCCTCCTCCAGCTGCTTATAGGGAGAGGAGCCCTGTGGGGAGGCGGACGGCGACCTCTACAGCCGTCGTAGCCCAGTACGCTGACCCTTACACTGCTGCCGCCGCCGCCGCCGCTGCCGCTGCCGCCACCGCGGCGGCCAACCAGACCTACGGCCAGGCCTATAGCCAGCCTGGCTATGCCGCTGCCGCCGCTGCGGCGGCCACGTATTCCCAATATAGCATAGGCACTGCCTATAACGTGGCCGAGTACTATGAGAGGTACGCCAGTGCCTACGCTGCCCAGTACGCACAGACGTTCTGAGTGCGCTGCCTTCCCACAGCAGTAAGTGTCTTGACATTCTCTGTGTCATGGAGGGTGGGTGGGAGCCACGTGGGTGACTGGGATCTTATTCTGTGGGATGGTTTATGGGGTGAGTGTGGAAAAGGAGTGAGTGTCCTGGAATGAGCTGATAACCTGTACAATGCACCCACCTTCCACCTCATTCTTCCTCTCTGCAACAAACAAACCAGAAATAATAAAAGCAAGCCCCCCCAACCAAAAAACAAAACCCTGAATTAAAAATTAAATTGTTGCCTTTAGAATCTCCACATACATCTTGTTCCATTCAGTTTTACATTAACTTGTAACCCCCCCCAGAAAAGAAAACAATGCTTTAACTATTAAAATACCAAATGTATTTAGCATTCTCTATTATATTAACTCATTATGATCATTGTTGACCTTTCAAAATGACATCTTAAATTTTAATAATTGAACAGTTTAACACTTTACCAAATTAAGTGAAAGAATCCGATTGATGGATTAAATTTCTTTATATTTTACAATCAATGAATGAGATCTCCTAAATCTCAACACACGCTGTAAGTGTAACAACTAAAAATTTTAAGCTCTGCTTTTTCTCCATCCCATGTTGATGAAGGAATGTGAGTGGATGTGACACATACGTAGAAATGCAGTGAATCAGCCTGTTCTCTGCTGTATGTCTTCATGTTTGTGTTTGCGCACAAGATTTCCATGGAGGCCAAAATCCTGTTACTGAACTCCCACTGCTGTAAGCCTACGGTGTAAGTCTCAGTGGGGAATTGATAATAGTTAAGAATAATTGATAATAGTTAAGAAGTCAGCATTTGCATCTGATATCACACACCCGTCTTTGTGAGACTTGCTGCGAGACAAAACCCACAGAGGTTAACTTCATAACTAGTGGCAAGTTACCACTGAAATTTATTTTAATGGACTGGATGCCAATGCTGGCTGCATAGCGTAGGGCAGTGTTGGCGAATCTATGGCACGGGTGCCAAAGGTGGCACTCAGAGCCCTTTCTGTGGGGCACCTGACATCGTCCCTTCACAGCCACCTGGATTCAGGTTAAATTGATATATTGGTACTTTGCGAAAAGTTAGTGGGTTTTGAATCACAGTTTGGGCACCTGGTCTCTAAAAGGTTTGCCATCACTGGCTTAGTGGTTTAGGTTTCTGGCTGTGAAATCCCAGGTGGGGAATCCAGTTCTCCACAGTGCCTCCGGGGAGAAGAGCCAACCTGGGTGCCCTTGGGCAGAGGTGCAGCGTCCCACAGAATCCCTGGAAGTACTCCAGGCATGTCCGAACTTCGGCCCTCCAGATGTTTTGGACCACAACTCCCACAGTCCTTTGCCACTGGCAGTCTAAGCGTAGAATTCTGGGGGCTGTGGTCCAAAACATCAGGAGGGCTGAAAGCCCTGAAAAGCGTCACAGTAAGTCTGCATGAACTTGACAGCATGTGGGTATTATAATATGATTCTTATTCATTCTAGTGGTAATTCCTGTAACTGGATTCTGGCCATTTTCTCTGTGTATATATAAGTGTGTGTGATATATTTACATGTCAGTGTGCATGCAAAATATCTTGTGTTTTGCCTGTGGAGGTGTGTCTATGTATATATACACGTGTCCCCGTATACAAAGGTGCACACCTAAATTGTGTAGATTTCTTTGCAGGCTTCTCCCTGGTCATGGTGCCACAGTGTCTCTGAGGCCTTTTGCTGATCACACACTCACGTGCACTGACTTTTTTCTTCAGCTTCCTCCCAAGGTTGGTGATGCTGCGTTTTTGGTTCTGTCCCCCGCCCTGAGCCTCCCCCCCCGTCCCCCACCTCCAGTTCTCCTTTCCTTTGCCTTGTTTCGCTCCCTCCCTCCCTCCCACCCGGCCGCCATTTTGATCCGGTCGTTCCTTTTTTAAAAACAAACCCGAACATCACACCTGCTTTGAAGAACCGTCGCCCGCCTCGCCTGCCCTGCCGTTGCGACTGCGATGGGCCGAAGACGGTTTCGCCCGTCCAGATGTGCCCGTTTTTCCGAACTCTTTCCTTGACTGCGAACCGCAATGGGGCGCTCTCTCTGCCGGCTTATTCTTTGCTTGCTCCCGTGTCGTTGCGTGTGTCTTCCGACAGCCGAGTCTCTGCCGAGGCTTCTTTGCTTTGCTGTAATCTTGGGGATCGGTTTATAAAACAAGGGGTGGGTTTTTATTTGCCTTTGTACAACTGATTAACCGAGTTTGGTCTCATGGCAGCAACTTGTTTGCTTTTAATTTTTTTAAAATTTTATTTTTAATGTTGACGATTAAATGGCTTTTTACAGAACCTCACGTCTTGTCGTAAACATCGGTGTCGCTTTAATTCTGCCGCGTCCCCTGCCTCCCCCCGTTTCCCTGCCTGGATCCGACTTCGCCTTCGCCTTCTCCACCCCTTCTCTGCAGAAGCTTCCCCTCTTCCGGCCTTGAAATACTTCCGGTATTTCCGCTGCAGTTTTAACATCCTCTTCCCCCTCCCAATGCTATGTGTGAAGCGCACCGTTCTCTATCCCTCTTTACTCGGCGCTCCGCTGCTGCCACGACTAACTCTGTCCCCTAGCCCGGAGAGTTAGGCCGCCTGCCGAATCCGACACTGCGCTCTCGTGCGTACCCTGGATTTGTCCGTCTCTTTGGCTTGCTCAGCCTGGATCCGGCCTCAGGCACTTGGTAACCCTGTGTTTCTTCCCCGTTGACTCTCTTTCTGTGGACAGCTGTTTCTGGAAGGAGGAAGGGGGGTCTTGGATGCCCTGCCAAGCCGACCCCGAAGCAACGCAGCCGCGTCGGTTCTGCCCACTGGCCAGCTGACGAGACCGTGGAGCTACTCCAGGCAACCCCGAGTGAATATCTAACTTATCCCCCCCCCCCCAAACTCCCTTCTTCGGAACTCTTAGAGTAGGCTCTGGAACTAAGAGAAAAGATGGTGGGATGGTTGGTGAGTTTGTTGGTGGTAGCTCTCCTTCAGTGGTTCTGACTCTTGGGCCCTTCTAATGTTTTGGAGTTCAGTTCCCCACGCTGCCTCAAGCTTCAGCTAGTGTGGGCCCCACATATCTATAGATCAGTGGTTCTCCACCTGTGGGTCCCCAGATGTTCCTGGACTGCAACTCCCAGAAGTCTTCACCGCTAGCTGAGCTGGCCAGGATTTCTGGGAGTTGCAGTCCAGGCACATCTGGGGACCCACAGGTGGAGAAACACTGATCAGAGTATTAAATCCACCACTGTTGACACAGTAGAGGTGGGACCGCTAGGATTTGAAGGCAGCTCCCAGCATTGCTGGGCGGGGGGGCAGTGCCCCCTACTCAAGGTGTTGCTTTTTGTAAGTCTGCAATAATAACGAGAACTGCAGCCCACAAGCCCAACTCCATGTGCCTGCAATTCTCGTAGGAGAAGAGCTTTTATTACTACCATCAGGTCATAAGGACAGCCTTGCTGGAATAGGCCACGGCCCATCCAGTCCTGCATTCTGTCTCACACAGCGGCTCACCATTTGCTTCAGGGTATTCCCAAGCAGATGTCTTCACCTGCTTACGATTCCCTACAAATGGCATTGAGAGATATCCTACCTCTCTCTCCAACCTGGAGGCTGTCCTTAGGCATCCATCATGATAGCCATTGATACCCTTGTTCTCTATGAACTTGTCCAATCCTTTCTTAAAGCCGTCAAGACTGACAGCTGTCACCACTCTTCTGGCAGGGAGTTCCACAGACCAGTGATCCTCTGGGCGAAAAAGTACTTTCTCTTATTGGTTTGAGATCTAGCGCCCAAAAGTTTCACGGAGTGCCCTCTAGTTCTAGTGTTGTGTGATAGGGAAAAACAGCTTTTCCTTATCTACTTTTAAAGTCCTCCAGCCTTTGCTTCCTCTTGTTGATTTTTTTGTTTGTTTTTTAAACTACCACAGGGCTTCCTGGGAATTGTAGTCATGATGCCTATAAGGCTATCTACAGCACTGGTTCCCATCCTTGGGTTCCCAGATGTACTTGGACTACAACTTCCAGCAATCCTGGCCAGCAGTTTGTAGTGATTTCTATGTGTTTAGATCCAATAACATCTGGGTATCCAAGGATGGGAACCACTGCTTATAAGTACCAACTCCCCCCATGTCCCAGGAAGTATTGTACCATCAGACTTCTTTCTTTTTTCTTTCTTTCTTTCTTTCTTTCTTTCTTTCTTTCTTTCTTTCTTTCTTTCTTTCTTTCTTTCTTTCTTTCTTTCTTTCTTTCTTTCTTTCTTTCTTTCTTTCTTTCTTTCTTTCAACAGGAAGAAAGGATGTAGAAAGGAGTTGATGCTGCTGATACATAACATGGCGGCCCTTCTCAGGGGAGGTTGGTGTGTGTTTGAAAACCATAGGATTGAAAATGTGGGTTTGTGGCTGAGAGGTCTACAGAAACATCCGTGAATTGCCATCCAAAAAGGGAAAAGAGCATACTTCTTCCTCTAAATCCCCACAAGTTTACAAAGGGTTTTTAAAAATGGCACTCAGAAAGTACCCTCTGAGGCATTATGGGGGGGGGGGGGGAGGACAATTTTACCAAGGATGGGGTTTGGGGGTTTTCTGGACTACAGATTCCATAATTTTCCGTTCTGGGAGTTCTGTCTACTGGGCTCTGAAAAGGACAAATGCAGAAATTTCAATGCTGGATGGCTTTCCAGCAGAAGTCGTCTGTGCGGAAGCGATGGGGGACCAGGAGAACGAGGGCTCCAACAAGCAATCCCTATAGGGAGCTCATAGGGCAGATTTCCCAAGCCGGTTGTTTGTTAGGAGTGTTGGCCTACACCAGGGTGGGGGGGGACACACCAAGCCTGCAGTGACTTCTCAGTGGTGTTTAAACTGGTTCGTTTGTTTGTACAGTAATCCCCCAGCTATTGCAAGGGTTAGGGGCCCAACCGACCCATGATAATTGAAAATCTGGGATATGCAGATGCTGGGTTGGGTCGGGACTGGGGGGGGGCTGTCTGGGGCCTCCTTCACTTAACCCAGGCCTGGCGCTGCCCTGGACAGGCCTCCAACAGGCTTCCCGAGCCTGTCAGAGGCCCCAGAAGTGGTTTTGGTTGATCCAGAAGGCACTTCCAGTTTTCCGGAAGTAACTTCCGGTTCGCCAGAAACCACTTCTGGGGCCTCCGACAGGCTCGGGAAGCCCGTTGGAGGCCTGTCCGGGGCAGCGACAGGCCTGGGTTAAGTGAAGGAGGCCTCAAACAGGCCAATGCAGCTTGCCCCTGGAGCCCTTTGTTTCATATACTGCGGTCCCGCGAGATACCAGGACGGCAGTATATGAAACGCGAAATGGCAGGGGACAACTGTATACTCGCTGGACAACTGACGAAATCAGGAATCTGGCTGCTAAGTTAGAGCTTGCAAGCTCAGTTCTCCACGGTACCTCCAGCAAGAGAAGATTGAACCTAGAAGGTCCTGTGGTACCGGAGCACTCCCAGAAACAGGAAATGGGCAGACCGCTTTTGAGTACTGTCTAGCTAGGAAACGTTAAAAATCCTTGCCATAACCCGGAATCCACTTGATGGCCGAGGGGTTATTTTAGTACCTCATGACTTCCAGAAATTGCCACCTTGGCATGAAACCCCACTGATCTAAGCGGGAAGCATATACCTGTGTACTCATGGTACAGCTTTTCAAATGGTTGGTCATTTCCTACAATTTCTAGATCAGGCCTAGCCCCCAGGGGCTGGTTCAGCGAAATCTTATCTCCCCACCCCCACAGCCCATCATAATTGCCGACCCCTGGACTCCACACTCCCAACGGCTTTCTCTCACCCGGACCTGTCCGTGACAAATATGGAGCAAAGACATTAAAAACAGGCAGTGAAAAATGACCAGGAAGGAGATTGACAAATATGTATTTTACAGGAATACCCAACAAAAATGGGGTATATAAGAATGGAAGGCAAATCACAGAATGGATTGGGGCCAGTTGGAACCAGGCAACTGAAGAAGGAGCCTACTAGCCGTCCCAGCTGTGTCTGGCACGAGTCCATCACTGTGTACATACACTTGTGTGTGACGGTTGGCTCACAGCTTTAGATGTTTTAGATGTTGCTGAAATATTTCCTCTGCCCTCTGTAGGTACTCTGCTGTCTTCTTCTTTACAGCCTCCCTGCGGCCTGGATCGGGGTCCGCTGAAAGCATGGAAACCTGTGTTAGGTAGCTGTTACGTAGCCCCTATAGGCCCCATTACTGGTCTGTTACGTAGGTGCCCCCATCCTCAAAACCTAGGCCAAAATGGTGCAGCATTAGCCCCAACTGTGGTAGCATCACCCTGACTCTGTAACAGACAGATCAAACGATGATCCACAGCGGCTTATCTGGCTCTGCAGTGTGTTTGTTAATTATTATTCAAGATTTGATTTTGAGCAGATTGACAACCCGGTTCAACAGCATTCTTCCCACATAAAACCCACAGCAACATCTTGTTTTTATAGGTTTTTGGCACAAGACTTGAGGGGGGAGGTTGTTAACACAAAACACAGCCATGAGACATGCTCTATAGGCTGTGAGGAGCTCAGCAGGACCTTATCTTAGAGATGAACAGGTTTCTGTCTTTAGACCTAGAATTTCTAGGTTTCTGTCTTTAGACCTATTACCATATTGCCACTTTTTCATGGAATCTGGAAGTTGAGTCATAGCTACTGGACTTCTTTTTTGAGAGATAGAAACGTTTCGCTGTTCATCCAAACAGCTTCAGAAGAAGTCCAGTAGCCATGACTCAACTTCCAGATAAACTCACCTGGATGACTGAGAATCTTCACAGACATTTTTTCATGGAAGTTTATCTCCCACCTGAACCCTAAGGTAAAAACTCCCACTCTCTCCCCCTCTCTTCCTCCACCACTCCTCACCCCACTCGATCTGGTTCTGGCTTCTGACTCTTGAGGAATGTACCTTAAAACCACACTTAACATTTCTACAGACCTTGGCCACAGAGCCATTAGCATTACTTAACATATCTATGACCCCTAGCCAAATCTTCCTTCCAACCATTTGTACAACTAATCATCTTTCCCTCCTCCACAGACCCATTAACAATGTTTAACATATCTACAACCCCTGGCCAAATCCTCCCACCACTTCTACAACTAATCATCTATCCCTCCTCTTCTCCCTCCTCTATCCACCAATGAACATCTGGTATGAAGTGTATATCTCATCGCATATTATATTACACACCTCATTTTGCTGCTATATGCCTGAAGAAGTGGACGTGTCCACAAAATGTTACAATAAAATCTGAAAGTTGGTCTTTAAGGTGCCACATGTTTGGTGCCTTTTCTTTTGTTTTTCTTTGATTTTGGCCAGAATTCATTCTTGGAAATGCTACTCTGAACATGTAGCGCTGGTGCCATGTGAAATATTAGGCCTAAACATACAAATCAGTGTCCCTATATATTTACCATGGTGGCTACGACCCTTGAGCTTTGCAGTGCAAAAAGGTGCCTAGATAACATGCCTGAGGGTAGAGAAACCTCACCCCACGTGCCATCTGAAGTACCGTGTCCAGTTCTGTGCACCTCAATTTAAAAAGGATGTTGACAACCTCGAGCGGGTGCAGAGGAGGGCGACCAGGATGGTTGAGGGTCTGGAGGAAATGTCTTACGAGGAGCAGCTTAGGGAGCTGGGAATGTTTAGCCTTTCAGAAATAAGGCCGTGGGGGGATAGGATAGCTATGTTTAAATATTTGAAAGGATGTCACATTGAAGGGACTGGTTTGTTTCCCATGGCTTCAGAGACTAGGACACGGGGCAATGGTTTCAAACTGCAGGAAAAGAGATTCCATTTGAACATTAAGAAGAACTTCATGACGGTTAAGAGCTGTTCGGCAATGGAATATGCTGCCACGGAGGGTGGTGGAGTCTTCTTCTTTGGAGGCTTTTAAGCAGAGGCTGGATGGCCATCTGTCGGGAGTCCTGTGATGGGGGTTCCTGCATGGCAGGGGGTTGGACTAGATGGCCCTTCAGGTCTCTTCCAACTCTATGATTCTACGAAATCCAAAATCCAGAGAAACTGGGAGCAGTTATTGGATTCTCTTGTCTCTTTCAGCTCCCAATCCCTTTGGGGACCCTAAAAACCAACTCTGGTGGTGGGTTGAGAAGGGAAGGTTAGAATAGGAGAGGTCGTTCCTCTGCTGTCAGAAATACAAGGATCCCCATTCAATCTTGACTATGAGAAAAATATTAAGTATCGCCTTTTACCTTCAAACTCATGGGATTTCTAATTTAAGTTTTTGCGGATGTCTTAGAACACGAGTAAAAATTGGAGCTTGGAAATATTACTTTTTTTGGACTGCAACTCCCATATGCCCTTATTAACCATACTGGCTGGGAGTTGTCATTTTTTAAAAAAGGTAGATCTTCAAGCACTTCCAAAAATAAATAAATAAAGCCTACACAAAAACTGGGAAACTTAACACGTTGTGATCTTAAGGGGGAGGAAAGGGTGGCCGACATGGGCATTCTACAGGGTTTTATTATTCTGTTCTCAAAAGGGCTGGATTGGGCCCAAAGGCTAGACGTCAGATAATTCTTATTATACCAGTCGTGTGTGTGCATGTGTTGTGTCGTTACAGTCGTGACCGACTCTTCGTGACCCCATCTCCGTGGAGTTTTCTTGGCAGGAATACTGGCGTGGCTTGCCAGTTCCTACTCCAGGCGCCTACAGCACCTGGTATCTCCTGGTGGTCTCCCATCCAAGTACTAGCCAGGCCTGACCCTGCTTAGCTTCTGAGATCAAGCAAGATCAGATGTGCTTAAGGCTGGTTACCTATTTGTATTTTAGGCCCAGTTTAATGTCCAGCCTTTACCCCTAAAACAAAATGGGACTTGGTTATTTGAAAGCCAGATCTGGAGCCCGGGAAGATCCAAGTCACCCCAGGATCTCCATTCCTGCTTTACGCAAGGGCTGCAGCCAATTTAGCAAAGCTGGGAAGGGCCCTCTTGACCTCAAGATTCCTACCATCATAGAGGAACCTTAATGGTACATACAACTTTCTGGATAGCTCTCAAGTTTGGATGAAAACCTGGAGTGGATGACCACAAAACTGAGCTATCGTTCTCAAACACTCCCAACACCTCTGACGCCAATGTGAGAAGATGATTGAGGTGGCCCAAGTCGGCAACAGCTTCCACGACCCACCTTACCTTGCAGCCCCTGGAGCAATAGGTCCACCCCACTGCGGTAGCCATGGAAAGCAGCCTGGTAGTCTTGGGCAGTTTCGCTCTCCAGGGCATGCTTGATGCGCTCCGTGGCCAAAGGGAGATACCCGCCCAGGTCTGGCACAACCGCTCCTTCCTGGGCTGCCGGCATCCGTCCTGAGCCAGGGGTAGAAGGTGCTGGTCCTTGATCCAAGGCAGACGTGAGGGCAGCCAGCTCTTCCCCATGAGAATGGATGGTAGCGGTGGAGGCTGAGTGACCAAGAGGAAAAGCTGAGGAAAAACCATCTTCCACAAAAGCTGCTGCTGGCCTTCTATCATTGTGCAATTGAGAGTGTGCTTACTTACGGGCTATGTGTGTGGTATGGAAGTTGTACCCACCGGGATAAGACAGTGTTGCACAGAATCATAAGAACTGCAGAGAGCATTGTGGGCTGTTCACTCCCTACCCTAGAACAAATTTATACTACCAGGTGCCACTGTAAAGCATTAGATATATTAAGAGATCCATCACATCACATCGCCTCTTCGAGTTGCTGCCATCGGGACGGATATATAGAGTACTTAGGGCAAGAACAAACCGTCTCAAAAATAGCTTCTTTTTTAGAGCAATATTGGCCTTAAACGGAAATCCTGGACTTTGAAGTCAGCTTATTTTATATGTCATATTTTAGTCATTTTATATGTCATATTATGTGTTGTACCTGTTTTTAAATCTATGTGAAATGTTTTAAATGAGTTTTATATAGCAACCACAAAATTTCGTTGTTCCTGCAAGGGGGCAATGACAATAAAGATTCCTACATTCCTACAACATTCCTACATTCCTGAAGGAAATTTGAGTCATTTCACCCCTGAAAAACCACTCCTGAACTGTTAGGGACAGAGATAGCTGTTACAGTAGGACCCCTGTATTAGCAGGGGACCGGGCTCTGCCCCGTTGATACTGAAATCCGTGGATAAGAGCAAATGGTGGCAACTGCGGTGGTGGGGAGCCCAGGGCAGCTTTCATCCCAGACACACCACCACCACCTACTGCTGGGCAAAGCAAAAAGCAAAAAAATGGTACTGGGGACGGTGGTGGTGGGCAGCCCAGGGCAAATGCTTTCGCCCCAGACACACCGCCCCCACCTTGCCACTGGGCAGCACAGTGGACCAGGTGGTGTGAAGATGCACTGCTGCACCGCCTTGTCCACCACCCGGGAAGCTCGAATGGTTGGCTTCCCAGGTGGCAGAGCGGGCAATACAGAAGTGCGCCTTTGCAACACCCGGTTTGCCACGCTGCCCGGTGGCAGGGAGTGGTGGGATGCCGGAGGCAAAAGAGCTGGGCCGTCCAGCACAGCTTTCACCCCCAGCACACACACACCCTCTGATCATCAACCACGGTTGATAACTGAATCCACAGAAGGTGAAATCAGCGGGTATGGGGCGCGCTACTGTAATAAAGCAGAACATGGGGACAGAAAAACAAAACACTAATTCAGTTTCGCTGCCCAGTTATTCCTTATTTCACTGATCCATGGATCAGGAACCAATGCTTAGTGGAACCATGGCTAGATGGATATTCAAAGTGGCAAGGGCATTTTGTAAACTGCCTGTTAGTCTTTTTTTAAGAATTTCAGCCAAAAATCAAAGAAAAACAAACAAAACAAAACAAAAGACACAAAACATGTGGCACCTTAAAGACTAACTTTCATATTTTAATGTAACATTTCTATAAACCCTGGTCCAATCTTCCCACCATTTCTATTAATCAACTTTCCCTCCTCTTCTTCCTCCTCCTCCTCTTCCCCCTCCCCTATCCACACCCCACACCCCCAACTCTATATACTACAGCCAATGAATATCTGGTATGAAATGTATATCCCATCCCATCTTATATTGCACACCTCATTCTTCTGCTATATGTCTGAAGAAGTGGATGTGTAGTCCACGAAACATGACATTAAAATATGCAAGTTAGTCTTTAAGATGCCATGTTTTGTGTCGTTTGTTTTGTTTCGTTTTTCTTCTATTTTTGCCTGAAAGGTTATTGTTGGACGCAGTTAACTCTTGCAATCCACTGCATTTGAAGGTGTTTTTGTTTCACATGGGCAATTGAGACCCATGATGTTTACAAAAGTCCCACTCCTCAATGTTTGTGGCACAGCCATCCAGCCACCTCCATACCTGGATTCTCTTGAACTATGGGGACTGCTGACATGAACGGCTGTCCTTCCAGATTTACCACCCATTAGGGAAGGACCCAATCCTCTGGCTTCGTACTGTCTCCTTATACGCTGCCCGACTACAAGAGCCCTCCTATCTACCTACCTTCTTTGGAGAAAGGGTCAAAGAGGGACAGCTCCTGGACCGACAAGAGGCAGCGGGAAGGTGATCCCACGTCCTTCTCCCCACCTTCTTCGTGGTCCCCGCCGAAGGCAAAGAGAGCGTCGAAGGCCTCGTCATCCTCGGACTTCACGGGCAAAGGAGGCGTCCCTGTCCAGGCCGTCGGGAGGGTAAGACAGGAAGAACACGGAAGAGCGTAAGCACCCACTGCTGACTTACAGCCATCTCTGGTGACTTGGACCCACAGGGGAGCCTCTCGCACCTTTCCTCCAGCCTGCAGTCTCCTGAGCTCCTGAAGGCCCCTGCAATGTGCTCTTCAGAATAGCCAGGCTGTGCACCGGCTGCGTGGATGGGCATTCTCTAAACTGAGCTGCCTAGATGCCCTGAGTGCATCTGATCTCGCCTGGTCTCGGAAGCTAAGCAGGGTTGGCCCAGGCTAATACTTGGATGGGCGACCACCAGGGAATAACAGGTGCTGTAGGTGCCTGGAGTAGGAACTGGAAAACCACTCCAGTATTCCTACCAAGAAAACTCCATGGACATGGAGTCACAAAGAGTCAGTCACGACTGTATGACACAACAACATCAACAAAACTGGGGGGTGGGTGGGTGTTTGCTTTCTTTTGGGTCTTGGAGAGCTGGAGGGGAGGGACCCTGCTACCCCCAGTGGCCAATTCATGACGGGAAATTTAATAAGATAATAAGGAAAATGACAGATGCATCTCTTCACTGCAGCCTACAATGAAGGTTCCCCCCTGCACATGCGTGCTAGTTGTGTCCGACTCTAGGGGCAGTGCTCATCTCCATATTCAAGCTGAAGAGCCAGTGTTGTGCAAGTCCATGGCCACGTGGCTGGCATGGCTGCAAGGAAACACTCTTTTACCTTCCGCTTTTTACGGTGGTACCTATTTATCTACTTGCATTTACATGCTTTCTTTTTTATTTTTAAAATATTATAATGTTAAAATACAAACAAACAATCAAACAAACAATAATTATGCACCCCCTATTCCCCTGGGACCATCCAGTTGTTCCTTTAGCTTCTTTTTCTTCTTCAACTTCTTTTCTTCTAACATTCCTCTTAAAGTCCTTTTCTCCAGAACTGTGTTGGATTATAAGTCGGTTCTTCCCCTTTACCTTTTAATAATACATAGTCCATAAATTTTCCCCAAATTTCATAAAAATATCCTTCTTCATTTCCCCTCGCAGAACTTTTAAACTACAAGACAATTTATCATTTAAAGCTATGTCCCACACTTCATTATACCAATCTTCAATCCTAAAATCTAGCTTCAATTTCCAGTTTTTCACTATAATCAGTTTTGCTGCTGTCATAAGGTTTTCAATTAATTCTTTTGTTTTTGCATCATGTTTGTTAATAAATGGTAATGATAACAATGCAATTTCCGGCTTACATTCAATATCAGGTTGGAGTGTTTCTTTTAGCTCACTAAAATCAATTGCCAAAACTTTTGAACTATTTCACATTCCCACCAAAGATGAATGTAGGTACCTATCTTTTTTCGCATTTCCAACAGATCTTAGAATATCCTGGATTTATTCTACTCAATCTGACTGGTGTCATATACCATCTTAAACTTAATTTAAAATAATTTTCTTTTATTCTAACTGATAATGATCGCAATATCCTCATATTCCAAATGTTTTTCCATTCTTTTTTTATTTCTCCATCAAGATCTTGCTTCTACACCTCTCTTAATGTTTCTTGCTCCCTTTCTTCTAGAGAATCCTCAATTATTTTATAAATTTTACCTACTGCTCCTTTCCCTGGATTTTCGTTCTCAGATTCGTATGTTAACAAAAACTGTTCAAACTTTGTATATTCTCTAGGCTGTGTATTTCTCCTAACCCAGTCTTTCGTCCATCTTTCTAACTGGACATAATTCATACATCTTAAATCCTTAGATTGTAAGATGCGTTTAATTTCTTGGTTTCTTCTCATCTTGCAGATCCATTCTTTTAACCTTGCCGCTTTCATTACTTTAAATAATTCTCCATAAGACACAACCAAGTTCTGGCATCTTAAAAGACTGCTATATTTTCATATGAGCTTTTGTGGAAAAGTCCACTTCCTCAGACCTAAGAGTGGGACGCAAAGTAGTCACATTTCTGAAGAAGTGGATAATATTCCACGAAAACTCACATAAAAATATAGCAGATAGTCTTTAAGGTGCCACAACTTTGATGTCTTTTTTTTTTTTGTTTCGTTTCGTTTTTGCCTGATAGGCTAGCACCGACTACCACTGCCTCTTCTGGTTGGAGAATTGGCCTGCCAGAGGGCCGTACCTCTTTCTTCCGTTTTGGGTTCCTCGCCGCCGCCTCCCTGGCCCAGCACCTCAGTAGCCCCACAGAGATCCGGTTTCAAGTCCAGAGGTTCCTCCTCAGGGAGAGACCCCAGAGCGTCCTCCGCGGGCTCTACCCCTTCCGAAGGCACTGGGATCAGAGGTGCAGGCAGAGACTGCAGGTCCGGGCTCTCCAAAGGCCTCCTCACCTCCCCACCCTGCAAAACAGAACCACCCGCAGGAATGGATTGATTGATTGATTGATTGATTGATACACCGGCAAGTTTAATTCAGAGAACAACTCCAGGCGGTGTACAAGGAAAGTTGAAATAGCAAAATAAAAATACAGTATTTCCGACCGATGGCCATCCAGCCTCTGCTTAAAAACCTCCAAAGAAGGAGACTCCACCACCCTCCTTTGTGGCAGCACCTTCCGCTGCCGAACAGCTCTAGCCGTCATGAAGTTCTTCCTAATGTTCAAATGGAATCTCTTTTCCTGTAGTTTGAAACCATTGCCCCAAGAAGTCTGAAGCCATGGAAAACAAACCTGTTCCCTCTTCAATATGACATCCATATAGATAGATAGATAGATAGATAGATAGATAGATAGATAGATAGATAGATAGATAGATAGATAGATAGATAGATGATAGACAGATAGAGTTGGAAGAGATCTCAAGGGCCATCCAGTCCAACCCCCCTGCCATGCAGGAACCCCATCACAGGACCCCTGACAGATGGCCATCCAGCCTCTGCTTAAAAACCTCCAAAGAAGGAGACTCCACCACCCTCCTTTGTGGCAGCACATTCCACTGCCAAACGGCTCTAGCCGTCATGAAGTTCTTCCTAATGTTCAAATGGAATCTCATTTGCTGTAGTTTGAGACCATTGCTCCACATCCTAGTCTCTGAAGCCAGTTTTTTGGGCTTCCCTAGAGGTGACCAACCTAAGTGCCAAGACTAAAGGAGATCTAGTTGGACGGGCATTTACTGATCTAAGGGAATGGGACTCAGGGCACCCAGTTAGCAGTGCCCTGAATTTCCCACCTTTCAGCTGCAGTACCTCATCCCACAGAAATAATTGACAGATGGGGCACATTGTTTCTCCAGTTCACTTTCTTCACACCCCAGGCATATTTTACGTCATCTCTATTATGTTTCCACCTAAACTTTTCTTTTTACCAAACTGAACAGCCCCAGATATTGTTCTAAAAAGGTAAAGGTGTGCTAGCCGTGTCCGATTCTAGGGGCCGTGCTCATCTCCGAATTCAAGCCAAAGAGCCAGTGTTGTGCAAGTCTGTGGCCACATGGCTGGCATGGCTGCAAGGAAACACTGTTTTACCTTCCCACTTTTTACGGCAGCCCCTATTTATCTACTTGCATTGTACATGCTTTCGAACTGCTAGGTTGGCAGGAGCTGGGGTTATCAGCGGGAGCTCACTCTGCTGCGTGGCCACCGGGATTCGAACCGCCGAGCTGCCGACTTTGCAGCTGACTGTTTCAGTGCCTTAGTCCACTGAGCCACCGTACCCCCCACAGCCAATAAATCGGGTTGCTCCTCCCTGCCATACACCCCCCCATCCCACCTACCCGAAAGAATTCCTTCAGTTGAGGGCTGTTGTTCAGGGCTGGAATGTTGACTGTGAAGCGCAACATGGTTTCGGCAGCCTTCCGCCGCTCTTCAACCACCTCGGGTTCAAAGCGGCCTAGACGGGAAAAAGAGACCCATGTCAAAATGATGCCAGGATTTTGCCTCCTGTGTCCCACCCCAATGCCCCGCCACTACTTGTTCTGGACATGCACGGTCCAAGTGGCAGGAGCTCTAAAGTATTATAATAGTGGCCGCATGAATTGTTGGATAATTGGATATATCCTTCCCACATCAGCAATAGGTCTTAATTTTTACTGCCGAGACAAACGGCTCCTCCACGCAGGGAAGTTGACTCTTGCTTCAGCCCTGGTAATTGACTGATGGATTGGTTTTCATTTTGTCGGCTGCTTTAAGGCAGTGGTTCTCAACCTGTGGGTCCCCAGATGTTCCTGGACTGCAACTCCCAGAAATCCTGGCCAGCTCAGTTCGTGATGAAGACTTCTGGGAGTTGCAGTCCAGGAACATCTGGGGACCCACAGGTTGAGAACCACTGCTTTAAGGGATCCAGAGTGGATCAAACAGTGCCCCTTGTTTGCCACTGGTTAAAGGCAGCACCCTGGCTTATGGGGTGCCAGGCAGCCCACATTTTAGTACACAATTCTTTTCTTCTGCATCCTGCTGCCACCTCCTCCCACAATCCGCCACCTGAGGCCAGCGTCTTGCTCTGCTTAAGGGCCGGCCCGGCCCTACGCCAAAGATGTGGCCCGGAGGCCAGCTGGTTAGGATCAAAGTGACTGGGATATTTTGGATAATGATCTATGAGCTCCACACTGCAGCAGTTCACAGCTGGTTCACAGAGGTGTGAAGACTTGTTGGTTTTGAGCTACAATTCCCAGGCAGGAGGTTTTTGGGACTTGTAGTCCATTGGATGGTGCAAAACAAAAAACAAAACAAAACAAAAAAACTTTCCCGTTCAAACCACCAGCGCAAAGTAGAAGCCCCTTGTAAGAAAAGGAAAAAACTTTATCCTGACTGGTAAATCATTTGTCTCAACTTCTGACTTCTTCTATGCCAAAGATGGGCAAGGAGATGGTCTGTAGCTGTTTCCGGACTTTCATTCCCATCAGGTCTGTCTTGCATGGTATATTATAAAACCTTAAAATATACCGATTATGCTCATCCTTTTACCCCACTCCACCCAGATCCTTGGTCGTAACACTGAAATGTCAGAGCGAGAACAAAAGTTATCATTTGGGACTCCAAATCCAAGCATCCACTTTGACGAGGATTCCGGAAATCATACCCCAAAAGAGTAAGAAATGTATGCCACTGGAAAAAGAGTTCATGAAGCCAGCAAAGTTGGAACACCCTGCATGCCAACTCCTCCCAAAACCAGTCAGATTAATATAAAAAAAAGGTAAAAGTTCCCCCTGCACATGTGTGCTAGTCGGGTCCAACTCTAGGGCGGTGCTCATCTCCGTATTCAAGCTGAAGAGCCAGTGTTGTGCAAGTCCGTGGCCACGTGGCGGCATGGCTCACTAAAATCAATTGCCAAAACTTTTGAACTATTTCACATTCCCACCAAAGATGAATGTAGGTACCTATCTTTTTTCGCATTTCCAACAGATCTTAGAATATCCTGGATTTATTCTACTCAATCTGACTGGTGTCATATACCATCTTAAACTTAATTTAAAATAATTTTCTTTTATTCTAACTGATAATGATCGCAATATCCTCATATTCCAAATGTTTTTCCATTCTTTTTTTATTTCTCCATCAAGATCTTGCTTCTACACCTCTCTTAATGTTTCTTGCTCCCTTTCTTCTAGAGAATCCTCAATTATTTTATAAATTTTACCTACTGCTCCTTTCCCTGGATTTTCCTTCTCAGATTCGTATGTTAACAAAAACTGTTCAAACTTTGTATATTCTCTAGGCTGTATATTTCTCCTAACCCAGTCTTTCGTCCATCTTTCTAACTGGACATAATTCATACATCTTAAATCGTTAGATTGTAAGATGCGTTTAATTTCTTGGTTTGTTCTCATCTTGCAGATCCATTCTTTTAACCTTGCCGCTTTCATTACTTTAAATAATTCTCCATAAGACACAACCACGTTCTGGCATCTTAAAAGACTGCTATATTTTCATATGAGCTTTTGTGGAAAAGTCCACTTCCTCAGACCTAAGCGTGGGACGCAAAGAGCCACATTTCTGAAGAAGTGGATATTATTCCACGAAAACCCACATAAAAATATAGCAGATAGTCTTTAAGGTGCCACAACTTTGATGTCTTTTTTTTGTTTGTTTCGTTTTGTTTTTGCCTGATAGGCTAGCACCGACTACCACTGCCTCTTCTGGTTGGAGAATTGGCCTGCCAGAGGGCCGTACCTCTTTCTTCCGTTTTGGGTTCCTCGCCGCCGCCTCCCTGGCCCAGCACCTCAGTAGCCCCACAGAGATCCGGTTTCAAGTCCAGAGGTTCCTCCTCAGGGAGAGACCCCAGAGCGTCCTCCGCGGGCTCTACCCCTTCCGAAGGCACTGGGATCAGAGGTGCAGGCAGAGACTGCAGGTCCGGGCTCTCCAAAGGCCTCCTCACCTCCCCACCCTGCAAAACAGAACCACCCGCAGGAATGGATTGATTGATTGATTGATTGATTTATGCACCGGCAAGTTTAATTCAGAGAACAACTCCAGGCGGTGTACAAGGAAAGTTGAAATAGCAAAATAAAAATACAGTATTTCCAACAGATGGCCATCCAGCCTCTGCTTAAAAACCTCCAAAGAAGGAAACTCCACCACCCTCCTTTGTGGCAGCATATTCCACTGCCAAACAGCTCTAGCCGTCATGAAGTTCTTCCTAATGTTCAAATGGAATCTCATTTGCTGTAGTTTGAGACCATTGCTCCACATCCTAGTCTCTGAAGCCAGTTTTTTGGGCTTCCCTAGAGGTGACCAACCTAAGTGCCAAGACTAAAGGAGATCTAGTTGGACGGGCATTTACTGATCTAAGGGAATGGGACTCAGGGCACCCAGTTAGCAGTGCCCTGAATTTCCCACCTTTCAGCTGCAGTACCTCATCCCACAGAAATAATTGAGAGATGGGGCACATTGTTTCTCCAGTTCACTTTCTTCACACCCCAGGCATATTTTACGTCATCTCTATTATGTTTCCACCTAAACTTTTCTTTTTACCAAACTGAACAGCCCCAGATATTGTTCTAAAAAGGTCAAGGTGTGCTAGTCGTGTCCGACTCTAGGGGCCGTGCTCATCTCCGTATTCAAGCCAAAGAGCCAGCGTTGTGCCAGTCTGTGGCCACATGGCTGGCATGGCTGCAAGGAAACACTGTTTTACCTTCCCGCTTTTTACGGCAGCCCCTATTTATCTACTTGCATTGTACATGCTTTCGAACTGCTAGGTTGGCAGGAGCTGGGGTGATCAGCGGGAGCTCACTCCGCTGCGTGGCCACCGGGATTCGAACCGCCGAGCTGCCGACTTTGCAGCTGACTGTTTCAGTGCCTTAGTCCACTGAGCCACCGTACCCCCCACAGCCAATAAATCGGGTTGCTCCTCCCTGCCATACACCCCCCCCATCCCACCTACCCGAAAGAATTCCTTCAGTTGAGGGCTGTTGTTCAGGGCTGGAATGTTGACTGTGAAGCGCAACATGGTTTCGGCAGCCTTCCGCCGCTCTTCAACCACCTCGGGTTCAAAGCGGCCTAGACGGGAAACAGAGACCCATGTCAAAATGATGCCAGGATTTTGCCTCCTGTGTCCCACCCCAATGCCCCGCCACTACTTGTTCTGGACATGCACGGTCCAAGTGGCAGGAGCTCTAAAGTATTATAATAGTGGCCGCATGAATTGTTGGATAATTGGATATATCCTTCCCAACATTAGCAATAGGTCTTAATTTTTACTGCCGAGACAAACGGCTCCTCCACGCAGGGAAGTTGACTCTTGCTTCAGCCCTGGTAATTGACTGATGGATTGGTTTTCATTTTGTCGGCTGCTTTAAGGCAGTGGTTCTCAACCTGTGGGTCCCCAGATGTTCCTGGACTGCAACTCCCAGAAATCCTGGCCAGCTCAGTTAGTGATGAAGACTTCTGGGAGTTGCAGTCCAGGAACATCTAGGGACCCACAGGTTGAGAACCACTGCTTTAAGGGATCCAGAGTGGATCAAACAGTGCCCCTTGTTTGCCACTGGTTAAAGGCAGCACCCTGGCTTATGGGGTGCCAGGCAGCCCACATTTTAGTACACAATTCTTTTCTTCTGCATCCTGCTGCCACCTCCTCCCACAATCCGCCACCTGAGGCCAGCGTCTTGCTCTGCTTAAGGGCAGGCCCGGCCCTACGCCGAAGATGTGGCCCGAAGGCCAGCTGGTTAGGATCAAAGTGACTGGGATATTTTGGATAATGATCGACGAGCTCCACACTGCAGCAGTTCACAGCTGGTTCACAGAGGTGTGAAGACTTGTTGGTTTTGAGCTACAATTCCCAGGCAGGAGGTTTTTGGGACTTGTAGTCCATTGGATGGTGCAAAAAAACAAAACAAAACAAAAAAAACTTTTCCGTTCAAATCACCAGCGCAAAGTAGAAGCCCCTTGTAAGAAAAGGAAAAAACTTTATCCTGACTGGTAAATCATTTATCTCAACTTCTGACTTCTTCTATGCCAAAGATGGGCAAGGAGATGGTCTGTAGCTGTTTCTGGACTTTCATTCCCATCAGGTCTGTCTTGCGTGGTATCTTATAAAACCTTAAAATATACCGATTATGCTCATCCTTTTACCCCACTCCACCCAGATCCTTGGTCGTAACACTGAAATGTCAGGGCGAGAACAAAAGTTATGATTTGGGACTCCAAATCCAAGCATCCACTTTGACGAGGATTCTGGAAATCATACCCCAAAAGAGTAAGAAATGTATGCCACTGGAAAAAGAGTTCATGAAGCCAGCAAAGTTGGAACACCCTGCATGCCAACTCCTCCCAAAACCAGTCAGATTAATATAAAGAAAGGTAAAAGTTCCCCCTGCACATGTGTGCTAGTCGGGTCCAACTCTAGGGGCGGTGCTCATCTCCGTATTCAAGCTGAAGAGCCAGTGTTGTGCAAGTCCGTGGCCACGTGGCCGGCATGGCTGCAAGGAAACATTGTTTTACCTTCCCGCTTTTTTATAGCGGCACCTATATATCGACTTACATTGACATGCTTTCGAACGGCGAGGTTAGCAAGAGCTGGGGTTATCGGCGGGAGCTCACTCCGCTGCGTGACACCCGGGATTCGAACCGCTGAACTGCCGACTTTGCAGCCTGACAGTTTTCTGTGCTGTAGTCCACTGAGCCACCATGCCCCTTTTAAATATAGGGTGGGGCAAATTACGATGACCCTCCACAGGGACTTTATGCCCCCCCAACAACAACAGCCCTGCCCTGCCTATTCCGATCTTTTTAAGATGTTCTCAGTGTGTGGGGGGGTGTCTCTTTTTCTTTTAGAAGGAAAACAATGAGGGACCGAAAGACCATCCCAGTTGCTCACCAAAGACCTGGGCTTTGGGGAAAGCAGGGAAACCCTCCTGGCGCCGGAAAAGGTTGCGGTGAGTGTAGGCCAGGTCTCCGTGCAGCTTCTTGAAGTCGCTGAATCGCTTCCAGACCTCAATCTGCAGGACGGGGAAAGATCTTACTGAAGCAACATTCTGCTGCCAGGGGCGAAAGATATTTGGGTGCACCCGCTTGCCTAGGTAATCCCACCCTTGCCTTCAGATTCCCCCACCTCTATAAAATTAGGAGAATCTTCTTGTATTTTGACGGCACATTTAAGAACAAGATAAAGCACTGCCAAAATCTATTTTCTGTATATTATTCACTATATATCTCCTGATGTGTGTAAGCCACTCCAGGAATGACACGTGGTGCTTCCTCAACTCCCTCTATTTTACCCTCATGTGCCACTACCAAGAGATTATGAAATCAACTGACCTGGCAATTCCCACTGGGTTATTTCAGTGTGAGCTCTCCTGAATACAATGCCTGGCGTATTCCCTAGAGAAATTCACGCTGAAATAAATCCATGGGCAGTTCTAGGCTGTGGAACGCCCTTCCTTCCGAGGTGTGATCAACTTCCACTCTGACTCGATTTTACGAAGGAAGGGAAAATACATCTTTTTACAATGGCGTGATGTCTAATTTACCCTGCCGCGTCGTTTTTAATGGGAACATTTGCCACTTTCCTCTTTTCATGCCTTTACTTGATCAAAGTGGAGTTGGTTGACTGGATCTTTCTTAAGTTTTAAGGCAAGCTTGTCTTTGCCAGTTTTTTTACTCTTTTTCATTTTTTGCAGCTAGGCTATGACCAGGATCCTTCCAAGGGTAAGTGGATCTCTCCTGCCTCTCACCCCATCAGAATGGATTACCAATAAAGACCTACCTCCGTGACATCTTCTGGTTTCGCTTTTGAGACAAACTGGGGGGGAAAAGAGGCAGAAGTGAGTGGTCTCTAACCATCAAGGAGGAGATTTTAGGCTTCCTTGGTGCATTTATTTATTATCATTAATTGCAACGTTTATTCTCAAGCGTCTCCCTCCCCACCGGGCCCGCCTGAGCAACACCCTTGGCTGTGTATCCTGGGTCCAAACAATCCTTCCCCTCCCATTGTGCCCAAATTGGAATGTATTGGTGCCACTTCTGCATACAGCCCAGGTGGAAGCACTCCACTGCGAAAAGGGCGAGATCTAGAATCGTAGAGTTGGAAGAGACCCCAAGGGCTATCCAGTCCAACCCCCTGCCATGCAGCAACCCCCATCAGTGGTCCATTATCTCCTTTTAGTTTCACAAATCGAGACATATTCTTGATCACACACATTCATTTTCTTTTTGTGGGTAAATTAGACCCCCAGTTTTATAAGCCAAAGGATATAGGACAGAGTTTTGAAATCGTCTTGATTATTATACTGTATATAATTGGTGATGGCGAACCTTTTAGAGACCGAGTGCCCAAACTGTGATTCAAGACCGACTATTTTTTGCAAAGTGCCAATACAGCAATTTATCCTGAATACAGGTGGCTGTGAAGGGACCATGTCAGGTGCCCACAGAAAGGGCTCTGAATGCCACCTTTTGGCACCCGTGCCATAGGTTCGCCAACACTGGTACAGTGGACCCTCGTATAAAAAAATGGTTTGTATAACATAAAATGTGTACAACATAAAAAATTCCGGAGAGAGGGGAAATCTCCTTAACAGAATCACCTATGGGGCGAATCCATACAACAGAACCATGGTTGCGCTTAGGGATTCCTCCGTTTTCAATGCATTCCTATGGGAAATCTGCATAAAGGAGAATTTACTTCACATAATTTCATTGGGAACGAATTGATTCCTTTATACAACGTACCACTGTATATATATATATATTTAGCAGCACTGGGATAGAGTTCATTGCTCACGCTCTTGTCTGCTAAATGTTCGAAGGACAACTTGAATGGGAAGTATGTAGGGAACAAAGAGGCTGACCCACTCCCCTGTGCCACCCCCCACCCCACCCCTTGCAATGCCATCCTCGTGGGCATCGCCTCCTGGTGCAAAAGCCCGCGCCCTCCCTCCCTCCCAGGGAACCAGCCCCAACTTTCTCCTCCAAGAGGCAGACTTTTTTTTTTGGTGCCGGAAACCTCACCGCGCCGCCCGCTCCTGGATGCTACGCGCCTAGGAACTCTAGACATGGTCAGAGGCACAGCATCATCCAGGAAGGGCTCCGAATCCCCCCCACCCGCCCCAATACCTACTCCGGGACGGCTGGCGCCCCCTGCTCACCCTGGCCGTCACTCGGTATTCGGTGTAGCCTTTAGGATGCATGCGGGGGTCGGTGACCGTGTAATGCCGCTGGTACTCGTCCTTTCCCCGCCGGGACATCCCCGGGGGTCCTTTTTGGTGCGACGCGGCCCCTTTAAATCCAGGGCGAGAAACCAAACAGGAGGGGAGGGAGGGGGAGGAGGAGGAGGAGGAGGAGGTCCTCCTCCTCCTCCTCCTGCTGCGCATGCGTAGTCAGCCTCCAACCCTCCCAATTCTGCGAAGGGCAACCGCGGGAAAGAGCGGATTATAGGGAGCGTGTGGAAACGACCGGAGCGAGTGCTCCGCCGTACAGGGGCCGCGGAGGGAACAGTTGACGCAGGAAGGTTCCGTTTTCTTCGGACAATGAATGACGGACGCATTTTTTTAAAAAAAAAAAGAAAATAGGCGACATCACACACATCAAATAGGAAAACAGAAAATTTTAAAAAGATTTATTTTTTTTTTATTATTCCTTTGAACTCTGTCCTGTGAATTTTTACACTTGTTAACCGCCTTGAGTTCCCTTTTGGGAAAATCGGGCGGTATATAAATATAAATATAAAAATAAATAAAAATGGTTTTTTTCCCATTTAGAAACTATGAATGCTAGGAATCCAGGAAAGAAAACTCGAGCAGTCTTTTTATTTCCCTGCACTTTTCAATACAGCTCAGTTTTAGTTCCCTTTGTACATAAAAACATAAGAAAAGCCTTTGTACATAAAAACATAAGAAAAGCCTTGCTGGAACAGGCCACAGTCCATCCAGTCCAGCATTTTGTCTCACACACTGGCTCACCATTTGCTTCAGGGTATTCCCAAGCAGATGTCTTCACCTGCTTACGATTCCCTGCAAATGGCATTGAGAGATATCCTGCCTGTCTCTCCAACACAGAAGTTGGCCTTAGGCATCCATCATGATAGCCATTGATACTCTTGTTCTCCATGAACTTGTCCAATCCTTTCTCAAAGTGGTCAAGGCTGACAGCTGTCACCACTTCTTCTGGCAGGGAGTTCCAGAGACCAGTGATCCTCTGGGTTAAAAAATGCTTTCTCTTATCTGTTTGAGATCTAGCACCCAAAGGTTTCACGGAGTGCCGCCTAGTTCTAGAGTTGTGCGATAGGGAAAACAGCTTTTCCTTATCTACTTTGTCCACACCGTGTATGATTTTATAAACTTCATTCACGTCACCTCTAAGGCCTTCAATCAGGTCACTTTTAAGCATCCACACAGATGCTTTGCCCGGTTACATTGGCAACACCCAAAGCCAAAGGGGGGGGCACCTGCTGCCTTGGGTTGGAAGCAAGGGCACCGCAGGGACTTGAACCCTGTCCTGGAGCCCAGGAGTGCCAACCACCGGTGCCTTTTGCTTTTTTTTGTCAAGGCAAGCAGGTGAAAAGCAAAACCTGAGAGAACACGAGAAACATGTTCTCTCAGGAAAAGAAAAACCTTGCGGGGCTGCAATGAGATCACGGATTTTCCAGATCGAGAGCCTGGTCGGCCACTTTTGGCCTCTGACCTTCCTCTTTGGAGCTGGTGTCCGTGATCCCTTCAGGACCGTCACACGAGATTCCGATACGATTGCCTCACATACCAAGCAGGCGTGGCTGTGGGCCGAAGAAGTGCCAGAGAATGTGCAAGAGAAGAAGAGAAACTTTTGGAAATGGAAAACGGAAAGGCCTGATGAAAATCGAGAGAAGTGTGTCGCTGCCAAACGAACAAGCAAGAGGGCCATTGCCCAAGCCACGGTGGAACACTAAGAAAAGATCTAAAAACAATCACCTGGAAAGGTGAGAAAGAGAGGAGGACGTTTACTGACTGGGCAATGCACGAAAGAAGGGCACCCAAGAGATTCACCACGTTTCGTCCCCCCGTGGGTCGTTTTGTTTCATTTTGTACACATTTTCACAAATAAAAATTCATACAAAATGATATAATAACAAAACAATTTGTTATCTCCTTAGCAGCGGCGACAGAGGAGGAGCACCAGGCCGGCCGGCCTGGCCCTTTTGTCCCTCTCTCTGGCTTTTGCTGTGGTGGGGGGGGGTGCTTATCAGGCTGTGCTTTCCAAAGTACCCAGACAAATCAAAAAGCCTTCACTACCAAGGCCATAGCTAAAGACCCATACTTTATAGGTTTCAGCACCTTAGACCATTGTTCACCTTGAGGCTATGGATACTATTGTCTCCCTAACGAGCCTATTCAGGCCCTTGTTCATCTTATGAGCTATTGTTCATCTTATGACCAGGGTGACAAGAGGTCAAAGCTGACTATAAGATGGAGGACTCGCACTCACTATATTCCGACTGATGAAGCTGTTTGGATGAGCAGTGAAACGTTTCTCTCTCTCAAAAAAGAAGCCCAGTAGCCATGACTCAACTTCCAGATTCTGCGTCGTTTTGTTTTTGTTTCACTTTGTTAGTTAACAAAATGATGAAATAGCATTTCATTTTTCATTTTGTGCCCATCCCTATTCACCACGGTATGTGTGTTAAGGGGGTAAGGATGGCAAAAAAACTCCAAGGTAAACGGGAAATCCTAAGATGATGGCAACATCATTTCACCAAGTACCTCAGGACTCTTACCACCCGTGCAACCACTCCAAATGAATGGGGGACAGGGACGCAATAAAACTTCTGACATCTGAGGTTTGCTCAGTAAGGAAGGTGCAGATCATGGACTTGAAGAGGTGGTTAGTGGATCCGAAAAGTGGACCCCACACTGGCTGAAAAATGCTAGGAAGCAGAAGAAGTTGATGAAGCAGTTTCTGAAAGGTCTCCCGAGACTTCTTCTTCTGAAACATCCCTTGCATTTGGCATCGTCCTTCCAGGTTCACCGCAGGATGTCCACCTCCAACAACTTACCTGCAAATGGTGGTCCTTGTTTCTGCAATCAGATTCTCCTTACCTGACTTTCCACTGAGACAAGGTGTTGCTTCGACCAGGCAAAGGACCTCCTCACATGATTCCCCTGCCAAGATTTGGATCCCATTGGTGTACAGGACGTCTTGTTCCCCTTTTTGTGAAGCCTGGTAGACCCAGGCGAAGAGGTCCCCGAGGTGTGAAATCCTGCTTCTGCCAGATCCTGCTACTGACTTGTAAAAAGCAATGTAAGAAAATGAGTGGCTTCCAAGTCATGAAAATGCACAGAAATAAATTGTGAATAAATCTGTTCTTACTGGGTTGACTTCTATGGCTGATTGTGAAGACCTGGGTTGGTCAGGCGCTCTTGGTTTCCACTCTTAAAAACACAGAAAAAGAGTGAGACCCCCCCCACCCTCCCCAAAAAGCCTTGCCCTGGAGAAGGTCACTCACTTGTCTGAGGTGAGGAAGACCTGCCCTCTGCGCTTCTAGAAGGCTCCTTTGGGTTTCCTTTCTTGGCTCTTCTTCAGATGCATCTGGAAAAGACTCAAGACCTCCGTGGCCCTTCCGCCCCCACCTCCCAGGAGCAGAAAGAGCTCCTTACCTGAATCCAGCTCAAGTCCAACCGAGTGCGTTCAGGGATTGTTTTCCTCTGTGAAACCTGCAGAGGAAGAAGAGGAGGGACAAGGGCTCGGGATTGTGTGGACGTTCCTGGCTGTCCAGCCCTTTGGTGGACACGCAGGGAGGCAGAGGCTGCCCCAGAGGAGAGTCAACTGGTCATGGGTCTCCAAGAGATGGACCAGCAGCAGCTCTGAAGGGCAGAGCCTCCGTCCCTTCCGATCTTCCTTAAATTTCCTTCCTGGAACCAGGACAAGGCCTTTGGTTTGATAGCCAGCGCGGTCAGAAGTTCCTAATCTTGGGAATGATCATCAATAAGCACCGAGTTCCTTTTGGGCTTCCTTTAGTGGTGTCATTGCTTAGGTTGGAGTGTGGCCGCGGTTGGGCTGAGCCCTTTGATCCATGATCTCCCGCCCAAGAGAGACCCTTCCAGAATCCACCCCGAGGGCACCGAGGGAGACTTGATCTGCCACCGGGACCGGTGGGCCTGGGCAGATCCCGGGTGGACGGGTGTCCTGTTCCTTTCCTGATGAAGGACGCGAGCCTTCCTCCTGCTCCTGCTCCTCCTCTTCCCCCTCCTGCTGTCCAGTTCAATGGGCCATTGGTGCTAAATGGTAGACCTGCTCTATCTCTCTCTTCTGGTTTGGGGTCCCCTGGGAGATTCCTCCTGCAGATTGAAGGACCATCTCCTGAAAGTGTCCCCGTCCTCTTTTTTCCCAGGAGGGGCTTCCCGAGGTCCTCTTCCACCCATCTCCCTCTGCCCTCCTGGGTGTCCTCCAAGCAACGCCTGCTTCCCTGTTTCCCTTCCCTTTCGTCTGCTTTTCACCTGCTTGCCTCTCCTTCCCCTTCTCTGAAATGGGCGCCTAATAATGGCCCCCAGTTGGCGTCCCAGCTGCCATGGCCAACTCATTCAGCATCGCAGGAATCCTCTTGGCTCCAGGGAGGCCCTAGACTTTGGGAGGGACGCTAAGCTCATCTCTTTTTGTGGGGGGTCTCCCCTCTTTCCTCCCCATGTTGTCTTTCCTCCAGCCCCCATCAGCCCCCCAAGCATCCTCCCGGCCTCCCCCTCCCTCCAGGACTGACAACGGAAAGGCCGAGAGACCAGTAAGTTGTTCCATGACACTTCACTCCCTGGCCCTGCCTGATCCTTCCGCCACCCCTTGCGCATCACAATAGGAGGTAAAATAGTTCCTGATGCCACTGACATGGGCGGGGGGGCAAGTGTGTGGGCTTTGCATGGTTGCTCTCCTAATGCACAACCATAAATAAGGAATAAACCTCCATGCACGGCGGGGCGCTGTGTGGTTTGCAGGAAGAGTTGAAGAAGTCCACCCGTTTGGGGAAAGGGGGTGGAGAGAGAGAAAATGGAACCTCCCTGAGGACTAGTGTCCTGAATGCTGGCCTTCTGTCTTTTAAAAAATGCATGGATTTAACAGAGCCAGTGATGTAGGAGAAATAATGAACCTTATACAGTTCAGCACAGAGCTGTTGGATATCATTTTATGATGAGACTTTGGTTTGTTTTCAGCAACCCTTCAAGTGTTGCTGAATTTGATACATTCCAGTTATTTAACAATTTATTGTTTATATGTATATAAACAGCACCGTTCTGCTACAATATTTCCATACTGTTTGCTCAACAGTTTCCTGCCTCCTTGGCCAGTGGTTTTCTGAGTATGTGGAAAAAGTCCCCATGAGCTGCAACTCTTCTGAGGGCATTGGCGTCTGAGAAACTGTGCCGGGCTTTATGCCAGTTGAAATTGCTGTGCGACATTCCCGTGGAACTGCTTTGTGGACATCACTGGCCTCGTTCTTTTCTCCTGCTTTTTATTACAGTAAAATAAAAAGTTTGGAGCCATGCAGCAAAAAAAAACCCTCAAACTATTAAGCACTCAAACTGCTCTAAAGGATTTCAGCCACCAACTCATTGTATGTAAGAACATAAGATCTTATGAACGGCCTTGCTGGAACAGGCCACAGCCCATGCAGTCCAGTATTCTTTCTCAGACAGTAGCTCACCACTTGCTTCAGGATATTCCCAAGCAGATGTCTTCACCTGCTTATGATTCCTTGCAAATGGCATTGAGAGATATCCTGCCTATCTCTCCAACCGGATGTTGTCCTTAGGCATCCATATTGCTAGCCATTGATACCCTTGTTCTCCATGACAGCTATCACCAGTTCTTCTGGCAGGGAGTTCCATAGACCAGTACTTTCTCTTAATTGTCTGAGATCTAGCACCTTGTTTGTTTGAGATTGTCTTTTACCTTTTATCCTGTCTCTCTATTTTTTCTCATTTCCCCCCTCTGAATGTAAAGCACCCTTGGTCCTTTTTAAGGAGAGATGTGGTAGTGGTGGTGGTGGTGGGGAGGGATATTGTCACAGATCTTGAGCTATCCATATCCTGCTTTAGCAGAGTTTTGCAGCGTTAGCTCACAGTAGGGAAGAAATAAAGACAAAACCCAGTTCTTGGTTTTCTGCAGTCCATTTACATATGTACAGTTCAAGCAGCAATACCTCATTCCAGTTTCTTCCAGCACTTCCAACACAGAGATCCAATTCAATTGTTTCCCAACAGCCACACTTCACAATATCCAACTTCACTTTCCAGTGTCATCAGAGTATCCACATGCGGTCACAGAAAGAGACATATTCACATTATAGAGTATATATAGTTTAATTATCCAATCATTATTGTTCTTTTTCATTGCCTGAGCCACTCTTCTTAGAGCTTAGCTGCTAGTGTCTACAGCTGGACTCATAATGACCCACAATTGCATACATCCGAACTCCTATCTGGGCATTTTATTCACAGTGCCCTGACAGATATTTTAAATAAAATAAAAAGTAAATAAATAAACACGTCCTTCACTGGTCAATTTCCCTCTGCTTAACTTACCTTGCAAGGTCCTTGAGCACATAAAATAGCGAGAGCAAGAACTAGGTACACTGTTTTCACTGACTTGGGGGGAAAAATGGAACATAATAAAGCCAATGAAGTTATTCCACATAAATCCTAGGATATAATTTTAAAGCAAAAGTCCTGTTACGCATGGTGTCAGTTAACTAACACTAAATAAATTATGCTAGTGGAAAATTATACTGTATTCTAAATTAGAAGCAGAAAATAAAACCCACTGTAAAGCAGTATCTGAGTTAGAAACACACAAAAGACCATATAAGTCAGCAATGCCATTTTTGAGATCTTCAGAAATCTTTCTTGGGCTGGGCCAGTGGCTCGTGACCTTGGGTCCCCATGACGTTTGTGGACTACAACTCCCAGAAACCTTCACCACCACTACTTGTGCTGGCCAGGATTTCTGGTCGTTGCAGGCCAACAACATCTGGGCACCCAAGGGTGGGAACCACTGTTCTAGATGGTGTGTGTGTGTGTGTGTGTGTGTGTGTCTGTGTGTGTGTCGCCGTTACAGTCATGACTGACTCTCCGTGACCCCTTGTCCATGGAGTTTTCTTGGCAGGAATACTGGAGTGGTTTGCCAGTTCCTCCTCCGGGCGCCTACAGCACCTGGTATTCCCTGGTGGTCTCCCATCCAAGTACGAACCAGGGCCGACCCTGCTTAGCTTCTGAAATCAGGCAAGAGATAGGATGTGCTTAGGGCATCTGTACCCCTTTGCAAAAAAGAGAGGAGGGAAAGAGATGGAAGGATTGCCCAAGTCCACCTGGACTAATTTTGTCTCCATCTCGCTCTGACTTCTCCCATCTAGCCTGATATAAAATGCTGGAGAGTGTAAAAGCTTGCCAACTTTCCTGGCAGCAAATAAAATAATTGCCCCATGGTGGGTTTTCTCTTCATTTGGGTTTAAAACCACGTGTGCTAGAATGTTATTCCTCCAAAAATCACAGCATGGGTCAACCCAGGTTGTTGATCTGTCACAACCACCTGCATGTGGGAAAAACTGGATCTCAAGGCTACAAAACTAAGCCCCCCCCCCCAAAAAAAAACCCCTCCTAAGTCATGGAGATCGACAACCCTTTACACCTTAAAGCGGCCTTTACATTTTACTAGGCTTGCCTCTTTAACCTAAATCATAAGAGCCCCAGCGGTTCTCAACTTGAATCATAGAAATAACATATTTGTTTAAAGATAACAAACTGGTAAAGCTACACAGAATTAATCTAGATGTTACATTGAAACACATGCCAGTTTCCAGCAAAAGGCCTTCCCTTCAGATACAAAGTAATGCATCTGGCCTGGATGCCTTCAAAAGGGGGTTGGACAGATTCCTGGAGGAAAAGTCCATCACAGGTTACAAACCAGGATGGAGATGTGTCATCTCCAGGCTTAAAACCGGGGTACTTCAAGGGTCAGATGCAGGAGACGGAGATTTAGTCTCATGCGCTCCCAGACGCATCTGGTGGGGCCACTGTGAGATACAGGAAGCTGGACTGGATGGGCCTTTGGCCTGATCCAGCAGGGCTCTTCTTATATTCTTATGTTCTTAACCCACTCTTAATGTAACAGTTCTTCCACCATATGGTTTATCTCTTTTTTTCAGCCCTTTCTCAGACCCACAATTTATTGTAACTCTTTTACCCGCTCACTTTTTTAAAAAATCTGTCAAGCTCTTGTTGATTTCCTCTCCTCCTGCATTCTTTCAACCCATCATCTTATTCATGTTGTTGCCAGATAAATTTAAGAAGGGGTTCCATCTCTATCCTGCAGCCAGTCCCACATGGTTAGTATTTACAAAGACAAAGTGATGGCAAATCTTTTAGAGGCCGAGTACCCAAAATGTGATTCAAAACCCACTAATTATTCGCAACGTGCCAATGCAGCCATTTAACCTGAATACAGGTGGCTGTGAAGGGGGGCGATGTTGGGTGCCCACAGAAAGGGCTCCGAGGGCCACCTTTGGCACCCGTGCCATAGGTTCGCCAACACTGATGTAAGGACTTGCTGAGTCCAGGTTCTAGTCTCCACTAAGCCATGAGACTAAATGAAACTTTAGCAAGTTACCTGCTTTCTTTTGATTCCCCAGTCCAGCCTACCGTGCAGGGCTGTTGTGGGATGGGCAGGAAGCTGTATACTTTGGAGCTCACTGGAGGCAAAATGGGATATCAAGACAAGAAATGTTTCTGAATTCCATGTGTACGAGTGTGAAAGCTGGAGAGTACAAAAGGTTGAAAAGGAAGAAAATGGATTCCACTGCAAATGGGGTGCTGGAGGAGATCTTTGTGGCTACCCTGGACTTCCAGAAAGACAAACAACTGGGTTCTAAAACAAACCAAGATGGAACTGGGTTGTTGTGATTTTTTCGGGCTGTATGACCGTGTTCTGGAAGTTTTTCTTTCTGACGTTTCACCAGACTCTGTGGCTGGCATCGTCAGAGATCAAGGAAACCAGAGCACAGAGAGAAATCCTAGTTCCCTGAGCTCCTTGCCCTCCGAAGATGCCGGCCAGAGTCTGGAGAAACGTCAGGAAGAAAAACTTCCAAAACACGGCCAAAGAGCCCGAAAAACGCACAACTATCAGATCCCAGCCATGAAAGCCTTCGAGAACACATTAAGCCGGAACTCTCTCTGGAGGCAAAAATGTTGACAGAGCTCTCCCGCTCTGGGCACAGAATTAAAGGGCCAGATTCTCTGGGAAAAGGCAATCGCGCTGAAAAAGGTGAAAGGCAGCAGGAAAAGAGGAAGAGGAAGCCACAGGCTTGGGTTTTGGAATTGCTGCGCAGGGCAGCTGAGGACAGGTTTCTGAGGCGATGACTCCCTCCTCTGGTTCTACCTAAGCTGAAAGGTAGCTGACTCGACAGCACATCACAACAGTAGCAAATAAAATCTGCCCATCGCTCTGGATCACAACAACAGCTTTATTAGTCAGTGCTTATTACAACTTTGCACAGAGAAGAGCAGGGGGAGGTGGTGGGCAAGTGATCAGACCCCAAGGTGGCCTTTCTCTGTTCCCAGCAGGAACCCAAGTACGACACGGAGTAGAAATAAAGGGATCCAGGTTCTCATCCCCTCCCCACCTGTCTGTCCAGGAGATCCATCCAAGGAGAACCCTGCTCCTTCCATTCAGGGTGAAGGGGTTTGGCCATCTTGAGGGGGGCGACCACAGTCCCGCACAGAGGGCAGTGGCCAGGGCAGTGGGGCATGCCCTGACCTCCGCTCCTCCGGCTCAGTCTGCTGTGAATACCCGGCTGGAGATGTCATCCAGAAGCCAGTCAATGCCAGCCAGCAGGTTTTCTCCCGTGTAAGCGCTGCAGCCCTGGATGCACCAGTGGTGACTCAGGATGCTGTCCAGATCCAGAGCCTAGGGAAGAAGGGGGAAAAAAGAAAGGAAGAGAGCATGAAATTTCCGGAACGCTTTGGGAAAGGCTTTTATTTATTTATTTATTTATTTATTTATTTATTTATTCAACTTATATGCCGCCCACTACCCAAAGGTCTCTGGGCGGCTTACAATCAAAGAATTAAAACAATTTAAAATAGTTATAAATAAAATATCAATAAATCATCAAACAGTAATAAAAACCTTCTTTAAAATCATCATCCTAAAATTGTCATCAGCGGACCCACAATCTATATTGTATCAATTAAAAACCTTCTGGAACAGGAAGGTTTTTACCTGGCGCCGAAACGTAATCAGTGTTGGCGCCAGGCGGATCTCAATCGGGAGGGCATTCCAGGCAGCTGCCAGAAGGCCCTTTGTCTACAAGCCGTCCCTCTCACCTCCTTGAGGGATGGCTCTTTTAAAAGCCCCCCCCCCCCCGGCTCGATCTTAATCACCGGGTAGGTTCGTATGGAAGGAGGCGGTCCTTCAGGTATCCTTCAGGTATCCGTCCTTCAGGTTTCCGTGAGCCAAACTCCTAGATCAGGCATGTCCAAAGTCAGGCCCAGGGGCCAAATGCGGCCCGTTTTCAAATTCTGAGCGGCCCGCAGCCTGTTCTCCCCGCTGGCTCAACCTGTCATGGATCCCCATCAGCTGGCCTGTCAGGTTACAGTTTTATGGTTTGCCTGCCCTCCCTGCCTCCGTCTGTCCCCCCCCCCCAGCCACCTGCCCCCAGCTCTGTTGTTGCAGCATCCTCCCCGCCTCCTGGGATGTCTTATAGGCTTGTCCAAAGTCTGGCCCAGGGGCCAAATGCAGCTGAATGGTCGGCCCCCACACATTTTCACCTCACCAAATCTGGCCCTCCTTGGAAAAAGTTCAGACACCCCTGTCCTAGATAGTTAAAACCGGAATGACACTAGTCTATACTAGGCCTCGTTTTGAATTCTTCCTTTTGCCATATGGGAATATTGATGCATCCTAGTTTGGATTTCTCTTAAATGACCTTTATCCCACTGTGACAAGAACAATTCTCCAGTAATTGTTTTAATGGTCCCATACTTTTTTAAATGGGCCCCTTAAAAACAGAAGTGTACCATCTGCATAAATATTGATTTTGCATGGTTCTATCTCCACTTATTATGCCTGTACTGTTAACATTATTCCTTATGCCAGTTGCTAACGGGTCAGGACCACAGCAAATGTTAATGGAGACAGTGAGTCATCTCGTCTACTTCCTCTATATAATTCAAATCTTTTTGATTCTAACCCATTAATTAACACATTCGCAGATGGCCCTTGATATTGCATCCAAGGAGAGTACTGCTATTTCTGTTTCTCTTTAGTTGCTGTATATATAGCATTTAAAACAATTTGTATTGCATCAGTCATTTTGTTTTACCCAGCAATAAAGCCATAAGGATTTGTGTGAATGTTGGTTGTTATAAAACTGTTCAATCTTTGGGCTAATATTGATGAAACAAATATTTGTTTCTTATTCTGTGTCATGGTCTAATAAGATGAGGGCAGAGTAAGATTTTATTCCTTGTTTTGGTATAGCTATTATTCTGTTTAGTTTCCACGATTCTGGTCCTCTTTCTCCAGTTAACACGGAGTGATACAGTTTTAAGAATTATGTGGATATTTCTTCTTATCAAATCATATTAAAATAGCTATAAATCAATCTGATGTCCCTTTCTTTAACCTTGTTTTGGCTGAATTTGTTTCTTTTAACATTTTTGTGAGTTGGGCAGACGTTTATGCTGTTCTGAAATTGGGGCTACTGGTTGTGCATTTACAAATTCTTTCCTTTCCTTTCCCTCAGCCAACTGCCCCAGGTGCCCCATAGAGAACTTCCCTCTTCTACAGGTACCCTCAGACAATTGCAGCCTCCAGTGCTGTTGACTGACATCCCCTCCAACCTATCACGCTGTAACTCACTACCCCCCTTCCAGACCGAAGCCAATAGTGCCTTTTTTCTTCACTGGCTCATGGCGACCCCAGTGAAATGGTTCTTCGCCCCCACCCACCCACCCAAGGGGTCCCGACCTCCAGGTTGGGAAGCACTGCATTAGGGCAATATGAGGAGAGAGAAAAATATTCCTGTAAGCTCCACCCTTGGTTCTAAACAAAGACTGGGAACCTACAAAACTGTGCTCCCAGAGGCATCTGGTGGGGCCACTGTGAGATACAGGAAATCCAGCATGGCTCTTCTTATGTTCTTAAAATAGTGTTACAGTATATACATGTCTTTAATTCCAAATGGCTCCAAACGGCTTCAGGCTTCTCTCTCTCTCTCTCTCTCTCTCTCTCTCTCTCTCACACACACACACACACACACACACACACACACACACCTACCTATGGTACTTACCTCCTGGATGGCGCTGGAGCTCAGGGCCCCTGGCAGGTCCTGCTTGTTGGCGAAGATGAGCACCGTGGCTCCAGCCAAGCGCTAGCAGGAGAGAAACAACCGGTCACAACGGCAGGCTGGCTAAACACCAAGTCAGATCCTTGGCCAGTTACATCCAGCACTCTCAATCTTAACTCTCACGGGTTCCCCTTAAGGAGACATGCCGGTAAGATTTCAGGCAGGATATTCTGAGTGCAGGGCAGGAATTCTACCCCTTAGGTTATTATTTGTTTGTTTGTTTTTGAGAATTTCTACTCCGCCTTTTTCCTTGGAGAAGGACCCAAGGCGGCTTGCAGTAATGAGGGACAATATACAGTCCAGTACAATTAAGATAGTGATGGCGAACCTATGGCACGGGTGCCAAAGATGGCACTCGGAGCCCTTTCTGTGGGCACCTGTGAGATGACAGAAGTAGGCTCGTCCGCAGAGATACAAGGAAAACAGGACGAGGAAGAAACATCACCCCTTCATAGCCAACTGTATACAGGTTAAATTACTGTATTGGCACTTTGCAAAAAAAAATAGTGGCTTTTGAATTGCAGTTTGGGCACTCGGTCTCTAAAAGGTTCGCCATCACTGAATTAAGACATATTCAAGTTTTGAGAACAGGGAACCAAGGTGTATCTTACTGCATTAGAAGGCAACGTTAAAGCTAAAAGAGAATGTGAGCAGTTAAGAAAAGAGTATAAACTATGGTGTACTGAACATACGGTACACCATAGTTATGAGGGAATGGAACTAACAATTGATAACATAAATGGTGTCAGGTGTAATCACACAAGGAGAGATATAAACACAAGGTTCTAGTCTTTACTGTTCTTAGCAAATAGGTATTTTAACAGGCACAGAGGAAGTTACTCAGCAGTATTATCCACCAGGCCAGTATTATCAACTCCCCCCCCCCTCCGCAAGCCACCTCCCCCATTATCCTTCTGGCACTGAAAAAAAGGGAACATAGGACTCAAATGTGTGGTGAATTCCCTTGGCCTTCTCCAGAGTTTCTGAAGGGGGAATGTGTGCAAGGCCAAGGGTGATCCTTACCTCCTCCACCAGAAGACTGTTTAGTTCCCTCTTGCAGTCCTCCAGCCGTTGACGGTCAGCGCTGTCCACCACCCAGATCAGGCCGTCCGTGCTTTCGAAGTAGTTTCGCCAATAGGAGCGCAAAGATTTCTGGCCCCCCACGTCCCAGATGTTCAGCTTGAACCTGGAAGGGGTGGGGTGGGGGGGGAAGCACAGGCCTTGCTGGTGAGTGGGAAGGAGAGAGGAGAAGCAGGCCAGGGAAAGGGGTCAGAGGGAGGCCTAACTCCACCTCAGAGCCCAGGGAAGACACCTGTGTGGACTACATTGCCCAAAATCCTTCCCACCAGAGACTCAGGGACGTTGAGTGTAGTCAAAAATAACTCTTCCTGTCCTGTCCCTGGCTATGCAAGAGCCATTTTGTGTCACGAACATGCAGCAAACACATGAAGACATGGCGCCTGCGTTCAGCTCTTGTAAGTTGAAAGCTGCGGCTTCCTTTATGAGTCAATCCATCTCACACTGATGAGGCTTTCCTCTTTTCCTAATGTCTCCTAACTTCCCCCAATATTACCACCTTCCGCAATGTACTCGAAGAGCAACACCCTCCGTTTAGTCCTGTTTGCTCCTTAGGAGAGCAACCTGGGAGAGAGGATGGAAGGGGGACAGGGTGGCAGCCGCAAGGACCCTCACCCCCGATGCTCCAAGGTCTTGATGTTGAAGCCCAAGGTGGGCGAGATGGTGTCGATCTCATCTCCATTGAACTTCTTCAGGATGGTGGTCTTGCCAGCATTGTCCAGGCCCCTTCGGCAGAAAGGAGTTAAGGGAGGGACACCAGGGCAACAGAAGGAGATGAGGAAGGTGGAATAAATAAAATACAATGCCCCCCCCATGCAAACACTAGAGTAGGACCCCCGAATCCACCGATTCATTATCCACTGATTCAGTTATTCACAGTTGGCAGAGGAAAAAAATTAAATAATTCAGCAGCCACAAAGCAAGCTGTTGTCACAAACAGGAGCTGTAAAGCAAGCTGTTGTCACAAATAGTATCTGTAAAGCAAGCTACTGTCACAAACAGTGGCCATAAAGCAAGCTACTGTCTCAAAACAGCAGTCATAAAGCAAGCTACTGCCAGGAAACAGCCGTTTGGTGGCGTGCGTGCGTGCGTTCTCTCTTATCCACGGTTTTCATGATCCACGGGAAGGGCTGGAACCGATCCCCAGTGGATACCAGGGTCCTACTGGACACTTCTTTTGCTAGGAGGAGGGAGATAGAAGGATGGTCTGAAAAGGCCAGGCCTCCCGAAGGTGGCTTCTGGCAGAGGCACTCTGCACATGCTCTGGTGGTACTCTCGACCCCTTTGGAGGCTCGCTTTCAAAACACGCGGTGGCTTCAAACCCCAGTGAGCTTGGGCCCCAGTTCCTCGAACCGAAAGGAATGCAAAGTCATGCATGATTAAAAAAAAAAACAAAAACAAAAACGAACCCCCGCCATCGCTGCCCCCCTTTGCCCGCCCCGTCTTTTTTTCGCTCCGCGTAAGGATACAGCATCAGCAGCCGCAGCTCCCGCTCCTTCTGCCGCATCTTCTTCAGGATGCTGAGCAGCCCCATCACGCGCGCGGAGGGACTCGCCCATGCTCCCTCCCTCCCTCCCTCCCCCCCCCCCCCCCGCCCCGGGGGAATCCCTTGACTCCGCCCACCCCCCCCTGCTCCAATCAGGAACGGCGTGGGGCTCGGGCAACCCTAAGAGGTACGACTGGTGGCGCGGCGGGTGCCTCAGAACTCGAGCTTCCAACGGGCGCGCCATATGCGGGGCAAGGCGCCAAAACACCACTTTCGCAGGCACTTTATAAGGCAGACCATTGGGCTCCATGCAGTGGTTTGGAATTATATGGGCTTCCATCCGTCTCGTCTCGCCGGGTAAGCGATTTTTTTTTCACTGCCTGCCGGGAACCCGGTAGTAAGGATAGAATGTTCACAGACTGCGCCTCTTTGCTTTCCGCACCGAGTTCCTCCTCCTACTGGGCGGAGAAGACGAACTACCACCAGACCTAGTATGGACAGCTAGAATTATACCATGATAGAGGTGAGAGGAAGCTGGCGTATTCCGAGTTCTTTTCTTCAGCCTCGAGGAAGAACTGCTCATAGCAATCAATTTAAAAAAATTCCTGCAATGAGATGCGGTGTTTTTCCTCCCTAAAAAAAAAATCCTACTTTCTGTTTTTTGGGGAGGAAGAATATTCTGGAACACCCTCGGGTTATTTTAAAAGTGCAGCTGTGTATGCAAGTCAAAACACACAGATACAGATCCTGCTAAATATAACATCTGCGTGGGGTTTACATAAAGGGGACTTTCAAAACGCCACACCGAAAACAAAACAAATGTAACAATTCAAACAGCAAACCGGACCGGCAGTATAATCCACATCAAAAACTACAGCAAGCTTGCGTGAACAGATCCATCATCAAAAACAGCCAAAAAAAAAAAGGGGGGGGATCTATAACAGCAGGCTACCTCGCAGGGCGGTTGCTTGTAACTTGTTCTTTCATTCTCAAATAAATTATGGCCTTCAGAGGAAACACACTCTCATATGTTTGAAGGCAGGCTTGTTTCGGATGCTATTCTGCACTTTAAAAATGCATCCACCCCCTTTAAACCATTAACTTCCGTTGATTTGCTGATAGTGGGTCCGGATGGCAGTTTTAGTGCAATGTTTTTTTATTGTTGCTTTAATTATATATGGACATTTTAATGTTTTAACTATTTTAATTCTTTTTTTTTTAATTGTAAGCCGCCCAGAGAACTTTGGGTAGTGGGCAACATATACATTGCATAAATTGCATAAATAAATTGCATAAATAAATTGCATAAATTGCATAAATAAATTGCATAAATAAATAAATTGCATAAATAAATAAATAAATAAATAAATAAATAAATAAATAAATAAATAAATAAATAAATAAATAAATAAGCAAGCAAGCAAGCAAGCCAGCCAGCCAGCCAGCCCTGGACTCGCTTCCGACAGTCGGCAATCTATGAATTTATCAGAGCGTAGAAACGTTACCTTTTAGGATTATAATTTAGAATCCATCCCCCTCAACCATCAAAACAAGGAACGTTCCCACGCCTCTGCAGGTTCCTCCCCAGGTTTGCTCTGCTCCCGCCGTGGATTCTTTCCCGAGTCCATCCGTCTCATGTTGTTGTTGGTGGTGGGGGGCTCCTCTTTTCCGACGGGGCTTCGTTCCAGGGGGGGCGCGCGCGAGGGCGCATCTTTCCCTTTCGCCTTTGGCTAGAACTCGAGGACTTCAACCCCCAGGATGCCTCGCCAGAGGTTGGGTGGGATTAGCTGGGGCTGATGGGAATTGTATGCCTGAAAAAAAAAAAAACCACCACGCCGAGGGACGGAGCCGTCGGGTCTTGGCTTGTGTCAAGCGACGAACCCGGGGTGCCCATCCCCGGGGCCATGCGGCGCTCCTCCTCCTCCTCTTCTTCCACCCGTCGGACGGGCAGGGCGGCGGGGCGAAGGGACACCGGGTCCGCCTTGCTTGCTCCTCCCGGAGCCGTCGGGGCGGAGGCGGAGGCGGAGGCGCTGCCGGGGGTGGTGGGGGTGGTGGGCACTTGCCCAGGGATGTGCCCATCCAACGAGTTCGCCCTCCGCCAGCGCTTGCGCCGCCTCCACCGCCTGGAGCTGGGACCCTCGCCGGAACGCTTGCCGGACCCGGAGCGCGCCGTCAAGGAATACTCGCGCCCGGCTGCCGGGAAGCCCCCGCCGCGCCCCGACGAGCTCCGCCCGCCCGCCGTCCTGCTGGCCACCGCCGCTCACCTCCTGCAGCTGGCCGGCCAGGACGGGGAGGAGGATGATGATGATGATGAGGAGGATGATGGTGGTCAGGAGGGCGTCCCCACCGTCTCGGCCGCCGACCGTGGCGCCTTCGTGGCTGACCGTCTGCGGGCGCTGCGCCTCGACCTGACCTTGCAGCGCCTCTCCGGTCCGCCCGCCGCCGCCGTCTTGGAACACGCCGTCGCCGCCCTGCTGCACGCCGGGCACCGCTTGAGCGCCGAACCGCCTTCCCGCTTCGATGCCCAACTGCACCGCGCCCAACTCCAGGAGACCTTGGGCGCCTTGCGCCGCGCCTACCGCCACGGGGAAGGCGCCCGCCTGCCCAGACAGCCCGGCTTCCAAGCCCTCTTCTTGCTCTACAACCTGGGTGAGGACTCCAGATCCCATCCAGCAGGTCTTTTTGTAAACTTAATGGTTCTGAATGGCTCATGAAAGAAGCCCTCTGGTCAGACCCCACCTGGAGAACTGTGTCCAGTTCTGTGCAGCTCAGTTTTAAAAGGATGTTGACAACCTTGAGCCGGTCCAAGATGACTGAAGGTCTGGAAGAAATTTCTTACAAAGAGAGGCTTAGGGAGGAGCTGGGAATGTTTAGCCTTAGGAAAATAAGGCCCAGAGGGCATAGGATAGCTTTGTTTAAATATTTGAAAGGATGTCAGGTTGAAGAGGTGACTGATTTGTTTTCTGTGGCTTCAGAGATGAGGACACAGGGCAGTGGTCTCAAATTACAGGAAGAGATTCCATTTGAACATTAGGAGGAACTTCCTGAAGGTTAGAGCTGTCCAGCAGTGGAATATGCTGCCATGTAAGGTGGTGGAGTTTCCTTCTTTGGAGATTTTTAAGCAGAGGTTGGATGGCTATCTGTCGGAAATACTGTGATGGGGGTTCCTGCATGGCTGGGGTTGGACTAAGAACATGAAGAGCCATGCTGGATCAGGCCAAAGGCCTCTTTCCTGTATCTCACTCTATGAGACTTATCTGTCTCCTGAATGATCTGGCCCTTGACTTTTATGATCAAGTATGTATCGCACAGTGGTGGCTTACAACAGTGTACCTGGGAAAATCCATGGAAAATCCAGAGAGGTTATGGCAGAGAGGAGGAATCTCAGACCATAATGATGGACCTTGTTTGCCACGCTAGGCCGTTGTGACCTTCTGTTCCCTCTTCCCTTTGTCTCCACGTCCTTCTCCTGACAGGCTCAGCCGAAGCTCTCTGGCAGATTCTTCAGCTCCCGAAGGAAATCCGAAACGCCCCTGAACTCCGCACGGCCATGGCGATCCACTCCGCTTTCCTGGAGCGCAATTTTGCCCGCTTCTTCCGCCTGGCAGGGGCGCTGCCCTATTTGCCCAGCTGTGCTCTCCATCCGCATCTGGGCAGTGCCCGCCGCTTGGCGCTGATGATCTTCAGCCACGGGTTCAGCGCCCGGAACTGCCGCTACCCTTTGCCTCATCTGGCCCAGCTGCTCGCCACGGACGATCTCGAGGAGATGGCGGAGCTGTGCCGGGCGCACGGGCTGGCCGTGACGGAGGGCTGCGTCCACTTCCAGAAGGGGGCCTTCAAGGATGCTGGCCCCCAAGCCCCCAGGCCTTCACGCCTCCTTGTGGGGCGGAAGAGAGGGAAAGCAAGTCTCCTGGAGCTCTTGGAGAAGATGTGCCATTAACTTGTGGACAAGGTGGGTGGAGGGTTGGGAGCACAGCCTTCCTAGGAATTCGAACTCGCCTCCGGCTTTTCTAGCTGTGGGTTTCTTCCTTTGCACAGCTAACCAGAGAATTGGTCTTCACTCCATGTGCCTTTTCATACAGGTGCTATATTGAAACGTGCATCAGCTCCCCACCTGCACCTGCCACAGACCCCCACCCGCACCCATCCGGAAGAGAACAAGATCAACCACAAACAACTCCTTGTAGAAATTCAATTTTTTTTTTTATGAGGGGAAAAATGTTTGGCTCAAAAAGTCCCTTCTAGTGGGCCCTTTTGTCCTGTTCTTGAGGCCCCAATTTCTCATGTTTTTCTTTTTAAATACATATACTGCATATATTTGGCCACTAAAGATGTTAAACTTTAGGGTTTTATTTTTATGAAAAGCATTTTTGTAAGGGGAAAAAAAAGGGTGGATGATTAGCTGTCACAGTGGCTCTTCTCTAAGATCCAGGAAACGGTACGGAGATTCCCAATCCCGATGGAGAACAAAGCAAGGCAACTGCCGTGATCTGATGGGTGAGGAAGTGGTCCCTGAGGCTGGGCCACGTCACAGGAGGTGGTGATGGCATCTGGCCTGGATGCCTTCAAAAGGGATTGGACAGATTCCTGGAGGAAAAGTCCATCCCAGGTGACAAACCATGATGGAGATGTGTGTCATCTCCAGGCTTAAAACCAGGGTACTTCAAGGGCCAGATGCAGGGGAGTGGGATCAGAGATCTAGTCTCGTGCGCTCCCAGAAGCATCTGGTGGGGCCACTGGGAGATACAGGAAGCTGGACTAGATGGGCCTTTGGCCTGATCCAGCAGGGCTCTTCTTATGTTCTTATGTACAGTGGCTGAATCTTGGTCCTCTTTTCAGCAACTCCGCTGACCTCCCTTTATTCCATCTCTCTGCAGAGGGATGGTTGGGAGTGTGCGACCCCGTTATCTCTGACTGAAAACCCCGGGAGGTGTAGGGTTGTGGAGAAAATCTCAGGATTAGTGGATTGCAGGAGGAATCTTGCCTGCACCATTTTGCTTGCCTTGATACCGGGTGGCATCTACTCAGCTCCACACGGGGTGCGGGGCTGCCATTCAAGGAGATGCACTTCCAAACTCTCAGCAGCCTGAAATAGGCCCATCGGTTGCAGGGTGCCAACTCACTACAGAAGAAATGCTCCAGCAAAAGCCGTTTGGTTTTGTTTTCCGGGTCTAAAAATGGGACCTTGCCCCCCTTACACCTGCCCCCCTGCCTTGAGGAGTCCATGAAAGCCAGGCCTGCCTCCCCCACCCTTTTTTTTTGTGTGGAGTGGGTGGTGGGGATCTGGGATTGTGGTGCCTAGCACAGACAAAATCCTATTTGTGGTGCCTTGGTCTAATCCTGCCTTGTGTGTGTGTGGGGGGGGAGATTCACAAAGCCTGTTCATCCATCTCTTCTTCAGTTCAGAGAGGGTCTCGAAACAAAACATCAGACTGTCAAGGAACCCTTTCCACTACTGTATTAAAACCGAGAGAGAGAAATCTGTATATGTCTGCCATACATTATTGCCTCAGTGTGACGGATTCATTTGTCATTTCTACATGTGTTCTGTTTTGTTACTACAACGAGGAAACAACAAAGTTCTCCTACAAACCGGTGGCAGGTAGTTAAGGCCTTGTAGATGTTCTATTCCAGTGGTGGCAAACCTTTGGCACTCCAGATGTTTTGGACCACAACTCCCACAGTCCTCTGTCGTTGGCAATACAGGCTTGGAATTCTGGAAGTTGTGGTCCAAAACATCTGGAGTGCCGAACGTTTGCCACCACTGTTCTAGGATTATAACACATCAATTGTCACTATCAGCTGCGCCATGCCTGGTGGGAACTGCAAAAGAGGCACCATATTGTCTACCCCACTCTTAGAAAGAGTCCCATTCTGATGCCTACGAAGCCACCCAGAGTTTGAGATCCTCAACAGATATCCTAATGGATTCACCCTAAATGGGTGCTAGATTGGTGTACTGTAGTTGGGAGTCGGGTTTTCTTAGCAGTAACGCTACCACCAACAAAGACTGTGGAACTCTCGTCCACTAGAAGGCCAACAACTGGCCTGTCCCCAAAAGTTTGTTCACTAGTGTTGTTTTTAAATTGACTTTTGGATGCTCTTTGGAGTGCACTTTGCAACTGTTTTTAAACCTGGGGTTTGGCATGCTTTTAATGTGTTTTGTATTTCTTTTTAAAAGTTTGTCTGAATTATTTATGTGTCCCCTGGGAAGGTGTAGCTGGTAGAAACAGAAGTGATAAACAAAAGACTAGGGATAAATAAAAGTTGGGAAAGGGGTATCTTCCAGGGGTTCATGGCTTCCTGCTCTTATCATCTCTAGCAGGCCAGCCTGTTCTTACTGTTGGGTGAATCTGTTTGGTCTCAATGAGTTTGAGGTGCCAAAAGTAAATGGATGTTCAGATCTCATGGCTTCCACCTTTAAGTCTTCCTGATCTGAACGTGTGATAGGCTTGATGCTGGGAGATCTGCCTTGCCGGTGGGGATCCCAGGGCTTATCCTTGATCTCTTGTGTTCGAACTGAGAACACTTGACACTCGTGCCGACAACCAGTCCTTTCTCACCAGGCTGTTGATCATCTCCAGTTCTACCTCCGTCCTCTTCCTGGAACTCCGTGGTTCTCAACTTTCCCAATGCTGCGACCCTTTAATACAGGGGTCCTTGGCTTATATTTGGATCAATACTTTTAGCCACTGAGGCAAGTTTGGGTCGGTGGCTAAAAGTCATTTTAAACATTGTGCGCCACTTCTCCTGACCCCCCATGTTTAAAATGACTTTTAGCCACCAACTCAAGCACTTGCCTCAGTGGCTAAAAGTCATTTTAAACATCACACACACACACAGCTCACAAAGGAGGAGTAGCCAGGCCCTGCTGCATTTCCCACCCTAGGCTTATACTTGAGTCAATAAATTTTCCCAGTTTTTTGGGTTTAAATTAGGGCCCCCGACTTATACTCGGGTCGACTTATACTCGAGTATATACTGTATTTCTGGTTATTGTGGCATTAATCTGCCAATTTAAATGATATTTTCAGAATAATGCATATGCTCAAAGTTGCTGAAGAAGAAGAGCTGGATAGAATGTTGGGAAAAGAAAAATTGTTAAAAGGCCAAAAGGTTAATAAACAGTTTATTTGCATTTTACAAGGTCATTCTCCATACATTCTCAATTAATTTGCCATTAAAGTGCTGAAAGGGTTTTTGTGGTGTGGTTTTGTTTTATTTAAAATCAAGATACATTTGTTAAAAACAAAAATTAACAATTAGCGTCTGCGGGACAGGAGGGAATACAGTTATTGTCAAAAATATTTTTTTGCTCCACAGCCAAAAGACCTTTTCTCCTATTGTAAAAAAAACAAACCCAAACCAAATATATGGAGACAACTCAGATGCCACAGGTATAAAAAGTTAGTTTTTCAGTTTATTTAAGGACAATGTCATGTATAAAACTTATTCAGATGTTTTCTGTCTGTCCATTAGTGAACAAATAAAAGTCTGTCTTTTCTGTCGCTTTGTAAATAAGACCTATTGTGACCTTCCATTCTGGCATAACTCAGTTGTATCTATATATTTTTACAGTGTTTATTCATTTTTAATACATTTACTTTTTCCATGAGAACAATTTTAATCCCCTTTGCAGATAAAAGCAGAAAAAGTAGCTAAGATGGACACATTTTCATAGATCAACACTGAAGATATTCATTGAAACTGAAAATTGTATTTATATATTTTTTTCAAAAGCTTGCTGAAGTTAAACCCAAAGCTCTCAGCTTTTAAAAAAGCACAAACCCCAAGCCTGAGCAAAAGAGAAAACTTCCAAAATGCGTCCAAACAACTGTACACCCGTCTTCCATATGGCACAACTTTAAATATCACATAATTCCAGACTCTTCCTCTTGCACTATTAATCAGTACAAATGCCCCTCCCTCAGCAGTAGCCCCAGTACAAATGATACTCATGAGTCATTCAGCATGATAGTTAAGAAAGCAACTTCCCGGTGAGTGTGCCTTGTTACTTTTAGATTTTTTTTAAAAAATTGGCACAACGCAACAGTTCTTACAGCCACCCTGTGGGAAACAAGACCCTACATTCCACCTGTTAATAGGAATCTCGCCTCATCACACCACGGTTTTGAGACTTGATCCCAACTGCAAACTGCATTGGCTTCTGTCACAGATATTTAGGGAAGACAGAACTGTGTCGGTGGATGCTGCCCTGATCACCGTCCAACAGTAGTAGTTTTGTGGTTAAGGCCTACTGTTCCACCGGGCTTCGCCTGTTTTATTGCCGAGTACGTTGAGCTAGAAAATTTATATACACACAAAAGAGAGAGAGATAAATATATACAGAGGTGCTATGTACACGAGAATTCTCCGTTTCACTCTTTCTTTTTCGCTACCGTCAACTCGACCGCTGGCATTCGGAAGCCAGCCTTTGTCCCGCTGTCGTTACTTGAGGAGGAAGACAGGCGGGACTTCGATGCCGGTAGCGCCCCACCCCCCTGCACCTTCCCTGCTTCCTCATCACTTCCTGTCACCTCATAGGAACCTTTAGTTTTTGACCCGATCCCGCCAAAGGTACCAAACTTGAGTTTGGCGTGCTTGCCCTTGTCTCTCTCGTGCTCCAGAGTGCCGGTTGGTGTGGAGTGGGACGAGTGCTCGTCGCTGAAGGACGAGGAACGGTGCCGTGACTTTTTGGTCTTAAAGAAAGAGAACATCCCCTTTGGAGAGGCAGATCCTTCACCTACATCCACCTCGCCCTCCAAGGAACCTAGGCTCGCCTTGAGCTCACCTTCCCCTCCTGACACAGATGCCGAAACCTCGGGGGATCCTACGCTGCCTTTGGCTTTAGGCTTTGAGAAAGCAAACTTGGGCATTTTGATTTTAGATTTCTTAAGTTTAATATCAGGCTCTTCCAGTTCAACATGGACGGTCCCCCCATGGAGGCTCGCTTGTGGTGGTGCCTGAGGGAACTCAACGTCAACCCCCACCTCCCTTCCGGTTAGTTCCTGCCCTGAAACCACAAACTTGGGCATCTTCATTTTGGGGAATGACACTTTCCCAGAGGGGCTTTCTAAATGGCCTTGTGGGACCTTCACTCCAACAGAAGGACCTCTCATTTCCAACGTGGGACCTCTGAGATCACCTTTTACTTTTGGTCCAGAAACATGAAGCCCTCCTTCACCTTCAATGCCAGCATTTAACTCTGGAGCCTTGACACCTCCAGAGAGATCAAGACCTCCTTTGATTTTAGGCCCTTTCAAACTGACATCCACGTCTGGTCCAGAAACTTTGGGAGTTGAAACACTGAGTGAAGGCCCTTTCAAAGCAACATCAGGTGCAGTTGCATCCAGGCCCAAGCCAGACATTTTCACACCTGGGGCTTCCACTTTGATTTGCTGACCTTTTACATCACCATGAACATCTCCTTTCAAACTTGGTCCTTTCACATGCAAATCAAAGTCTGGGGCAGAAAAATGGGGCCCTTTGAAATCCCCTTCAGGTCCTGAAATACTCATTCCTTCACCTTGAGAGCCAGAGATGCTAAACTGGGGAAGTTTCATGCAAGGAAGTTTCACTCCAACTCCAGAACCTTCCACGCTAGCACTGGGGACCTCAACAGCCACCTTGGGAGACGTAATGCCACCAGAAATGCCAAGATCTCCTTCCACCTTTGGTCCTTTCAGATTCACATCAAAATCAGGAGCAGAAATACCTCCTCCAGGGGATATTTTCACTGACGGCCCTTTCACATCAAGGTCTGGCGCACTCACATTGACAGTGTCATGTGAAAGACCTAGTTCTCCTCCTAATTTTGGTCCTTTCAAGCTGAAATCCACACCAGGAAAACTTGCGCTCCCTCCTTCAATACTTGGAGATGGAACATGGATGCCTGCAGAGGGCAACTGTCCTTCAAAATCCACATCAGCTCCCTCTAGTTTCACGCCTGGCTTCCCAATCTTGGGAAAGCTAAATTTGGGGAACTTCAGCTTTCCTTCTGGGCCCTGCAGGTCTGCCGTGGGGAGATCGACATCCCCTTTCAGCTTTGGTCCTTTCAAGTCAACATCAAGGTCAGGGGCTGAGATGGAAGGTGTAGAAACATCAACAGATGGCAAGTTCACGGACGGGCCTTTCAGGCTGATGTCAGGAGTACTAACTTTCGCACTGACACTGGGCGCTCTAAGATCTCCTTCCAACTTGGGACCAGCCAGGTCAACACTTCCACCTGAGAGGTTGAATTTTGGTTTCTTAAGACTGATGTCAGGACCGCTGACATTAACATCGGGCAGACTGGCACTTCCACTGGGAACGGTCACATCCAGACCTGGTGCTTTGACACTTGGCACTGAGACGTCTATTTCTGGTGTCTTGATTTCTCCTTCCATCTTAGGCAAAGAAGCATCTGTCTTGAACATTGGTGATTTTATATCAAACTCAACATCAGGAAAAGAGAGTTTCCCAAAAACAGATTTCCCCTTGGGTGACTTGATGTTCACATCACCTTTCAAGGTGGCTTCAGGGACCGAGACAGTTCCTTCTACATCTGGCGATTTCACATTTGCATCCAGCTCTCCACTTACATCAAAATCAGGCTTCTTGCCTTTAATTTTCGGTCCTGTCATATGGATCTTGGGCATTTTAAACTTACTTTTCTTCCCTTTCCCAGAAATGGCAATGTCAGGGGATTCAACATTCAATTCACCTTCTGGAAGACTGACATCCAGGTTTGGAGCTTTCACATCTGCTTTGGGGCTTTTCCCACCAAACCCAAATTTTGGCATCTTAAATTTGGGGAGTTTAACATTTCCTTCTGGCCCTTCAATGTTTGCATCTGGACATTCCAGGTTGATCTCTGGAGATTTAACGTCAATTCCTGGTCCTTGGACATCAATCTCTGGGCCTTTTAAGTTGCCCTTTGGAATGGAGACATCAACTTCACCCTTAACTTTATGCCCCTTTAGATTTAAATCAATCTCCGGCATGGAAATTTGGGGTGTCTTGAAATGCATTTCAGGCATTGTGACCTTAGGACCCTTCAGATGTCCTTCAGGTCCTTCAAGGTCCAAGTTGGGACTTTCAATGTTGACCTTTGGGCCTGATAACTCTAATTCTCCTTTGGGTAGATTTACATCCACTTGAGGCCCCTCTCCTTTGAAACCAGGCATGCCAAATTTGGGTAGCTTCATTTTTGGAAACTTGACTTTCCCATCTGGACCATGAATATCAACTTCAGGAGCATCCACATCCAACTTAGGGCCTTTGATGTCAATTTCAGGAGCTTTCAAATCTCCTTCAAGTTTTGGCCCAGAAATGTTCACATCTCCTTTCATTTGAGGCCCTTTCACATTGAGATCTAAGTCAGGCATGGAGATTTTTGGTGCTTTGAAGTGCATATCAGGCATCTTAAATTTAGGGCCTTTCCACTTGCCTTCTGGACCTTCCATCTCAAGATCAGGAACATCAACATCTAGTTTTGGGCCTTTCAGTTCAAGGTCAGGGCCCTTCAGATCACCTTCTACCTTTGGCACATCAATGTCTCCCTTTATCTTGGGACCTTTCAAATTCAAGTCAAAATCTGGCATGGAAATCTTGGGGGTTTTAAAATGCATATCAGGCATCTTAAATTTAGGACCTTTAACTTTTCCATCGGGACACTCCAGCTCAACATCTGGTGCTGCAAACTCCATGTGGGGGCCTTTTATATTGATGTCTGGAGTCTTCAAATCAGCATCAATTTTGGGCACAGATACATCCAGGTCCCCCTTGACTTTTGGGCCCTTCAAATTGAAGTCAACATCTGGCATGGATATCGTTGGAGCTTTAATGTTCATTTCAGGCATCTTAAATTTGGGTCCCTTCAGTTTTCCATCCGGTCCTGCAATATCAATGTCAGGAGCATCTACCTGGGGAACTTTGATGTCTATTTCAGGGCCTTTTAGATCTCCTTCGATTTTTGGAACAGAAACATCTACATCTCCTTTAACCGTAGGGCCTTTCAGGTTTAGATTCATATCAGGCATAGAGATTTTAGGTGCTTTAAAATGCATGTCTGGCATCGTGAACTTGGGGCCCTTCCACTTCCCATCTGGACCTTCAAGCTCAACGTTGGGAACATCCACATCTAGTTTTGGGCCTTTCATATCAATATCGGGGGCATTCAGATCTCCTTCCAACTTTGGCACAGAAACATCCACATCGCCTTTCAGTTTGGGACCCTTTCAAGTTCAAGTCAAAGTCCGGCATGGAGATTTTGGGGGCCTTGAAGTGCATATCGGGCATCTTGAACTTGGGGCCCTTCCACTTCCCATCTGGACCTTCAATTTCAACATCAGGTGCTTCAATGTCCACTTTAGGACCCTTGAGGTCAACATCTGGGCCCTCGAGTTTTGGAACTGACACGTCGACATCCCCTTTCAGCTTGGGGCCTCTCAGGTTCAAGTCAACATCTGGCATAGAAATCTTTGGGGCCTTGATGTGCATCTCGGGCATCTTAAACTTGGGTCCTTTCAGTTTCCCTTCAGGACCTTCCACATCCAAGCTTGGCCCTTCAACATCAACCTTGGGAAGGGAAACATTGAGGTCTGCTTTGGGGAGGCTCACATCCACATCTGGACCTTCTCCTTTGAAGCCGGGCATCCCGAACTTGGGCATCTTGAATTTAGGCATCTTCAGCTTCCCTTCAGGGCCATGAAGGTCAACGTCTGGAGCCTCAATGTCCAGTTTGGGACCCTTGAGGTCAATGTCTGGTCCTTTGACTTCACCTTCTAGTTTGGGGACTGAAACATCCACATCGCCTTTCATTTTGGGACCTTTCAAGTTCAAGTCAAAGTCCGGCATGGAGATTTTGGGGGCCTTGAAGTGCATATCGGGCATCTTGAACTTGGGGCCCTTCCACTTTCCATCTGGACCTTCAATTTCAACATCAGGTGCTTCAATGTCCACCTTAGGACCCTTGAGATCAACATCTGGGCCTTGGAGCTCACCTTCCAGCTTGGGAGCTGACACATCGACATCCCCCTTCAGCTTGGGACCTCTCAGGTTCAAATCAACATCTGGCATAGAAAACTTTGGAGCCTTGATGTGCATCTCAGGCATCTTAAACTTGGGCCCTTTCAGTTTCCCTTCAGAACCTTCCACATCCAAGCTGGGTACATCAATGTCTACTTTAGGAAGGGAAACATCAAGGTCTGCTTTGGGGAGGCTCACATCCACATCTGGGCCTTCTCCTTTGAAGCCAGGCATCCCAAACTTGGGCATCTTGAATTTAGGCATCTTCAGCTTCCCTTCAGGGCCATGAAGGTCAACATCTGGAGCCTCAATGTCCAGTTTGGGACCTCTGATGTCAATATCTGGTCCTTTCAAATCACCTTCTATGTCGGGAGCAGAAATGTCCACATCTCCTTTAATCTTGGGGCCCTTCAGATTGAAGTCCACATCAGGCATAGAGATTTTAGGTGATTTAAAATGCATGTCTGGCATCTTGAATTTGGGGCTTTTCCACTTTCCTTCTGGACCTTCAAGATCAACGTCGGGAACATCCACATCTAGGTTTGGGCCTTTGATATCAATATCAGGGGCATTCAGATCTCCTTCCAACTTTGGCACAGAAACATCCACATCACCTTTTACTTTGGGACCTTTCAAGTTCAAGTCAAAATCCGGCATGGAGATTTTGGGGGCCTTGAAGTGCATATCGGGCATCTTGAACTTGGGGCCCTTCCACTTCCCATCTGGACCTTCAATGTCAACATCAGGTGCTTCAATGTCCACTTTAGGACCCTTGAGGTCAACATCTGGGCCCTCAAGTTTTGGAACTGACACGTCAACATCCCCTTCAGCTTGGGACCTTTCAGGTTCAAATCAAAATCTGGCATAGAAATCTTTGGGGCCTTGATGTGCATCTCAGGCATCTTAAACTTGGGTCCTTTCAGTTTCCCTTCAGGACCTTCCACATCCAAGCTTGGCCCTTCAACATCAACCTTGGGAAGGGAAACATCGAGGTCTGCTTTGGGGAGGCTCACATCCACATCTGGGCCTTCTCCTTTGAAGCCAGGCATCCCGAACTTGGGCATCTTGAATTTAGGCATCTTCAGCTTCCCTTCAGGGCCATGAAGGTCAACATCTGGAGCCTCAATGTCCAGTTTGGGACCCTTGAGGTCTATGTCTGGTCCTTTGACATCACCTTCTAGTTTGGGGACTGAAACATCCACATCGCCTTTCAGTTTGGGACCTTTCAAGTTCAAGTCAAAGTCCGGCATGGAGATTTTGGGGGCCTTGAAGTGCATATCGGGCATCTTGAACTTGGGGCCCTTCCACTTTCCATCTGGACCTTCAATTTCAACATCTGGAAGATCTACATCTAGATTTGGAGCTTTGATATCTACTTCAGGGCCTTTTAGATCACCTTCCAATTTTGGTCCAGACAGATCCATGTCCCCCTTCATTTTGGGCCCCTTTAAATTGAAGTCCACATCCGGCATTGAGATTTTGGGAGTTTTAAAATGCATTTCAGGCATCTTGAACTGAGGCCCTTTCCATTTTCCATCAGGCCCCTCAATGTCCACATCTGGAACATCCACATCCAATTTTGGCCCCTTGATGTCTATGTCTGGAGCTTTCAAGTCACCTTCCAGTTTTGGAACTGAAACATCTACATCCCCTTTCAGTTTGGGTCCTTTTAGGTTCACATCAAAATCTGGCATGGAGATTTTAGGGGCTTTAAAGTGCATGTCTGGCATCTTAAACTTGGGGCCTTTCCACTTTCCATTAGGACCTTCAATCTCAACATCAGGCGCTTCAATGTCTAATTTAGGACCCTTGAGGTCTACATTTGGACCTTTCAGGTCGCCTTCCAGCTGTGGAGTAGAGATATCAACATCTCCTTTCAGTTTAGGACCTTTTAAATTTAAGTCTATCTCTGGCATCGAAATCTTGGGAACATTTATATTCATTTCAGGCATTTTAAATTTGGGACCCTTGATTTTGCCTTCTGGGCCTTCCACTTCCATGTCAGGGGTTTCAATGTCCAACTTAGGGCCTGATAGTTCAATGTCTGCTTTGGGGAGATTTACATCCACCTCCGGCCCCTCTGCTTTGATCCCTGGGATTCCAAATTTAGGCATCTTAAACTTGGGCATTGTGAGTTTGGCTTCTGGTCCATGCAGGTCAACATCTGGAGCTTCAATGTCCAACTTGGGGCCTTTTACCTCAATGTCAGGAGCTTTAAGATCTCCTTCCAGGCTTGGAGCAGAAACATCGAGGTCTCCTTTTAATTTAGGTCCTTTTAAATTTAATTCCACATCAGGCATTGAAACTTTTGGTGATGAGATGTTCAAGGAAGGCATTTTAAATTTAGGACCTTTTGCTTTTCCATGTAGGTCCACATCCGCACCTTGAATATCAATTTTCGGACCTGATACATCAATATCTGGCTTCTTAAGTTTCACATCAACCTCTGGGGTGTGGACTTTTGGCCCAGAAAAATTGAATTTGGGGAGCTTAAATCTTGACTTCTTTGGCTTTGCTTCAATATCTATTTTTGGAGCCCCCACATCAATGTCTGGCCCTTTCAGTTCAACATTAGGACCTTTGATGTCCCCTTCTAGGTCTCCTTTTAATTTTGGACCTTTCAGATTTAAGTCAATATCAGGCATTGAGATTTTGGGGACATTAAAATGCATTTCAGGCTTCTTAATCTTGGGGCCTTTTAGTTTTCCTTCAGGGCCTTCTATTTCAAAATCAGGTGCGTCAATGTCCAATTTGGGGGCAGAAATATCTACATCACCCTTGGGTAAGTTCACATCCACGGAAGGGCCTTCTCCTTTGAAACCAGGCATTCCAAATTTGGGCATCTTGAATTTCGGCAGTTTCAGCTTGCCTTCAGGACCATGCAGCTCAAGATCTGGTGCGTCAATGTCCAATTTAGGGGCTTTGATGTCAATGTCGGGCCCTTTCAATTCACCCTCCACCTTTGGCAGGGAAACATCCACGTCTCCTTTCAGTTTGGGGCCTTTCAAGTTCAAGTCAACATCTGGCATGGAGATCTTGGGGGCTTTGATGTGCATGTCTGGCATCTTGAATTTGGGGCCTTTCCACTTTCCTTCTGGACCTTCAAGATCAACGTCGGGAACATCCACATCTAGTTTTGGGCCTTTGATATCAATATCGGGAGCATTCAGATCTCCTTCCAACTTTGGCACGGAAACATCCACGTCGCCTTTCACTTTGGGACCTTTCAAGTTCAAGTCAAAGTCCGGCATGGAGATTTTGGGAGCCTTGAAGTGCATATCGGGCATCTTGAACTTGGGGCCCTTCCACTTCCCATCTGGACCTTCAATTTCAACATCAGGTGCTTCAATGTCCACTTTAGGACCCTTGAGGTCAACATCTGGGCCCTCGAGTTTTGGAACCGACACGTCGACATCCCCCTTCAGCTTGGGGCCTCTCAGGTTCAAATCAACATCTGGCATGGAAATCTTTGGAGCCTTGATGTGCATCTCGGGCATCTTAAACTTGGGCCCTTTCAGTTTCCCTTCAGGACCTTCCACATCCAAGCTTGGCCCTTCAACATCAACCTTGGGAAGGGAAACATCGAGGTCTGCTTTGGGGAGGCTCACATCCACATCTGGACCTTCTCCTTTGAAGCCGGGCATCCCAAACTTGGGCATCTTGAATTTAGGCATCTTCAGCTTCCCTTCAGGGCCATGAAGGTCAACATCTGGAGCCTCAATGTCCAGTTTGGGACCTTTGATGTCGATATCTGGTCCTTTGACATCACCTTCTAGTTTGGGGATTGAAACATCCACATCGCCTTTCATTTTGGGACCTTTCAAGTTCAAGTCAAAGTCCGGCATGGAGATTTTGGGGGCCTTGAAGTGCATATCGGGCATCTTGAACTTGGGGCCCTTCCACTTCCCATCTGGACCTTCAATGTCAACATCAGGTGCTTCGATGTCCACTTTAGGACCCTTGAGGTCAACATCTGGGCCCTCGAGTTTTGGTACTGACACGTCGACATCCCCCTTGAGCTTGGGGCCTCTCAGGTTCAAATCAACATCTGGCATGGAAATCTTTGGAGCCTTGATGTGCATCTCGGGCATCTTAAATTTGGGCCCTTTCAGTTTCCCTTCTGGGCTTTCTAGGCTGACATCAGGAACATCAATGTCCAATTTGGGAGCTTTTATATCAACATCTGGCCCTTTCAGATCCCCCTCTAACTTTGGCAGAGATACATCAACATCCCCTTTCAGTTTGGGACCCTTCAAGTTCAGGTCAAAATCTGGCATGGATATTTTAGGAGCTTTGATGTGCATTTCAGGCATTTTAAATTTAGGACTTTTAATTTTCCCTTCTGCTCCAAGTTCAACATCAGGGACATCAACATCCAGTTTGGGACCTTTGATATCTACATCTGGGCCTTTCAAATCCCCCTCTACTTTGGGTACAGAAATATCAGCATCCCCCGTAATTTTAGGCCCTCTCCAATTCAAATCAATGTCTGGCATAGATATTTTGGGAACATTAAAGTGCATTTCAGGCATCTTAAATTTGGGACCTTTAAGCTTCCCTTCAGGTCCTTCAATGTCAACATTAGGAATATCAACATCCAGTTTGGGCCCTTTGATGTCAACACCCCCTTCCAGCTTCGGCACCGACACATCCACATCCCCTTTCAATTTAGGTCCCTTCAAGCTCAGGTCAACATCAGGCATAGATATTTTGGGGGCTTTGATATGCATCTCTGGCATTTTAAATTGTGGTCCTTTCAGTTTTCCCTCAGGCCCTTCTACATCAACATCCGGAAGTTCAACATCCAACTTGGGGCCCTTGATGTCAACTTCTGGACCTTTCAAATCTCCTTCCAACTTTGGCACAGCCAGATCACCTTTTCCCTTGGTGCCTCGTAAATTTAGATCAATGTCAGGCATGGATATTTTAGGTGCTTTAATGTGCATTTCTGGCATTTTAAATTTGGGGCTTTTCCACTTTCCTTCTGGCGCCTCAAGACTAACCTCAGGAGCGTCAATGTCCAACTTTGGGCCTTTGATATCAATATCGGGAGCATTCAGATCTCCTTCCAACTTTGGCACAGAAACATCCACATCGCCTTTCAGTTTGGGACCTTTCAAGTTCAAGTCAAAGTCCGGCATGGAGATTTTGGGAGCCTTGAAGTGCATATCGGGCATCTTGAACTTGGGGCCCTTCCACTTCCCATCTGGACCTTCAATATCAACATCAGGTGCTTCGATGTCCACTTTAGGACCCTTGAGGTCAACATCTGGGCCTTGGAGCTCCCCTTCCAGCTTGGGAACCGACACGTCGACATCCCCCTTCAGCTTGGGGCCTCTCAGGTTCAAGTCAACATCTGGCATAGAAATCTTTGGAGCCTTGATGTGCATCTCGGGCATCTTAAACTTGGGTCCTTTCAGTTTCCCTTCAGGACCTTCCACATCCAAGCTGGGCCCTTCAACATCAACCTTGGGAAGGGAAACATCGAGGTCTGCTTTGGGGAGGCTCACATCCACATCTGGACCTTCTCCTTTGAAGCCAGGCATCCCGAACTTGGGCATCTTGAATTTAGGCATCTTCAGCTTCCCTTCAGGGCCATGAAGGTCAACATCTGGAGCCTCAATATCCAGTTTGGGACCTTTGATGTCTATGTCTGGTCCTTTGACATCACCTTCTAATTTGGGGACTGAAACATCCACATCGCCTTTCAGTTTGGGACCTTTCAAGTTCAAGTCAAAGTCCGGCATGGAGATTTTGGGGGCCTTGAAGTGCATATCGGGCATCTTGAACTTGGGGCCCTTCCACTTCCCATCTGGACCTTCAATGTCAACATCAGGTGCTTCGATGTCCACTTTAGGAGCCTTGAGGTCAACATCTGGGCCTTGGAGCTCACCTTCCAGCTTGGGAACCGACACGTCGACATCCCCCTTCAGCTTGGGACCTCTCAGGTTCAAATCAACATCTGGCATAGAAATCTTTGGAGCCTTGATGTGCATCTCAGGCATCTTAAACTTGGGCCCTTTCAGTTTCCCTTCTGGGCCTTCCACATCCAAGCTTGGACCTTCAACATCAACCTTGGGAAGGGAAACATCAAGGTCTGCTTTGGGGAGGCTCACATCAACATCTGGACCTTCTCCTCTGAAGCCAGGCATCCCGAACTTGGGCATCTTGAATTTTGGCATCTTCAGCTTCCCTTCAGGGCCATGAAGGTCAACATCTGGAGCCTCAATGTCTAGTTTTGGACCTTTGATGTCAATATCTGGTCCTTTGACATCCCCTCCAACCTTTGGCAAAGAGACATCCACATCTCCTGTCAGTTTAGGGCCTTTCAGGTTCAGATCAATGTCAGGCATGGAGATATTTGGAGCCTTGATGTTCATTTCTGGCATCTTGAATTTGGGGCCTTTAATTTTGCCCTCAGGGCCTTCTAGTGTCACATCTGGTGATTCAATATCCACTTTGGGGGCCTTGATATTTCCTTCAATATTTGGAACAGTTACATCCATTTCTCCTCTTGCTCCAGGGCCCTTGAGATGCAAGTCTACATCAGGCATGGAGATTTTAGGTGCTTTGATATTGAGTTTTGGCATCTTAAATTTTGAACCTTTCAGTTTTGCTTCAGGTCCTTCAATCTCCAGTTCAGGAGCTTCCAAATCTACCTCTCCCTTTGGCAAGCTCAGGTCTACATCCGGGCCTTCCACTTCGGGTCCGGTGGCACTAAAATGTGGCATCTTCAATTTTGGCATTTTCAGCTTCCCCTCACTTTTGAGATCAACATCCGGGGCACTCAGATCTACTGTGGGGCCCGTGATGTCTAATTGTGGACCCTTCAGTTCTCCTTCTACTTTGGGGATAGAAACATTAACGTCTCCTTTTACCTTGGGTCCCTTCAAGTTCAAATCAATGTCTGGCATGGAGATTTTAGGTGTTCTAAAATGCATTTCGGGCATTTTGAATTTTGGACCTTTAACTTTTCCTTCGGGACTTTCAATGTCTACATTTGGCATATCGATATCCAGGCTTGGCCCCGAAACTTCAAGGTCTCCTTTGGGAAGGCTCACATCAACATCAGGCATGCCAAACTTTGACAACTTCATTTTTGCCATCTTCAGCTTGGCATCTGCACCTTCAAGATCAACATCTGGGAGATCCACATCAAGTTTCGGACTCTTGACATCAATAGATGGTCCTTTCAAATCACCTTCCATCTCTGGAACAGTCACATCCATTTCTCCCTTCATTTTGGGGACTTTTATGTCCAGACCCACATCTGGCATGGACATTTTAGGACCTTTAAGATTTAGCTTGGGCATCTTGAATTTAGGACCCTTAATTTTTCCTTCGGGACCCTCCACATCAGGAATATCAACATCTAGTTTAGGGCTTTCAATATCAACCTGAGGACCTTTGAGTTCACCTTCTATTTTTGATGCAGGAACGTTCACATCTCCTTTGAGTTTGGGCCCTTTTAGATTCAGATCAATCTCTGGCATGGATATTTTGGGCGTTTTCATATGCATTTCAGGCATCTTGAATCTTGGACCTTTGATTTTTCCTTCTATCCCATCAATGTCCCCGCCAGGTGCTTCTATTTCTACCTTTGGACCTGAAATGTCCACATTGCCCTTTGGAAGACTGATGTCTATGTCAGGGGCCTCTGCTTTGAATCCTGGCATGCTGAATTTGGGCATTTTCAGTTTTGGCATCTTGAGTTCTGGCCCCTGAAGTTCAACATCTGGTGCACTGATGTCCATTTTGGGGCCCTGGATATCAACAGCTGGACCCTTTAATTCTCCTCCAACTTGTGGAATGGAGACATCCATGTCTCCCTTGACTTTGGGGCCTTTCAGGTTCAGGTCAATGTCTGGTATGGATATTTGAGGAGTCTTGACATGCACTTCTGGTATCTTGACTTGGGGGCCCTTTAGCTGTCCAGCCGGACTTTTGATGTCCACACTGGGAGCATCAATGTCCATTTTGGGGCCTGAAAGATCAACGCTTCCCTTTGGAAGACTGATGTCTATGTCAGGGGCCTCTGCTTTGAATCCTGGCATGCTGAATTTGGGCATTTTCAGTTTTGGCATCTTGAGTTCTGGCCCCTGAAGTTCAACATCTGGTGCACTGATGTCCATTTTGGGGCCCTGGATATCAACAGCTGGACCCTTTAATTCTCCTCCAACTTGTGGAATGGAGACATCCATGTCTCCCTTGACTTTGGGGCCTTTCAGGTTCAGGTCAATGTCTGGTATGGATATTTGAGGAGTCTTGACATGCACTTCTGGTATCTTGACATGGGGGCCCTTTAGCTGTCCAGCCGGGCCTTTGATGTCCACACTGGGAGCTTCAATGTCTATCTTTGGACCTGAAATGTCCACACTGCCCTTTGGAAGACTGATGTCCACATCAGGGGCCTCTGCTTTGAATCCTGGCATGCTGAATTTGGGTATTTTCATCTTAGGCATTTTGAGTTCTGGACCATGAAGTTCTAAATCTGGTGCACTGACGTCCATTTTGGGACCCTTGATGTCAACACCTGGGCCTTTTAGTTCTCCATCCACTTTTGGAATGGAAACATCACCTATATCACCTTTGACCTTGGGTCCTTTCAAGTTCAGGTCTATGTCAGGTATGGATATTTGTGGAGTCTTTACATGGAGACCTTTGAGTTGTGCTCCCGGACCTTTTATCTCAATGCTAGGTTCAGGGAGGTCCATTTTAGGGCTTTTGATATCCACCTGGGGCCCTTTGAAGGCACCTTCCACCTTTGGCACAGAAACATTGATGCCACCCTTCAGAGCCACATCTGGCACTTCAGGCATCTTGATTTTGGGGCCCTTGATCTTGCCTTCTGGTCCTTCAATCTCCACTTCAGGTACTTCTGCAGCAGAAAGATCAACATTGCCCATTGGAAGACTGATGTCTATGTCAGGGGCCTCTGCTTTGAATCCTGGCATGCTAAATTTGGGCATTTTCAGTTTTGGCATCTTGAGTTCTGGCCCCTGAAGTTCAACATCTGGTGCACTGATGTCCATTTTGGGCCCCTGGATATCAACAGCTGGACCCTTTAATTCTCCTCCAACTTGTGGAATGGAGACATCCATGTCTCCCTTGACTTTGGGGCCTTTCAGGTTCAGGTCAATGTCTGGTATGGATATTTGAGGAGTCTTGACATGCACTTCTGGTATCTTGACATGGGGGCCCTTTAGCTGTCCAGCCGGACCTTTGATGTCCACGCTGGGAGCATCAATGTCCATTTTGGGGCCTGAAAGACCAACGCTTCCCTTTGGAAGACTGAGATCGACATCAGGACCTTCAACCTTTAAGCCAGGCACTCCAAATTTAGGCATTTTCATCTTAGGCATTTTGAGTTCCGGTCCATGAAGTTCTAAGTCTGGTGCACTGACATCCATTTTGGGACCCTTGATGTCAACACCTGGGCCTTTTAGTTCTCCTTCCACTTTTGGAATGGAAACATCACCTATATCACCTTTGACCTTGGGTCCTTTCAAGTTCAGGTCTATGTCAGGTATGGCTATTTGTGGAGTCTTGATATGGGGACCTTTGAGTTGCCCTACAGGTCCTTTGATGCCAATGCTGGGTGCAGATATGTCCATTTTCGGGCCCCTGATGTCCAGCTGAGGTCCCTTGATGCCACCTTCTACCTTTGGCACAGAAAAATCAACATCAGGTACATCTATTTTTATTGGTGATGTTTTCAAGGAAGGCACAGAGACTTCTGGACCTTTCATGCTGCCTTTGAGGTCAACCTTGGGAGCGTCAAAATCTAGCTTGGGTCCCTTAATATCCATGCCAGGCCCTGTTAAGGCACCTTCCACCTTTGGCCCTGAAATATCAACAGCTCCTTTCACTTTAGGGCCCTTGAGGTGTAAGTCAACATCGGACATAGAAATTTTAGGCGTTTGACCAATTATTTCAGGCTTGCCAAATTTGGGTCCTTTCACTTGTGCTTCAAGAGTCACATCTGGAGGTTGTATACCCACTTTAGGTTCTGAGATGACAACTTCCCCTTTTGGAACAGTTACATCCACCGCAGGAGTTGATGCAGAAAACTTGGGAAGCTTCATGTGTGGAATTTTTATTTTCCCTTCATTCCCTTCAAATCCAACCTCTGGTGCCCCCACACCCACTTTTGGCCCTTTGAGATCTATCTTGGGGCCTTCCAAAGTTGGAGAGGTGATTTTTGGTGGAGTAATTGCAGTGCCTTTGAAAGAGCTTTCTGGGCCTTTGATGATGTGACGGAAGGAGCAGCTGCATCAAGCTGAGGGACTTCGACGTCACAAACAGGAGATGATATACCAAATTTGGGCATTTTCATTGAAGGAAATGTGATATTTCCTTTACTTTCACCTTGAATGTGGGGGTCAGAAATACCTACAGAAGGACCCTTGGATGGTGATAGTGACAAATCAGCTTGCAACCCTCCCATATCACCTTGAATTTTAGAACCTAAGATATCTGGAACCCCTGCTTTTAAGTCTATTTCACCTGTTTTCCCATTTATTTCAGGCCTTGTAACATGAATACCAGCATCCATGTGAATACCAGGAACACCAAATTCCAGCTTCTTTGATGGTGATTCAACAGTTGGTCCAGAAGATGTAACTTCAGGAAGTCTCATCCCAACATGGGAGTCTCTAACTTGGGTGGTTCTCCCTGACAAATCCGTCTGTGGGATCTTGATGACAGTCTTTCCAGGTTCTGTTTCAATCTCTGCTTTCGAAATATGGGTGAGTTCATGTTTAGGAATCTTGATTTTAAACTCTGGGCTGGTGATGTCAAGGTCTTTGACACCTTCAGGTCCTGTGACATCAACTGTGTAAGCAGTAACCCTCTTGGTGACTGTAATTGTTCTGCTCTGGGTTCCTGTGTGTTCCACTTCCACGCCATCTTCCGATTTAAGACGAGGCTTAATTTTTGTCGTATAAATCCGTCTGTACTCTTCATCGTCTCCGCTCTGGAACAGAAAAAGAATGACTGCTTACTGCCAAACATTATTTCAGTGCAGGCTTAGCATCTACGCTGACCCAGAAGAAAGAACAGCAGTCATAGTAAAATTAGCTCTTCTTTCTAGTTTGATTTGCTTCAATTTATTGCTTTTTTAAAAAAATGTCATCCATTATTTAAGTTGTAAGCTCCCTTGAAGGTACTGCATTGGAAAGTGCACTATAAGTATTTGAAATAAATAAATATCAGTGAAGCATGATAACAATATAAACTGGCATAGCAGCCAGAAAACAAAAACAAACATTAAAAACAAAGCAAAGGATACCCCTCCAAATTCAGGAGAAAGTGGCCTTTTTGAGAAAGAACTGAGCTAAAGACCTTTTAGTACTAAGATAATGTTTGAGTGCTAAGCAGAGATGGGGATGAATTTAAAAAACGATGATTTGTCATGATTTGTGCTTCATTGGGGCTAATGAACTGACAAATCGATGAATTTCCAGTGACAAATAGAAGAATCAACAAGTTGATTCATCTCGCCTTTAAAATAATTTTTAAAAAATCCCATAACACCTAGAGCAGTGGTTCTCAAACTTTTTTTTTTGCTGCGGCACCCTTGTCATGCTAAAAAATTTTCGTGGCACAGCTACCCTTAAAGCAGCTTGAATACTTAGGAAAACAAGAAAAAACAGTGCAAATTTAACATTCCGTTGTCTTTAATGCGATGAACGGAAGTGTTTACATGAATTTTTCATTATTTCTGCGGCACCCCTGACATACGCTCGCGACACCCAGTTTGAGAACTGCTGGCCTAGAGCCCCCATATTCGCAGGGGGGCTTCTGCTGACTCTCTTCTACAAGCCCTGAATGTTTGGTAAGGGGTTCAGGTGTCTGAGCTGTGCACCCCCAAAGAGTCCCCCCAAAAACTTAAGAGGCACCAAACTTGTAGAAACTCATCTCCCATCTCCAATTCTTCTATCTTTGATGACGATCGGGTTTCAGACATCTGAGTTATACACCCACAAAGTAGGTCCCCCCCCACCAGGAAAGTGCCTTTTACCCACCAAGGCAAGTTGCCTTGGTGGATAAAGGTCATTTTAAATGAACACAGCTCCCCCCCCACAACTCAACGTGCCACCATTACTCGGGGGGAAGCCCCATCTTAATTGTATGGTTGCGGGGGGTGGGAAACCAGAAGCCCGCTCGTAAGTCGGGATTCTCGGTTGTGAGTGTCATCATAAGTGGGGTACCTCTGTACATGAAAAGCAAAGCATGCTGCTTATATTGTGGTACCCCGACTTAAGAGCAATTCAACCTAAGAGCAATTCAACTTAAGAGAGGAAAACTGCTGCCGTTTTAACTGCCGCCTTACACATTTTAGATACGGTTTGCTCGACTTACAAATATTTTTTTGATTTTAATTTTTTTAACCTATTTACAATGTTTTAGATAGGTACACTGACTTAAGAGTAGTTTGACTTAAGAGCATGCATTCGGAACGAATTAAATTCGTAAGCTGAGGTACCACTGTATATCATTCCATAGCCCTTAAAAAACCCCAGTGAGTTGGGTACTCATTTTACTGACCTTGGAAGGATGGAAAACTGAGTGAACCTTGAGCCAGCTTCCTGGGAAGGGATGCTGGTTGAAAGGCTCCCTCTAAGGCACACAGACGCCTCTGCCCTACCCCAAAGTACCCATGGCAAATGTTTTTGCTCCAGTTGTGAAGGAATCAGCACCCGGAAGAGAGTCGGGAGCACGCACGCAGACCAGAACAATGCACAGAGAGGTTGGCAATTAGACGCAAAACTGGTTGCCACTGTTAAATCGACTTGATGGCCCACAATTAAAGATCTGTTAAGCACACTGCAGGGCATAATTTGTTAGCAACGTTTTATTGAACTGTCCTCTACACTGAGGTTATCCACAACAAGAGGACCCGATTATCACAAAGGTGGTCAACCTTCATGCCAAGATGGTACCATTTGGGATTATTGACTAGAACACGTAGAGCGGTGGTAAACCAGCATTTGTTTTACAGAAGGATGGATTTTTTTTTTTTCTTATCGACCTAATTTTCAACAGGCAGGACAATATATTTAAATTCTGAGGAACAGGAAGGAAAATTCCAATCCTTGGGCTGAAGTGTTATAGCTGAGAGAACAGGTTGTCTCCCTCCCTCGCTGGGAAATGTCGTATTAGCTGGGCCTTTCTGAAGTTGGCCAGGGTTGACGTTGCCTCTTCCCAGTCCCAGTGAGACCTCAGCCTCATAGGAGATACTCTGAGGCATCTTCCTCTCGACTGCGGGACCAGCTGTATGTCTCCCCCCCCAATAAAATAAAATCTAGCCTGCCTCCCTTGGGTGCTTTGAAAGACATGGGTCTATCACCCATTTTCAAGAAAAAGCAAATATTGAAATGAGAAGAATGGAAAAGGACGGAATGAATAACCCAATATGCATAGCTAATCCCAACAGATCTTGTGGCATGAAAGCAAGGATAAGATTCCTTCACACTGTTCTATATACAGAGACAACTGAAGGTTCCATTTTACCTCAGCACTAGTGATAGGTTCGTTTTCTTCGCCACACCCAAGGGTGGCAACTGAGGCACAAAAATTTTGTTCTCCAAGAAAGCGCCCTTGTTGGGTCACTCAGGAGGAGCAGCCAAAGGACTGCAACTACTGGTCCCTCAGTGTCTTGCCTTCTGAAGCACTTGCCTATTGGTTGCTATGGAGCTATATTGAATGCCATCTTTTTGGGGTGGGGGGGGGGACGTCTCCAGTCTTCTTGGTGGCCAAGGACCAAGATGGGTTCAGCTTGGTTCATTCCTTCCAAGTTCCTTGAGTATCCCATTCCATTGCTTTCTAATATCATCTGAGGTAGGACACCTTTGTTGCTGGAAACTCACCAGAACAACCTCTGGACTTTTGGAGGTAAACACATCATGGGACCAAGTCTGTCCGGGCAATGGAGAACGGTCGCCTTTCCTCTGCAGCCGAAGGCCCACCGTGTGATGGCCGACATTTTTAAGGAGTTCGGTGACTTCCCCGGACTGCAGGTTGTCGAAGTAGATTGTGGCACTCACTATCTGATCCCCTGCAGGAGAAAAGACATGGAAATACTGAAGATTAAAATAGCCCTGCAAGATGAGCTGACTTAAGTCAGGATGAGATATACAATATAAATATTGTGTGGTCCCCAATTCCCATCATCTTTCATCACTAGCTACAATGATGGGAAATGGGAAATGAAGTCCAGAAACATGTGGAAGACTACGAACAGCCTTGCTAGAACAGACCACAGCCCATCCAGTCCAGCATTCTGTCTCACACACTGGCTCACCATTTGCTTCAGGGCATTCCCAAACAGATTATCTTCACCTGCTTACAATTCCCCGCAAATGGGATTGAGAGATATCCTGCCAATTTCTCCAACCTGGTGGCTGTCCTTGAGCAGCCATCATGGTGGCCATGGATACCCTTGTTCACCATGAACTTGTCCAGTCCTTTCTTGAAGTGGTTAAGGCTGACAGCTCTCACTCCTTCTTCTGACAGGGAGTTCCACAGACCAGTGATCCTCTGGGTGAAAAAGCACTTCCTCTTATTTGTTTGAGATCTAGCACCCCAAAGTTTCATGGAGTGCCCCCTAGATCTAGTGTTGTGTGATAGGGAAAACAGTTTTTTCTTATCTACTTTGTCCACACCATGTATGATTTCATAAACTTCAATCAGGTCACCTCTTAGGCACCATCGTTCAAGACGGAAGAGGCTCACCTCTCCAGGCTCTGGTGAACTACTACATTATCTATTTATGTGGTACCAGCTCAATGCCAGTAAACCCCCCCTCCCTTTGGCAGCACAGTTTTGTGCGACATACTGCTGTTTGATTCTTGTGCCTCACTGAGAGATCCTACAGACAGAGGAGCATAACTAACCAACCAACCAACCAACCAAATAATAGATAAAAATCTGAAACTGTAGCTTTCATTTAACAGCATGGTCAGTTTACTTATTGGTAGCACCTATCTCTCTATATAATAACATCTGTAACTGGTTTGACATTGAAGGCATCTAAGAAAGAATAATAAAGCACAACATAGGAGACCAGAGAACAATGTAAAAGGCAATGGAAAACAATTTAAGGAATTTGAAACTAATACAGTAAGAAGACAAAAAAGCAATACAACAATGGAGGGAAAGAAAGTACTGTAATAATCATTACATGTCTCCATTAGGTCATTATTTGTCCTCCGTTAATTTTTGTTTTTTTAAATCCCATCTCATCCAATTTTTAAAAAGACATTTAAACTAGCATGTAATAAGAATAAGTACTTTTTTTGCCTCTTTGAGGCCTACTATGTTTATTGAGCACAACTGAAGAACAAATTATTTCTGGACAGAGCTTGCAGAGAGATGAGAGAAGGGTTAAAAAATTTACCACCTGACCCATGTTTTCCTTCTTATTCCATTTAGCCCAATGTTACACCCTCTTTTAAATATGCTTGTTTAGCTTATACCAGAGGCCGTCTATTGGAACCATAAATTATAGGAACAGATGAAGCTTCAAGGTATAGATTGTTTTTGTCCAAACTTTAGAGACCTAAAAGCCTCTTTTTAGAAGCAATTCACTAGTGGCTGGAGGAAGGCCTTTGAATCATTGGGGATTTAGTAAGTTAACTCCTACAGAAAATCCCCAAATCCCACTAATTAGCAAGAATTCAGCCAGAGGAGCTTCATGGTGCTATAGTTAAATGGTAATATTGCAGTCAATATTTCAGTGTGTGTGTGTGTGTGTGTGTGTGTGTGTGTAATGTGTAGCTTGTATACTTAAATTGTAAACTGCCCCGAGAGTGCTTTAAGTGCTGTGGGGTGGTATATAAGCAGCACACATTGATATAGTATTATGCAATTTTTTTTGCTACAACTTAACATTTTTGTTGCTGTTTGTCAATTTTTTTAAAGCTCTAGGACTGAACAGGAAAGAAATTCTGTCAGAATGCCTCAGAATGATGTTTGAGAACAACTTTCAGAATTAGAAAACTATGACATATGAGCAAAATAGTTTAATATGCACTAGTACTGTTTCTGAAATGTTAACTTCATTACTCCCTCACAGCCAATAACAGAAACAGCTTTTAGATAATTATGTTACTTATAGCTCTTCATTGCTTTCTCATTGCCAAATGAATGTAATTCCTTGCAGGCTCCTTATAACCCTTAATATCTGAGCTGTGCCAATAAACTACAGTAGGCCTAAAGGCAGGCCTACACAGAAATTCCACTGACCTTCTTTCACAACTCCTGTTTTGGCAGCAGGTGAGTTGTGGTCAACCTCTTTCACGAAAACTCCTTCTTCGGTCTGATCGATGGTGATGCCATGAGAGCCGCTGCCTTGCCAGTCCGGGAGAAGTATCTCCCTCGTTTCTTCTTCTTCCTTCTCCATCTTAAAAAAACAAAACCAACCCAAGGCAGAAAGAAAAGGATAAACAAGAGGCTGCCAGGAATATAGCGTAACACCCAGCATAATGTGGCCCCATGCAGCATTGATTCATTATTGCACACATTGCATGGGAAGCCATTTTGTGTTGTTTGATGGCGGAATCCATCTACCTAAAGGAAGCAGGTTTGGGCTTCTGGTGGTCTTGGGAACCTGTGTTAACTGCTCCATTATGGAGGAAGAGCAGGCCTCCAAAACTCTTGGCACACAGCACAATGTTTAGTTATCCCATTGAGCACTGCTTCAGCTCATGCTCCATTTTGTGGGACACATGCTCATACCCTAAAGGGTATTGCTATATATTGGGAGCAGACTGCTGCTGAGTTTCATCCCGCCACCATTTTGCTTAACTCGCTGCTAGTTTTACTTACTACCTCATCATCGTCAGTGTTGGAGGAGTAATACCTCCTTTAAAAACCTTGGTTTAGCTGGCCCAGCTGGTAGTACTTCGTAAGGCCCCCTTCCCAGGGTTACAGGAGAAGATGGCCAACGGTTTTGAAGATGGAAAAGTCTTTATGCCCCAATGGCAGATAAAATGGAAGAGCCATCTTCAAGGAGAAGGAAAACTCTGATTTTAAACCTCTGCTGCCTTGTGGCTATATCCATTTCTGGAAAAGGCTTTAAGAGTTAACCTCGAGGCAAAATCTGAAGCTGGAGTCCCGGAGGCAGTTCGTGACTGTGTACAATCATGTTCTGCGATGCAGCTGGAACTAATTGTATTGGCTCTGCCGTTCCATTAGACTATTCTAGCAATGCAGAGAGGGTTTTTCCTTTTCCTTTTGCTGTTTGGGTAACAGTTTTAATCTCCGTATTAATCTACTCAGGCCTTGTGCTCTGAAGAGGACCTTTCAGCTTTGCATGCAGTGTGGAAACAACACTGCTTCTATACAGAGCAAAGGATGCCTATATTATATACTATATATTGGTGAAAACGTGGGGTTCCCAATTATATTACTATAGATACTGGTGAAAATTCAGGGTTCCCAAACAAAGATAAACTCTGTACCCCAAAAGCTGTATTTAAGTACAAATCTAGCAGATGTATATGCACAATATATACTGTACTTTCATTTTCACCCAGTTTTAGCTTCAAGGCCTTCAGGGGCTGTAGGTGCTCCACCCCTCCTAACTATTATACTAGAAAAACCTAGTCAGGTAGGTTAGAATGAGGACAACGGGTTCAGAGTCATTCCGCCTGTTCCCAGATACCCAGGAACATTAAACCTGGATATCTGCTGTCCAAGCTGAGCACCAGCTGCACTGCGTTAGGTAAGTCAGGAACATATTGCTAAATAAAACCAGATATTCACTGCTCTGCAGTGTTGCAAAAACTAAAGTTTGATTTGTTTGAAATATTTATGCTCCATTTCTCATCTAAAATATTAAATTACAAAGCAATCAGTATGAAAAGCAAACAAAATTAAGAACAGTTGAACTGGTTTAATATTAAATTTACCAAAAGCAGTACTAATAGATTTTAGTATTAGGTCCGTTTTGTTTGAATGATGCATCAAAAAGTAGCTTGATTAATGTACAAACATGTTCCTTACTATCTGAACAAAATATACACACTTCAAGATGCAGGTACAGGAAGATGCAGGGAGAGGCATATACCCCTCCCTCCCTCCCTCCATCTATAGAATAAATAAGCTCAAGAACTAAGTCAAGGAGTTGAGGAAGGTGCCTCATTCCAGCCCAGAAGATTTATCTATCCACACCTCCCCATCACCTGATTCTTTCTCAGGTTAAGATGTCAGGAATCAAAGCTGAAAAAATCTGAATGCATAGCTAGGACTGCACCCTAAGTCTCAAGAAATGCTGCCTCTCAAGTTGGATAATATTTGAATTTATCGTTTTGCAACAGATTCCACCCACCCACCCCGGCTGCCATTCAGGACAATTCCTTCACTAGCATGAAATACAATACAGTAATATCTCGTAAGACGAATGCCCCTTATTCATAAGACGAATGAAATGTCCAGGAATAGGAAAACCTTGCAAGACAAATTTTCCTATGGGATGCAAGACAAATTTAATGCATTCCTATGGGAAACTGCATTAAACCTTGTTTCCTTGGATGAATTTTTCATAGGACGAATTGACCTGTAGAACGAATTAAATTCGTCTTTAGAGGTACCACTGTATTTCAAATTAATCCGTTGAGGCAATTCAAGTGCTAGGATTTCTTTGACCAGATGAAAAGGCTAATGAAAAACTACATTCACCCAAACCCGGAGTTGCTTATTTAAAAACCCTTTCAATGAGAACGAACGCAAGAAGACTGGCCAGGCCCCTTACCTTTCTAGGACTTTGGTCCAGGCTGGAACCGCCCCAGGAATTCCTCTCTTATCACTTGCCAATCCTTTGGTAATGTTCGTTCCAAGTTTCCACCTAGAAGAGAGTTCACAACAAAATCCGTAGATGAGACAACTTGCAGTGCCCAGGACAGGGAGTCTAGCCCCATGAATCCACTTTAATGCACATTTAATAATAAAATGAAATACCAATATCCTCTCAAACTGGAGTGTCCCAAGCAGATCAGCTTTTATTGTCTGTCTTTCCCCACACACACCCTTCAAAACACACACACACACACGTCTGTTTTTTCATGGCCACAATAGCAGGCTTTAAAGATTACTAACAATATCTTTAGAAAATTACAAGGACCAGGAAGGAATTACGAAGGGCTGTTGAAAGAGAAAGAATCAAAACTATTTTTATAAGGCAACCAGGAAGGCAGCTTTTGCACCCATTTCTACAGTGATACTACTTAATCCAGCACAAATTGACAGTGTAAACGGCCAAAGATACATGTTTGGGCAGCTTTTCCTGTAAACCCAGAGCTGGACTACAACTCCCATCCTCCCCTGCAACTATTGTTTTAAATGTTTCATTTTAACGTTTCAACCGCTTTACAAATAATAAACACAGTACCGAGAGAAAACATACAATCTGTGTGCCTCTCAGTTTCCTACTGGGCCTGCAGTTTCTCTGAACCCTGTCCCAGCGTATACCACCATGTCATCTTTTTCTTAAATATCGGTAAAACATAAATTTCACTTTGCTCGTTTCACAGGAAAGATGCTTCAATCTTGTGATTGTTCTGTTGCCCTTCTCTTGAAACTTCCCAAAACTAGTTGTTACCATCCCAACATACTTTGCCTCCTGAGCTGCAGCCCAAAGCCCCCTGCTCTGACTTTAGGTGGAGCCTAAATGCTGACCATTTAAACCCCCGTCTCTCTCTCTCTCTCTCTCTCTTGGGCCAACCTCTTCAAGTCATTGCTCACCCATTCCTATACCAGTTCATGGCTTGGGCAACTACCAGCCACCCTCCTGTTGCTGCCCGAAGCAAATGTATCTCTCTATCTCATGCTAGCATTGGCCATAATGAACAAAATATTTATTTATTTTTAAGTGTATATATACCACACTGACTTTCCCAAGGGAACTCTGGGCAGTTTACAAACGGAGCAACATAAACTATTAAAAACCCCACAAAGATCAAATCAAAATATTTGTAAAAAATATTCAAAATAAAAATAAATAAATAAATAAATAAATAAATAAATAAATAAATAAATAAATAAATAAATAAATAAAATACACAACAAAAGAAAAAAGGAAAGGGGTCTGTTTCTGTCTTCCACAAAATCAAATCAAAATATTTGTAAAAACATTCAAAATAAATAAATAAATAAATAAAATACACAACAAAAGAAAAAAGAAAGGAGTCTGATAATGTTTCTGAAAAGTTGTGATGAGAAAGATCGTCTGTTTCAAAGCAAATGGTTCCATAAATCTTAATTTTGTTTCTGTCTTCCAGCGTATTGGCTATTCCATCCAATTCTGAGTATCATTCCGTGCACCCCCTGATCCAGGCCACTAATCCCAATGTTGAACAGCACTGGGCCTAGGACTGAGCCATGGGGTACCCTAATTATCACCTCCTCCCTATTTCAGAAGGAGCCATTCATCCTCCTCCTCGGAGCACCCTCTACTTGTGTTTGGGTGTGAATCAACTGTTTATGCTCTGTAGTTCTCTTTTGTGGGGCTTAAGAGTTATAGACGGATTTCGAACTACACGGGGGTCTAGCAGCAACCAGGCACTGGTTGAAGGGAGAATTCCTATACATATGTCTGATCTAGCATGCGAGCGCAGGCGTAAACAGCAGCTCCTTAATGCCTTGCATGTCTTTCCTTTGTGCATGTGTCAGTCAGTACGGGGATCGTGGCCAGCATAACTTAGCCATGCAGAAGAGGTCATCTGAGAAAGTGGGTAAAAAGTTGACTAGTAGGAGACCTCAACCCCCCCCCCCCCACGGACTGCCACTCCCTCCCTTTCTCTGGGTGCCTCTGGCCTGTTCACATTCTTCCACATTGGCTGAGCACGCTACACGCCAGCCAGCTGCTCCCAGGGCCCAAGCATGCAAAGTATGGTACATATGCTGGCCGGAACGTGGATGTGCGTGCACTCCCCTAACCCTGGACACTCAACCAGGAACTAACAGGGGTACAAAACACCTGGAACGATACAAAAACCAGCAAGAACCGGCAGCACGGCCAAAATCTTCATATATCATGCACAGATTGCTCTGTGCATTTATTTATTTCAGCTTGCCGTGCCTCCAGTTGGATAGCTCCGTGGTTTAGGCGCCTGGCTGTGGTGCTGGAGGTTGGGTGGGGGGGCTTGGTTCCCCGTGGGGCTTCCGGGGAGAACAGCCGGACTGAGTGGCCTTAGGCAAGCCGCACAGTCCCAGAAGGAAGGAATGGGAAACCACTTCTGCATATTCTCAACCAGGAAAACCCTGAAAAGGGTGGCCATAACTCATAACCAGCCACAATTATGATATCATTATACCTCCACTGGGCGCCAGGCAGTTGGTGATGGCTCTCCTTCCTCCTTGTCACAATGACCCTAACAAGTAGGCCAGGCTAGGGAAGGTGACTGGACCATGCTCTCCCGGTGGGTTTCGTGGTCCAATGGTGATTTAAACGCAAGTCCCCTGAGCTTCTAGTCCAACACTCTAGCCACTCAGCTACACTTGCAGCCAGGAAGGAATCAAGACAAAGTATCTCCAGTGAAATGGCCAGGGGTAGGTAAGGGACCTAAGAATCAGAGGCGTAGCAAAGGGTTTGGAGCGCCTGGGGACAAGGTTTGTTTTTGCGCCCCTCCTGCTGTCCCCCCAATGCATCGCACCCACCCAGCAACGGGGCCCAATCCTCTGTGTGTGTGTGTGTGTGTGTGTGTGTGTGTGTGTGCAGCGGCCTTACACCTCTTCCGCAGTGGCCCAAAGAAAGGCGAGGAAGAGGAGGAGAAGGCACTGCAGCCACTGTGCTCCCCCCGCATGCCTGCTTGCATCGCCGCTCCACTGGCGTACGGAGGCAGAGGTGGTCCCGTCGCCAAGCCTTAGCCCGGGGGGGGGGAGGACTGCTGGCGGGAGGGCACACTGCTTCCTCCTCCTGCTCCCACTCCAGGCACCCCCAGGTTGCTGCACACCCTGGGGCAAATGCACCCCCCCCCAGACACACCCTTGCTAAGAATCATCATCATGTTGAGGTTGGTGACCAGGGACACAGAAACTCCATGCTCTGGAGCAATCTACCTCTTAACCCTGATGCTGTGGACAATCAAGTGGCCAGGGCTGTTTTTATAGTTACCGCTTGTTCTATTTTCACAGAGCAGTCCTTTTGTTGTCTGTCTCACCCTTCCGTATTTTATATCCCATACGAACCTCAATCCCGGTTCCTTTCACATGCTTTTCTCAATAAGGAATACTGATATTTTTTTTTACAAACACTCTGCTATCATATTTCTTTAGATTTATGGTCATTTTAAACAACATTTTTTTAAAAAAATTGCAGGCGTACAAAAATTCCTTTAAAAGTCGAAAACTGTACTGTTGTTACTTCTAATAATTGTGAACCTTCAAATGGAGACTGACTCGTGGCAACCCTTTCGGGGACTTTCCACGTATAAAGCACAGTCACCAGAAGTAGTTGTCAGCCATTCCTTCTAGTGGCGTTACGGGGACTGTGCGACCCGCCCACAACCACTCACCTAGAATGCAGCCTGAGGTTAAAGTGATCTTGAGGTCGGTCAGTCTTGTTGGTCAATACTACCTAGGCTCCTTTCTGGTCTTCATATCATGCAAGTCTTTTAATCGTCTTTTGAGGAGGGAGGAGAGGCATAGTTTCCAACCCGTGTGCAAAGGATTGGTAAACCTTGAGTTGTGGTCTGACCTGGTACAGCCCAAATTATCTGCCCCACTTCCAAATGCAAGAACACTCCCCCCCCCAATGAACTGCCATAAATCTATAACTCGGCTTGCAGAGTGGGAAGGACTTAATTCCTTCTTGCAAAGAACGAGGGATGGGTGCAGCCCAACTGGACACGTCACATAATTTCCCAAGGCCACCGCCAGGGGGGGAACACAGCCTTCCCACGCTATGCTTTGCAGGCCGTGAGCTGTACGGCCCACCCCAGCTGCTGCGCCCTGCCTTTCGCCTCGTGCCAACTTTCGGAGAAGGCCCGAACAAACAGACAAAAAATGTTTTCCATTTCCAAACGGCTGGAGACGTCCATGCTCAGGTCATGCCTGAAACCCGAGCAGCCCAGACGGGGACAGAGCGGGTGGGAGAACTCTGTGGGAAGCTCCCCACGGACCTCAAACCGGGGCCGATCCAGGAAAACTTCAGGAGCAAACATTGGAACCCACATGAGCCTGAGAAGATGGCAAGCAATAACCTTCTCCAACTTTGTGGCCATGCCAAGCCCTCTCCGTATCCTGCTTTTAAGACACTTATTCTCATAACAGTCCCTGCCCTAAACTTGAAAAAGTGTACACAGTCCCTGGAAGGCTGAAAAAGAAAGACTAGGTATTCATTTACTCTATAACAGTGATGGCGAACCTTTTAGGGACTGAGTGCCCAAACTGTGATTCAAAACCCACTATTTTTTTCGCAAAGTGCCAATACAGCCATTTAACCCGAATACAGGTGGCTGTGAAGGGGCGATGTCGGGTGCCCTCAGAAAGGGCTCCGAGGGCAACCTTTGGCACCCATGCCATAGGTTCACCAACACTGCTCTATAACATTCTGTCATGGGTCGACAAATGAGCTGCCCCCAGAAAAAGGTGCTTTTTAGACTTTTTGTATTTTTGTGCACATGAGAGATGCACGTGAACTATTTTCACACAGAACCTTCTTCCCCTTTTCTATAGGGTTCACTTTTCTACACTGACACTGCCCTGTTAACGCCATCAAGCTGCCTCCACCTTTAGATTTATTTATTTTAGATTATTTAAAAAAATAACTGAATAACCTGAACTACATCCTGTAGGTGCAAGTACTGTATTACCCAAATTTATAAACTCAGATAAACAGCTATGTTTTTTTCCTCTATCTCTCTGTCCTCCTAGATTAAGTTTTTGAGATGCTGACTAGACAGATGTTTGGTGTTGAGAGGCAGGCTATGAGGGCAGTGTGTGTTCTTGAAAAACAGCCACAACCCAAAATGCAGGTTGTCTGCTCAGGTACATAAACAGTACCTTTGTCCACGAACAACTCTGACTGAACTCAATGGGGTTTTCCTTTTATACACCTGAGTAAATCTGCAGTGTTAGCATTTTATCTCTCTTTCTGGATACCATCTCAGCTGCTATCAAAGTGTACATCCACCAGCCTTTTGTGGCATCTCCGGAATTTTTTATGTTGTACGGATTTTAAGTTATACAAACCGTTTGTTATATGAGGGTCCACTGTAACTTCATAATTTTTTGCCTGTATCTCTCCTTTTTAGCTTGACTCACAGCAGGGATTAAGGCAGGAGGGGACAACTGTGGTGGGTCCAATTTTCTGCCCTAGGGACCTTGCGGGTGGGGTGGGGTGGGACATGGACTACAAAAAAACTGGTAGAGTAAGAAACCCGGGGTGGCTAGATGAACACTTCCATATTAAACAAAATGTGTGTGGGAGAAATAAACAGGATTTGGGAGCCTGTGACTTATTTAAAAGGGTGAATCACCAGTCCTGAAAGATTCCAAATGGCACAGTACCACTTATCTTTTTTTAAAAAATAAGAAAAAAGGGAAAGTTAGGGAACTACTGGAGGCAATTGGAAAAATAGCCTTAGATATATGTGTGTGACTTTGAACACTCTGATCTTAAAAAGTATTTTTTGAAGTCTATACACTCTCAGGGGCCTGCCTCATGTATCCCTTACCTAACTCTACCTGGCTGGAACATAAGAGTATCAAACTTTGAGGGGTATTTCCTACACAATGGTGAAACAAAAAAAAAACCAGTACTCATTGTTTGGACAGGTTTTGTGCAACCTCACACCAAAATACTGCAGAGCCAATTAAAATATTTATTAAATGAACAAAGCAGCATAAATATGGCTAATACCCAATTGCTAAAAATCAGCCTTTACACTGTTTTACTGTGCTTACAGCATTTCTTTTTTTTGCAAACTGGCTTCTCTGATTTACAGAATTATAAAATCCATGTAGTGCATTCAAAGACTTCATTTAGAATCTAACGATCCTTTTTGATCTAGTCTCTGCATAAGAGAAAACAGTGCAATAGGATATGCAGAAACAAACTCAGCCTCTCAGATTTTGAAAGTGACCATCAGAAGAGAATCCCTTTAAATCTCTCTTCTAGAAACTCAGGAGATAAACACATTGGAAAGCTCATGTTAAAATGTATCATTGTTTCAGAAGATTTAATACTTTTAAATGTTTTGCCCCCTTTATCTCACAACTGAAATTTACAGCCACAAATAGTGAAGGAAAATTATTTCATTTTGTCACATGTTTTCTGTATCTTAAACTCTAAACATTCACTCTATTATTCCGCTTCACCACAAATTCCACCATAATTCCACACATCAGGGATCAAAATATTCTACCATAAGCTATTTCTGAAAAGCTAAAACACCCGAGGACATGTCTGGGACAGGCAGGCAGGTAGACAAGCCAATAGAACTTTATTATAGCCAATGACCATTGACCAACATCCAAAATACATTTTGCAGTGGAAGTGGAAGATGCTACCACAAAGGAGGATGGTGGAGTCTCCTTCTTTGGAGGTTTTTAAGCAGAGGCTGGATGGCCATCTGTCGGAAACATTGTAATGGGGTTCCTGCATGGCAGGGGGTTGGACTAGATGGCCCTTGAGGTCTCTTCCAACTCTATATAAACCATAAATAAATAAAATTGATCCTTCTCACCCTAAACCCATAGTAAAATATTGAAAAATCTCCTAGCAGCCTATGTAGTACCAAATCTCAGTGGAGAGCTACACAGAAGAGACTCTTCCGGAATGGATGGTGAACAGAAAGAGTGCTCGTTCTAGAGACTGGCGGTGCTGTTTGGCTCCAAACACCCCCCGCCATGTTGCTCAAAATCCTCTTTTGGCAAAAGACCACGACTAGCATCTGTCATCTGTCTGGAGCACACCCATGCCATGGGCTCATGTGACTTACGTGCTTTTATCTGTTAACACAGACCAGAAAGCAACCATGTCAAGGAGAAGGTTTCAATGATCAGCCAGTTGTCTTTGTGCATGGATTCCGTACCTTTCCCATGACAAAAGAGAAGCATCAAAAAGTGATGAATCCACAGGGTGCAAGATAGCTGTCATTAGAAGATCTTTTTCCCTTGGGGTGTAAAAACAAGTGTCTGAAACCAAAACCTTTAAAACATAGGTTGGTCCCTTCCGCTTAAAGAACAGAGAAGCCGAAAGGAAATTCCGAGTTAGCAATGGTTTCAAGACTTTGGGACATTGCCCTGTCCCAAATAATTTGATCTACAAAAAAACCATTGCCTAAACACCAAAACAGAAAGTTGTTGCCAGAAATAACCTACTAACTAAGGAAACTGGAAGGATCAGGCTGAAGGTGCACACCACCCAAAAACAATAAGAACCACAGCTTTGTCCTGTGGTACTCAACAGCATGAGCTGCCTAGATGCCCTCAGCACATCCGATCTCGCCTGATTTCGGAAGCTCAGCAGGGTCGGCCCTGGTTAGTATTTGGATGGGAGACCACCAGGGAATACCAGGTGTTGTAGGTGCCTGGAGTAGGAACTGGCAAACCACTCCAGTATTCCTGCCAAGAAAACTCCATGGACATGAGGTCATGAAGAGTTGGTCACGACTAACGATACAACACACACACAGTCAACAGCATAATAGGCTAGTGCCTTATGGTATAAATCAGCTCATGCCAAACAAGTGGATGTAGCTCTGAACGATTCATGCAAGGTTATTACTGATTGCCAGAATTCTACCCCTCATTGAAAACACCCCTGGCATTGCTCCACAGACTTGCACAACACTGGCTCTTCGGCTTGAATACAGAGATGAGCACTGCCCCTAGAGTCAGACATGACCGGCATGCATGTGCGGGGGGAACCTTTACCTTTACCTTTTTACATAATACAAGACCAAATCCACCCACTTTGTGGACAGCAATCCCCCCAGATGACAGCTAAAAGCAGAGAAATGTTTTCTGCACACCACTGCGGCTCTAAATATTAAGCCAGAATTGGCTAAGCTCAGCCTACAGAAAACCAAAACAACGCCCCTTGCTGAATGGATGAAGCAATGTAGGAAGATCAAAGAACAAATAAATAAAATGGGGCTACTTGGATATAGGACACCTTTGCTGTGACTTTGGAGGGGAAAAAAATCAGTGCATCACTTACACGCATCATGCCATTCATGTATGAAAGACAATCTAGTAAATGGCTGAGACAAGGCGATGAAAGCAGTTCTGCTTCTGGCCATTTCCTCTCATTTGAAAAGGTTGGCCACAACCTCTTTTCTCCGGAGCTGTACATGTGCCGAGCTCTTTCCAACTTAGGGAAACCTTAATAAACTGGTCGTGACGGGATGGGTTTAACTTGGCGTCTTCCCCACCGGTTTTCCACGGCTGAGTGAACATTTGGACCTAAGTCCTGAGTCGTACACCAACGACCGATTCCTTGCACTATGTTGATTCTCTTGGAACCTGAGGCAGGATGCAAAAAAGATGCCTCTGTACACAAGAAGAGACCCCTAAGGAATAAAGAGTTCAAGGAATCAAGCCTCCTTGTTTCAACTATTTCTCCATGTCCACTTAACTGAACAGAACCTCAGTGTCTTCAGAGACCACCAAGGCTTTTAAGCAAAGGCAAGGACAAGTAGAAGCACAAGAAACAAACAAAAAGAATCAATAAACTGCCTGTTCCTTCATGTAGCCATGATAGCTCTGGATGCCTACCGCCCCTCAAGTTCCCGCCCATGTGTAACTCTATCTGGACGGCTATGAGAAGAGAGGTAACATCTCGCCTTTACAGGGAGACCCTTCACAAGATTAGGTTGCTGCCCTATGAAAGCAGAGAGGAATGATTGGTCTTTCACCAAAAGAGCCCCCACCACCACCACCTTCCTAAGAACATAAGAAGAGCCCTGTTGGTTCAGGCCAAAGGCCCATCTAGTCCAGCTTCCTGTATCTCACAGTGGCCCCACCAGGTGCCTCTGGGAGCCCATGAGACTAGATTATCTGTCTCCTGATACCATTCCCCTGCATCTGGCCCTTGCAGGACCCCGGTTTTAAGCCTGGAGATGACACATCTCCATCATGGTTTGTCACCTGGGATGGACTTTTCCTCCAGGAATCTGTCCAATCCCCTTTTGAAGGCAACCAGGCCAGATGCCATCACCACATAGAGATAGATAGAGAGACCAGACAAGAGCAAACACAGACTGATGTGGAAATCACCATCCTAAGGAAAGGGGACAGAGGTTGGGGCTTTAGAAGACATTCTAAATATCCAAGAAGGAGCAGCTGAGTAGGGCAGGGGATAATATTCTAACAATGCAAACCTGCAGGGCAAACAATGCAATCCAATTTTAACAAATAAAGTGATTCCAACAGGCAGAATGCAGGCTCTTCACTTGGTGTGCCAAAAGAGGCGACTAAACTTTGAAAAAGCAGCTGGTCAGTCCAGGAGGTTTTCAAACCAGCTCTTTCCAAAGTTCAGCTGCTTTGGTCAGCTTTTTCTTCAGCGGATGATAACAGGGCCATCAGAGGGCTGGCTGGCGTGTAGGGTCTTTTTTTGTTTACCATTGCCCTCGGCAATTTCTACCACCCCACTGATAGCGGCAGTAGTGGAGAGTATCCCTGTGGCCAGGCCAAGAATTTAGGGACGGATTTATCTTGATGGCAATTAAAACCTGTTAGCTCTACAAAAGATCTGCCCACAAGAGACTTAAAACAGGCTTCAACCTGTAAATCAATCCTAGTTGCCTGCATTTTGGAACCATTATTGGCAGTGTGGCTAGGGTGAGTAACCAAAGTTCTGTTTTTAACCACCCCATACAGAGGGATGAGCTTTGCAGCTGGCGGTGAGGAGGAGAGACAGCCTGACTGGTTGCTCTCAAGGCAAGACATGAAGCCTTCTGGACGAAGGGTGTGTGTCCTCATCCAACAGGTATAGTCACCGTTTGATCCAGGCTGCTTTAACTGGTAATGCAGGCTACGGGCACCGTTTCCCCACCCACTCTGTCTTGAGGCATGGACGCCTGCCAAGCAAGAGAAGATTGTACACCCCCACCCCCACAGTAGATCGTTTTAATACTTTCAAAAGAAAGGGAAAGAGGCAAGGTGGAAAGGGTGAGAGGTTTCCATTTATTGCCCGAACATTCCTCCAGTAGATTCTGTGAGCGAGAGGTTGAGAGCCTGATTCTCCACTGTGCCTCCGGTGAACAGAGCTAGCCTGTGTGGCCTTGAGCAAAGGTGGGTCAGTCCCAGGGCTGCCAGGGAAAGGAGGGGAAACATCCACCACCTCTGAGTCATCTACCCTGGAAAACCACTGGGAAGGGTTCTTTCGAGTCATCTTCTTCTTCTTCTTCTTCTTCTTCTTCTTCATAATTAATTAATTAATTAATTAATTAAACTTCTTTGGAAGTCCTACTCAGGCCCGGCTTCCCCTCTCGATCCCTCAATGGCATTTGCAGGGAATCTTAAACAGGTGAAGACATCTGCTTGGGAATACCCTGAAGCAAATGGTGAGCCGCTGTGTGAGACAGAATGCTGGACTGGATGGGTTGTGGCCTGTTCCAGCAAGGCTGTTCTTATGTTCTCATGTTTTCTATCTCCCCCCCTCACTCAAAACGTCGTATTGGGGGAGCCGCAAGCCATGTCCCATATGTTAAGTAAAAAGTAAAAAAAAAAGTTTGGGAACCACTTTCCCATACATTAAATGACATCAAATTACCTTTCCAGTTATATTTAACATTGCTTTGTCTGGCAAACGGGGTCAGGGTAAGTCTCGGAAATTAGACTAGAAGCGGACAGTCGGAATGTTAGAAAAAGCTGATTTCAACATTTTGACATGAGCTAACTAGCAAATTACTTGGTTGCAGGTTTATTCCAAATACATTTATGTTCACATTTCTTAAGGGACAACGCTGATGGATCAAGGATGGCAAAGGCGGTGGGTGGAAATAACACCAGGAGTCAGCAGTTTTAACAGCTGAACACTTGCTGAAAATCCCTGTTGAAGCAACACAATTATTCTCAAGACACAGCAGGCTTATTTTACTTTGTGCCTGGCCATTCTACAGAAGGACTCACCAAGACTTGCGTTCAACTCGCAGCACTTGTTGCCAAAAACAAGTAGCCCAGCATACAAGCCACCCCCCTGCAACCCCAACCCATGTTACGGGGCATAATACTCAAAGGAATGCAAGTTATTTTGGCACGGGAGACCAAACATTCCTCAAGCATCTTTTCCTGCCCCCAGCGGTCCAAATACAATCATAACAAATTAAGCCGCTCACAATGTGCTGCCTTTTCGTAACACCAAAACTCCAGCTGTCTCAACCTGCTTCATGGTCGACCCATCCCTGGTCGTAGGCATGAAGGCAACAGATCTCCCCGTTCCTATCTTGGAAGTATTCCAGGTTCTCAGGCCGACTCCTCTTGAATCTGGAGGTTCCATCTAAGAGCTTGGCAGACCTGCCCTCCACATCATGAGAATACTGTAATTACATGCCATCAAGTTGATTCTGACTTATGACGACCTTTTCTAAGTATAGGGCACTCAGAAGTGGTCTGCTATTCCCTTTCTTCAGGCCCATGCTAGGGCAGGGCAGATTGCTGAATTATAAAACCCTGCTGCTTCTGTGTCCAGCCAAATAATCTAATTAAAATGCTGGCCAAACAGGAAAGTCTTTGCCTGGTGCCAAAAAGCCCAAAGCATTGGCGCCAGGCGGATCTCCATAGGGAGGGCATTCCAGACTTGGCGGGCAACTGTCGAGAAGGCCCTGCTCAGACATGCCAACCCCCCCCAATCTCTTTGAGGGATGGCACCTCCAGCAGGACCTCCTGGGCTGATCTTAGAGTACGGGCAGGTTCATATGGAAAAAGGTGGTCAAACAATCTCCTCTCTAATGTTATTTTTAAGCAAAAGCTTTGTCCCGATTGGCATGTTCCCAAATCCACCCACCACGGGGATTCGTTTGCTCGTCTGTTTTGCAAGAAAACGGATCGTCGGGAACAGACTCAGCAAAAAGAGGCGTGGCCAAGATGTGGGCTGCCGTGTGACACACCTTGATCTCTCAGGTGAATCTGCCCCCTCTCCTCCCAGCATCGGCTGCTACCCCCAGAGATGATGCCGCAAGAAATCTCCACCCCCTGCCTTGTTCTGAATGGCACTACAAACTCTTATAGACATCTAACAAATAAAGAAATTCTTAGCACTGATCTAGCAAACACCGGCTGCTAACCAGCAATAGGTAGGGACGGGGGAGCCAGTTTTAAATTTGTGGCTTCAGGCGGCATCTCGGCAAGCGTCACCGCCACCCGATAACAAGGAGCCTCCAGAAAAGACAAAAATCAGAAAGTCCCAAACATTAAAGGCAAGAAGGGAGAAGAAGGTGGAAGACAGATGGGTCCATTTCTAACCCTCATGCCAATTTCATTCCAAAGCCTCTGGTTATCGATTTAAAACACTTCCCAAGTGAGGCACGTCGGCTTCCAAAAATCAGTGATTTTGCACGCATGACATCTCTCCAACCCCCCAGCAAATATTTGGGGTGCTATTCCTGATTTTTTTAAAAAATAAATAAATAAAATAAAAATACAATATCTTTACTCTGTGTTTCTCCTTAAAACGCACCCAAGGTAACTTGCACCATTCAGTGACAACGTTGAAGGCTAAAAGCAATGCCTAGACAAGGGTGGCTCGAGAAAGTGACCCTTTGGCCTGCCTCCATGAAGAAAGATTGTGACATGCAATTGGTGGCCGTCCAGGTGGCATGGAATAAATTGCCAAGCAAGATTCTCCAGGCTCCATCCCTGGCATCCTTTAAAAAGGCTGTGACAATCGGGCCGTTCAAGGATGCCTTCGGCAATTGCTGGGAAGGTTGTGTACTCCCTGTGTTCGTTTTTCGTTTGTTTGATGATGAGGAGGAGGATTCCCTCTTGCCGGGTGCATTTTTTGTCTTGTTGTTGCTCCGTTGTGGCTTTGCATCATTGGGTTTTTGTTCCTTTTCCTTTTTAGTCTATTACTTTTATTATTATGTTTTTGGTTGTCATTGTTAAGTCGTCCTTGTTAACCACCCAGAGTTCCTGTTTGAGGAAAATTGGATTGTGGTATACAAATATAAAAATAAATAAATAATAAGAAGCAACACATTAATAAGAGCAATACAATTCTCCTGTGATGCTACCTCACTCCATGATTTGTCTCCCCGAGTGGCACAACAATTCCCAGACAATTTAAGTCTTAAGCGCTGCAACCAGGTACTAAATGTGAAAGCGGTCCTGCAAAGTGGCTTTCCCCCAGTGTTAGCTTCCCAGGTGCGGCACCCTCAAAAACGGGGAGAGGAGGCCCTGTGGACCCCCAGCGCCACAACCATGTCACTTGCTGAAGTCGTGGGAAAAGAACAGAAACAAAAGAGCCACACCCGGCTTTATTCCTCTGGATGGGAGCCTGCAATCTGGGCGTCACTGCCTACAAAGGATGACTCACAACACACACACACACACACACACACACACACACACACACACACACACACACACACACACACACACACACACACACACACACACACACAAAGGATGGATGAGAAGGAAGGGTGAGGCCGGGCAAACTTTGCAGAGTTGTTGCAACCAGCCAGAGCTGACATTTTAGTGATTGCAACGCAAATAGACAAGGATTGGAGGATCAGAAATGGAACCCACTTTCTCCTTTTTAAATGTTGTGTTTCACCTTGACATTTTCATGCCTTGACTTTAAGCAGCTGGGGGCAACATCTAGGGATCTCCATGGGAGCTGGCCAAGAAAAAGAGCAACTGGGGAGCTTGGCAGGGGAAGAGAATAGGGTTAGGGTTAGGGTTACTGGGGAGCTTGGCAGGGGAAAAGAATAATTCAAAACCCCAGTTATGTTACTCCAACAAACACCTGCACTGTTTTGCCTACATGCAATAAAAGCAGACAATTCTCCATTGCTGCACTAAATTCTGAAACCCAGAAAAGTTTGTATTTGTTAATTTATTACTTTGATTTATACCCCACCCTATTGGTGTCAAAGCACTATTCTGGGCAGTTAGCAAGCAATTAAAACAAACTAGATGCCCTAAGCCAGGCATGTCCAAACTTCAGCCCTCCGGATGTTTTGGACCGCAACTCCCACAGTCCTTTGCCATTGGCAAGCTAAGCTTAGAATTCTGGGAGTTGTAGCCCAAAACATCAGGAGGGCCAAAGTTTGGACATGCCTGCCCCTAAGCACATCCAATCTCGCCTGATTTCGGAAGCTAAGCAGGGTCGGCCCTGGTTAGTACTTGGATGGGGGACCACCAGGGAATACCAGGTGCTGTAGGCGCCTGGAGTAGGAACTGGCAAACCACCCCAGTATTCCTGCCAAGAAAACTCCATGGACATGGGGTCATGACGAGTCGGTCACGGCTGTAACGACACAACACAAACCAAACTAAACCAAACAAGAAACACAGCATTCCCCACAAACACCAAAAACATCATCTACAAACTTAATAACCAATGGCACAAACCAATTTTCAGAGCGAAGCAAGGCTGGAGGGAGAACGTCGATAAGGAAGACGGACCCACTCTTAGAGGAACCCCAGAGATGCAACAGGAGAGCCTCCTTTAAGGTCATTCTACTGAGAGGACTTACTTACTTACACTTTTATACCACAACAGCTAGCCTGGGGCCACACTGGGCAGTGCAGAGTAAGGCCAGAGCAGCGACTCACACAGAGTGGCAACCAACAGCCTCTTCTCTTGATGGCAGGCTTGTGGCTCACTAGAGGACTTCACTGCTAACCCTGCAGGAACAAGCTGTTCTCTTGTGGTTGCAACTTGCAACCATTTGGGGTATTCCCAAGGATGAGAAAAGGACAGGCCAAGTAAGAGTTCAGGGTCACACACTTGCGTGTTTCTGAGCGCCGGGTTACCTGCTTCATACCAAGAGAAAATCTGAAGCCTGTGGAAATGCAGGTTTTTCCGGTTGCCCCCCACCTGCCCATGGCCAACAAACATGCCTCATATCTTAGCTGAGGGAACACAAGACACAGCAAGGGCTGGAGCTAGTGACCAATGACGGATGTCCAGAACCTGCTATTAAATTCAGGCGCCCACACTGGTTCAGGTCTGTGGTTAAGATGGGTCCCAGTGCATCTGACACACACACACGCACACACACACACACACACACACACACCTTTCCCTTGGGTGAGGCTGAGTCAAAGGCTTCTGAACGTGATATTTTAGCAACTCTCACAAAAGGAAGGGGAAAACAGAAACTTCAGCCTTTCCATAGCGAAAACCTGGTGCAAGTATGGGAGGGCATGGGACAGTGCCTCCTCAAACAATGCTCCGAGACAATGCTGCACCCAACAATAATTCCTCCATTGTTGTAGATCAGGGGTATCCAAACTTACGGCCCTCCAGATGTTTTGGACCACAACTCCCAGAATTCCAAGCCTAGACTGCCAATGACAAAGGACTGTGGGAGTTGTGGTCCAAAACATCTGGATGACTGAAGTTTGGACACCACTGTTGTAGATGGTTCTTTAGAACTGTGGTTCCCAACCTTGGGTACCCCAATATGCTACTGGCCTACAACTCCCAGAAATCCTGGCCAGCACAGCTATTGGTGAAGGCTTCTGGGAACTGTAGTTCAGGAACATCTGGGAAACAAATGTTAGGGAGGAGTGGTCCCAGTATCATGCTTCCATTTTTGTTTCTGAGAAACCCTCACAGCTCGCTGCCTCTCCTAATCCAACCCCCTTTTAACAGTACATTTAACATGGAATTTAAAACTTGGAAGAAAAACGTCAGTGCCTCAGACATATCCTTGGGATGTATTTCTTCCCACCCCTGTAAGGGAGATGCAGCCCCATTTGAGAACCCATGCTCTCCACGGAGGCGCAAAAGGGGGAAGTCCTGATGATGGCTTGATTTGCAGCCTAAGGCGGTTACTTCATGTCCATTTTGTCTCTGTTAGTGTTGTGCTTAGGAGTGGTACCCCCCAAAAAAGTTACTTCACATCCGTCGCGCAACTACTGAAATTATTCTCAACCATGCCCCCGGAACGGGTGCTAAGCGCGACAATCCTGTACCTGGTGCTGGGGTAGGGCTTTCCCTTGTCACTCTTTGTTCCTGCTTTCTGTTCCGAGACAAGACACCGTGTAATAACTACTGTGTCACACAACAAAACATTCATTTCTCTCAGAAAACTGTGACTGTTTTTTTTTAATTTTGACTTTTCAGAAGCGAAATATTGAAAAAGAATTTTAACCCCCCCCCCAAAAAAAGGAAAAAGGAAGCTAGACAAATTCAGTGTTTGTCACAGTACAAGACCATGAGGTAACACTTGTCACGACGAGACAAGTTATCCCGACCATGGGAACACAGAAACAGGAACAAAACCACGAGATTGCCACCAACGCTGTCACGGTACAAAAGTAGTGGAACAAAGAAGGATGTGAAGTAACCGCCTAAGAAGCTGTTACATACGGGAGGCCTGGTTTACAGCTTACAAAGTTGTCTGGTTGCCAACCTTGTAAGCTGTGGTACACAGAAAATTTGGTTTGCAGCCTGGGAAAACAACTACCCAGACTCTGCTCTGGGTTTGCAGGTTTAAAAAAAAATGAAACTGACGTCCACAGTTAGCCCACAGCATCCACACCTTGCCTCTCCCTCTCCAAATTGTTTACCAGTTGCTCTAAGGCCTCGGCAGAAGACAGGGCCACCGAATGAGGCAGAATCCTTTCAAATGTCTGCCCATCGCCAGCTATGAAATAGGAAACCCTCTGGTGCGGGGAGCAATGCCAACCACGAGCTCCTGCACCAGTTGCTTCTATTTGCAGGTTGCCACGTGGTTGCATTCTCTTTATTTTTAGTATCTGCTGCTTTGCCTTGCAGGCCATGAGTTTCATTAGGCTTTCCTGGGATGGATAGCGCATTACTGGAAAAGTTGTGGGGGGGCGGGTGGAGAGGGAGAAGCAAGAGGCAGCAAAACACAGCCTAGATTCCCTGGGACGTCACAGAGGACAGCCACTCTTCAGGTGAACCTGCAGACACAACAGTCAAAAAAGAGCAGCCATTTCTGTTCACAAGGAGACCCAAGGCAACCCGGAGACCAATAAGGGACATGAAGGTCCCACAACAGATGCTCTTTGGGGAGGGGGTGTTATCCATGAGGTTGTACAAAGGAGTCCCCTTCATAAGAACATAAGAAGAGCCAAAGGTCTATCTGGTCCAGCTTCTTGTATCTCACAGTGGCCCCACCAAATAAGAACATAAGAACATAAGAAGAGCCATGCTGGATCAGGCCAAAGGCCAATCTAGTCCAGCTTCCTGTATCTCACAGTGGCCCCACCAGATGCATCTGGGAGCACACGAGACTAGAGATCTGTCTCCTGATACCACTCCCCTGCATCTGGCCCTTGAAGCACCCCGGTTTTAAGCTTGGAGATTACACATCTCCATCGTGGTCTGTAACCTGGGATGGACTTTTCCTCCAGGAATCTGTCCAGTCCCCTTTTGAAGGCATCCAGGCCAGAGGCCATCACCACCTCCTGTGGCAGGGAGTTCCAATGACTAACAACACACTGGGTAAAAAAATGTTTTCTTTTTTTCTGTTCTCACTCTCCCAGCCCTCAATTTGAGCGTATGTCCCCTAGTTCTAGTATTTTGTGAGAGGGAGAAGAATGTTCCTCTATCCACTTTACTCATGCCCTGCATTATTTTGTATGTCTCAATCATATCCCCCCGGATGCCTTTTTTCCAGACTAAAGAGCCCCAAATATTTTAACCTTTCCTCATAAAGGATGTCCCCCAGCCCACTAATCATTTTAGTCGCTCTCCTCTGCACCTTTTCCAGTTCCTCTATGTCTTTTTTGAGATGCAGTGACCATAATTGTACACAATTCTCAAGGCGCAGCCTTACTATCGTTTTGTACAGTAGCATTAAAATGTTGGCTGTTTTATTTTCAATCCCCTTTTTTGATAATCCCTACCTAGCGTGGAATTGGCCTTCTTCACCACTGCCACACACGGAGTAGACACCTTCATTGAGCTGTCCACCAAATGCCTCTGGGAGCACACCAGACTAGATATCTGTTTCCTGATCCCACTGCCCTGCATCTGGCCCTTGAAGTACGCTGGTTGTTAGCCTGGAGATTACACATCTTCATCATGGTTTGTAACCTGTGATGGTTGCAAAAAGGAGGAGGATTGTGGCATACTGAGGTTTGCTTCACGTCCTATTTTGTCCAAATAGCATGTCTTGTGTTCCCTTCAACCATACAGCACAGTTCCATCCATGCTCTTGCAACGGTGGACTCTCTTCTCCAAATGTGGAAAGCTACTTTCCAAAGTCTTATTTATTTATCTTGCCCACCTAATGACCGAGCACCGCCACAAGTTAGCAACAATAAAATAAATCATAACCCCCTCCCCACAACCCCCCCAAGCCTCGATGCACAAATAATTAAAAGCAGACGGAGAAAATGTCAGAGGCAACAGCAGACAAAAGCGAAAGTTGTGGTTCCAACAACTCAAAAGTAGTTACCAAGCTACATAGTTGCAGTTAAAAGGAGCAACACTTTCAATTTTCTGATTCTTAAACAAGAAACAAAATATATCCTGCTTGTGATGTTGTCATTAATCTGACTGCTATAAAGCCACATATGTCTTCATACAAAACATTTTATTTATTGAATTAGTTAAAGTTTTATTTATTTAAGATATTTTACCCTGCCTTTCTCCCCCAAAGGATCCAACACTTCATCCTCACCTTGATACCAAATAACCCAGTATTGTCAACAAACTCAGCCACCTCAACCTCATTACCTGTTCATGTACAAGTTAAAAAGCATTAATCCTAGCCAAGATCCTAAGGAGATCTCATTGTTTCCAGTCTGAAAACTCACCATTTTGTCTTGTTCTTTGCTCCTGTCCTATAACTACTTCTTACACCGTAAGAGAAGGCAGTTTGGACTTCATGACTGCTAAGTTTGCTCAAGATTTTTTTTGGTGAGGGACTCTGGGGAAAAAAATCTTTTAGCACTCCCCAGTCATCAACGCTCTCATTCAAAGACCTCGTCTAACAAACAAGACATTTCAGGACGGGAAGAGGCTGAGAAATAGCCCGCGCTAGGAATGTTGTAGAGAGGAGGTCCAAGAGTTTAAGGGCGGTGAGACAGAATAATAAAAAAAAAAACACAATGCAACAGGATTGCGTGTTTATGGGCACCAGAAGCCATGAGCATCATTTCTGGCCAAACGGCATAATCCCTTTATCCTGCCTGGACATTTTTAATTGTTGCCGTATACACCAGCACGACAGGCGGATGCGGTCATTAAGCGATGCTCCAGAATGTCCTGAACACAAAAGAGGAAAATGTGCAGAATTGGGAGCTGCTGTTTCAGCTAATCCCTGGCCACCGTACCATCTAATAACACCCTCCAAAACACAGCAAAGGGCTGAGTAACTACAGAACATCCACAGCTGATCCATGTGCTTTGCTCTGTCCCAGTGGGGAAGGGAAATTCCTATGGTGCATTGCCTGAGGAAGTCAAGTCAAGGTCCTTTTAGAAGCCTATATGTTAAACTTTCCTGCACTTTCTCCAGTTTTTCCATGTCTGGAAGGATCTAGACTCGGACAGCGGACTTGTTCACGATAGAAACTAGCCTTTCATGTTGTCGTCTTCTTTATTTTCCATTTTCCTTCTGTTTTTGTCCCATTTCCCATCTGGATCAGTTGCGCCTTTTTACGCACGTTTAACCTTCTGTTGTTCCGTCAGTTTGCAACCTCTCCTACAACTAATTTTTTGCAAATGCACTTAGAACAGCAGCCCAGTACTTGGCTATTCTGAAGCAAGCCAGACTGAATTTAATGTGCCGAAGCCTTCGGCTATCATTCTAAACACACATATCTGGAAGTTAAGCCCACTGGCTAAACCGGTGGTTCCCAACCTGGGGGTTGGGACCCCTTTGGGGGAAATCAAACGACCATTTCACAGGGGTCGCCATGAGCTAATGAAGAAAAAGGCACAAACGGCTTGGGTCGGGAGGAGGAGGGGAGGAAGGGGGAAGAGCGAGCTACAGCTTGATGGGTTGGAGGATGTCAATCAATGGCACCAGAAGCTGCGATTGGCTGAGGGTGCCTGTAGAGGGAAGTTCTCCATGGCACCTGCAGCAGTGGCTTGCCAAAGGGGGCTTGGGGCCTCTTCCAAGCTGGGCAAGGGGGTCACCACCACCACATGAGGAACTGAATTAAAGGGTTGCCACATGAGGAAGGCTGAGAACCACTGGGCTAAACCAACCACAGAATCAGAAATGGTGCATCGAAGAGGTTCTTCAGATTCAGGAACCTGGGTTGGTGCCCTCAAAGAAGCAAAGAATTACCGTGATTTACAATCCTGGCCTATGACAGATTCCTTACATTTAGCCAGCTAGTTTAGACACCAGAGCATGTCCTGACAGGAAGCTGGTGTGCGCAGGTCCCTTAGCTTATTGTTCAATAGGAACACAAAACATGCATTAATAGAAGTCTGTTGTTTCCATGCTTGGCTCATGAGGGTCACACAGAGGCATCGGGCTCCGTATTGGTCTCGTTGCGCTCCCAGATGCCTCTGGTGGGGCCACTGTGAGATACAGGAAGCTGGACTAGATAGGCCTTTGGCCTGATCCAGCAGAGCTCTTCTTAGGTTCTTATTGTTCAGCCCCTTTGGGAAACAGAAAACTGCCACTACAGAGACCTCTTCCCTGACTGGGCTCCAACACTAGTCGTCAACATGCCATAAATATCACCATTGCAACACTCTTGATTTTTCTGTTGCAACTGCTTTTGGGAATATAGGAAAAAAAATGCCAGATTATGATGAGGTGGGGAAATTACATGTTGAATTGCCATTCCCAGACCTTCTCCAGAGGAGCACATTCCCCCCCTCCCTCAAAGCTTTGTTCCTGGGACAAACAGTCAGATGGACAGGGGTTGCGGAACGGAAAACCCTGCAAGGAATTTAGGCCTATAAACTGACCTAACATTGCTGGCTTTCCTCTTGATGGCCCCATGATGTCAGGCTAAAGGAATGCCAGCATTTTTGGAGAAGGCTGGGCAGCCAGGAGAGAGAAGAGGCCAAGGCAAGATAGCAAGTGAAATTCCAAGGAGGAGGGGCGGTGGCGGCTTGGTCTCTCACGTCTCCAATTCAGAACGACGCAAGCAGGCGTTTCTCTGATGCAAGCAGGCACCGCAAAACTGAACAGGCCCTACTCGCCACCGAGGGCCATCTATTTCCTGCCCAGGACTTGCTAAAATGCCGCCCTGCAAGTTGGTGTAAACAAGGCCAGCCCTCCAATTAGGCTGCCTTCCAGGTAGCAGGTACAGGGGGAGCTGGTGTCAAACCACTGGCCCCTCAGATGTGCACCATCTCATCTAGCCTTTCCCGGCCTGGGCTTCGGGTCGCCCAAATCTGTTTGCTCCCCCTTTGTGGGGGAAGCGGCCTTCCCCTGCCGAAGGATGACACAAGAGTCAACTGGGAAATCAGCTTGGGAAGGAAACGGCCCTATGGGGGGACAGGTGGGCCACTTCACCCTATATAGCTAACTCTGGCGGGCAACTCAGCAGGTTTGCAGGAGGACTCCTCCACAATCTTTCCCAAGGGGTTTCTAGCATTCATGGAGGGGCTCCCATCTGCAGATGAACCAGAATCAAGCTTGTTTAGCATCCAGAATCAGGCGAGACCAGGTGCATTTGTTTCTGCTTCCAGATATCCTAAAGTGTGCTTGCCTGAAACCCTCTGCCCTATCATTGGTTCCACAGCAGTTGCGCCTTCTGCAAGAAGCCTCCCCCCCAAGTTCTTGGAAACACACCTTGGGCAAACCCCATGGAAGCTTCAAAGCCTGTGGGATGTTCAGAGCAATCGCTTCTGCCTTTCCGTCTCCACCGAGGGACTTGCTGAGGCAGATTCCTCGTCTGCCCCACCCCACACACCCTGACAAGACCAGGAGATAAAGAAAGAAGTACACACACACCGGGAAGGAGTGGCCCCGCCTTATCACACCATGGATCCTACAAAGCTACCTTATATGGTGTGTTAAGTGAACAATGCACCTGGCCCTTCCGATGATCCAACCCAGCCTTTCCCAACCCAGGATTCTGTGCTCTGTTGCTCGTTGCACACAGGCAGACTAGGTGGGGAATAATGGGAATTACATCTGCAAAGAGGCTGCTCTGCCCATAAGCTGCTTCTCTTCCCTTTGCTAAGGAAACACCAGGCAAAGCACCCGAGACAGAAGGGGGCAACAGTCACTAGATGCACTAAATACAATCTCAGTCGGGCCATGTCATTTCAGAGGGCCAGGTTCCAGGACTACGCAGAGGTGGGCAACCTCAGGAGATCTAAAAAATGCAATGTCCGACCTTTCCACCCAGACCTAAAATATTCCTTTCTTTAAAAAAATTTTTTTTAAAGGGAAAAGCCCTCTCACTCCCTCTAGTGGCCAATATTATAAAATAAATTTTTTGAGAAGTTGCACAGGCACCAAGAATGATAGGAGACTCAAAACATAGCAACAATAAGAACATAAGAAGAGCCCTGCTGGATCAGGCCAAAGGCCCATGTAGTCCAGCTTCCTGTCTCTCACAGTGGCCCCACCAGATGTGTCTGGGAGCACGTGAGACTAGATCTCTGTCTCATGATACTACTCCCCTGCATCTGGTCCTTGAAGTACCCTGGTTTTTTAAGCTTGGAGATTACACATATCCACATGGTTTGTAACCTGTGATAGACTTTTCCTCCAGGAATCTGTCCAATCCCCTTTTGCTGCATGGCTATGGGGATTTTATCAAAAAAATTAAAACTCTGTAACAATCACAAAGGCTGGAAACTTGCCTTTATTATTAATTGCCTCTTCCTTTGTACTCTCACGTACCAAGGCCTCCAGGTTTTGACCCAAGATGCTGGAGCATCTATCCCCAATGTCAACAGGCCATGTCACAGCAGAGGAGTCTCCTCCAGGTAGCCACCCTAAATTTTCTATGACGGTTACTTCACGTCCATTCTCGTCCCAGGAGGAAGTTCATTGCGTGTTGATGTAGGTCGTGGTCACATGGTCTTCTTCCGGTTCTGTCCCTGTTTCTGTGTCCGCACAGGCGTGATGGATGATACCGGCATGACTGTTACTGCACGTCCTCGTTCCGTGATGAGATGTGAAATTCCATGCCTTTGTTCTCTCTCTCTTTTTTTTTTTTTTTTGCCTGACCTTCCATTTTTCGATGTTATTATTCTCCGAAGATTTGCCTTCAATGCATTATGGAGCTAAGTTTGAGACATTTGTCTTTTAATCTCTCTGCACTGCGTTGAACTCCCCTTGTTCCGCAATGGAAGTGCGGTTAGATTACTTCATACCAGTCCCAAGCAGGACCCGAACAGCGATGAGATGGATGTGAAGTTATCAGCCTATGACAGGTAGGGGCTTCTCCATGGTGGTGCCATCCTTGTGGAATCATCTCCAGGAGGAGCTCTGCCTGGCCCCCTCCCTGTCCATGTGGAAGAAGCAGTTGAGGACAGGGAGGCCTTCCATTCTGACCCTAGCCGAGCTGAGGCACCTTTACATCTCCACCTAGTCATCTTCTATTTGTAATTTGTTCTTTCCTTTTGTCTTGTGGTTTTCATTAATACTCAGGCATCTCTTTTTATGTGGTTAGTTAGATTGTCTATGGTTTTATTATTGGATTCATTGTGAACTGCCCAAAGTAGGGCCTTGGCACTCATGGGTGTGGTATAATAAACTGAAAGAAGAATGAATGAATGAATGAATGAACGAGAAGGAGAGGTTCTAAAGGCCTTGATTATGCAAGTAGTCCCATGTAATTAAGTCTGGGTTTACTCCTCAGAAATGGCTGAGGGAATGAAGCCCTGGGAGGAGGGCGGATTATCAGATCTTCCCACCCTGGCTTTATTTCAGACGTGAACAGACTGGATCTACAGCTTGTGCTTTACAAGATTCAAGACAGCTCTGAGCACAATAATTCTCATTTATATGTTAATACTGCATGTCTGCTGGAAATTCTTGGTCCTAAATATGGCTGAAGAAATACCCAAGGAACAAGCACAGACAAGGACCTTCCCGATTTCCTTTCACGGTCATCTCAATGGAATATGCTGCCACGGAGGGTGGTGGAGTCTCCTTCTTTGGAGGTTTTTAAGCAGAGGCTGGATGGCCATCTATCGGAAATATTGTGATAGGGGTTCCTGCATGGCAGGGGGTTGGTCTAGATGGCCCTTGAGGTCTCTTCCAACTCTAGGAGTCTATGATTCAATCATACCTTACCACCAAAACGCTGGTGGGAACATTAGTTCATCAACACCTGGAGGGCGTATCCTGGATTTTTTGAAAATCAGTTTCTTGGGTTTTTTTTTTTTTTTTTGCATTTGTGCCGCAGATGCCATTAGTCTGTGATTCTAGGAATTAAGCATACATTGGCCAAGTTCATACCAAACAGTAATCCGGGTTGTGGTTTGTCGAATACTGGCTTATTTCCAACTCATTGTCATAAAGAGAGTTGTTAGCTAGCTGCAAAGCATATTTAGAAGCCAAGGTTTGCTGCTGGTTTATAAGTTCTGGCTTATTCCCATCATGGTTTGTTGCTATGTCTGAATGCAGAACCATGGCACTAACATCAAGGGAAGGTTAGTTTTGCCCTTGCCTTTGCCCAAATCCATAACTAAACAGCAAACCATGAGTGGTTTGAGTGACATTTAAACAAAGCCACTGTTTGAAGATTTTGTTTGGTGAGTTCTAAATGCTCTGCCATATAGATTCAGTGGGCTTCAGACTCCTCCCCCCCCAATAGTTATTATTAAATGATTTAAATTAAATTTAACATAGCAACTTATTTGTGCCCCTCAGTTATCACCATTTTCAGCCTTATTAAATCACAGCCACTCCCCTGTGGTGATAAACACAGTCCCAAAGGACTTCAAAGTGGAATTAGATGGTACATTCAAAAGGAAACTCTTGGCTACTATAGCCAAAGAGACGTCTATCTGCCATCACAGATAAACACAACTTCCTAGTAGTTCAAGAGCAGTATACATTGGATCGTAGTGAAGGAACACCCATGCACAAACTCTACTTGGAAATTGTTGGACAGATCTCGCTCCAAGCAGGACACTGGATCAGAACAGCCTCCTCAAATCTGGCATCCTCCAGACGTGCAGGACTACAAGTCCCATCCTGCCCCGCCCAGACAGTCAACAAAACCTTTTCATTCAACAAGACCTCACAAAGCGGTGTCACCTTGGAGATGTCCTGTTTCCCTCCTTGCAGGAGGACAGCTGGCCTTAATACTTCAGCCCTTCACGCATCTGTCGCCACATGCAAAGAGAGGCCGCTTCTGAAGCATGGACAATTGGGGGCCAACCTTCCCAAAACAAGCAAGGCCGTGTTCCTTTCACCTCCACATTACGCTCCTCGTCTCCCGTCAATACAGGAACCGAAAGCCAACAAATGTGTGGGAGAGGAGGAGATATTATAGCTTTGTTCCCTTGGCAAGCCAGAACACCAAACAAAAGTCATATGAGCTGCTTTGAAAACAGTCATTGAGGCTCAAGAATTTTGTTCTGGGGGGTGGCGCTGCCCACTAAGATGAAGAGACCAGTAGGAGCAGAAAAGGTTGCAAAAGAGAGCGACTAAAATGATTACTGGCCTGTGGGACCTCCCTTATGAGGAAAGGCTAAAACATTTGGGGCTCTTTAGTCTGGAAAAAAGGAACCTGAGGGGGGGATATGATTCAGATGTACAAAATAATGCAGGGCATGAGTCAAATGGATAGAGGGATGCTCTTCTCCCTCTCACAAAATACCAAAACTAGGGGACATCCACTCAAACTGTGGGTTGGGAGAGTGAGAACAGACAAAAGAAAATATATTTTTTTTTTACCCAGCGTATTGTTAGTCTGTGGAACTCCCTGCCCCAGGATGTGGTGATGGCACCTGGCCTGGATGCCTTCAAAAGGGGACTGGACAGATTCCTGGAGGAAAAGTCCATCACAGGTTACAAGCCATGATGGAGTTGTGTCATCTCCAGGCTTAAAACCAGGGTACTTCAAGGACCAGATGCAGGGGAGTGGTATCAGGAGATACATATCTAGTCTTGTGCATTCCTGGACGCATCTGGTGGGGCCACTGTGAGATACAGGAAGCTGGATTAGATGGGCCTTTGGCCTGATCCAGCATGGCTCTTCTTATGTAAGGTGTGTGTGTGTGGGGGGGGATGGATACTGTTCACTTGGAACTGGAGGCTTCTGTAGAAGCCTTCCTTGGATTTTTTTTAAAGGAGTAAGGCCAGGTAAAAAATATGTTTGAATACGATAAGCAGAATAATTACACAACGTCTCTCTCAGGCCCCCTGCAAGCCAGGATCCATTTAGACTCCATCACAAAACCAGTGCCGTGATGCTGTTGTAGTGGGCATGCAGGCGTCATCACTTGGTAGAGTGCCTCAAGAAAAAAAGGACAATCGGACCCCTATATCCATGGGGATTGATTCTGGGGAACACACAGATACTGAAATCCACAGACAATAGTGAAGGCTAACTATATTATACAGTAATATAGTAGAGGGGGTGAAAAATCCAGAAGAAAATATTTTTGCATGTATTACCAGAACTGGCCACTAGACGCTGCCAGATGCCATACTATGGATAATATGTTCAGACCATGGATAAGTGAAACCCCGGATACGGGGGTCCTATTGTAATTTAAAGGGGATGGGGGAAATCAAGCATTGTTTTGCAGCTTGAACCACGGAGGAGAAAAACCAGGAAGCGCCAGTGAAGTCACTATGCTATTCCTCCTAATTGGTTGCCCTTTGGACGCCAGGTCACAGCTTGTGGCATTAGGGCGCTCTGCACGACAGGTCGTACAGACTGGGTTGCAAATATCCCCCACCCTTGCTAAAAAAAAAAATCTATTAAAATACTGTTTGCTTAGAGGTGACCCTTGGAGAAAAGAGAGGGAGTGACACGGTGCTTCTTTTAATCCCTCTGGATGTCTTTGAAAATTTTTATCTCTAAAAATGATAGCCTTTAAGGAAATATGGGGGTGGGGGAGAGCTATTTACTACTCTCCCCTCCTCAAGGAAGGAGACAGAGTCTCAGCATGTTGCCCCTCTCCCCCTTAAAAAAAGTCAGTAGCTTAGTGATCAGATTAAGAACCAGACTGAAAAACAATCTGCATTACACATTGCTGAATTTTTACCACTGAATTGACTGGAACTGTCATTGGTTCCCGTCCATTGGCAGTGGGGTGACAGTCCCTGCCTCACACTGAGTGAAATGTTTTTCATTCCTACAGGCCCTTCTAGCCTCTCTGTGAAAGGCCACATAAAGATTCTTGTATTCTAATGGCCTAAGAAAACCTGGCTAATATTGAGAATACTGAGATGAGTTTTTAATATATGTACTGTATGTTAGCTCTCTCTCAGGATTCTTGTCTTGTAACTTTTCTTCTCTAGAGTGGCAACTTGGTCCCAAACATAAGAAGGTATGTCTCGTGGGAACCCATGAAAGGGCCTTCTCGACTGCTGAGCCCAGACTCTGGAACTCCCTCCCACTAGAGGCCAGGACTGCCTCATCTAAGTTGTCCTTCCGGAAACAGGCAAAGACCTTTCTCTTCAGGCAAGCTTTCCCTGAATGATGGACTACCATTATGTGTCTTTTATATGAATCTATAGGTTCACATAGACTTTGTGTTTATAACTACTTATAACCTTGAACCTTTAATGCAGGCATGTCCAAACTTTGGTCCTCCTGATGTTTTGGACCACAACTCCCAGAATTCCACCCCTGGAATTTCCAATGGCAAAGGACTGTGGGAGTTGTGGTCCAAAACATCTGGAGGGCCGAAGTTTGGACATGCCTGCTTTAATGTAATGTTGTATATTTATGCTGCAAGATGTCCCTCAGTTCCTTGTTCTCAATACTTGAATATGTCTTAATTGTACTGGACTGCATGTTATCATGTCTTAATTATAATGGATTGTATATTATCCCTTGTTACTGTAAGCCGCCTTGGGTCCTTTTCCAAGAGGAAAGGCAGGGTAAAAATACTGTAAAATAAATAGACAAACTTGTAGATCATGCTGATAATGAAGACAAGGACAACTGTTACCATCATCAGTTTATGACTTGAGAAAACGTAGGAGCAATCAATATTCAGAAAATGCACCGGATGACCTTCCTTGCTGCAGTTTAATCTTTCATGGACCTACGATTGCTTTCCGAATTTGGCTTCCTGATACTGCATCTGAACGTGTGCTGAAACACCCTCACCCCAAAGGCAGCGTCCTTGACGGGCAGGTTTGGTGGATGCCATCTTACCAAAGAATGCAGTTTATATATGCAACCCTTAATTAGCATCCAACGCATTAACATCCACAGCAGATCCAATTTTCCATGTTGATTCCCAAGCTGAGGCATGCAGCATTTTCTCCAGAGAGGTACCAAGGAAATCTTTAATGCAGCAAGAGTAATTTGGCATAAATAGGAGTTGTCCGATTTAATATTGCAAGGTGCGATGGGACAGCCCAAGCATTATGGCACCTGAGGCTAACAGCTCAAGCCAAATAGCCCATAACCCTCTCAGGACAAGCAAACCTAGAGATTATTCATAGAATCATAGAGTTGGAAGAGACCTCGAGGGCCATCCAGTCCAACCTCCTGCCATGCAGGAACCCCCCATCAAAGTACCCCCGAAAGATCGCCATCCAGCCTCTGCTTTAAAACCTCCAAAGAAGGAGACTCCACCACCCTCCTTTGTGGCAGCATATTCCACCTCCGAACACCTCTAACAGTCATGAAGTTCTTCCTAATCTTTAAGTTGAATCTCTTTTCCTGTAGTTTGAGACCATTGGAAAGAGGGTGTTTCTTGACTTAATCATCTTGTAAATTGCCCAGAAAATGCTCTAAGCAGTATGGCAGGATACGTAAGTTGAAGCAACAATAACAATAACAACAAGATTTAGAGCAGTGATGGCGAACCTTTTAGAGACCGAGTGCCCAAACTGTGATTCATAAGAACATAAGAACATAAGAAGAGCCATGCTGGATCAGGCCAAAGGCCCATCTAGTCCAGCTTCCTGTATCTCACAGCGGCCCCACCAGATGCGTTTGGGAGCGCATGAGACTAGATATCTGTCTCCTGATCCCACTCCCCTGCATCTGGCCCTTGAAGTACCCCGGTTTTAAGCCTGGAGATGACACATCTCCATCATGGTTTGTAACCCGTGATGGACTTTTCCTCTAGGAATCTGTCCAATCCCCTTTTGAAGGCATCCAGGCCAGATGCCATCAAAGCCCACTAATTTTTCGTGAAGTGCTAATACAGCAGTTTAACCTGAAGACAGGTGGCTGTGAAGGGGTGATGTCAGGCACCCATAGAAAGGGCTCCGATTGCCACCTTTGGCACCCGTGCCATAGGCTCGCCAACACTGATTTAAGGTAACATCTCACACCCCAAAACATCCCTTTGGTGTCTAGAATTCCTTCCTCATTACAGCTGCAGAAACCACACACAGAGCTTCTGCCTCCAGCCTGGTCCAGCCCACGCCACCCACCTGATTCATAATATCTGAGCCCAGTCAAGAGAACGTTCCGGGTTGGGTTGAAGCATACGTAGAGGTGGATGCACCCATCCCCATATTTGGCTTGACTGTGCGAGAACCTGGGGCAGGCACATCCCTCCGTCTTCCCTGCGTCCACCTGCCCCAGCTTGGCTCTTTCATAAAGCTGCCGAGGGATCGGCAGCGGAAGAGCAAACCTCGGCCCGATTCTCCTTTGTTCCCGTTGCTCAGGCACTGGGCGGGCCAGCAAAACTGCCCACAAAGGCACCCTTATGGGAGCAGCTCTGCTTGCCCGGGAGCAAACCTCTCCCCAGAAAAGTGGGAGACCAAGGCGGACTGGGATGCGAAGAAGAGGGACCACTCAGGGAAGAGTGGAGGCAGAGAGACAACATTCAGTCAGCAGCCCAGAGTCCTCGTGGCCTGCCTCCTCCTCCTCCACTGGTGGCAAATATGGTGCTGTCTTCCTGGCATCTCCTTCCCTATGCTAAGAGAGTCTCACACATCACATCACATCCTCTGCCACTGCCCAATTTACATTCCATCTTCTTTCCATCTCTTCCCCCACCACCCTATTTTAATTGCACCCAGTCCAAAATCTAGAACACAAGTCATCCAATAAAACCCAAGAGCTGGACATTCAGGAAGCGCAAAAGAAAGAACATCCTCATATAGCAGGCCATTGTTTTCACCAAAACATCATCAACAACAACAACAACAACAACAACAACAAACAACCTCATCCTCAATGAATAGAGCTTCCAGGTCCAATTGTAGTCTTATCTGGTTGATTGACCAATTGATTACATTGACCATCCAACTTGGTGAGAACACTACTTAGGGCCGTTTACATCAATTAGGCAAAACATAGAACAAGTAAAATGATTTTAAAAACTGAAAAATGCATGACACCACAAATCTCTAAATTAAAACAAAGCGAGTCCCGTCAAGGTTCTTCTTGCAGACATCTCAGAAGTATGCTTGACTATGCTTTGAAACAGAGCGTTGTTCCAGTCTTCTGTTCTGCACAACCTCATATATATTGGTGATATTACCCAAATAATAAGAATTGGGCAACCACTTTCGACCTGAGGTGTAGTCTCCAAAGGTAGCCCCAGTCAAAGCAGGCATGGCAGTAGTCAAGCTAAGTGCCTCTGTCTCTTGGCTGCCAGCACAGGTGTACAAGCCCAACTGATAAATCGTGCAAATATCCTAGCGACACACCCACGAGGCTCTTAGAAGTGCAAGGGCTGGTCTCCATCTATCATTCGGTAGTGACAGCCCATGTTTGCACCATTCAATCACCGCCTGCTTGGACAAACACGGGTGGGAGGTTTTTTTGTTTGTTTTGTTTTTGATTTTTGTCATAAGCCAGTTTTTCTGCCAAAGCCCAGCAGCTCTTCCTTTTCTCTGGTGCAGGAAAGACATTCCTCACTATCCACTGTCCTGGCTTAAGTCCTCTTAACCAAGCTCAATTGCCTGTGAAGTGGAGCATGCAGTAGGCAGAAAACGCTAAAAGAGGTCTGAAGATGCCAGGGAGATATCGCCCTTGGGGCACAGCAGAAGTCCCATTTGGGGGGTCAAATTATAACAATGCTCACTTCAGATGACACAAAGCCTATTGCATCCCTGGAGGAAAGTTGATGATCAATGCTCGTTTGAGAACCTGCCTATTGCATCCCTGGAGGATTTGATGATCTGACGTTTGGCCTCCAGATGTTTTGGACCACAACTCCCAGATTGCCAATGACAAAGGACGGTGGGAGTTGTAGTCCAAAAACATCTGGAGTGCCGAAGGTTCGCCACCACTGCCCTAAGCCATTGGGCGCTGCTAACGTGGGTTCTTCAACAGCTGGCTCAAACACATCCAATGGAGGGATGCACTTGGATTAATCTCCGCTCAGGGAGTCTGCTGCACCTCTGCATGGGTCACGGGCGTAAATACGTTGGGGCACTTTTGTTCCCGTTTGAATCTCAAAGACTAGCTATCAGTGGTTCTCATTCTGTGGGTCCCCATATGTTCCCCTGTAGCTGCAATTCCCAGAAGTCTTCATCACTAGCTGAGCAGGCTAGGATTTCTGGCAGTCCAGGAACATCTGGGGACCCACAGGTTGAGAACCACTGAGCTAAATCATCGACTCCCAAATGAACTGTCCATGTTCAAAACGCAAGAGGATCAGCCCTGTTCTACAGCTGGGGTTGCATAGAACTGACAGTGGATGGGATGGGTGAAGATGTATCTGTACAATTCTATTCCAAACACCTCTTCACTTGTTTTAACCCTCCTTACAAAAATCTCTCCCCAGATGTAATACTTCCTACCCGGACTAACTGTCTCTAAATCCGTGACCTCAACCTGCCACACAAACACACACCAAGCAACTGGCCCTCCTGCTGCAAACATGGAAGTATCCAGCCTCCAAGACGGGGAACCTTGGAACTGGCAGTCACAAGACAGTGGCTAAGATTCTCTAATAAAAAAAGAACAAGAGGTTTTAAGGAAGCATCCAAAAATCAGGAGGAAGCAGATCTTTCTTTTGGAAGTGGCCAAAACAAAAATTATTCACAAAAGCGTACATTGAATGTTTTGTTTTTTTAGCGCTCAAAATAAAGGCATCACCTTTTTCACTTATTTTGCGTGGAAGATCTTGTGGTCATGCAAACTGAGCGGCCAGCTTTCTCCATGAACACCTTGATTATGCATGGAAGAGCAAACAGTTACCCAAGCTGAGCAAGCTAGTGTTGTAAAACATGCAGGGAAGTGCACAGATTTTGCAGGGAAGATCGTGCAGACATACAAGCTACCAGGGGAAGCAGCTCCGGCCCAGGTTTAGGGCTTCAAGCGAGAATTAGATTTGAGCTCCTCCAACCATTTATCAATTACCCCACTGATGGGGAAAGGTCAAAATCATGTTGTTATACAGTAGTTTCCCTTTTAACAGGCCAGGCAAACATCCTCTCTTCCTTGGTTGCCTTGGCACAAGGGAGGAGAAAGAGAGAGGGCAGAGCAGAAGTTCACAAGATCGTTCTACACACCCTCTGCAAACATGCAAGTTCTCCAGAGCCACAGAAGAAAGCTTTGTTTCTTTTACTTGTGAAGACAAAGGGGCAGGTGGGTGACATGTTCAAATGTTGTAAATAGCCACGTTCAAAGGATATCAATGGAGAAGGCGGAATGAGGCATAGCAGCACAATTCACTAACCCGAGATTCCCAGTTGCTGCTTTAAAAAAAAAAAAAAATCAAGGTTCTAGTTCTCAGGGCTGCAAGACCATAGTATGAGCCAAAACAACAAACAACAACAACAACATCCCAGAAACCTGCATGCCTACTAAACACCAGTGGTTTAGGAAAAAGGCTTCAGTGGATCATGATCATTATGGTTCTGGGATCTGGAAAAATATTTCTTTTGATTTTTTTAAATTGCTTTTCTGTTAATTGTTATGTTTTGTTGTTGATTTGTTGGCAAACCCAAAGTAGTAGCTTGGCGACCAGTTGAGTGGGATACAAATGTAAGTAAATAAATGAAAACTCTGTGGTCTTGAGACACACAGGGCACTACAAATACGGGGAATGGTGTACACACCCACATCGCACCCCCTCAAACCACATTTTAAACCAAGAATGACTGAAGAGAATTGGATATGAGATAAGTTGATGAAGATCACAGCATTTAGAGGAACTGGTTTCCTGCATGGCATTGGATTGGACTAGATGGCCCTTCAGGTCCCTTCCAACTCTATGATTCTATGGTTACTCACAGTATATTTCTGAATGGGGAAATGCAAGGACTAAGAGGCGATGACCAGCTCATTCTTTCTGAATGTCTCCAGGGCGGTGGCTTTCCCCCTCCAGATCCCTCCCTGCCCTTCCTCTCTCTCACTTCAGGAATTTTTTAAACCCATGGGGGATAATTTTCTTTCACGTCTCACTGCCATCCAATCTTGACCATCTCTTCTGGCTTCTTCCCCATCTTTTCTCCTCCTCCCTCCTCTTCAAAGATAAAACAAACTGCTCTCTCCAAAACAAGAGTCCACAAAATTTAAAAACCCTGGACAGCAATCCGGATGAAGCGGCCCCTCCCTGCAAAGCAATCCCGACCAACCTCCCTTGAGAACAAGCGTCCATTCCCCTGATTCGCATGCAAGGGCCTCGTGAGTGGTCTGCTCCCCACCCCTTTCAGAAATATGCCAACTTTTTGCAAAAGCCACAGAGAACGCCTAAACAGGCTCGGTCTTTCTGGCCTACAAGGAGCAAACCCTTTTGGAGGAAAACTGCGAAACTCAGAATCGGGAATCAGAGGTCTGTTTTCAGACCCACAAAGAATGCCTCTCCAAATGTAGGCCGCTGACAGCTCTGTGTGCCCCCCCAACCCCTATGCCCTCCCCCCTCCTGGCGCAGTGGTTAAATGCCTGTACTGCAGGTAAAATTGTGCTCACAACCTGGGTTCAATCCCTGGTAGCAGGCTCAAGGTTCACTCAGCCTTCCATCCTTCCGAGGTCGGTAAAATGAGTACCCAGCTTGCTGGGGGGGGGGGGGGGGGGGCAATGTGTAGCCTGCACACTGTAATTAAAAATTGTAAACCGCCCAGAGACTACTTGTAGTGGTATGGGGCGGTATATAAGCAGAACACTTTTGCTTTGCTTTATTACTAAATATATTTTACAAATACAGTGGACACTTGTATAACAAACGGTTTGCATAACATAAAATCTGTACAACATAAAAAATTCTGGAGATGGGGAAATCTGCTTAACAGAATCACCTATAGGGCAAATCCGTACAACATAAAAATGGTCATGATTAGGGATTACTCTGTTTTCAATGCATTCCTATGGGAAATTTGTACAAAGGAAAATTTGCTTAGCAGAATTTCATTTGGAACAAATTAATTCCTTTATACAAGGTACCACTGTACTCCACTGGGAAAGGCCTTCCGATTTGACCACAAACTAATGTAACCCCAGGAATCTCCATTCTGCCCTCCACGAACCTTCCCCGCCAAGGGACACACAGTGCAGGGGCAACAGCTGAAAGACAAATTATCGCCACATGCTTCCGAGAACATCCCAGGAACACGGGCATGCTGAAGAAAACAAACCTGGAATGGTGGGATGCCACTGCCTGATGGACAAGAATGGGCAGTGCGGGGGCAGGCGGGCGGAGGACAACAAGTAAGAAGGATCTCAAAGTTGAAGGAAAGAACATACTGTGAAGGAATATGGCCACACCGAGGGAGGCCAGTAGGGTTTCTAACCGCAACCGGGCCTTCTCAGTGGCCGCCAAGGCACTCTGGAACAAACTGCACATGAATGTTAGTTGTGTCTGACTCTAGGGGCAGTGCTCATCTCCGTATTCCAGCCGAAACAGCCAGTGTTGTGCAAGTCCATGGCCACGTTGCCGGCATGGCTGCAAGGAAACACTGTTTTACCTTCCCGCTTTTTACGGCGGTACCTATTTTATCTACTTGCATTTCCACGCTTTCAATCTGGAAGGTTGGAAGGAGCTTGGGTTAACAGCAGGAGCTCATTCTGCTGCGTGGCACCCAGGTTTCGAACCGCCAAACTGTCGACTTTGCAGGCGAAAGTTTTCAAAGCCTTAGTCCACTGAGCCAACCATGCCCCCTTTAGGAGAGCCCTAAAGACCTGGCTCTTGATGGAAAGTTTGGGTGGTCGCTAAGTGTATGGTTGTGTGGTGGGTGTTGTTGGTTGTATCATTTTGCCCTAGCTCTTTCCTTGCCCAATTTTATCTTACTGTATGATCATTGTTGTTTATCGTTTCCATATTTTTATTCTTGTTTGTTTATTTGGGGGTTGTGCTTGGGCATATTGATCTGGTAATGTGTTTGTGACACCGCCCAGAGTTCTTGAGGGAAAGTTGGGCGGTTATGAAATACTGTATATAAATAAGACAAAATCAGAGGATGGCTTGATATGGCTTTGTGCATGAGCAAAGGTCCCCCCTTGGTCATCCCCCTCAATTTCATGACAGTCTAGGGCTCTTCCTTAGTTGTCCCCCGTTGTGCTGCCCCGGATTCTCACCCATCCCTCAAGCTTTCATGAGCCTTCAAAGGTTGGGATTTACTGGGAAATGTTCTCACACAAACGCAGACAAGGCGAAGCGATGAGACGGGGAACTGCCATCTCCCTTTCAGAGCTTTCAAAATGCCCTTCTCCCCTCCTCCCCTTTTAAAATAAATTTTGTTTTATACATTGCAAAACTACCATTTTTTAAAAAAATCAACAAATGAGGTTTAGGCAAACAGAAACATGGGATAAATGGTTGGTCCGTGGCTTTTGAAAAAGGGAAAGGATATACACCGGGAGAAGAGTCAATGTATTTCTGGAGAGAGATGGGAAGGTCAATATAAGGGATTTAAGCAAGGATTAAGTCCCAAGTGGGAGGTGGCTGGCACAGGGGGTTGTTAGGCAGGCTGTTTTGTTCTATTATCAGGCATGTCCAAACTTCGGCCCTCCAGATGTTTTGGACCACAACTCCCACAGTCCTTTGTCATTGGCAATCGAAGCTTAGATTTCTGGGAGTTGTGGTCCAAAATATCAGGAGGGCCGAAGTCTGGGCATGCCTATATTATGGTTTATGTATGCCTTCCCTTTTGGAGGAAAACAGGCAAGATGGCACTAGAATAAAGATTCTTAAGCACTAGGAAGGGAGGGAGGGAGGGGGAGGGGGAGAGAGAGAGATAACCTTGAACAGCACAGTTTTGCAATCCCACCTCTTTGAATTTACTAGCCTGCAGACTACCCTGTTTAAAGGGAGGTAGAGTTGCACTAGGATCTTAAACAAAAAAATATTGGACACACCCAACTACCTCCAACCTCAGATCCAACCCCACAGTGTTAAACTCGACCTCACCACCACAACCAAATCTGAGTCAAGAAATCATTCTTGCCTTCCAGGGGACATTTTGCCATGGAAACACTCAGCTCTGGTCTCTGTCCTGGTCCTATGTCTTATTTGGATAGTGGGGTTGGGGAAAACCATGGAATTTCGGATAACCTTCGGGCTGAATCGGGTACATTTCACAGACCCAACCCCACACCCATAAAGGATCTCAGTTGTGCAACAGGCATTTAAAAAGCTAACTTTGGCTGAGCTGATAAATCTGAGTCCAGGTGCCATGTCCTCTATAGGCTGACTTAATATTCCTCAGTAGTGATATACAGATAATTTTTTTTTTTAAAAAAAATCCTTGCATAATGAAAAACCAGCATATCAGGGCTTTGTTCCAGTGCATAATGAAAACAAGCATGTCAGGGTTTGGTATGAAGCATTATTTGGTTAAGATATGCCCCCGCACTCAACATAATTTCAGCCCCTCCAAAGGCTTAGGCAGAGATGTCCTAACCCGGGTATTTGCCCACCTCGAGAATGAAGTAGCTCTCCCTTTTGCCCGTGTGGGGGAGACTTCCTCCCACCCCACGGGGCCCCGGGATTCAAAGCCCAAGCAGCTTTTCCCCCTGCCCGTTTCCCTGCCTCCGTCACCTCTTTGCCGGACTCCTTGGCTGTTCCTTTCTCATTTGCTGCCCATACAAACCTGTTTCCCCCCCCCCCAAGGGTTGGCCAGAGAGCCCCAAGGCCTCTGTCTCAAACACAAATGCAAAAGGTTTCACAAAGGTTTCACAAAACACAAATGCAAAGGTTTCACAAAGCCACGAGAGGACTGTTCCACCGGAATCGCTCCTTAGAGGGCATGGAAATGTAAGCAGAAAACCCACTGTTTGCACCCGCCAGCCTGGGATGTATGCCATGGAAGATGGGGTGGGGTGAGGGTGGGGGAAAGGGGGGCTTTCCCCTCTGCAAGTAACTGGGGCCAGTCCACGCTAGCTTTCCGCTCGGGCGCCACACCCAGGCCAAGCCCACGACCCAGCACAAGGAGGAGCAGCAGCAGCAGCAGCCTGGAACGGGTGGAAACCACCCCAGAAAACGACGGATCCAGTATGCTCCAGCCTGCCTGACTTGAAAGAGAAAACGCCAACACCCTCTTCTGCCCATCAATTCTTCCCTTTCACAAGCCCAGCCAGAGAGGCGCACAGAGGCGACGTGTGCAAACCAGGGAAAACGTTGGGGCCGCTCAGTCCGTGGCCCTGGAGAAGGCCCACACCTTAAAAGTGGAATTAATTAATGCCTTATCTCCCCCTCCCCATCACCCCACAGTCCTTAGCCAAGGAAGGCTCTGCCCCAACACGCTTCCCGTCAGGTGGTCCAATAAAGCAGTGTTTTTCAACCACTGTTCCGTGGCACACTAGTGTGCCGCGAGATGTTGCCTGGTGTGCCGTTGGAAAAGCTGAAGAATATCAGCTTTGTGTTCAGCCAAACAGGCCCAGGTTGCGCACTGAATAAAGTATTTTATAATTTTTCATATTTCTGTTTACTTACTATTTCATAATAAAGTAATTATAAAATACTTTCTTTGTGTTTATTTGATTCCTATTCAAGAGAATTACTTTATATATAGTCAATATAGGCACAGAGTTAATTTTTTTAACATTTTCTAATGGTGGTGTGCCTCGTGATTTTTTTCATGAAACAAGTGTGCCTTTGCCCAAAAAAGGTTGAAAAACACTGCAATAAAGGGAACCACAGACCTAAGGGTGCATCATCCTCAGCAGATGAGCCTACTTCACAGGGCTGTTGTGAAGACCCAAATGAGGAAGGGGAGTTTCAACACCACGGTTGCAGCTTTTGGCTTAATGGAGTACAGTAACGCCTCTAGTATAAGTATTAAAAATACAAAACAAGTCAGCCTGAAGGTTCGTAGCAGCAGAAGTCTGGCTGTTTCGTTTCAGTTAGAAAAGACACACATCTCAAGAATGATTCCTTGAAACCAAAGAACCTTTTAAAAAACCCACCCTGTTTATTTTCTACACTTGCCCTGTCGGGTTCTAAAAACAACCTTGCTAGGTGGGACAGAGGAGAGAAAATTGTCTCCAGCTTAGAAATACGCCAGACGTTCGCTTGAGAGAAAGGCCGAGGCCACGAATCCATCCAGATCTGCTGCTCTGGTTCCTGTGCCATGTCGGTGACTTTTTGCCTTGGGGCTTTTTAATTAACTGCCCTTGTTTTTATGCTTATAAACCACTCCACACAGGCATTGCCAGTTGGTAAAATGGCTCCATGCCTTTAAATAAATGAAAATGTCAAAAATGTATGAGGCTCCCAAACTCTGCAAAGTGTCCCTGCTCCTTGAAATGGCTCCCCCACCACCACCACCACGGAAATCCAGGTAAGGGCCTTCCTTAGAAGCGATCCTTCCCTACTGATTTTCTCCCCCTGCAAAAACAAGCCCCATAGTGCTTCCTAAACTGTAGACCCCAGATGTTCTTGGACTACATCTCTCAGGCGCATGGACTGCGGGGCTGTTCTGTTTATGTCTTCTGGGAGTTATTTAGCATTTAGGAACCACAACCATAGAAAGAGCACGTGCGACACCACACCCTTTGCAATCTTGTGCAGTTCCCCACCAGAGAATTTTTTTTTTTGTGCACCAGCCTTCTGCACGTGAACTGTGCAAAACAGCACACACACACACACACACACACACACACACACACACACACACACACACACACACACACACACAACGCACGCACGCACGCACGCACGCCACACCACTTCTTTTGTGGAGGGGGAGACGTTGTCCAGTGTTGCCCCCCGCACGCGTTGGGGGCTTGTTGGGGGCTTTTCTCCTCTCTGATCAACTAAACATCTGAAACCGATCTGGTTTGGAGGGGAATGAGACCCTTGGCAGCCTCCCGGGTTCCCCATTCCACATCCAACCCCACACACACACACACCCGCCCCACCGATCTCGGATCCAGATCCCTTGCCTTGGAAGGTGGCCTCCGCCCCTCCCGAGCCCCCCCCCACCCCACCCCACGGCGCAGCCTGCTCCGCCTGCTGTTTGCCAGCGCGAACGCCTGCTTCGCATTAGTCAGCCTTTCCAACCACCGCATTCCAGAGGCAGCTGGAGGAGGAGGGGGGGGCAGCAAGAGGGGAGGGGGGAAGTTGGGGGAGGACCTTCCCAACACCAAGATCCTATCCTTAAAAAAAAAAAAAAAAAAGAGGCTGATTGGGATCCTTCCAGCGTCCAAAACTCTCCTCCCCGCCACCCCCCGCCCCGCTTCTCCACTTTCTTCCAAAAGTTTAAGGGAAGCGATCCAAATTCCGCCCTTCCCGGTCCAGGGGAAAGGGAGGGAAACCATTGCTTTCAGGGGCTGGATCCGAAAGGTGCGGGCCCGGGGACAGAGACGACAGAGCGGGGCAACAAGGCGAGCAGGCGGGGGCGCTTAGGACGCGCGTTGGGGAAAAGCGCCCCAAAAGGGAACCAGCCACCCTGGTCCTCCCCGTTGGGTACCTTTGCAATAAAGCCCGCAGAAAGACGCTCGGCTCGGGAGGGCGATGGAAAGAGGAGCCCAGAAGAAGGAGCCCCGAGATCCTGGCAGAGGGACGCCCAGCTGCCTCGAAATCGGGACCCACCCACCCCACCCCCGTCCCGCACGGCGGCAAAGTTTGCGCCCCGTTACCTCCGAGAAATTCCCCCCCGCAGGCAATCGCTCGCGAGTCCGCTCTTTCGTTAAGTTCCAGGGCGCCGACGCCGTCGGGCCGCACAAACACCGACCTCCTCCCCCCCCCAAAAGAGGCGTCACTCCGGATTCAGCCAACGCCTTAAAAGTACGAAGGCACACGCAGGCGCCTTCCCCCACCCGACCGCACGCAGCCCCGTCTCCTGGGGGCGTGGAAGCCCCCAACTTTTATCCTCACCCTACAGATGCAAACCCCTCCTCTTTAAAGGGCCACCCCCCTTGCCTCGCCCGCCCCCACCCTCCACCCCCACCCCAGCCAAATCAGCCCACGTCGTCGTCGGGTAAATAAGCCCTTTACTCCCCCCCCCGGCGCCGTCCGGGATTCCCACAAGGCGTGCGTGTGTGAATGTGTAACCCCCGCTCTCCACATGCACACTCCCGGGCACACTCGCCTCTCCAGGGGCGGGGGGACGGCTGAGTCACTCCCCCACACACACACACTCCCACTCCCACGAGGCTGGACGGTTGCAAACTTTCCCCGAGACCCATTACTTCGGACGGCGGCGCCACGCAAGCCCGTGTTGGGACTTCGCTTCCTCAGCCGATTTTGGGCGGGGGGGGGGGCAAAAGGGGAGCGCACAGCCTTCCCCACCACTACTGGGGGAGGGAAGAGCTGGACCCTTTCTGCCCCCGAAAGGCAGCCCCCGCCCTAAGACCCCTTCCCAACTACCCCTCAGCGCTGCAAAAGGCAGTCCCGATCTGCTGCTCGCTTCTCTACCCCCCCCCCCCCCCCCACCCCACGTCCGCAAGCATCCCGATTTGGATGCCAAGGGCGTTGCCCGGAGGGTGCCGGGGAGGGGGGGAGGGGGCGCTCTTCCACGGAGGAGGGGGGGGCGGGAGAAAGAAAACCCTCCTTGCCAAGTACGTCTATTGATATGGGGGGTTTTCAAATATTCAAATAAATAAGGTGGCACAGCGCCCTCCTTCCAGGCTCCCCCACACACACACCCACCCACCGCTGCCAGCCACCCCCACCACCCCCTTTCCCTCCGGCCTCGCCCCTTCCCCACCGGCCACGGGTGCCCTACCTGAGGATCGGTGCCCTTCAGTGCGACGACGAATGGCCCTCGACCCCCCCCCTGGAACCCTGGCGGCGGCGGCGGCCCGGCTTAGCGGGCGGGCGGGTTCGTCCCGATCCGGATCCCGGCGAGCAGAGTGGGAACCTCCCTGTCCCGGGTTGGGCTCTTGTAACTTGGCTCGGGATGGGTGGGGCGGAGGGAGGAGGAGGAGGAGGAGGAGGAGGGGTCGAGGCAGCCGCCACCCCTGCAGCACGCGCGAGGAGGAACTACAAAGCCCCCAATCCCCACCTACCCCCCACCCTCCCACCCGTCAAGGGATCGTGGGACTTGGCGTCCCCGGGGGGTCCATTTGCAATAAAGAGCCCAGGAAGGAGAACTTGGAAACCCATGCAACTCCCCACCTAGGAGGAACCCCCCCAATCCCCACCAACCCCCCACCCGTCAAGGGATCGTAGGACTTGGCGTCCCCGGGGGGTCCATTTGCAATAAAGAGCCGAGGAAGGAGAACTTGGAAACTTTCTTTTTTTCATGCAACTTTTTTTTTTTTGGCGCGGGCGGCGGCTTGGGCTTTCAAGGAAGGAAACCCCCCGCATCGAAGAAAACGGTGGCACCTTGAAGACGGATTTCACCGGCCATCCGTTTCCGCGGGTTGCCCGGGGTTGAAAAGAAGGCAGTTCTCATTTTCCCTAATAATCCCCCTGCAAATAGTGGAGCTGGCCCTCCCCACAGGTCACGTTTCCAGGAGGTCCTCAATTAGAGCTTGCCACATTTTGGCCCGGAGCTTGGGAAGAAGAAGGAGGAGGAGGAGGAGGAGGAAAGGAGGAAGAAGGAGGAGGAGGAGGAGGAAAGGAGGAAGAAGGAGGAGGCAGAGGAAAGGAGGAAGAAGCAGGAGGAGGAGGAAAGGAGGAAGAAGGAGGAGGAGGAGGAGGAAAGGAGGAAGAAGGAGGAGGCAGAGGAAAGGAGGAGGAGGAGGAGGAGGAGGAAGAAGAAGAAGAAGAAGAAGAAGAAGAAGGAAGAAGAAGAAGGAAGGAAAGGCAGGAGGAAGGAAGGAAGGAAGGAAGGAAGGAAGGAAGGAAGGAAGGAAGGAAGTTTTCCTAGTGTGGGTTGCAACAATGAATTTAGGATCCGCACCATCAGAAGTAGCTCATCCGGAAGGTTCCAAGGCCCCAAGAGAACAGAAACACAACCTCTTGAGTTGTGCTGGTTAGCTCATTTGGAAAACGGTTGCCAGCAAGTCACTTTTTCAGGAGGTTGGAAGGAGAAAAGTGTTGAAATGTAACTACCAGAGGAATAAAAAGGGAGTAACTTTTTCCAGAAGGATCCTGCAAATAATAATAATAATAATAATAAAATAATAATAATAATAATAATAATAATAATAATAATAATAATAATAATAATAATAATAAAAGAAAATAACTTGGGAGCACTCTCATTTTGGTCATATACTTCTTAAAGTCTCAAAAAGAGCATTTTCTAAGTTCTGCCAAGGGAGCCGCCCATCTCTGACGAAGCTCCTCACAGGGAAGAGGGTCAGTGCTGTACTTCCTGCTAAAAGTTAGGCCAAAACCAGCTCTTCTAGCATCTTGTCTTCCCAGGGGCTAATCAGATCGTCTCCTGCCAATACAGAGAAAATCAGATGGCCCATAAAAGGGGCTTTCTCTGCTGCTCATTGCACCTCAACCAGGACTCCTGAGGCAGAGGGGCTCCAGCAAATCACAGAAGGCGATGCTTGTATGTCAAACAGGTGAATTTTTTTTTAAAATCTGCTCTATTTTGAGAGAAAGAGGGTTAAACAAACCCCCACACTATGGCTGAATCCTCCCTCTATCATGCAGAGAGTATATCATCTGAAGCAGTTACAACGTGACCACCCAGAAAGAAAAACAATGAAGCAGGTTAAATATTATGAAATTGATGAAAGTGTAACACTGGTACATTAACCAAAATATCGAAGAACCTATTCAGAGAAAAGCAACATTGCCTTATAAAGTTTCCTAACCAATTCTCCTGGCTTTCCTACTTTAATAGCATGAATTGCAGACCCCCTAGTTAAAACACTTTCCTTACCCTTGAATTATAAATACTGTAATCATGTGTCATCAAGTTAGTTGTCACTTATGTCTACCCTTTTTCAGGATTTTCCAAGTAGAGAATACACAGAGGTGTTTTACCACTTCTTTCTCCTGGGTCTTGGCAGGTTGCCCAAGGCCACCCAGCTCTGGCTCCCCCCAAGGAGGCACAGAGGGGAATCGAACACTCAACTAGGGATGGGCACCAAACCAGTTCATTATGTAACGAAACGAAACGAACTGGGGAAGCAGCATTTTCATTAGTAACAAAATGAACCGGTGGGGTTTTGTTTGTTTGTTTGTTTAAAATGAACTGATTTGATTAGAAATGTTTTTTTTTTAAAAAATTGTACACAATGAACCAGTAATGAACCGATCTGTTTCGCTGTAAAACGGCTTCTCTCGGTCCTTAGAGGCACCCGCTAGGACCCAGGGGAACCATCTTATCGTTCGTTTCGTACAATTCTTTTAAAAAAAAAAATCATTTCTAACTAAGGGCGCTTTTACACGACCCCTAAGATCTGCTGGTCACTTAAATTCAGACCAGAGATCTTAGGGGTTTGTCGCTCTTCGTGCGTCCCCACCCCTCCGCACTTCCTGGCTGCTGGCTGCCTGAGGGGAGGAAGGAAAAAAGGGACAAAAGAATAAAGGCTTACCTCCGGGAGCCCCGTCACTTCCTGGTTCCTTCTCTTAAAGGGGTGGTACGCAAAAAACAACAACAACAAGAAGCGAGGAGAGCCCGGCACATCTGCATCAAGATTTTTCACTCTTGGAGAGCAGGTACCTGAAAAGTGCGCTGGGACCCGCTTAGGTGGGCGTGGTCGCACTTAATTTTCAGTAAACTCCGGAGCTGGTGGGTAAACAATTTTAAGCTCCGGAGGCGGAGTTTAGGGGTCGTGTAAAAAGGCCCTAAATGAATCATGGGGGAACGAAACAAAATGAAACTCAATTATCCTGTTTCATGCCCATCCCTATTTTCAGCCTCTGACTCTGGAACCAGTTACCTAAATCACTGACCTGTCAATATATGTCAAAACTATATGCTTTTTCTGTGCCTTTGGGGGCCATAATTGTCACCTTTGCACCTGCATTTTTGTACACTTTTAATCTGCCCCTGAAAAACATCCCCCAATAGGATATTTATCAAACCCACACCTAGTTAGCTTGCTAATCAGGATATCATGGGGAACTTTGTCAAAAGCTTTGCTCAAGTTGAGATATGATCCAACCACAGCATTCCCTCTGTTTACCAGGGAGGATGCCAGATTAAAAAAACAACATTTGGTTAAACTGCCAGGATTTGGCTTGTCAATATTGTTTCATTGTTTTCTAGGTATTTGCATAATCTGTTCCAGGATTTTTTCCTGGGATTGATGTCAGGCTGACTGGCCTGTAGGTTCCTCTTTTTTGAAGATAGGGATAACATTAGCCGTCCTCCAGTCATCTGGCACCTCACCCATTTCCCAATGATTTCAAGAAAATAATGGACAGAAGTTCGGAGAGTTATTCCTCCAATTCCTTCATTACTCTTAAATGCAGTTCATCCAGGCCAGGAGATTTGAACGTTGAAAGTGGTAAGGTATTCCTTGCCTATGTGGTTATTAATCTCATGCTGCAATCCTGTCTGGAGGTTTAAAGTCTGTTTTATGGGGAAAGATTGAGCTATAATAGAAATTGAGCACCTCTGCCTTTTCTTTCTCGTCTGTTACCATTTTTCCATCTCCCTTGAGGATCTGTGCCACTATTTCTTTTCTTTGTCTTTTGCTTCTCACATATCTGAATAATGCTTTTTTGTTGCTTTCATTCTCTCTAGCTAATCTCAGCTCAGTCTCTGCTTTTGATCTCCTAATGCCCTCCCTGCATTTTCTTGTAACTTCTTTCGACTCTTCCTTGATGGCCTGGCTGCCTTTCCACTTCCTGTAGGTGTCTTTTGTTTGTTTTCAGGTCCTCCCTAGCTTTTTGTGAAGCCACACTGGCCTTTCTTTCTTTCTTTCTTTCTTTCTTTCTTTCTTTCTTTCTTTCTTTCTTTCTTTCTTTCTTTCTTTCTTTCTTTCTTTCTTTCTTTCTTTCTTTCTTTCCTTTCCTTTCCTTTCCTTTCCTTTCCTTTCCTTTTTGCTGGTTCCCACCTTTTTCTTATTGGAATTGATTGTAGTCTTGTTTTTAGGATTTCTTTTTTTAAAAAAAGATACTCCCACCCTTCCTGGACTCCTTTTCTTATTAGGATCTTCTGCCATGAGACCTTATTCATCTTCGTTTTGAGGTTATTGACACAGATTTTTCGAAAAATCTGGCATATATGTGTGACTATACTCTGCTTTAGTTTCTAGAAGAATCATGGTGAGCAGACACGGAGGGAATCAAAAATCAAGAATCATGAATTCCAGTAGAACATGGGCACTCTCACCCAGATGTCTATGGAGATTCTCAGTCATCCAGGTGAGTTTATCTAGAAGTTGAGTCATGGCAACTGGACTTCTTTTCTTGAGAGACCGAAACGTTTTGCTGCTCATCCAAGCAGGTGCGATCTCTCAAGAAAAGAATATCTAGGAGACAGATATCTAGTCTCATGCGCTCCCAAACGCATCTGGTGGGGCCGCTGTGAGATACAGGAAGCTGGACTAGATGGGCCTTTGGCCTGATCCAGCATGGCTCTTCTTATGTTCTTATGTTCTTATGAAATCCAGTTGCCATGACTCAATTTTCAGCTAATCTCATACATTTCCCTTTATTGCCACTTCCTCCATCGAGACATCTCTAGTCTTGAGAAGAGAAGACTTTTGGGGAGATAAGATGGCACCTTTCAAATGATGAGGGAGGGCACCTAACGGCAGGGAGCACTGAGTGATGGGAGGCGAGAAGGGCTGGCGCTGGGCCACACACTTCCTGTCGGTTGGCCACCTCTCCCTTTGCCTGAGTCCCGTATCAATGAGTCTTCTCCCCCAACACTTGCTCTGTTTGCCGGCTTTAAATGCCACTTGGTTAGAATATAACCAGTTTGTACGTTAAAAATACCACAAAAACCTATCTGGGGAAAGACTACAACTCCCAGAAATTCTGGCCAGCGCAGCTAATGGTGAAGGCTTCTGGGTGCTTTAGTCCAAGAACATCTGGGGACTTAAGGTCAGGAAACACTACACTATGCAGTAGGACCCCGGTATCCGCTGGGAATTGGTTCCAGGTCTTCATGTGGATAATAAAAACCATGGATAAGAGAGGACACCAACAAATGCCCCAAAACTGCTGTTTTGTGACAGTAGCTTGCTTTACAGCTGATGTTTGTGACAGTAGCTTGCTTTGCGGCTGCTGAATTATTTATTTAATTTTTTTCCCTCTGCCATCCGTGGGTAGTGTAACTGAATCAGTGGATAATGAATCAGTGGATACAAGGGTCCTGCTGTACTGCACAGGGTCTCAACATAACACTGTACATAAAGTGGTCGTTGTTTCAATAGGAACATCCCATTTATCAGTGCTGGGAGATGCCATAAGAACATTAAAACATAAGAGGAGCCATGCTGGATCAGCCCAAAGGCCCATCTAGTCCAGCTTCCTGTATCTCACAGTGGCCCCACGTAATGCCTCTGGGAGCACACAAGACTAGATCTCTGTCTCCTGATACCACTCCCCTCCATCTGGCCCTTGAAGTACCCCGGTTTTAAGCCTGGAGATGACACATCTCCATCATGGCTTGTAACCTGTGATGGACTTTTCCTCCAGGAAATCTGTCCAAATCCCCTTTGAAGGCATCCAGGCCAGATGCCATCACCATATCCCGTGGCAGGGAGTTCCACAGACTAACAACATACTTGGTGAAAAAATATTTTCTTTTGTCCATTCTTACTCTCCCAGCCCTCAATTTGAGTGGATGTCCCCTAGTGCTGGCATTTTGTGAGAGGGAGAAGAGCGTCCCTCTATCCACTTGACTCATGCCCTGCATTATTTTGTACGTCTCAATCATATCCCCCCTCAGGCGCCTTTTTTCCAGACTAAAGAGCTCCAAATGTTTTAGCCTTTCCTCATAAGGGAGGTGCCCCAGCCCAGAAATAAACTTTTCTGGATGAGAGGAAAAGATGGCACTATCACCCTCATCGTCTCCCCCTTCATTTCATACAACCACTAATCAGGCGCCTTTCTCTACGCAGCCTGGGGAGCCTAAGTGAAACTCTCCTCGGTGGCAAAGCCTCTAATTACACCAGGGACCTTGACGCTGTAGTCATAACAGAGAAGAAGGCCGATTAAAGTCCAGACCTCAAGCTGAGTGGGAGCCCTGCATAGACATCACCTCACAGGCGGCAGCAGCAGCTCGAGGAGGGCAGGCGAGGGCCAGAGCCAGGAGCAGAAAATAGCTGTTGAGATAATGTTACATTTTGGAAACCGATCCCTGGTCGGAAGACCTGCGGTGTCACCCTGAAGAAGACCTTCCGAGCCGCTGGTGTCAAAGGTGATGAGAAAAAAGAGCTTTGAAAGCCAAGAAATGTGGCCACCCTGGCACTGAAGACGACTCTTTCTTTCTCACAAGATGTGTGGAGGCTGGAGAGTGGAGGCAGACTCTTCAGTAAGAAGAGACAAAAGAAAATATTATTTCACCCAGCGCTTTGTTAGTCTGTGGAACTCCCTGCCACAGGATGTGGTGATGGCATCTGGCCTGGATGCCTTCAAAAGGGGATTGGACAGATTCTTGGAGGAAAAAGTCCATCACAGGCTACAAACCATGATGGGGATGTGCCATCTCTATTTTTAAAACTGGGGTACTCCAAGGGCCAGATGCAAGGGAGTGGTATCAGGAGACAGAGATCTAGTCTCATGTGCTCCCAGAGGCATCTGGTGGGGCCACTGTGAGATGCAGGAAGCTGGACTAGATGGGCCTTTGGCCTGATCCAGCAGGGCTCTTCTTATGTTCTTATGTTCTTATGTTCAAAGGAGAAGCAGTGCTGTGCAGTGGTTAGAGTGTCACCCTGGGGCTTGGAAGATCCAGGCGCAAGCTTCCGCAGCCCGGGAAACCCACTGGATGGCCTTGGGCCTGTAAATCTGGTCTACCTCACAGGGCTGTTGTGGGGATAAAGTGGGGAGGAGATTGGGCCTGTCACTGAAGCGCAATGGGAAAAAGAAACACCACTAACATTTACCGTCGTTGCTGCCATCATGTGCTTGCAAGTTGTTTTTGAAGGTGTGTGAGATGTCCTAGGAGTGATTTAGCATTATACCTCACTTTTGCCTGTGAAATTCGAACCAAGGTCTCCTGAGTCCGATTTCTAAAACTTTACTCCCATCCCTACACCAGCTTGACTGCTGATAATGAGTAATGCTGTAAACAACAACTAGCCAAATTCTTAGAGGAGGAGAAAGAAGAGGAAGAGGCATGATAGCAGGAGAAAGTCCCCATGTAAAGGGACAGTATATCGTGGCATAGAAGTTAACGGTGACCGCAGTCATTGAGTGACAGGGGGGAAATGATTCGTTTGAAATGTAGCGCTGGGGGAAAGCTTTCCAGATATCCTGGATTGGCAGAAAGACGAGCCTAAAATATGTTAAAACCAAGGCTGATTTGGGGGGTCATCACGAGAAGGAAGGATTCTCTGGGGGAGAAAAGAGAAGAATGCTGGAAAAGGCAGAAGGCAACAAGAAAAGAGGAAGGCCAACTATGAGATGAATTGACTTCTTAAGGAAACCCCAAGCTTGAGTCTCTAGGAACTGAGGGGGTTGGGTTGAAAACCGGACATTTTGGAGAGATCAACGTAAGTTGAAAGCAATTTGATGGCACATTACTACTGTACTTTACTACTACAACTACTACGCCTCACTCCAAACTACTAATCCCATGATTCTGTGGGAAAGAGCAGGGGCCATGAAAGTGGTTGCTGTAAACATACTGAAGGCTATTACCACAGAAACTGAATCAATGATACAGCTGTGCAACAACAACAACAACCTTCTTCCCTTAAGCCACAGCTGTAAGTTTGTTCTGATTTCCTCATCGCAGCTGAAGAAAGTGGGCAAACTTCTGTGAAAGTAACTAGTGGCATGTAACTAATTAGTACCAGGGTCCCTGAATTGGAACGCCCTGCTCTGTCATTTACCATTCCATTGCTTTGGCTCCTTCCTAGATTGACGCCGACGCTATGGTCTAACTAGCACGTGGGTGTTGAGGGCCAGGAACTGAACTTGCCAAACCCATCAAGATCGTTAGAACACAGGCGCCAGACAGGGGAATCTGCACGGCTTAATTATTACCTTGCTTACAGGAGGCTTAATTGTGAATGCTCCTCATCCAAGCCCCTTGTAGTCTGGTGAGTAGACCAAGAGGGCTTGGGAGGGGGTCATAGCATCATTCATTTCTCACCCTACCTGGAGCTCCACCGGCATGACATGCCCCTCCCTGTCTTTTCCCACAATGGGCAGTGGAACTCATGAGATACAGGAGGGAACAATTAGGCAACTTACAAATTCGTTTGATTCAGTATGAATTGTAGGCCAGTCTATAGGTGCGCAAAAAGGCCAGATTTTGTTCTGGGGCACATTTACTACAACAAATGCTTGAAGCTTCTTATGTTGTGTTCTGTGCCATCAAGTCAGAACCAACTTAATAGAGAACATAATTGAGCTTTCAAGATATTTAAGGAGTGGCTTTGACTATTTTACACACACACACACACACACACACACACACACACACACACACACACACACACACACACACACACACTTTAGGATTTATCATACCTCCAAAATTCATGTTGTTTTTGTTCATTCGTGTCTGACTCTTCGTGACCCCATCATGGACCAGACCTCACCAGGCCTTCCTATCTTCCACTGCCTCCCGGAGATTGGTCAAATCCATGTTGGTTTCATTGATGACACCGTCCAACCATCTCATTCTCTGCCGTCCCCTTTTCCTTTTGCCTTCAATCTTTCCCAACATCAGGGACTTTGCCAAGGAGTCCTCTCTCCTCATGAGGTGGCCAAAGTATTGGAACCTCAGCTTCAAAATCTGTCTTTCCAATAGAGCTCTGCAAAAACCAAATGACCTAGTCATCTTGGTTTTCCCATGCAATGATGTCACCTTTGTGTTGGCTACTTCAGATGTAGGGCAGAAATCAAATTGGATTCGGTCATGACCCGGAGGCCTGGATGGTCCTTCTAATGCAAGTCAGGAACAATATTGAATTGTCATGATCTTTAGACATTGAAATCCAAACCAGCCATGATTTTTGTAATCCCCCTTTTGGAGCTGTCACTAAACCCCTTGGCTGTTGCCACTTGGACTACTAAGACCCTGGCCATCTTTATCAAGGGCTTTAAAGAGTCTCTTATGTTCTGAATATCCCACCCGGTTGAGGCAGATGCCTTGGGTTTTTGTCCAGCTTTGAAATCAAAGGGCCACTTGGTTTTTGCAAATGCTACAGCAACTCCTGCGTTGGTGCTACAGCCAAGGGGTCTTAGGTGCACAAATTACATCATTTTGTTGTCGTTATATTTGCTCGTGTTATCTCTCATATAAATGCAGTCTTGTGAAGCTGTGCTTGCAAGAGGCAGGCGTATAGGCCCGTAGAACTTTAAAGTGTTACACTGACTATGCCAAGCAGCCTTGCTTTTGTTTCTGCCACGCCCTGCCTCTAAGCAATGCTCCTTTCACTTCCTTTTTTAAACACCCATTTTGAAAAGTAGCATGGCTTGAGTATCATGGTTTAGTAGCCGGCTGTCAGGTTGGACCATATGAAGAACAGGTCTTTTGTAAAGTTAATTCTTCTTGCTGCTCTCTCTCTCTCTCTCTCACTCACTCTTGCTCTCTCTGCCCCTATTCTGCTTTAAAGATTGCAGTTCAGCTCAAAGGGAATTGGAGAAGAGTGGTGGAGAGCTGTCACACTCAAAAGCCAATATAAGCAGAGAGAGGAAAACACTGTTCTTGTGGTCAGAGCGCATGATCCGGCTCCTGGGTGGAGTCAGTCATTCAAGAATGACGGTGTGGTTTGCCTGGATCAGCTCTTAACGAGGGTCTCTCCTTACCTTGCTGCATGCAGCGGAGCCTACCAGCAAGGCTCGTATCATCCACACCCCACCCCATGCACCAGTCTCCCGATACCACTCCCCTGCATCTGGCCCTTGAAGTACCCTGATTTTAAGCCTGGAGAGGACACATCTCCATCATGGTTTGTAGCCTGTGACGGACTTTTCCTCCAGGAATCTGTCCAATGCCCTTTTGAAGGCATCCAGGCCAGATGCCACCACCACATCCTGTGGCAGGGAGTTCCACAGACTAACAACATGTTGGGTGAAAACATTTCTTTTGTCTGTTCATACTCTCCCAGCCCTCAATTGGAGTGGATGTCCCCTAGTTCTGGTATTTTGTGAGAGGGAGAAAAAATGAGTCTGTCCCGTATGCATTTGGAAGAGGTGACGAGGCATATTGTTGGAGCTGGGCTTTTGAGCACAGCCTTTAATTATTCTGAGCTGCAGGAAGAATAACAGATGAAACAAATCTTCTCAAAAATATGCCCTGTTTTCTGCTTTCTTTTGTCTTTTTTTGGGGGGTGGAGGGAGGAAAATGGGAACAACTTCAGCTGGAAGATCAGCCAGAGAAGAGTTAGGCCTTTTAAACTTTGCTCTCCTTCAAAGATCCCTCCCTTGTCCTCTCCTTGCTTCCCACACGGTGCCCCTGGGAATAAGGTCTTGCCTCACTGAAATTCTTTCAGTAGGTAGGTCTGAACTAGCAGGGCTGGGAGAAATCGTTGCTGGGCGTGTCATGCTGCAATCATTACGCTGAGCTGTCGTCTCACTTCTCGGGCATTCCCGGCTTCGTGGTGTCACCACTCAACATCTCCTTTGAGTCAACGCTGTGTGAGTGTGTAGGTAGGAATGGGCTTCCCCTCGATCCACCCGCCCAGGGCCTGATGCACTGCCATTGGCTCAAAGTTCCCTGGAAACCCATCCCAACGAGTTCAATATTTGCCTCTGTTATGAGCCGGTCTCCACAGCAACTACGCACTGAGGCTGCACAGGCTATCAAGTGCTGTGTGAAGCAGGAGGAGAACAAGAAGGAGAAGAAGGAGTTGAGTCCCTCTTGCTTAGGAGGAAAGCAACCCCAAGGAGGATCTCTGGAGGAGACCTACTACTACACGGAATCTCCTTTTGCACGCCCCTCTTTTCAGAGGCCACATGGAGTCTCCCAGCTGCCTTGGCAGGCGGGAGGCAAAAGAACGAAGCAGGGAGTGCCACAACTTCTTGGCAGGACTGAGGAGGAGTTTGATAAGAAACAGACGGATGACTCATGTGGGGAGGATCTTCTCCTAGGCTCCTCAGATCCACCAGGAAGCCAAACTCAATTGGGGCTCCTCTTTCAGCGACATGCTTGCTTTGCCTGGCCACCTACTCACCCGGCCCGAGGACTTGTTTCCATCAGAACGACAGGCTTAAGTCAAGCTAGAGGACTCACATTTACATTTCTCTCTCCCCACCTCTTTTTCCTGCACCCCTTCCTCCGGAGAAACCACAAACCACAGCCAGCCCTATTTCCAGAATTGCACATCCTTTGTGTTCTCTCTCTCTCTCTCTCTCTCTCTCATGTGCAAATATTATACTGAAAGCTGACATTTGTCAAAATAATTTGAAGTCAGAATATTCAGAACTTCCTTACCCCCCCCCCACATAGTGAATGCTACTGTTCTTGTGGGGAGAATCCAGCCCTCTTCATTGAGCAAGAAGTTGGACTGGATGGATGTTATTAGCCCACTTTCAATTCAAGAAAGCAAAGGGTACATATCTAGCAAGCAGAGAAGAACTGGAGGATGGATCAAAAAGACTCAAACAACCCATCCAGTGCTTTTAGCTCCTTAAAAGTCCATGGGACAAAGCAAAAACGATTGTGCTAAAGGCATCATTTATGAGAAAACCCTTCTCACAAATGTGAAAGCTCTCACCGAGGCCACCAAACAGAGATATATCCCCTCCTGGTAGGTGTGGAGGGACAAACACCCCCGCCTCCCCCGCAGCTTCTCTTCCTTATGGTGAGAAAGAGACAAATGAGGATTTACATTCCTAGTTTGGAGGCATCCAAAAATACAGGTGTGGGAGGAGGGGGATACATCACCCAGGTTGCCCTGTAATTATAACCCTGCTCCTCCTCTCTGTTCTACCTCCCTCTCTCTCTCTCCCATCCCCACCCAAAGAATCCAGGCATATCATCAGGAGAGGAGGCAAGAAGGCAAGACTCATCCTGCCCAGGACAGATGGGGGAGGGGGGGAAGAAAGACTGTAGAACAGGTTTGTGTTCCAATCTAGGGGCAGAGAGGAGAAAGGGAGAGGCTGGCTCAATCCTTGAACGGCAGGGCAGCTTTGGGAGATGGGGGTGGGGGTGGTGGAAGGCACAGTCTCCTGCTTGCATGCGATGGTGAGTCTTTAAATGCCCCCAGACTCCACCCCCAAACCAGGCTCTGCTCACAGCTGGCACTTTTTCCATTGGAAAAAATAATGATCACCCTGGTTAAGACAGTGTTGCACAGAATCATAAGAATTGCAGAGAGCATTGTGGGCTGTTCACTCCCCACCCTGGAACAAATTTATACTACCAAGTGCCACTGTAAAGCATTAGATATATTAAGAGATCCATCACATCCTGGCCATCGCCTCTTCGAGTTGCTGCCATCGGGACGGAGATATAGAGTACTTAGGCCAAGAACAAACCGTCTCAAAAATAGCTTCTTTTTTAGAGCAATATTGGCCTTAAACGGAAATCCTGGACTTTGAAGTCAGCTTATTTTATATGTCATATTTTAGTCATTTTATATGTCATATTATGTGTTGTACCTGTTTTTAAATCTATGTGAAATGTTTTAAATGAGTTTTATATAGCAACCACAAAATTTCGTTGTTCCTGCGAGGGGGCAATGACAATAAAGATTCCTATTCTTATTCCTATTCTGAGATGGCATTGGGGGGGGGCTTTCCCCTCCTTCCCCACTCTTGACATAGCTGTCCCAGATCTCATCAGAATCAGGACAGCTCCCTTTTAGGCCATTCATGCGCCTTGCCCCATATTGTCTATTACAGTAGGACCCCAGTATCCGCTGGGGATTGGTTCCAGGCCTTCCTGTGGCTAATGAAAACCGTGGATAACCCTGCCTACCCACCTCCAAACTGCTGTTTCCTCACAGTAGCTTGCCTTATGGCTACTGTTTGTGACAGTAACTTGCTTTACAGATACTATTTGTGACAATAGCTTGCTTTACAGCTGCTGTTTGTGACAACAGCTTGCTTTGTGGCTGCTGAATTATTTAATTTTTCCCCTCTTTGGTCCATTGTTTGTTTGCTGTCGACTTGTTACATTGGTCGCCAAGTGTGCGTGCAGTAAAGAAAGTGGCATACATAAGTCTGTAATTTCAAGAAACTGTAAGTACATAAATGTTTTCTTTGTCTTACAAATATATCAGAGTGAACCTTTGAGACAGTCAATGAGAAAGGAGTGGACTTTGGGGAACTTGTAGCTATTCTCCTCCATAAATCCACTGCATAGCAAAAGGAATATATCAGAAATCCAAAACTCTGCAGCATTAACTTTGGATGTGCTGTTCACCCAGCCATTCTTCTGCACAACAATTGCTGAAAACAATAGGAGTGGTCCACATCTCAGTGGATAACCTGTCAGATTTTGGAAAAAGGACTTATTAACTCCAAGACTTTCCTCAGTAACATGAGCCACAGTGTGGCCTGTGGCCTGCCACGTCAGAGGCAGTCTGTAGCTACATATGATGGCCTAGCAAGAGCTCAGCAGTTTCTCTGCTTCTCCTGAGTGCTTTTGGCTGCTGGTTGGAAGACAGTATACAAAGGAGTTGGGGGTGGTAGAATTTCTCCAAAATCAAAAGAGGAGGACAAGATGCTGAAAAGTTTTGGCACAACAGCATCAACTGCCCGCCTTCAGAAAGGCTTTGAAAACTCTTCTTTTCAGGGAGGCATATGGCGACTAGAGATGGGCACGAAATGAGCGATTTTTCGTTTTCGTTTTCGTTTTTTCGTTTCGTTACGCAATGAAAATGAAATGAATGTTTTAAAAACGAAACGAAAATGAAAACGAAACGACCAAATTTGCCGTGTTTTTCGTTTTCGTTGCAGCAGATGCATTGAACTAAAAAGATGCTAACGAAACAGCAATTTTTCGTTTTCGTTTTCATTTTTTCGATTCATTACCTAACGAAACAAAAATGAAATTTTTTGCAAAAACATCACGAAAACGAAAATGAACCGAAACGGACCCCTAAACGACCAAATGACAAACGAAACACCATTTTTTTGGGTCGTGCCCATCTCTAATGGAGACCTAATTTAATTTAATTTAACTTTATTTATTTATTTATTTATTTATTTATTTATTTATTTATTTATTTATTTATTTATTTATTTATTTTGCCTACTGCCCGCTGATCCATCTTGCTGTATTGTTTTGTATTGTTTTCTTTTTTAATCTTGTGAACCGCCCAGAGTTCCATATTGGAAGATGGGCGGTAGAAAAACGAAACAAACAAACAAACAAACAAACAAACAAACAAACTCAATAAAGTAATGTCTGCCTTTCTGTTATTTTTGAATGTTTCTTGGATAAACTTTTTTTTAATCCCCTCGAGTATAAAATTACATGTAATTCCTTTCCTTTTGACTCAGTGCTGTCAAATTCAAGTCGAGGGATGAGAAGGTCAGACAAAACCAATGTTCTCAAGTTCTCTAAATTCACGGAGGCACCATTTATTGTTCTGAGGTTGCCGCTTTTATACATCGTTGCTGGTTCTGATGATATATGCTTTGCAACAAATAGCTGTATAGGATACAAAACTGATACCTTCTGCAAGTTTTTTTAAAAAAAAGAAAACAGAGAAGGATACAATGTAGATTGCCTTCCAGATAGATGGTTGCATAGCTTTTTGTGTGGATCCGATATGGTTGGTTTGATATAAGGAGGGCTCATTCTCTTCAACGCACACACACACACACACTCCCGGGATGAGAGAACCAGAGAGGCCAAAAGGACTGCCAGAGGTACAATCTGTGACACTTATGTGTGACAGCCAAATGTTGACATGCAAGAAAAGCCCAGGGACCTTTGAAAAGAACAAGGAACGGTGTCTGGCGATAATGCAATCTCCTCACTTAACTCAACCCATACAGCAGACTCCATGCATCACACTTCTGATGAAGTGGCTCCTTCTTACCCACCGACGCTTCTGCCACAGATAAAAGGACAAATTTTATCAGCAAGCCTTGAGTCGTAAATGGAGACAATCAAGGCTCACTTGGTAAGACCCCCTTGAGGCACCTTAGCGGCCAGCAGGTTTATCTGCGGCAGAGGCTTTTCATCCAAGAGGGACTGTTGATAGCTGTTACAAATTAACCTGGAAGATGGTCTGTTAAATACAGCATTGGGGACGGTACATATCCTGGTATGGACTTGCATGGAGCTCTTTAGCCATTGGACAAGAAAAGAGGGAGGTGATAAAAGTTATATAAAAGTCTGTAGTACTGTATATGGAGAAAATGGACGCCCTGAAATGTTACTTCTTCCCACAGACGGTGAGAATCCAAGCCTGTCAAAGTCCAATGGTAGGAAACTCGGAACAGATGGTGGGAAAAACTGATTTCACAGAGCAGGTAGGTAGACTGTAGAACTCATTGCCACAAGGTGACGAAGCCTGGTCGTGCCAGTGAAAGTCTCAGGGATTGTTCGCTGCATCCCTTGGGGTCTCCACGCGAGACGTAGAAATCTCAGGGCAAAGTGATATGGCCATTGAAGATCTCCTGTGTCTGTTCCAAGTGCATCATCTCTGTGCAAAGGTGTTCTGGTGTCTCTTGTACTTCTGGAGTGCTGGACTTGGTGGCACTGGAGATGTGTGACATTTTTGCAGGGGATACAAGAAAACCGCTAGAAGCTAAGGAAAGTGTTGAGCCTGGCTCTTAAAATAGGCTTGGAATCCTTGGGAAATGCCTTTTAAGTTAAGACTATACTCAAAATTCCCTACCAGAGAAGCTTCAGCAGTATGTGGGCAGAGAACTCCCAGAAGTGCAAGCTGGATTTTGAAGGGGCAGAGGAACTAGAGATCAAACTGCCAACATGTGCTGGATTATGGAGAAAGCTAGGGTTCAGGAAAAACATCTACTTCTGCTTCACTGACAATGGCAAAGCCTTTGACTGTGCGGACCACAACAAACTATGGCAAGTTCTCAAAGGAATGGGAGTGCCTGACCACCTTATCTGACTCCTGAGAAATCTATATGTTGGACAAGCAGCAACCGTCAGAACTGGAGATGAAATAACTGACTGGTTTAGAATTGGGAAAGGAGTACGACAAGGCCGTATGCTGTCACCTTGCTTATTTTACTTATATGCAGAGTACATCTTGCAAAACGCAGGACTGGATTAATCACAAGCCAGAATTAAGATTGCCGGAAGAAATATCAACAACCTCAGATACGCAGATGATATTACTCTGATAGCAGAAAGTGAGGAGGAATTTAAAAACCTCTTAATGAAGGTGAAAGAGGGAGTGAAAAAACGAGCTGAAGCTCAACATAAAAACTTAATCACTGCAGATGTTGACTACAGCAAAAAATTTAAAAGATGCCTGTTTCTTGGGAGGAAAGCGGTGGAAAACCTAGGCAGCATCTTAAAAAACAGAGACATTAATTTGCTGACAAAGGTCAGGATAGTCAAAGCTATGTTTTTTCCAGGAGTGATGTATGGAAGTGAAAGCTGGACCATAAAGAAGGCTGATTGCCACAGAATTGACGCTTTTGAGCTGTGCTGCTGGAGGAGAATCCTGAGAGTCCCCTGGATTGCAAGGAGATCAAACCTATCTATCCTGAAATAAATCAATCCTGAATGTTCACTGGAAGGACAGATTTGGATTTTCCAATACTTTGGCCCCCTCATAAGGAGAGAGGACTCCTTGGAAAAGTCCCTGATGTTGAGAAAGAATGAAGGCAAAAGGAAAAGGGGACGGCAGAGAATGAGATGGTTGGACGGTGTCTTTGATGCAACCAACATGGATTTGACCAAACTCTGGGAGGCAGTGGAGGACAAGGAGGGACTGATATGCTCTGGTCCATGGGGTCACAAAGAGTCGGACACAACAGAACGACTGAACAACAACAACAAAAACCCTGGGATGTATTCTCTACCTGCACAGAACTGATGTCACACACAGCCTTTTCTTCTTGGCCAGAGCTTGGCATGCACTGGCCAATTGCTGGAAGGAAAATGCCCTTTCTGTCTCCTTTTGGAATTATAAGGGTGCCACCCAACTGTGTTGCCACATCACCTGGCTAGCAGGGGCTTATTTCTCTGCCAATCTACCCAGCACGAGCCAATCATTCCTTCCTGCCTCTTGATTCAAAGAGAGACCCACCTCTCTGCTCTTCTCTTTAGTCTGTTGTTTGCCTGTTTGTTTGCTGATCCACTCAAGAGGCCTTTCTTCTGAATTATGAGAATTTTGTTCGAGAATGTTGGATCATGTAGTTGGGGAAAAACATATCCCATGCCCTGCTTGTCCCTTAACAACTGCCTTCCTGCTCTAGGTTCTGTGTGGTGATTTCCTTCAAGCAGATCCTTCTACTTCCTCTCCTCACACGCACATCTCCAGAGTTTGCCTTTTGCATGCAATGTGCTATTGCTACAGACTAAAGACAAGATTGGACAGCCATCTGTCTGGGATGCTTTGAGGTCTCCTGTTTTGGGCAGGGGGTTGGATTAGAAGATTTCCAAGGTCCCTTCCAAATAAAGCAGGAGACCTCATACCATCCCAGACAGGTGGCTATCCAATATAGAGGGGCACTGTGGCTCAGTGGACTCAGGCGCTGAACACTGTCAGCTGCAAAGTTGGCAGCTTGGCAGTTTGAGTCCTGGGTCCTGGGTGCCACGCAGCAGAGTGAGCTCATGCTGTTAACCCCAGCTCCTGCCAACCTAGCAGTTCGAAAGCATGTAAAATGCAAGTAGATAAATAGGTGCCGCCGTAAAAAGTGGGAAGGTAAAACAGTGTTTCCTTGCAGCCATGCCGGCCACGTGGCCACGGACTTGCACCACACTGGCTCTTCGGCTTGAATACGGAGATGAGCACCACCCCGAGAGTCAGATATATGCGACTAGCATGCATGTGTGTGGGGGAACCTTTACATACACACAGTATATACATACACAGTACACACACACACACACACACACACACACACACATCTACAGTAAATATAATGAGAGAGCCATGCCGGCCACGTGGCCACGGACTACAACACTGGCTCTTCAGCTTGAATACAGATGAGCACCACCCTGAGAGTCAGATACACACACACACACACACACACACACACACACACACACACACACACACACACACACACACACACACACACACACACAATCTACAGTAAATATAAATGAGAGCGAAGGCTTGGCATGCTTAGAGGAGAGCCAAGGATTGCATATATACAGTATATCTACATATCTGCAATCCTTGGCTTTCTCCTAAGCATGCCAAGCCTTTGCTCTCCTTTTTGTCTCCCGGTGGCTCCATTTTGTCTCTGCTTCTGTTGGCATGGGTCCTCCAAGGTCATAATTCGAAGGAGGAATCGTGATGGGAATGGGAAGGCATATGAGGGAGAGCTACTGGTGGCCTGCTCCTGGGGAGAAAGGCTGCTGGAGGGCTTGGAGGAACCACCTCAACTATAAGATCCAGGGGCAGGGCCTCTCTCTCTCTCAGCAAACCGCTAGGCGAAATGAGCAAGCTGGCAGCCCCTGATGGGAGGAAGTGTAGCTTCCTGGCAGCAGAAACCAAAGCAACTGGCAGGCTGTGGTAGGGCTGGGGGCACAGGCTGGCAGAGGAGAACCGGAAATCGGGCTGGCCCTCTGATCATCTGCCGAATGGACACATAACACTTGCAGACACAATGAAAAGAACAATGAATTTGGGATGATTTCTTTTCATTTAAAAGAGAGAGAGAGAGAGAGAGAGAGAGGCAACAAATAGAAGTAGCTTTGCTAATTCTGCCTTGTCAGCAAAAAGACAAGATCGGTAAAGAGACATCTCCTCCCTGGCTTGTGGGAGATGGTGTTTTCGTTATTTTGGGGCTCGTTGTGGATTTGTTTCATCTGTCTACCAACTCGGCAAATGCCCTTCAAAGTGGCCTGGAGGGTCTTAAAGCCTTGAACCGGCTAGCAAAACGACAAGGAAACCATACTAAGGCACACCTTTGTCCTGGTCATGTGGGGTCAAGAAGATGACCTTTGCAAGACATGAGAAGCTGGGTCAGGGGCAGATGGCTCTGCAAAAGCTTAGCTTCTCTGAAAACCCATCTGGAGGAGGAGGAGGAGGAGGAGGAGGAGGAGGAGGAGGAGGAGGAGGAAGGAGGAAGGACAAACCTATCCATCCTAACCGAGAGAAGCAAAACAGCATATATCCACTTTATATCCTTAGATTGTTCTTCGTGGACTCCACAGCAGAACGGCTAAAGCAGCTGAGTTCTTCCTGTTCCCAGCCATTCTGTGTGGATAGATTTTGGGGATAAGAAGACCTGGTTTTGGAGTCCAGACTCCAGACCATGATTCATTTTTAAAGGGATGATGGGTGTTATAGTCAAAACGCCGGGCACCTGGAGGTTTTCCCTTCCTTAACAACCCAGTCTTAAATGTACAGCAAGGGGTGAGAGAGTCCAAACACTCCAAGAGGCATGGAGGCGCTTCACAAAAACAGTAACAGAGGACCAACTGGAATGCATCCCCCAAAGGGAAAATAGCACTGCCAGCTCCAAGAGGACTCCGTTGTGGCTTACGGGAGCTGTCCGGGAAGTGATCAAAAACAAGAAAAGCTCATTTAGGAGATGGGAGGTGTGTCCAAATGAGGACAAAAGGCAGAGACATAAATTCTGGCAGAACAAATGCAAGGCAACAATCAGGAAAGCAAAGCAAGATCTGGAGGAGTGTCTAGCTAAAAACACTAAAAGAAATAACGAGGACTTCTTTATGTACATTAGAAGAAAGAACCTAACTAGGAAGGCCATTGGACCATTAGATGATAATGGAAGGCAAGGGATTATTGAAGAATAAACAGAGATTGCAGAGAGACTCAATGAATTCTTTGCTTCAGTATTCACTGAAGAGGATAGAGACCACATGCCCAAAACAGAGCCTATCTTTATAGGGAGGGAAACTGAAGAATTAAGCCAGATAGAAATAACCAGGAAGGAGGTCCTTGCAGGTCTTGTTGAACTAAATGCTAACAAATTACCAGGATCAGATGGCATCCATCCACAAGTTGTCAAGGAGCTTAAAGATGAAATTGCTGATGCCTTAGCCAAAATAGATAATCTTTCACTCAAATCAGGCATTGTGCCTGATGCCTGGAAGGTAGCAAATGTCACACCAATCTTCAAAAAAGGATCCAGAGCTGATCCAGGAAATTACCAACCAGTCAGTTTGACATGTGTCCCAGGTAAAGTGATGGAAATCATCCTAAAAGATAAAATTAATAGGCACATAGAAGAGAAGGCACTGCTGAAGAAAAGCCAACATGGCTTCTGTAAGGACAAATCATGCCTCACTAATCTGTTGGGATTCTTTGAGAGCGTCAACAAGCATGTGGATAAGGGAGATCCAGTTGACATTGTTTATCTGGACTTTCAGAAGGCTTTTGACAAGGTCCCGCATCAAAGGCTCTTGAATAAACTTGCCAGTCATGTAATCAAGGGACAGGTCTTGTCCTGGATCAGCAACTGGCTAAGGGACAGGAATCAGAGGGTAGCACTAAATGGACACTTCTCCAAGCGGAGGGAGGTAAAGAGTGGGGTCCCCCAAGGTTCAATACTGGGACCCCTGCTTTTCAACCTCTTCATAAATGTCTGTGAAGATTCTCAGTCATCCAGGTGAGTTTTCCTGGAAGTTGAATCATGGGAACTGGACTTCTTTTCTTGAGAGACTGAAACGTTTCGCTGCTCATCCAAACAGATTTGTCAGTCAAAGGATTATAGGAATCACTGACATAAATACTGCAGATTACAATAGATCAAATTGCGATGATAGTAGGGTTGGGCTGCAGTTTGTATTTCAGCAATGATCTTTTTTTTTTTTAAATCATTTTTTCTCATCAACGTATCTACACTTGATTATGAGGCATCCCTGCTCCAAATCTTCTTTGCAACCCTCAGATTCCTCCTACTCTTTTTCGTTTTTTATCTTTGCCCCAAGAAGCGGGCAAACATTTGCTGTTTGAAATCCTAAGATTCCTGGGGTCTGCAGGGATTGTTAGTGTAAATCCACAAGCTGCCCAAATTGCCTGTGGAAAAGTGTTTGACCCGCTCCCCACCCCAACTAAGGAAAAACTTCTGAAGTCAAAAAGCTTAACCTGTCTCTGCCTTGTGTGTATTGAACCTAGATAAGAGTATCCCAGACTCACAGAACAAACTCATCTAATCCAGAAGTATGCAACGCATGTGAATTAGTGGCTCGAGATTAGTTTTAAGGCCTGGGCAGATGTGACTTCTCCTCCCATTCCTACCAGCTTCTAGCTACCTTTTTTGACATGTTGGCTACAATATTCTCTGGGCATGTGCAGATTGCCCCTCCTGTGTTCTGCTCCATAGACCACAACCCTCCATTTTAAAAGGTGACAGAGAAAGATGTCATCTGTTCAAAAAGCAATCCAAATCAAGGCTGGTTGAAAGAGATTGCCGGGGGGGGGGAGAAGAGTTTGGAGCAGGGACCCTTGATTCTTCTATCCATGCTTAGTAGCAGCTAATCAGGAACTGGCCTCTAAGCCCTGAGACCAGCTGGAAATCTTTCCCAACTTTGCTTTGTCTGGAACTGCCCTTAGTTAGAAATAGCTTTCAGGAGGTCTGCATTGTGCATTAAAATCAGCACTAGAGGCTTCTCTAACTACGTTTAGGGTTCTTCATCCTCCTGTACTGTCCTAAATGGATGTCCTTAAATACTGTGTTGTAAGTTAATTTTTTTCCTTGAGCCTAAGACTGATTTGCAAATGAGTCATTGCCATGTGGCAGTCATAAACTCAGGGCTAGGCCCTCCAGACCCGCACTGCAGGTCATCTAGGGAAATATGGGAAAATGTAGTCCAAAACCACCACTAAGGCATAACTCCCCACATGGTATGTTTCTGCTGCAACTGTTTTCCTGTCCTCTTCTTCTTCAAGTGCCATGTCCTCATAGAACATTGGCAATCAGTTGCCCGATCTGGTTTCTATCACACTATTCTAAACAGAGCAGCTGTGCTCATTGAGGACCACTGGCTTAAGTTCTTAAGCCAGAATGTTCTTCTACACCCTGGGACATGCTTCCCATCAGGTGACCTGATTGAGCTGGATGGGTGGCGGTGGCTTGTTCCAGCAAGGCTGTTCTTGGTTTCTTATGTTCTTAAGAGTTTGGGCGAGGAAGCCTCTTGTGATCTTTCTTGGCAAGGCAAGAATAAAAGAAGAAGGTGAGGGTGAGGGTGGGAGGTGTGTGCCCCTGTCAATCTTTCACTTCTGCTGTCTCTCTCTGTGTACACACACACACACACACACACACACACACACACACACACACACACACACACACACACACACACACACACACACACAGAGAGAGAGAGAGAGAGAGAGAGAGAGAGAGAGAGAGAGAGAGAGGCAGGCTGTGAAAGGGCTGAACCAGCATGGAAGCCGATGCTGTCTCACATGACAGCTGCACGCCACTCCGGGCACATTCCAACAAAGGAGAACATTCACACACAGCCAACCCCCCAGAAATAGTCCTTGCCGGGTTTCATAAACAAGGCGACCCAGTTATAAAATCCAGGGGAGACTCGGGGAAACCAGATGGGGGGAGAGAAGGGGAGAGGAGGAACGGGGCTCCGCCAAAGGGACATTTTCCAAGAATTTTTTTTTAAAGCAAAGTGTTCTGCTTATATACCGCCCCATACCACTACAAGTTGTCTCTGGGTGGTTTACAATTGTTTTTTTAATTACAGTGTGCAGGCTACACATTGCCCCCCACCCAGCAAGCTGGGTACTCATTTTACCGACCTCGGAAGGATGGAAGGCTGAGTGAACCTTGAGCCTGCTACCAGGGAATGAACCCAGGTCCTGAGCACAGTTTTACCTGCCGTACAGGCATTTAACCACTGCGCCACGAGGCTCTTGCAGGACAGCTATTTGGAGGAGAGCTGTGGTATAAAGGGCTGCTGTGCAAGGGGGGGGGCTTTTCTAATTGATTCCTTTATTGCTTATTTCTCTGAAGCATTTGAGCCTCATTTTAGTCCCAAAGTGGACTCCAATGATCAACAATGACAGACCTTCCTTTTGCTACAGTTTCAAAGACGTTGCTTGAAAGGAAAAAAGATTGGGAAGGAGGAGGAAAAGGCAAACTTTGGCATGAGATTTTAGTTATAGGGTTCCTACAATTACCAGCCGGAATAGAAAGTGATGTATTCAAGGAGAAAAGGAGCTGAAAATGCAGGTGATGGTTACCTGTACAAAGACCGCTATGTTTTCCTCTCCCTTGACTTTTATTCTTCACCTTTGCCTTACGGCATATTTGGCTGCTGGGAGGTGAGAACACAATGAGAGAGAAGGCTCCCCCCCTCCTCTTATGTCTTATGTCTTTTCTTCCTTCCCTACCATCTTAACAATTATTCTGGACCCAGTACTTTTAGCTGCTTGTTGATTTTGTTGCAGAAGCTTTTTTTGGGGGGGGGGTTGGGCGGGTTGGGTGGTGTTGCGTTAAATTCCTCTAGCAGAGGTGCAATAATTCACTGAGCAGAATTGCTCCAGGTTAGCCACATTAATCCACTCCTTTTTCTCATCAACTGGCACTGACAGTCTCAATAACTCACTCTCTGAGACACTAATGGCAGAAAGAATTAAAATGATTCGTTGACTTACAGCGATAACAGCAAGATAATATATGCAGCAACAGGCCTCAACAGACGGATTGACTGTTTCAAACAGACTCAAGAGATGCAGAGGGGTGGGGCTTTCTTGGAATTCAGAGACAAGGGAGGAATGATTGGCTGGCGCTAGACAGATTGACAGCCACACCAGCCCAGAAAGGACCATCCCAGTGAAACCTACTAAACACAGCAGGCGAGGTTTCATAAACTCCAACAGGTCTTGGCATGTGTGTGTCATGTGGTTGTTGTTGTTTTTCCTTTTGCACACACTAGCAGTTTACCAGCTTGATCTCATGATGATCAAGGCATGGTCTGAGGCAGCTCCTTGTTTATACCCAATTTACAGTCTGAAGAAGTGAGGCTAAGAGAGACAGGCAGCTTGGACGATGCTGTACAGCTCCTGTACAATGCTGGAAATTCTCGATATCCTGATACTCTTTGGAGATAATTTCCTAAAGGACCCTTCTGGGAGGCAAAACCTCAAAGGTGGAAGGAACCTTGGGTCAGCAGAAGGCCAGGTTGTGCTAGGAAATGGAGCTCTTTACAATTACAGTGGTACCTTGTAGAAAGGAATTAATTCGTTCCAAATGAAATTCTGTTAAGCAAATTTTCCTTTATACAAATTTCAAATAGGAATGCATTGAAAACAGAGTAATCCAAAATCGTGACCATTTTTATGTTGTATGGATTCTCCCCATATAGGCAATTCTGTTAAGCAAATTTCCCCTAATCTTTGCACAGATTTTATGTCATACAAACCGTTTGTTATACAAGGGTCCACTGTAATTGTTTATTTTGTCTACGGGAAACAAGGTAAGATTAGAAAATAGGTAAGCTTTTGAGTTGTCCAGAACTCATCAGCAGGCTAGATTTTTTTGTTATACAAACCGTTTGTTATATGAAAGTCCACTGTACGGGCAAGATGGCTTTACATTGGCTTTACAAACAAACCGGTGAATCCCAGGCTGTTGCTTGTCAGAGCCAGATTAAGGTTGAGACATGTATTAACACAAGACATGTTTTTCCTCACCTGTTAAATATGGATCATCAGAGCTTACTTCTGGAACAAGATCGATCGCAAGCAGTAGGGAAAGAAATTTTCTATTTATCATTTGTTCATTTCTGACATTTTTTGCCTCTCCTTTCCTCCAGTGAGCTCAGGGAAAGTCAACGGCTCTCCTTCTTCCCTGCATAGTCTTCACAAGAGTCCTGTGAGGCAGGTACAATGAAGCAGCTAAACCAACAATGCGAGGCTCGTGGCACCCCACATTGAACTGGATTCCAGTAAGGGGTCTGGAGGCTAAATGGGATGAAAAACAGCTAAAAGAACGAGGCATGTTTAGCCTGACGAAGATAAGACGGAGGGGAGACATGACACCAGCCTTCCGATACCCTAAGGGCTGCCACAGGTAAGAGATCATTGATTTATTCTCAGTTGTGCCTGAGGCTATGACAAGAACCATTAGTCTGTGGAACTCCCTGCCACAAGAGGTGGCGATGGCATCTGGCCTGGATTCCTTCAAAAGAGGATTGGACAGATTCCTGGAAGAAAAATCCCTCACAGGTTACAAACCGTGATGGAGATGTGTCATCTCCAGGTTGGAAAAAAAGAGGGTATTTCAAAGTCCAGATGCAGGGGAGTGGTATCAGGAGACAGATATCTTGTCTCGTGCGTTCCCAGATGCATTTGGTGGGGCCACTGTGAGATACAGGAAGCTGGAATAGACGGGCCTTTGGCCTGATCTAGCATGGCTCTTCTTATGTTCTTATGTTCTTATGATAGTTCAAGCCATTAAACAGTGGAACAACTTGCCTCCCAATGTTGTGGGTGTCCCATCACTGGAGATTTTCAAGAAGAGATTGGAGAGCCATCTGCCCAGGATGGCATGAGGTCATATGATTCTATGATAGGAGTGGCAAAAATCCAGGACGATGAGAAGGATAGTTCAACATCTGAACAGCCACTGCCTCCTTTCCTCACCTGACTTGTTTAATGCCACTGTCTACCTGATTACGGTAGAACTACATCTCAGAATATAATCAAAAATATTTTACTGTCATCCTATACAGACCTTTTGGGGATGGTGTGTGTCTTTGCAGCTTTTAGGGGCTTATTGGCAGGGTTTGCCTGCATGTCTCTTTTCTGTTGTTTTGAGACATTGTCCAGTCCTCCTGTTTTCTTGTGTCCATTTTAAATGACAGCATGGAGACCTCATCAGTTTATAAATGTAATTGGGTGGGCTTTTTTTGCCCCAACTTGCATCATTCTGCACTTGCTAATGTTGAAGCTCATTTGCCACTGGCCTGCCCACTCCCCCAATGTGAAGAGATCCCTCTGGAGCTCCTTACTCATATAAGTACACATAGCAAACTCAAAAATACAGGCTGATGGATCATAGAGACACAGCATTGCTGGTGTTGTCGTTCGAACATTCATGTTCAGGTTTCTCCCTGAGCGACTGTTGTCCAATCGCACTCTTCCTCAGCTTGATCTACCTCACAGGGTTCTTGTGAGGACAAAGTAGAGATGCACAGCTCATTTACCTCACTGAGGAGAAGTGGGATGAAAATAAAATGAAATAAAATAAAATAAATAAAGGATTACATGTCTGGCAGCTCATGGACAATTGGGTACTTATTGTTTTGGCCAATATGTGCATTTTACAGAAATGTGCAAAGAACAATCTAAAACTAGTCAACGTCCTCCATAGACATCAGCAACAATAATATCTGTTTCCCTTCTGTGATTTTTTTAAAAAAAAGCATTTTCTGATTTTACACACGAGAACAACACAGGGCACGATCTACTAAGGCCTTTACAATGATTATAGACCAGTTGCTTTAACTTCTGTGGTCATGAAAACTTTTGAGAGACTAGTGTTGGCTCACCTGAAATCTATCACGGATTTGTCATTAGATCCATTGCAATTTGCTTATCGTGCAAATAGATCAATAGATGATGCTATTAATATGTCCTTACACTATATATTGCAACATCTTGAATCTCCAAAATCTTATGCAAGGGTTCTTTTTGTTGATTTTAGTTCTGCATTTAACACTATTATTCCAGGTATCCTTATGACTAAATTAAAACAGCTGGCTGTACCTGATCACATTTGTAAATGGATTGTAAGCTTCCTAACAGACAGAAAGCAGCAGGTGAAGTTAGGTAAAATTATATCAGATATTAGCAAGGTTAGCATAGGAGCCCCTCAGGGCTGTGTGCTTTCTCCATTTCTGTTTTCCTTATATACTAATGATTGTACCTCAAAGGATTCCTCTGTTAAAATAGTGAAGTTTGCAGATGACACTACGGTGATTGGTCTCATTCAAGACAATGATGAATCTGCCTATAGGCAAGAGATTGAACAACTAGTTTTATGGTGTACTCAAAATAATCTTGAATTAAATACATGCAAAACTGTTGAAATGGTGGTGGATTTTAGGAGGACTCGTTCTATACAGCCACCTCTTATGATATCAAATAACTTAGTGTCAATAGTGGAGTCCTTTAAATTTTTAGGTACTATTATATCTCAAGATTTAAAATGGTCATCTAATATTGAAAGTATTATTAAGAAAGCACAACAAAGAATGTTTTTTCTGCGTCAACTTAGGAAGTTTAGACTGCCAAAAGAACTGTTGATTCAATTCTATAGAGGTGTTATTGAATCTATTATCTGTTCCTCTATAACTGTCTGGTTTAGCTCTGCGACTAAGCATGACAGATATAGACTTCAAAGGATAATTGGAACTGCAGAAAAAATTATTGCTACTAATTTGCCATCTATTGTGGAATTGTATACCACACGAGCTAAAAAGAGGGCGATGAAAATATATACAGATTCCACGCATCCTGGACATAATCTGTTTCAATTGTTACCCTCAGGGCGACGTTTTAGGGCATTGCATACTAGGACAACTAGATATAGAGATAGTTTCTTTCCAAGTGCTATCAAACTGTTGAATAATTAATTTTTACATTTCTTCTTCCTTTTTAAATAATAGGTTATATTGTAGTATTGTACTGTGTTTTTATTGTTGACTATATGATTCTTATATTTCCTTTTATATAGAGAGAGCATTTTTACCAAAACAAATTCTGGGTGTGTCTAACCACACTTGGCCAATAAAAGTATTCTATTCTATTCTATTCTACAAACACGACAAGACCTTCTGGAAGGATTGCTACCAGCTCATGATCGCTGTCCGGGACTTCCCCTCCCCACAAGAATCTGCGCTGCCAGCGCAAGGGAAGGGGATGAGCGAGTCAGGGTTCATGTGTGTATTTCTTCCTTTTCTTTCATATTCCGATCCCCTGTTTTCGTCCCAAATGGCATAAAAGTCCCTAAAAAGGGGTTTCACTCGCCTTTCTCTTTTTATTCCTGACTTTTGCGAACGGTTGGGAACGACCACAACACAGCAAATGAGCCACTGAGATGCACTAAATACAAAAGTGGGCACAGACGCACTAGAAGTGGGTACAGATGTTTTGAGGCCAATTTACACACACACACAAAACAGAGAGAGAGAGAGAAAGAGAGAGAGAGTCCTCATTCTGAGGTCTGTCAATCAATTTTTCCTCAACAATTGCACTGATTGTGACATGGTACTTTGCCGCCTTGTCCACCTCTTGGCTGGGCAAGCTAAGAGAGGAAAGCCCTAACCGGACACGAACAGCCGTAAAAGCCAGAGAGGAATTTCCGGCTCTCCGTGATTTCACAGGATAAAGCCACATCTGGAGAAAAATCGTCAGACTGTTGCTATGGCGATACGATCTGCCCCCCCCCAGCATTCCAGAGGCATCTGACCTCCCCCCCCCCCAGCGGCTGTGCACCGCCAGGCCCTGGAGTCCACAGCTGAGGCAGCGGCCAGAATAAAGCCCTGGATAGTTCACCACCATTAAGAACATAAGAACATAAGAACATAAGAAGAGCCATGCTGGATCAGGCCAAAGGCCCATCTAGTCCAGCTTCCTGTATCTCACAGCGGACCCACCAGATGCGTTTGGGAGCGCATGAGACTAGATTTCTGTCTCCTGATCCCACTCCCCTGCATCTGGCCCTTGAAGTACCCTGGTTTAAAGCCTAGATCTCCATCATGGTTTGTAACCTGTGATGGACTTTTCCTCTAGGAATCTGTCCAATCCCCTTTTGAGATGTTCACCACATCCTGTGGCAGGGAGTTCCATAGACTTACATTGGGTGAAAAAATATTTTCTTTGTCAGTTCTTACAGCTGCTGCTCACATCATTAAAGGCATATGAAAAGCAAAAAGCTCCAAATGACTCAAATGATCAAAGAAGAACTGTTAACATTGTATTAAAGGGTTACACAAAAGCAGATGTGGAGGCAACGAAATACAAACTTCCCCATTTGTTATCTTCGAGACATTTGGTCGCTAAGGAAAATCTGGTCAGAAGGGCAAGACCTTGGCCGGTTGCAGAAGGACAGGAAAGAGGAGCCCAGCCGGGCTTACGGTGGGAGGGAGTTCCCCAGTCTCACAGGAGCAATAGAGAAATCCCTCTCTTGAGTATCCACCTGTGTAGGGGGTCGAATCGAGAGCGGAAGGCCTCTCTTGATGATCTTAACGCCCTACAAAAGGGAGATGCAACCTTTTAAGATGGCTTGGAGCCAAGCCGTTTAGGGCCAGAGGACATCTTAGAAAAAAGTATGTTCAATTCACAGATAAAGTGGCTGTTGGTGCAGCATCGTCTAAAATAGCTGAGATGCCCAGATGCGACATCTTCCGTCTTCAACCACCACATTTTGCACGTGGCGGGAGGATGATCAGAAGTCACAAGCTATACTGCCTGCTGGTTTCTGCAGACTAATCTGGTTTTTAAAAGTACAAGAGCATGCCAGGCCATTTCTCCCAGCCTGCTGGCAAAACTAAAATGATAACCAACCATGCGCAAAGCATGTGCCTTTCTAGGTGGGCATATCAGAGAGCTGACATATAGAGCGTTTATTTATTTTATTTATTTTATTTTATTTTATTTTATTTTATTTATATAGCTTGTATGCCGCCCACTACCCAAAGGTCTCCGGGCGGCTCACAATCAAAACAATTAAAACATCAAAATACAATAAAATTAGAACAATAAAAACCAGTAAATACAATAAATACAGTACATTAAAAGCACACCACTAAAAATTGCCATCAGGTCCCACAATCATTAGTTAAAAAACTTTTGGAATAGGAAGGTTTTTACCTGGCACCGAAATGATATCAACGTCGGTGCCAGGCGAGTCTCATTGGGGAGGGCATTCCATTCATTGCCTGGAAGAAAGCAGTATACTTTCCTGAGCCACAAGATCCCACTTTGTAGGGTGTTTTTTTTTTTAAAAGTTAATGATTTTGGTGTGGTCTAAGATTGGATTAGAGTCACTACTTTTTTCTTAGCCTTGCTCCTGTGACTTTTACCAGGAAGCTGATAGACACAAATATATGGCAACACTTCCCCGCTTCAGTTTATATCAGGGACCGAATGCCGCAAAAAGGCCCATGGTCTGTACCCGCATCCATGCCTCCTGCTTTACATCCGTGCCAGCAAACTTTTCCCCTCCTAAATCTGAATATGGATTATTAACTGGTTTAGATTTAACAGCTATTCCTTAGCTACTTCAGGCTTTCTAAACTTGCTGCAGGGTTTGTTTTAGTGTTTCTGTTTTAACCTTTGCTGTTTACATCTTCAAACTGATGTTTACACCTGATTTTTACATTGTTTCCCACTTCCGTTTTATTGCACTTTCGCTGGATTTTTATGCTTAAATTTATTTTTACTGGATTTTTAAAAAAAACATTTAAAAATATTCAAAATATTTAAATTGATTTTGTTGCCTGGGAACCTTTTTTCTGTGCGAGAGCTGGTAAAGACCACAGACAAACAAATTGTTCTACAAAAAGGAGCTGAGCCGTGTGGCCATCACAAAACACAATTGCAAAAATAGGTTACAGGCGATACCTTTATAGGCCACTATTAAAAATAAAAAAAGGAACATTGCAAGCTTTCAAGTGTAAATCACCCTTCTTCAAAGCAGGTCCCAGAAGTTCAAACATGGTGAAAGATGTGCTTCACCAGGGGGTTACTTTTAAAGTTACTTTTAAAGTCCTTAGTTAGATGATGTTCTTAGTTAGATGATGTTCTTAAAATCCATGGGTGGATGATGTTGCATTATGGTAGTTGCCAAGAATAAGATCAAATTGTCAGTCAAATGCTGGCATTTGCAGTGCTCCATTGCATGCCACTCTGTGCCTTTTGGGGAGTTAAGTACCACTGCACACCCATCTTTAAAATTCAGTGTAATTTCAGGTGGAAATCAAATACCAGGAGTGCCTGGGAAACTGTCATAAAAATAATTGGACTCAGTAGTAGAGAAAGAATGTGTGGCGCTCAGGGCTCCCAGCCCCTTACCCCCAATCACTCGTAAAACGACCTGCCAGAATAGTTCAGATTCCACCCTGAGACTGGTCCGGTCCGTGACCTTTCCCTGGCATCCTGATAAAGATGTTGGGAGGGTTTCCGCTCTTGGCATAAGACACCTCCTCAGGCAACCAACTCTAGATAAGGCAGCCTGCCCATGGGGGGGGTTTGCATCTGGGTTTTGACCCTTTCCAGCTGCAAGGACGGGGCTTTGGAAGTTTTGCTGCTGGGGAAAAGTACTGTATATACTCAAATATAAGCCTAGTTTTTCAGCCCTAATTTTGGGCTGAAAAAAGGGGTCCTCGGCTTATATTCGGGTCAATACTTTTAGCCACTGAGGCAAGTTTGGGTCGGTGGCTAAAAGTCATTTTAAACATTGTGCACCACTTCTCCTGACCCCCCACCCCCCGATGTTTAAAATGACTTTTTAAAAAGTCATTTTCAAACAATGTTTAAAATGACTTTTTAAAAAGTCATTTTCAAACAATGTTTAAAATGACTTTTTAAAAAGTCATTTTCAAACAATGTTTAAAATGACTTTTTAAAAAGTCATTTTCAAACAATGTTTAAAATGACTTTTAGCCACCCACTCAAGCACTTGCCTCGGTGGCTAAAAGTCATTTTAAACATTGTGCGCCACTTCTCCTGACCCCCCCATGTTTAAAATGACTTTTTAAAAAGTCATTTTAAAACAATGTTTAAAATGACTTTTAGCCACCCACTCAAGCACTTGCCTCGGTGGCTAAAAGTCATTTTAAACATCACACACAAACCCAGCTCACAGAGGAGGAGTTACCAGGCCCTGCTGCATTTCCCACCCTAGGCTTATACTTGAGTCAATAAAATTTCCCCATTTTTTGGGTTTAAATTAAGGGCCCCGACTTATACTCGGGTCGACTTATACTCGAGTATATACGGGTAAGTCCCTCTTTTGTGGAAACCCTTTTTGTGGAAACCCTTCTGCGGGGATTGTCCTCTCAGCTTCCCTGGCCGGTTTGCCAAGAGAATCCTTGCGTCTCATATGACTTGTGTTCTGCCAGCTCCTCCTACTGAGGGCTGATTCTACCTGGCCCCAGGTAATCTTCCGCTCGCCACTCTCACCAAAGGGCAGCTGTCGCTTTATTCCCCTGCTGGCGGGCTTTTCCTTGGAAACTGGTCAGCCACCGTGAGGCATAGCAAGGGGAACCATTGTAAAACCCAGCTCAATGGCCACTCTTTCGAGGAGGAATTTTTAACCTTCTTTAAAGCCCTGTGGGCTTCAAACCCCAGCTCGGACATGGAAAGTGTGTGTGTGTGTGTGTGTGTGTGTGTGTGTGTGTGTGAGAGAGAGAGAGAGAGAGAGAGAGAAATTGGTAAAACTGCTTCTTAAATATCCCACCTGCCAGCACTTAACTTGATGACACATAACACACATTGTATTCAACATAGACTGGGGTCCTTTGATGGCAATTTTAGTGATGATTTTAGTATGAGGTTTTGCTGTTGTTTTAATTATTTATTGATATTTGATGTTTTAACTGTTTTAATTCCTTCTTGTAAGCCGCCCAGAGACCTTGGGTAGTGGGCGGCATATAAGCTGTAAAAATAAATAAATAAATAAATAAATATTCATTTAGGAGCCTCGTGACGCAGTGGTTAAATGCCTGTAAGGCAGCTAAAACTGTGCTCACTACCTGGGGTTCAATCCCCAGGTAGCCGGCTCATGGCTGACTCAGCCTTCCATCCTTCCGAGGTCGGTAAAATGAGTACCCAGTTTGTGTGCGTGTGCGTGTGTGCGCGTGCACAATGTGTAGCCTGCATAATTAAATTGTAAATCACTCAGGGAGTGCTTGTAGTGCTATGGGGCAGTATAGAAGCATAACACTTTGCTTTGCTTTGCTTTATCATCCCATCCTCTCCACTAAAAGCTGAAGGTGGTGCATGTCTCTTCTAGTGTCCTGACTGGGGGGAGGGGGTGGTGGTGCCCAAGGTCAGATTAGACCAGTGCATTTCCTGGCCAAGTCAGGATTTGAACTCAGGACCGCGGCCTCCTGGTCAGGATTTCTGATCTGATTTGTCCAGGTTAAGATCCAAACAAGGCTGTAGTAGCTTCTAGTAAGAGAAGAAGCAGAATAGAGGTAATACTCCCAAAGTTACCGAATACATCCTAGGGATCTTATATTTTACTATTAATAAAATAGGGCTGTGGCCTCCCTTTCGGTCAGGCATGTCCAAACTTCGGCCCTCCTGATGTTTTGAAGCACAACTCCCAGAATTCTAAGCTTAGACTGCCAACAACAAAGGACTATGGGAGTTGTGGTCCAAAACATCTGGAGGGCTAAAGTTTTGGACATGCCTGCTTTAGGCCAAATGTAACCAGCAGGATAGATATTCTGGTCGACCATGGATGTCTAGTAGAGATGGGCACGAAACGAACAATTTTTTGTTTCCATTTTTGTTTTTTCGTTTCTTTACGCAATGAAACGACAAACGAATTCTGTCTCTAAAGTGAAGCGAAACGAACAGAAACACCAGAAATTTTGTCATCCGTTTCGTTTTCGTTACGGCAATCCATTGAACTGCTTTAAATGCTAAAAAAAAATCACAAAAAATTTGAAATAAATGGTAACAAAATGGTAACAAACGAACAAAAACAAAAACGAATTTTTTTTGCAAAAATTCGCGAAAAACGGAAACGAACTGAAACGGACCCCCTAAACGACAAACGACAAACGAAACACCTTTTTTTATTCGTGCCCATCTCTAATGTCTAGTCAGCTGGCTAATTGTCATAAACTACACCGCCGCAACCACCACCCTTTACTTATTCTCCTTTCTGCTGTCATAACAACAAACAAAATGAATGTTTTGGGTAAAGCCCAAGTGGGAAGCCGTGAGTAAGTGTCTCTTGTTTTGGGTTGTTTTTTTTGCTACAGTCATAGAAATGGCTTCCGTTATAGCCTTCCTTGAGGGCTGGGTTGCTGTGGCAACCCAAGACAAAAGGATTTTGGTGTGCCAACAGGCCTGTGCCCAAGCAGGCAGCAAGCACACGGGTTTCATGAGTCATCGCCACCAGGACGGATACGAGCCTCTGCAGAGTCACTCGTCTTGTCAACGATAATTCGGTCGCTTGCAGAGGGAGAACCTCCGAACCAATGTGTCTTAAGGCCCCGGGGCTGAGGAAACGCCTCGGTGGCTCAAGGAAACGGTTGACCAAGAATCTCACCCAGATAGAAAAGGATGGAGAAAAAAGAGCCATGCCAGGGTATCCACATTCTTTTATCCCAATGCCGTGCACATGCTCAGAGGCACTGTCTTTTGTATCTTCCCGTCTGTCAGCATTGCTGGAAGCAGTACAGTTCGGGAAGGCTTGGGGTTTTAAGTGATATGAAGCAGCTGTAGGATATGTCAGTGGAACACAGAGACTTACACAGATACACACAGACACACACATTGAGTGACTGAGTTTGCACAAGCAGGGCTCGGCTCAGTGTGAGGAAGGGGATACCAGAGTCTCAGGCAGAATATTTTTTGGGATTGTGAAAGGGCAGCAAATTATTATCAGCTTGGACCTCCGGGGTGGGGAGGAGATGTTTGTGGAGTTTTATTTATTTATTTATTTATTTATTTTAGAGTATTTTTACCCTGCCCGTCTCCTTGGAAAAGGGCCCAAGGCGGCTTACAGTAAGGGCGGATAATATACAGTCCAGTACAATTAAGACATGTTCAAGTATTTGAGAGCAAGGAATTGAGGGACATCTTATAGCATTAGTAGACAGACAACATTACATTAAAGCTACAAGGTTATATAAGTAGTTATAAGCACAAAGTATATATGTGACTCTATAGATTCATATGAAATACACATGGTAGTCCATCATTCAGGGAAAGTTTTTCTACCGCAGGTGCCAAAATAACTTACTTGGGTGAGTAGGTAAGGCAGTGGTGTCCAAACTTTGGCCCACCAGATGTTTTGGACCACAACTCCCACAGTCCTTTGTCATTGGCAATACAGGCTTGGAACTCTGGGAGTTGTGGTCCAAAACATCTGGAGGGCCAAAGTTTGGACACCCCTGAGGTAAGGGAAAGCCAAACATCTTAGATTTTTTTTTTTAACCGTTCTGGCCTACTACCTTGATCTCTACCTCAGGAGATCGGTTTGAGACTATCTCCAGAACCAGCTGACTCTCCACTCAGTTCCATTTTCACTTAAAAAATAACCCTCTCATATAACCTGTCTTCCTTCATTACCAAAACAACAACAAAACCTCACACAGCCAAACCGAGAATTTAGCAAGTTAGATTTTCTGGGAAGAGATTGAATAATATTTAATAATTTTCTTTCACAGAGGAAGACATCTCTATCTTCAAGACCAGTGGTTCTTGACCTGTGGGGTCCCCAGATGTTCTTGGACTGCAACTCCCAGAAGCCTCCACCACTCATTGTGCTGGAAGGGATTTCTGGGAGTTGCAGTCCATGAACATCTGGGGACCCACAGGTTGAAAACCACTGCTCAAGACCAAAGGGGGCCATACTTTACTTCGAGGCATGTGTCAAAGGTATTCTCAGTCTACCTGCAGTTGGTCTCTAGCAAAGCTTGTCTTGTCATGTACAAAAATCCACCGAGGAGCTTTTTCTGAAAGCATTGTTTCCTCAAGGAGAGGGTGATCTTACGCAAGAACCATTCCACTTTAGCATGCCAAAAAGGCCAGGTTTGCACTGAACCGCTTTTATTTATTTATTTATTTATTTATTTATTTATTTGAAGACTTATATCCTGCACCATCTTCCCTAACGGGAACTCTGGGCGGCGAACAACGATAAAAAGCATTAAAAAAAAAACACCAAAATCTCCACGCAAATACAGCGGAGAACAAGATGGCGGCAGGTGATAGGAAAAAAAACCTAACTAATAAGGTCACCATAAGCTTCTTTAAAGAGGTAGGTCTTCAGAGCCCTCTTAAAGGCGGGCAGGGACTCCAGCAGGCGCAGCTCGGAAGGAAGATGTTTCCAAAGAGAGGGCCCCACCACAGAGAAGGCGGGGTTCCGCGTGAGCGTTTTCCGCGCCTTTCTGGGTGTGGCCACTCTCAATGAGCGCACCTGCGACGATCTTGTGGGTCTGGGTCCGGATGCCCTCTGGGAGATGCGCTCCGCCAGGTATCCTGGTCCCAAGCCGTGGAGGGCTTTGAAAATCAAAACCAGGACCTTGAACCTGATCCGAAAGACAACGGGAAGCCAATGCAGGCGGACCAGGACTAGGGTGATGTGCTCGTATCTACGAGCACCCGCCACCAGCCTGGCCGCCGCATTTTGGACCCGCTGTAACCTCCGGACCAGGGTCAAGGGCAACCCCATGTAGAGGGCATTGCAATAGTCAATCCTCGAGATCACCAGGGCCTGCACAACTGCCCTCAGGGAGGACTCATCAAGGTACTGGCGGATCTGGGCGATCCTGCGGAGGTGGAAAAAAGCGGCCCTGGAGACGGCCATCACCTGGGCTTCCAGGGAGAGGGCCGAGTCCAGGACCATGCCCAGATTCCTGGCCCTGTCTGTAGGCTGGAGGGAAATACCCCCCAGACTAGGGAGGGGGCCATTGTACCGAGACGAGGGCGCCCCAAAGAACAGAACCTCCGTCTTCTCCGGATTGAGCTTGAGCCGGTTATCTTTTGCCTCTTCCAAAGCTTATCTGGATCACTTCACTGCCTTGGCGGGGGTTATACAGAGAAAGGAATGTAAAGGAAACCACAGAAGGCACCAGCAGAACACGTCCCAAACTGTAAAGGAAGTACTTCAGTCCTCCTTAGAGGTAACGCCACCAACCAACATAAAGTGGCCAAACCCCATTCCTCCAAGGGCTGATCGCCACCTGCCTCGCTTCCCTAATCGGGACAATCTTCTCCTTCCTTGCAAACAATCCAGCCACTGAAAGTGACTCACCCTAGTGTGCTCGACATTTTAATTTAGCCACCGCAATAACTGGTTCTGCATTTTTGGAGGAAGAAAGAGGGAAAAAAAAAGGGTCTTCCACCGCCCCTTCCTTCCTGCCCCCTTGGTGGGTGGAGGCAAAAGAAACCTGTGGGTGGCATTGCAACCAGAAAGGCTGGGGCTTGTCAGATAACATCCTCAGACAGGGAATATATGGAGGCAGCGGCTTAAACTAGAGTGTTGTCTGAGCTCCTATGGTTATCTTACGGTATGGGTTTTTTCATGGTTTTAGGCCTCTGATCCAACAATTTCCCAGTATATTTCAGAGCTCTGGAAAATGCATGTTGCCAAATGTCTTGTCTTTAAGGAGCCACTGTCAAAATACTGAATTCCATGCCCTTTATTCCCTTATGTATGGTTAAATTTTTTTTTTGTAACCTAGCCTGCTGAAGAGTTCTGGACAACTCAAAAGCTTATCTATTTTCCAATCTTACCTTGTTTCCCCTAGACAAAATAAGCAATTACAGTGGAACCTTGTATAACAAACAGTTTGTATAACATAAAATCTGTACAACATAAAAAATTCCAGAGATGGGGGAAATTTGCTTAACAGAATCGCCTACGGAGAGAATCCGTACAACATAAAAATGGTAACGATTCTGGATTACTCTGTTTTCAATGCATTCCTATGGGAAATCTGTATAAAGGAAAATTTGCTTAACAGAATTTCATTTGGAACAAATTAATTCCTTTATACAAGGTACCACTTGTCTTTGAATTTCAAAAAGAAGGCGAAGGGCGAAGCCAGTCCGGGGGGGGGGGAGCGCTTGGTGACCTTTTGGGTGATACATTCCCAATGGCTGGCTAAGGAGGAGCTGGAAACCACCGCCACCCCAAGCTTTTTGCAATGTGCGTCCATTGAACAGAAACTCCCCAACAATCACCCCAAGGCTTTGGAATAAAAGCACAGAATTTTCTTAAGTGCCCTCAGGAACTTGGTGGTCAGCCAGAAGAAGCTGAATTCTCGTCAAAACCTAGCTGTCTGTTCTTTGCATGTTTTTCCTAGGGGTCTAATAAGAGGCGTCACCTGCTCCTGCGTTTGTGTACTGCTTGGAAACCACACAGCCCTTTTCGGATGCTGCTAGGCTGATAGGAACCCCTGCCTCCCCCAGTCCCTTATTTATTTATTTATTTATTTATTTATTTATTTATTTATTTATTTATTTTAGAGTATGTTTAGCGCTACCTTTCTCCTTGGAAAAGGACCCAAGGCGTCTTGCAGTAATGAGGGATAATATACAGTCCAGTACAATTAAGACATGTTCAAGTACTGTATTTGAGAACAAGGAACTGAGGGACATCTTACAGCATTAATAGGCAACATTACATTAAAGGTTTATATCTCATTCCCACCAGCTTTAGGCCAGGTAAGCAAAGCTGTGCATGTGACTTTTTCAGTTAAACCGCCAAAACCTGTAGGATAGGCTTACCAGTTTTACGAAGGTGACCTATATCTGATCCTCATCTACTGATGTAGGTGGCCGGATCCTTAACCAACCCTCTCATTAAGCAGGGAGATGGCACCGGAACGGAACACAAGTGTCAAGAGACAGCAAAACAGCCACCTGTAAATCTTCCCCACAGAAAGAGACGTGTGAGGAAAGGTTTAAAGGTAGCTACACAGATTCCACCATCCAGATGGCTAGCTGCTCTCCTCCCCCCACCCCCACAAGAAAAACTTTTTCCCAACTCCTGTGTAAATGAACAGCAACACTTTTTGTGTGTTGGGGGGGTGCATGCCAGAAAAAAGCTCCAAATTGCTGCTGTAAATAGCATCAGAGGTTGTTGAGGATTAAAAACTTGGCTACTTGGCATGGTGGCTCAGTGGACTAAGGCTCCGAAAACTGTCGGCTGCAAAGTCAGTAGCTTGGCAGTTCGAATCCCGGGTGCCACGCAGTGGAGTGATCTCCCGCTGATAACCTCAGCTCCTGCCAACCTAGCAGTTTGAAAGCATGCATGTAAATAAATAATTAAAAAGTGGGAATGTAAAAATAGTGTTTCTTTGCAGCCATGCTGGCCACGTGGCCATGGACTTACACAACACTGGCTCTTTCGGCTTGAATACGGAGATGAGCACTATCCCTAGAGTCGGACACGACTAACACGCATGTGCGGGGGAGACATTTACCTTTTTTTACTTTGTGAAAAGCTACAACTTGGGAGCAGACAAGATTGGTGTCAGAGTGGAAGAGTGCCATTCCTTTTGTCTAGAAGGGGGAATAAGGTTGAGTGGTTAGAGCAGAGCACAGACTGCTAAGGAGCAGCCTGGGAAAAGAGGGGCAGGGGAGAAGGAGAGAATTAATGCACTGTAGCAGGGTATCAAAAGCAGGAGTGCGATGGGGGAAATCCAGCGTCCTCAGAGCCACGATGGGCCTCTCTGGCCTACCATATAGGGTTGTTGGAAAGAAAGAAGGGGGGAATGAAGATCATATTGGCGGAAAGGTGTCATATAAATAAAACAAATACATGAATGAAATGAAGAAACAACTGGTTGAAACCAATGTAGTATGGCTCTGCTCCCCCAAAGCTGCCAGGAAAACACCCAAGATTTCAGCTTATTATTACCCAGCTACTAAAGGCCACAGTTTATCTGGTAAAGGTCGAAAAGCCAGAAACAACTGTACTGAGCTGCACAATGAGAGGAATGAGGGTCCTGGAGAAAACATAGCAGAATGACCATCCCAGATTAGACTGAAGGCTTTCTAGTTGGCTGTATAAAATGCAGAAAGGGGGGGGGGTTTGAACCACCTCTGTGTGGTCTGTCCCTAGCATTGAACATTCGGAGGTATACTGCTTCTGAACATGGAGGTTCCAATGTCTTAGTGTGATATACCACAGCAGTCCTTACTTTCAGAAAGGTCAGTCTTCCGTTTCCTACAGCAAACAGCGGCCCACTACAGGAAAACCTACAAGCCAGCCAGATTGTTTTCTCCAGAATCTGCCACTCCAGAGGTAGACTACCCCTGTAAGTGGAGGCTCGCTTTGTTATTTATTATGGCTAGTGCTTGCTCACTTGCTCCGTCCGTTTCCCTCCCCGCTGCTCTCCCAAGCTGCAAAATCCCTCTCTAAGGGCTATCTTTAAACTTGTGCAAGGCCGTTACTTCACGAGCCGACCACTCCCCCTTAACCGTGCTCCAACCGGGGCGAATGGTGCCCCTGGCTGCTGCCGGGAATCTTTTCGCTTCGCATCTTCCTTCGCTCCCAACGTGACGTGTGGTCTCGGTTTTTGGCTTTTATTTCAAGTTTTTTAAAAAAATATTCAAACAGGGATATCGATGCATCGCTATATCGTTTCATCGCTTTGCGCTGTTACTTCCTCGCTCGAGTAGCGGCGGCGGCGGCGGCGGCGGCGGCGGCAGCGGGAGCAGGAGGAGCCGCTGCCGCCTCGCCCGGCCAGAGCAGGGCACCCGGGGCAGGCAGCGTGCAAGCGGCGGAGGGCGGGCGGCTGTGCCATGCGGGGCTCCCCCCGAGTAGCGGCGGCGGCGGGGCTGCCAATGATGCCAGGAAACAGTTGAAATCAGTAGAGCCATTGCAACTGACAGTCCAGCATCAGTGCATCGATACGCCGTCGGTAGGAATTTTTTTAAAGGACAGATGGGAAATAACGAACGTTGAAAAGTGGCATGCGAATGCGAAGGGAGCACGTGAGGTTGTGCTCGAATCGGTCCTAAAACTGCAGCTCGTGAGTACTGAGAAACAGGGGCGGGAGCGAAGCGAGAACACGTGACCGCCACGTGACCGCCTCCAAATTCAAATCGAAGGCCTCGTGAAGTAAGGGCCCAAGTTGCACAAGGTAATTATACAGGCGGAGAGAACAGGACAACCAGGTTGGGCTGCGGCAGGGGCCGTTCCATCCGTCTTGCAACGGCCGAAGGGTTTAAGCCGATGCGTGCCTTTTCCTGATGCACCTGCAATATAAATTTCTCCTTCTTTTGTTTCCGTGGGAGAAAAGTAACAGAGGCTGTTTGCCACCACATCAGGCACTTGGGCAACCAGAACCCTGGAGTTGGTCACCGAGGCCTGTCAGCCTTGGGTGGACACTTAGGTAAAAAGGCAAATGTTCCCACCGCACATGTGTGCTAGTCATGTCTAACTCTAAGGACGGTGCTCATCTCCGTATTCAAGCCAAAGAGCCAGTGTTGTGCAAGTCCGTGGCCATGAGGCCAGCATGGCTGCAAGGAAACGCTGTTTTACCTTCCCGCTTTTTACGGCAGTACCTGTTTATCTACTTGCATTTTATATGCTTTCGAACTGCTAGGTTGGCAGGAGGTGGGGTGAACAGCAGGAGCTCACTCTGTGGTGTAGGACCCGGGATTTGAACCGCCGAGCTGCTGACTTAGCAGCCGATAGTTTTCGGAGCCTTAGTCCGCTGAGCCACCACGCCCCTGGGTTGGACACTTACACAAAAGAGGACATCCATCATCTGAGAGAAAGAGAGAGTGAGCCTGAACAGAAGATTCTGCAAAAAAAAAAATGCATGTGTTAATTTATATGCACAGTGGTAAAACAATGTATCTCCTTAACTGGGCATGCTGGCTGCTTCATGAGTCTAACAATCCACCTGGCCTATGGAAATTTCAAGGTCCCTGACTTCCCTCCTTGATTTAAAAGCAGATTTGGATTGGACAGTTCTTCAAAAAGAGTCCTGTCCTCTGTATAATAAGGCCTCCAGGCCAAGTCTTTCAGCTTGCAGGGGCCGTTCTTACCCTGCTGGTTTTAACTGGGTTACATGTTTTAAACCGAAGAATAGAGGCTTCTTCCATCAGCCAGCATGCTCGGCCAAAGCGCCGAGGTGTTTTGTTTTGCTCTTTTTATTTTTTATTTTTTAAAGGTTGTTTTAGAGAGAGGGAAATCTTGGAAGGGAGGCCGTCAGAGCTTGCCCGAGTTGTTGGCAAAGGCTCCTCTTAAAATACACAGGCTGTTGTTTTTAAAGAAAAGGCTGCGGTGCAGAGGGCGAGGCGAGGATGTGTGGGCTGGGAGCTGGCGTGAGCTTCTGCTTCCCGCAGGTCAAGCTAAGGCTGACTCTTCCTTCCATATTTCGCTGAGGGGGGAAAAGAGAAACACTTTGTTGTTTTTACAGCGGTTACTTCACGTACCCCCTCGTGCAGCGCTGAGCTTGGCTCCGACCTGAATCCGCATTATGTCACATGACCTGAAACCGGGGCCGCCCCTCTTTTTTTGTACTCACGCGCATGCTTGGTGAAGCCGAAGTCAGTAGAACCTCACGTCTTTGATGCGAAGCGGCTACAACAGTTAAAGCATCAGAGGACGCAAGGAAAGCAGAACAGAAATGGCGAAATATCGACACGTCGATATTTCGGTTTCCATTTCTTTCGGAAAACGGGTAGAACAGCGATAAGACGCTAGAAATGTGTAAAGAATTCGAATCGAACAGAACCACACGTTCTGTCGATTCGAATCCAAAACCGGATTGAGCAGATTCCCGAGGTCCGGGAAGGGAATCAGTCAGCCCGCTTGGACCGCAGTTCAGGGTGCGTGGTCGGGGCGACCTCGCCTTGAATTCACAGGTACGTGAAGTTCCATCGGAGGCTAACTGGTGCGCAGCGGGGCGGCACAGAGGTCAGAGAGGTACGTGAAGTAACCGCCTCTATGTTGTCAAGTCACCTCCGACTCCCGGTGACCCTATCAACGCACCATCTCCAAAACGTCCTCTCCTTTACAAACCTGCTCATCTCTTACAAACTCAAGGCCGCGGTTTCCTTGATGGAGTCCATCTATCTCACATCTGATCTTCCCCGTTTCCTGCTGCCTTCGACTCTTCCAAGCGTTATTATCTTTTCTTCCGTCAGTCTTGCTGTCTCAAAATGTGTCCAAAGCAGGGCAGCCTCCATTTTGTCCCTCTTGTTTTCGCAGGCTCATTGGATCCGAAGACCCACTGCTTTGTCTTTTTGGCGGCCTGCTGTCTCAGTTAATGCATGAAGCGTCTGGGCGTCATGTTGTTAAAATGTTCTGAAGTTTCAAAGCAAACAATTATGCCCCCAACTTCCAACAAAGCCCCTACTACTAGAACAGAATGCACTCTTGTCAGCTGACAAGAATTGGCTAAGGAACCCACAGTTTCTTTCACATGAATTGTATGTAGCAATGGATGGCATGTGTGACAAAGTAGCCAGGAGGAAAAAACCCACAAAAATGTTTTTAACGTACAAAAAGGCTTTATCCTCACTCCTCTTAAGGCCTCATGAGTGAGCATTTTTGAGGACTCCTTTGTTGGCTCTATGTAAGGAAAATATTCCCTATTTTTGCTTCCATTTTTTCCAGTGTTCTGCATTAGCGCATACACGTGCATTCTTGGTTGGCTCCCTTCATTCTCACACAAGTTGTCCCTAAATTTGCCAGAGGCCCTACTGTCTGGTTCCTATAGTTTCCAGGTCAACAACACCCCTTGGCCACTTCATCCTTATTTCCCTGGCAATTTAGGCCCAAAGTGTGGCAACTGGGGAGAACAGACATAGGCGGTTACTTCACGTCCTTCTTTCTTCCGCGACAAGTTTTGTACCGTGATAGCGTTGGTTGCGATCATGTGGTTTTGTCCCTGTTTCTGTGTTCCCATGATCATGATAACTTGTCTCGTGACAAGCGTTACCTCACGGTCTTGTACCATGACAAACACTGAATTTGTCTAGCTTCCTTTTTCCTTTTGGGGAGGGGGGGCTTAAAATATTCTTTTTCAATATTTTGCTTCTGAAAAGTCAAACAAAACAAAACAAAACAAAAACGAAAAACCCCGACACGGTTTTCTGAGAGAAATGAATGTTTTGTTGCATGACCCTCCTTACTACACTGTGTCTTGTCTTGGAACAGAAAGCGGGAACAAAGAATGACAAGGGAAAACCCTAACCCCCAGCACCAGGTACAGCATTGTCGCGCTTAGCACCCATTCCGGGGCCGTGGTCGAGACAAATTTCAGCAGTTGCACGATGGACGTGAAGTAACATTTTTTTGTACCGCTCCTAAGCGCAACCCTTACAGAGACAAAACGGACGTGAAGTAACCGCCCTAGAGACCTGAAACTCATCCACACGAGGCACAGCCTTCTTCGTGGTGGCATCAACTTTGTGGAACCAGAAAACGGGGCATTGTGTCTCCTAGGATTGCCGACCATCATCATACAAAAGCAGGAGAATTCTCTGTTTCTGTGTTTTAGTCACAGCTAGGAGCGAAAAGGTGGCTTGGTTTGTTATTCAAACACCCGAGAAAGCGAGGAATCACATGTAGGCAGTGAAGAAATGCAATCCAAATACTGTACCTCACACTGCAATTGGGAACATGATCATTTCCTCTATTTTAGACACAAGAAGCATATTAATTGCGTAACGTTCTCTGTGTCCCTAACAACATAACTTACAGTACACAGATATGTGGCCATCAGCCTGGAGAAAAGAAAAAAAAATGTGTCATAACCTTTATGTACAAACATTTACCACAGGGACATATGGGGGGTGAGGAAAAAAAATTCAACCACATGTCGTACCCAATCTTAAATATAAAGCGTTTCTCTCTTAGCAAAGGACTCTTCGTGACTTTGCATGGCTGAACCTGGGATGAGCTTCCGAGATCCTGTGTGTTACCTTATACAACACAAAGTTTTAGTAAATGTTGACAATAGAAACCAAATAGACGATGGATGGTTTTGAAAGGCCATTCTCAACAGGAAGAAGGAGAAAAATATAGTTTAACACCAGCCTCTCCTTCAATGTAAATGCAATTCAACGTCCTAATGTTTCAGGTTTTACACCATTATAGCCTAGTACTTCAGCATTTCACCCTGGGAAAGGGAGAAAGACATTTGTTGTTGTTAATGGGCTGTCAAGTCACTTCCGACTTTGGGTGACCCTATGAACAAGTGATCTCCTTGTAACAGATCCACTCAGGTCTTGTAAACGCAAGGCTGTGGTTTCCTTTATATGGGAAACCACAGCTCCTGCCAACCTAACAGTTCGAAAGCATGAAATGCAAGTAGATAAACAGGTACTGCTGTAAAAAAAGTGGGAAGATAAAACAGTGTGTCCTTGCAGTTGTGCCAGCCATGTGGCCATGGACTTGCACAACACTGGCTCTTCGGCTTGAATACGGAGCTGTGCACCGCCCCTAGAGTTGGACACGACTAACACGGATGTGCGGGGGGAACCTTTACATTTACTTTTTACCCATCTCTCCTTGCCTGTCACGAGAAACCAAGATAATACTGTACAAAGAAACAGACTGGGATGGATCATTTTAAAATTGCTTTTTGGGTCTTTGTGGGGGCTGGACGTCATCCATTTATCGAGAAATAGTAGAGGACAACAACCAGAGGCAAGGCTCAGCTTTTCCTCCTGCAAGACAAACACAGTTAGAATGGCAGCTTGTTTATTGATCAAGAATTTAATGTTAAACAAATTTAAACCTATAACAACCACCAGGCCTCCAACATGAGGCTATAGAAGATTAAAAAGGACGGCTTTTGGGAGTGGTACAAAATCCTGTAATGTCAATAAACAGCCTTGTGAGTCTGTCTGTAGGAAGGCTGACCTAGGCCCCTCTCTGCTAGCCATTTATCCACATTTGGCTAACAGATGCCCTCTTGTTTTGCCGGAGGGATCCATCTTTCTGTCGATGGTTAATAGTTAGCATCTGTTGTCATTTTGTTGTCTCTTGTTTATTTCCTGACCTTGTTTGCATTTACTGGGTGTTTACTTGAGGCTTTAACTCATTTTGCAAGATTTGCATTTAGGTTGTCCATGGTTGACTGTGTCCAAACCCAGGAACAGAAAGGAGGTGGTCAGAAAAATTAAATACAGTACTGTAATTGTCATTGGGTAGGACCTAGTGTACTTCCACCGGGTCTTGTTTCTTTCACCAAATCTGGCTACCCCACTTGCAATTTCCTTTGCAACCTAAAAAGCAACTCCAGAGCAACTGAGAAATACTGGGGTTTGACACCACTGAGGATTACCTGAAGAGGAGAAAGTGAATGGAGTCTCAAACCCACTGGTGTTGGATACATTTAAAAATAAATACTGTATATGGATAGATCTGTTGCAGTTTTGAATTTCTGGTAATCTGGTAAAATTCCTTGTGTTATGTAATAGGCAGGAGAACAAAGGCTCACATTAAATAATAGCGCCATGTTCCTCAGACGGTTCACCACTTTCTCATTAACTGGTACTTACATTCTCAATAACTCACTCTCAAACATTTGTAGAAGAAAGAATATATACATTTCCATTATTTACAGTTGTGAACAGATTGGCAGCAAACTTAACAAATGTTTCTTCCAAATGTTTCTTCCAAACAGAAATGGCTCCCAGCTCCGGAGCTTAAAAATGAAGCTCCGGAGTTTAAAAATCAACAGAGGCAGGGCTTTCTGTATTCAGGAGCAGGACAGGATTGATGTTTAGAACGGAGGTGAGCAGTCATCCCAGCCTAGCCAACATAGGAAGGTCCTTCCCCATTATTCTTAAATTAATAAAAATCAACAGAGGCAGGGCTTTCTGTGCAAGGACAGGATTGATTTTAAAGTTCCCATATTTTGGTCATTAAGGTTGTTAAAGTTCCAATATTTTGGTCATTAAGCTGACTTCATACTTTGTAGATTAAGAATACAACCTCCTCTCACTTTTTAAAACTTTCACCTTCTAAGTAAAGGCATTTTAATACTCATTCTACTGGTTGAGAACTAATGAGGTCTTTGGTTTCATCTGCAGGAGACGGGGAAACAGAGCTCACAAAATGGCTGCACTATGAGTGTGATCACATGGAGAAATAAATTGCACACAACATATGGAGTAATGTACTCCACACTGAACATTATCTGAGCCCAAGTGGGCCCTTTTGTGTCCTATAGGGCTTCTACTTTTGGGGCCCAGAATGGAATGAAACCCTAACAGTTAAAGGGTTGCTTTTTTAGGGAATACCATTGAGAAGGAGCCATTGATATTCTCTGAGTATGATTCTGTAACCAACTATGAATCCACCTGACAGTTGTTCAGTCCAGCCCATACCTAGTTAGTTTGCTAATCAGAGTACCATGGGCAAAAGGCTTACATTCAAGATACATTACATCTATAGCATTTCCACCTTCTACAAGGGATGATGTTAGCTGATCAAGAAAATGTGGTAAAATTAGTCTGGCAGGATTTGTTCTTGTCAATTCCATGTTGGATTTTAGTTACTGAATTGTTTTCAACATGCTTGCCGAGTGAGTGCTTTATAATATGCTCCAGAAATTTCTCTGGGGTTGATGTCAGGTTGGCTGGTCTGTAGCTCCCTGGTTCCTCCTTTTTGCTCCTTTTGAAGGAAGGGACAGCCCTAGTTGTCCTCTAGTCATCCTCCACTTCACCCATTCGCCATGATTTCAGAAAATAATAAGACAGTGGTTCTGTGATCTCTTCAATCAGTTCCTGCCAGTATCCTTAGATGCAGTCCATCTGGCCCCGGGGAATCTGAACTCATTGAAAGTAGTAAGGTTTGACCATTTGGGTGTCTCTCTCAAGTGGCAATCCTATCCCCTCCCTTTCTACTTCTTCACATTTGTCTGGAGGAGTACAGACGGCCTTTTGGAAGAAGACAGACTTCCACGTAGGAATTGAGCACTTCTGCCTTTTCTTTGTCATCTGTTATAATTTCCCCATCCCCACTGAGTAGCTGAGCCACTGTTTATTTTCTCTGTCTTTTTTCGTGGCTTTTAGCATCTCTTGCTAACTAATCTCAGCCTTCCTTCCACTTTGTGTATATGGTTTTGTTTGTTTTCAGGTCCTTTTCGAGCTTCTTGTGAAGCTTAAAACAAGCAAAAAAAAAAACAAAAAAACAAAAAACAAAACAAAACCAAAAACAAACAAAACCCTGCCCATAAAAAAGTTGAAAGACTCAAATCCTTGCTTTTTTTCCTCCCCCACATTTTGATTATTTGTTTCCCTCTTAACTCCTTAATAGGGCGTGGCTCAGTGGGCTATAGCATTGAAAATGGTTGGCTAGAAAGTCGGCAGCTCAGCGGTTCAAAGCCACGCAGCAGAGTGAGCTCCCGCCATTTAACCACAGCTCCTACCAACCTAACAGTTCGAAAGCATGAAATGCAAGTAGATAAACAGGTACTGCTGTAAAAAAGCGGGAAGATAAAACAGTGTTTCCTTGCAGCCATGCCAGCCACATGGCCATGGACTTTCACAACACTGGCTCTTCGGCTTGAACACGGAGATTCAAGCACCGCCCCTAGAGTTGGACCCGACTAGCACGCATGTGCGGGGGTGGGGGGGACCTTTTCCTTTCCTAACTCCTTAACTCGGACTTTTGCTCTAAAACACGTCGGGTTATGATTTTTGAATTCCTTTGCGGGGCGTGGAGATTCCAGTTGCTTGGGAAAGTGATTTTTTTTTCACACCGCATCTCCCAAGCGGCTTTGTTGGGCTGGAGTGTTCCAGTAGGAACCGTAGCTCGGAAGAAGAAGAAGAATTAAAAAAAAATTTCCAGTAATTACAAGTTTTAAAAAGTAATTTCCAGCCTCTGCCAGGAATGCTCCCTCCACCCCACCCCACCGCCTCTGCTTCTCCTCTGTACAAAAATTCCCCAAGCTGAAGAAGATTGCTTGGAGAAAAGGCCAATCTCCCCCCCCTTGCAAAAAAAAAAAAAACAAAACCCACCAACCTATCCTCCACCCTTTTATGACCAGCAATGGCCAGAGTCACCCTGGCTGGAGCCAAAGTCCTGCCTCCAGGACATCCCAAGGGGGGGGGACGACACACATCACCATTTTCAGTCAGTCTTGCTTGCAATGCCCGATGCCAGAGGGAATCATTGCCGGACTGTAGGCCTCCCTCCCCATCATAAGTTGAAGGAGCCCAGCCTCCCGCCCTCTCCTTCCACAGGCCAGCACTGGAAAGACATGCTGGTTCCAGAGCATTGAGCAGGCAGGACGGGAAGGTTCAAAGCCTTCCCCTGGGGTGGGATGGGGCGGGAGGTTAGGAGAGGCGGAGGGGCTCCTAGCACAGTTTTAGCAGATCTTTTTAGTTACTGCCGAGAGAGACCGAGACTTTCCGGACGTCTTTCGGAGCCAAGAGACCAAAACCAAGAAATCGAGGCCAGGAAAAAGAAAGCTGGCAAGACAAGTTAATAATAGTCACGTGCCATCAAGTCAATTCTGACTTACAGCAATGCTTTCCAAGGTTTTCTAGGTGGAAAATGCGCAGAAGTATTCTTCTCTGGGGGTCCTGGGACCATACAGGCTGGCTCTTTTTCACAGGAGGCATTGGGGGGGGGGGAATCGAACTCTGGCTCTACAGGCAGAGGCATAAAGCCATGGAACTATCCAGCCAATACAGTACACCCCAGATATTCAGATATTTTGGGAAGAGCAAAACGAAGCCCTATTTCATGCAACTTTTTTTTTAAACCACGTGGCATCCACTGCCACAAGATGTGGCAAGAGGCAAAAATGATGGGCCCAAGGGAGGGAAATGCATAGCAAATGAATAAAAAAAATGGATCCTCCTTTGTTAGAAGAAGTATATCTTCAAATATTGCATGCTGCAGACAAACTAGAAAGGACGAGTCTTGCTTCTAGACATTTATGCCCCTGATGGGGGTCCCTGCATGGCAGTGGGTTGGACTGGATGGCCCCTGAGGTCTCTTCCAACTCTATGATTCTATGATTCTCCTGCCATACTTAATGCATTATTTAGTGGCCAGTATGAACTCTGCAGTGGCCTAGATGCCCTAAGCACATCCAATCTTGCCTGATTTCAGAAGCTAAGCAGGGTCGGCCCTGGTTGGTACTTGGATGGGAAACCACCAGGGAATACCAGGTGCTGTAGGCGCCTGGAGTAGGAACTGACAAAACCACTCCAGTATTCCCGCCAAGAAAACTCCATGGACATGGGGTCACGAAGAGTCGGTCATGACTGTAATGACACAACACACACACACACACACACACACACACACACACACACACACACACACACACACACACACACACACACACACACACACACACACACAAACTCTGCACTTGACTAGAAGCCATGTAACTGCCTTACAAATATTCAAGTGCTTGTCTAGCAGGGGAATTGCTCAGTTAAAAATGTTCTGGGCAAAAAAACAAATTGCGTTTCACAAACCACTAACACCTTATCTGGTGTCTTCCAGCCCATGACCTTCCTCGCCGGCCAGGTGAGCAATGAGGCTCTTGGAATAATATTAAATGTCCTGTTAGCTTCCTCATCTGAACCATTCGTGGGGATGGGAAAGGGCCGGAGAGGATCAAAAGGGACATCGGAAGGATGGGGAGGGGGCGAGGCAGCAAAAGGAAAACCACCAGGAGGGGTCGTCCAGAGAGCATCCTCCTCCAAGTCCAAAACAACTTCTGAACAGTTCAAAGTCCCGAGATGGGGCTCCACTCTTCTGCTGTTTGTTGGAGGAGAGGGGCAGCTGCCTGGTTCCCTGCCCAGCGCCGGGGGGGGGGTTGGTTTTCAGGGCCCTGGGGGTTTGGGGAGGAAGAGAAAGCCAAAAGGAGCTGATGGTTCTTCTGCAATGCAGAAAAGAGTGCAATGCAGAACAGCAGACGGGGTGGGCGTTCGCCTCTCTCCGTGCCTGTTATGAGTCAGTCGCACACACACAGAGGAAGAGCGTTGCTAGGCTTGGGTGGGGCCAACGGCCACATTCCAAAAAATGAATTCCAGATGCGCTTTGGGGGACAGCCAGCTTGCCCTCCCCTTTTTCTTCTGCAGCTGGCAGCCGTCTCTGAAGGAAACCAGGGCCCCGGTTAAATGCCCTATCAGAAGAAAGCAAAAACAGACCACTGCAAGCTTTAACCCTCCCCCCCTCTCTCTCCTCCCTTCAAAAAGGGGGGCAAAAAGATGTGAATTCAGATGCTACATCTGCATGCACGTCCACCGACGCACGCATGCGCAGGGTTGGGAAATAGAAGCAGGGTTTGAACTTTGCTCTGCGTTCGGTCCAGGAAGCCTGGACAATGGCCCAGATTCCAGAGCGAGGAACAGATTTGACGGCAAAAGTTTTGCCGTTTTCCATTATTTTTCCACTCCTCGCTCTAGCCTAGAGGGTCATTTTGCAGCAAGCCGAACTATTGAAGGAGAAAAGGAGGGTGTCTCATTTCCCGACACATCCTTCTTTTGTCATTGGGTGCTTTTGAGCAACACTGGCCTGTGTAGGAAAAGGCATCCTTTCACTTGTTTTCATATGCTTTTAATCTAGTTTATGTAGACATCAGGGCTCTGGCAGCAGCAATATTTAATGGCGAGGGGCTGATAACCAAGAATTAAAAAAAATGCATATTTGCAAAGCTCCTTGAAAAAGCTGTTTTCTCAAAACAACAGGGCTGCAAGTATAAGGAAGATTTATTCACAAATAGGGATGGGCACGAAACAGAAAAATGGTCGCTATAAGAGGGTTGTGATTACAACACAAAACACGCACACACCACATAAAACTAAATGTGTGGAAATCCTGGTCTGATTTTTGCTAATCTGCCAGGATGTAGTTTATTTTGCATGGATTCAGCCGGCATAATTTTTCTACTTTTTGTGGCTGTGATGGAAATTGGGGTGGGGGTGGGTATTGCAGAGGAGAACTGTGGCAACATTTACAGAAGGGCAGGGTACTCAAGCAGGATATAATTATCTGCCCCCCCCCCCCGATTAAGGGCCAGCTCTGAACAATTTTATTATGCGTGTCCGATTTAGCATTGACTCAGATATGTGCGCTGTCACTTCTGAAAGGAAAAAAAAATAAAACAGGACGAGGAGAGGGCCCTCTTTAAGAGGGCTGGGCTGTGTTCCCAGTGGAAATTGAATTTTGTGGTGTGGTCTCAAGCGCAACAGGTTAATTAATCATGCTGGTGGGGATGGCGACAGAGATTGCACCAGCAGAAACCAGCAGGAGGCTTGTTCAAAAAACAAAGAAACAAAACATGAAACCAAACCAGGTGTTCTTGCTTTAAGTTGCACCCAATCTGTAGATTGCACCCACAATCTGCAGAGTGTTGGTCTGGAATCTCTGGAGAGCAAGGTTCAAATCCCTGCTTTGCTAAGGAAAGTCACTGGGGAATTGGCAATGGGGGGGGCGGGGAAGGATGTCTGAATACCCCTCATGCCTCCGAAACTTTAATAGAATCATTGCAAGTTGGAATCTACCCCAAAGGAGAGCTGGATTAATTTGTTGCTCCAAAAACACATGGTCTTGTCCCCCTTCCCAAGATGGGACGTACAGTAGGACCCCCGTATCCACTGATTCAGCTATCCACGGATGGCAGAGGAAAATATCAAATAAACAATTCAGCAGCCACAAAGCAAGTTACTGTCGTAAACAAAGCAAGCTACTGTCACAAACAGCAGCTGTAAAGCAAGATGCTGTCGTAAAACAGCAGCTGTGAAGCAAGCTGCTGTCACAAGACAGGGTTTGGGGTGTTTTCTCTTATCCACGGTTTTCATTATCCACGGGAAGGTCTGAAACCAATCCCCGGCAGATACTGGGGTCCTACTGTATTTAATTAGGAATAACCTTTCCTGAAAACAGCATCCTGCTTTGCATTTGAGCCACAGGCTCCTAGTTAGCTAGAACATACTCGCTTGCTAGGGGTTATTATGCTGTCATTAAGGTGTCTCTAATGAGATGGCCACCTTGACCTCCCAAGCAGAAAAAGCTGTGCTTGTCAGGTTTTGGGCCCCATTGCATGGTTCTCCTCCCTCCCAGGCCTGGGCTCAGCGTGCTCTGAGCTATTCAGAGCCTCTTGCGGCCAAGCCCCACCCGCGGGCAGGATGCATGCATGATTCACGCTTCCTGAAGGCCCCCCCCTGAGAAACCAGAGCAAGGCAATTATAAGTGAAGCCTCCCCCCCCCCCACTCCACTTCAACCTCTCCCTGCCCTGCCCTCCCCAGCCACTGCCCCAAACAAGCTGCCATATATATATATATATATATAATACACACACGGCAAAGGCTGGATATTAAAAGCCCACTTGAGTATTGGAGGAGGGAAGGGATAGGCAGTTTGATCTAATAAAGAGAGGAGAAGCTGAGGACGTCAGTAGAGCTGATGCCATTATTCAGAGGCCGGGGAAGGAGGCAAGTCCAAATAAACACGAGCCTAGGAACACCTCAACCTGCAGGATTCTGTGAGAACTGCAACTCTCAGTCATGTTTCAAGCCAGTCTGTTATAGTGGATATATACACAATCAAGTTGGGACTCATCAGCCATCAAAACCCATCAAAGGGAAGGGGTGGCAGTGTGTGTGTATGGGGGGGGGGACACTACCCCTTAAATATCTCACATGTTTTAGAAACCCAACAAGGGTTGCCTTATATCAGAATCGACTTAACTTGGTGTAAGATGTCATATTGAAGAGGGAATGGTTTTGTTTTCCATGGCTTCAGAGACTAGGACTCAGGGCAATTGTTTCAAACGGCAGAAAAGAGATTCCATTTGAACATTAGGAAGAACTTCATGACGGTTAGAGCTGTCCGGCAGTGGAATAAGCTGCTACGGAGGGTGGTGGAGTCTCCTTCTTTGGAGGCTTTTAAGCAGAGGCTGGATGGCCATCTGTCGGGGGTCCTGTGATGGGGGTTCCTGCATGGCAGGGGGTTGGACTGGATTGGCCCCTTGAGGTCTCTTCCCACTCTATGATTCTAAGATTCTAAGAAGATATGTAAACATGTTAAGAAGGAACAATGTGGTGGCAGATCAAAGTGAGCAAGGAAGAAATATATGAGGTCATTTAATGATGTAGGGGAGCCAACAGGTAGAGGTTAAAGTTCTCTTAGTGAAGACAAGAACTTAGCCAACCCCCTGGGGTGGGGAACTGCTTTCTTATTGGCTGGCAAATCCTGCCCTGCAAGGAACCAAGTCTAGATCAAATTCCACACATACACTGAGATACTACACGCTAACTTGGAACACCTCTTTCCTCTTACATGTGTCTATCAAGTGTTTGTCTGCAAACAGTAAGATCTCCTTAGGACACGCCCGAGTGCACAGTCACCCTATTGTACAATCCGGGACAGTGGCTTTGCATGCAGAAACCACAAGGGATAGCAGCTTTCTTGAAAATGTTAAGATGAAAGGAGAGATTTAAAACACACAACCATAGAACTGTGGGGTTGGAAGGGAAGGGCTCTAGGTGGCCATGGAGTCCAACTCCCTGCTCAAGGGAGGAAGACAAAAAGCTCTTTGCATTTCTCTGGCATGCCTTCAGGGCTGGAGCACTCCCCACCTCCCGTTGCTCTACTGCTCTAATGGTCAAGAAGTTTTTCCTGATGTTCAATGGATATCTGGCTTACTGTCACTTGAGCCCTTTGTTGCATTACATATCGCGGAGGTTAGGGACCCACCCAACCTGCGGTGACTGAAAATCCGCGATATGTGGATGCAGGTTGGGTGGGGCCTGGGGGGGGTGATCGTATCCCCCGCCGGCGCTGGCCGTGCTGCCCAGAGACTTCTCGGAGCAGCGCAGGCGAGTGGTGTTTGGGGCTTTTTAAACCTTCCCCCCTTCCCCACACCATGGGCTCCTGCTATTTGGCGCTGGGGTGGGGAAATAAAGGTTTTTCTCCCCCACCCCAGCACTAATCAGCTGGTGCCCCGGCATGGACTGCGGTCCAGCACTATATAGCGGGACTGCAGTACATGAACCGCGAAATGGCCGGGGGTTTCTCCCAGGTGACCAAACCGAGAGCCCTGCCTTCTCTGTGGAAGGCGAGGCATCCCTGCCTACGAAAGGCGTGGCTTTGTTTGTCTAGTCCTGGCCTTTACACCTCAATCGATAAGGGAGCCAAGTGTGTGTGTGTGTGTTGGGGAGTTGGCAGAAAACACACCCAACTTTCACAGGCTCCTGTGTGTCCTTTGGCACTTCCTCGCTTCCTCCCATCAATTCCTTGGCAGGAGAAGCTGGGAGGGGCCGGGCGCAGAAACCAGTCCAGCAGCTACGGAAGGTGCCACTCCGCCTATTTTAGGCCTACACTCCGCTCGCCAGCAAATCAAGCCTTTTGGCTGAGCTGCTCTCGTGCAAGTTTGGTAGGCAGAATGTCACTTTCTCCTGGAGGCAGAGGCTGGGGGATTGGCCGGGGGAAGGCAGAGCATCGGAGCAGGCCCCCGTCGCTTGGGTTGGAGTCTCTGGTAGGTTCCCCAGCTCACGGGTCCGGTGCGATGACACAGGCCGAGAATTAAAAAGGATCAAACAGAGGATCCGGACCCTCTTTCCCTGCCTAGGTAGGACTTGGGAGTGTAGCTGGATGATCAGAAGAGACAATCTTGCAGTCAGCAAGTGGCAAGCCTAGATCAGATGCCACCAACTACAGAAGGGCACCTTTCAGCTGTGGTTTTCCCCAAGATCACCAGCTCGTGCTGAAAAACAGGATGTGAGACTAAAGGCAAGAGGTGGTCCTGGCTTAAAAGCCAGGGCTGGGCCATTTTTGGCTCTCCAGCTGCGGCTGGATGGAAATTGATGGAGCCAGCCAGCCCAAGCCACGAAAGGAAAATCAACTGGGAACTGGGGAACTTTTGAAAGCAGAGGACAAACCAAGCCCAGTCTTAGCAACCAGTGGGCTTAGCAGTTGACAGGGATGAGAAGATGCAAAGACCCTGAGCTGACCTTCAAAAAGCAGTTGTTAATGCCTCCTGATCCATGATGTGGCCACCAGTGCTGTGGTAATGACACTCTTGCATCCACAGATCCAGCTGCCAGGGTTTTGGGATGGTGGAAGGGGAAGGATGTCCACCAGTGCACATCCCTGGTAGAGATGGGCACGAAACGCCAAAATGGCATTTCATTTCGTTTTTCTTTTATTTATGATTTTTTTAAAAGTTTCGTATTTTATTTTGTTTGTTTTTTAACATTCTTGGGGCTGGCAGCTTTTTTCCTCTCCCACTAACCAGCTGGCTCACAAGGAGACCAGTCTGTGGGCTTTTTAAAAAACTTCCTGCTGACCAGCTGGCGCACAGGGAAGCTGGTCGGCAGGTTTCCCCCCATCGCCGACCAGCTGGCACACAGACCCATGTGCCAGCTGATCGGCGCTTAGTTTTAATATTTATTTTGACAATCGCCGTGATCGGCGCTTGTCAAAATAAATAAATAAAAAAACAAAAAATGGAAATGGAACGAAATGAAAATTTTGATTTCATTTCGTTTTTAAAGGGAACTTTGCTTTTCGTTTTGTTAGGCAACAAAACGAATAACGAAACAAAAAAATTCATTTTATGCCCGTCTCTAATCCCCGGAGCGCCAGGTGAGGAAAGAAACACAGAAGCCCGTTATCAGGTGCCAGCCTTCTTTCTTGCTCTTGCTGGCTGCAGGGTTTGAGGGAGATTACCTGCTGGTTTCTTTCCTTGACTGCATCACACCCCAGATGAGAGGAATCACCCCCTTTTAATTTGCAAGAAATTTTTATTTTTTTGGGGGGAGAGCTTGGGGGGAAATGGCTAGTAAGCTAGGTGACTAACAGTGGGCCTCCGGAGATAAACAAACCCAACAGGGCACCAAGAGAGATGCAGCTGCCAGGGGCAGAACACGGCCAGCCCGGGAGAGACAGACAAGACCACAGAGCTAATAGCACACTCAGGATTTTAATTCATGTCTCAGAACATCAAGGACTCCCTCCTCCTGTCTGGAGTTGTTTTGTTATTGGCGGCGGCGGCAGCGGCCACTTCAGAGATGTCCCTTGATAGGTCCATGTTTTGGGAACAGTTCCGGGCCAGCGCTGGCCAGCGCGGTCACTTGAAGATCTTGCCCTGGTTGAAGGACTTGCCCACGTGCTTGAATTCACCCTCCCACAGGAAGTACTCCTTCACCAGCGTCTTGCACTCCTCGCTGTCGGGGTCCAGCTTCCTCCAGGTGTAGGATTCATAATCCACCTGCCAGTCAGGACTCAGCTGCAGAAGACAGGCAGGGGAGAAGGGTCAGTGACCACGAAAGCCCCACCCCCAATCATTCCCCATTTTGTTACCTGCCACGTTTAAAGCCGAAACGGACACAGCTGTGGACACTTCTGCTGCACCGTTTCCTCTGTGGCTCCTGTCCTCTCCCACGCCTACTGCTCTCTTTGCAGTGACCTCCCTCCCTGTTCTTTGCACCAAGCTAACTATGATTTTAAAATAATCATCATTTATGGATTACTTGTCCAAATCTGATATAGGAATATTGCATGTATATGTATTTATTATCTTGATTTTAGTATGCCAATTTTTATGGGGAGTGGTATCGGGAGACAGATATCTAGTCTTGTGCACTCCTGGACACATTTGGTGGGGCTACTGTGAGATACAGGAAGCTGGACTAGATGGGCCTTTGGCCTGATCCAGCAGGGCTCTTCTTAGGTTCTTAAAGCAAACCCACACTGCTCTCCATGTGGGGCCAAAGAGTGGCTGCTGTTGCATTTCTTGTTTGCTGGAAATGTTGCTAGATTCTACTTTAGAAAGGCCGCATGTCATGCCACGGGAACCACACTGAGCTTTGTGCTACCACTCCAGATGCAGCTTGACCACTGAGCTGCTGAGCAAATGTGCCGTTCAAAACACCAGGCTGGATGCAATCAATGGGACACACCTGCAGGCTCATGTGTTTACATATGCAATCAATGGGACAGGGTGGGTTTTCCGCAGCAGATGAGAATGATTCTGCATCCTGTTTTGCCAAAGAGGCAAAAAAAAAAAAATGAGACAGCCAATGGAGAAGCACCGAAAAGGGGGCTGAGCCAGGACTTGGGAAGTCTCCCTTCAAATTTCCACTGGCCTATGATGCTTCCTGAAAAGGACCAATCACACAAACTGCTATGAGGAGAAAATAGTGAAGAATAAGCCCGGACAATCGCTCGAGGGAAGGTGGGATCTCACTCTATGAGCCTTCCTGGGGGTTAAGATCACCAGGAGGGGCCTCTCATTCAGCCACGCCACTTTCACAGGTGTGTCTGTTGGGGGGACATTAGAGAGGGCCGTTCTCTGTGGCTGCTCCAAGCCTATGGAACTCCCTCCCACAAGAGACCAGGCTGTGCCCATGTTCATGTTGTTTGTCCTTCCGCAGGCAGATCAAAGATCCTTCTCATCAGGCAAACTGGGCCTTCAGCAGATGGCTGAGGAAGCACTGTCCTTCCCCCACCTCACCCCCAAGTGGGATTCACTGTGCCTGGCTGCTTTTAAATGTGTTGTCTATAAATATGCTCTTATTTACTGTTTTAATTATATTTTAATTTTATTTTTCACCATCAAAATTATGTATTGCTTTGGTGTGCGAGTGTTATCAAGTCAATTCCAAATTATGGTGACCTTTCTTAGGTTTCCAGTTTTATTGTTTCTTTAATGACGTAAGCTCATTTGGGTCTTTGTAGAGAAAAGGGAGGATATATATATATACAGTGGACCCTCGTATAACAAGCAGAAAATCCGCTTAATGGGGAAAAAAATCCAGAGATGGGGGGGAAATCGCTTAACAGAATTACTTATGGGGCGAATCCATACAACAGGAAAACGGTCGCAATTAGGGATTACTCTGTTTTCAATGCATTCCTATGGGAAATTTGTACAAAGGAAAATTTGCTTAACAGAATTTCATTTGGAATGAATTAATTCCTTTATACAAGGTGCCAATGTACAGTGGTACCTCAAGTTACAAATTTAATCCGTTCCGAATGTGTGCTCTTAAGTCAAACGACTCTTAAGTCGGGGTGCCTATCTAAAAAATTGAAAAAAATAAGTTTAAAAAATAAAATGAAAAATAAATTGTACATCGAGCAGACCGTATCTAAAATTTTTAAGGCGGCAGTTAAAAGGCCAACAGTTTTCTGCTCTTAAGTCGAATTGCTCTTAAGTTGAGCTGTTCTTAAGTCCAGGATTGTTTTGGTGTTTGTAAAGGGACAGTCCAAATAAAGAATAGTTTCTCTGTTGTCTCTGTTCCAAAGAGCTTCTAATACAGAAACTCTCAATGGCAGACTTAAAATTCAAGGGCCCAGGTCTGGGTAGCCTGAGGTTTTTGTATGCTGCTGGACTACAATTCCCATCGGTCCCAACTAGCCAAGCTGTTGGTGAGGGGTGGCGATTGGCAGCCCCACAATACTCACCGGGAAGGCGAGCTCTTGCCCGCGGAAGACCCAGATGCCCGAGATGCTGCTGGCGTTGTTGGTGCCGAAGAGGATGACCGAGGCAAAGGCATTCTTGCGCAGCTTGTCCAGGCGCTGGAACATGCCTGTCCGAAAAAGAGGGGGGGGGATGAGGTTAGTTACTACTGAGATTCACAGGCCAGGCTCAAGGCCTTCCAGCCGGGCTGAGGATGGGCGGGGGAGGCAAAGTAAAGATGGAACTGGCCTTGGGCGGCCTTACCTGTGATCAAATTGCAGCTCATGAACGTCTGCGTCAGCTCTTCCGGAAAGCGATACTCCGCGTACCAGATGGACCAGCCGTCTTTGTCGAAATGCTCCCAAAAGTGGGGCAGGGCCACGGTCAGGGTGTCTTCGTTCGAGTACTTCCGCTTGAACTCGTCCATGATGAAGGAGCTGGAGAGCAGGCGACAGGAAGGGAGACAACGCCATAAGGACATGGCGTTCGCAAAGAGCGCACACCGGTCCTGCATCTCTGTCCCGGGGTGGGAAGGCGTCATTTGTTTTGATTTTTTTAATCCAGCCTTTTCACAAGGCAATTAAAAACAAAACTTCAGAAGCAATGGAAAAATGGAACGGGCGACGGCCAGAGACACTACCCTTAAACAACACTTTGAGGGTCCGTTTCAAGATGGCACAGAAATGGTGTGGCAGGCAGTGCCTCAAGGAAAGTGAATTCCCTTAAGTGCAGGCGGTGGCAGGGGAAAAAAAAGCCTTCTGCCTTTCAGTGCCATGTCAAATGGCTTAGGTCGGCTGTGGAGCCAGAGTTCAAGAGTTCAATTCCCTCCCCACTGGGCCTCCTGATGTTTTGGACCACAACTCCCAGAATTCCAAGCCTGTATGGCCAACGACAAAAACTGTGGGAGTTGTGGTCCAAAACATCTGGAGTGCCGAAGGTTTGCCACCACTGGTCTAAGTAGCCTAGATTCAGGCATGTCCAAACTTTGGCCCTCCTGATGTTTTGGACCACAACTCCTAGGATTCTAAGCTTAGATTGTCAATGACAAAGGACTGTGGGAGTTGTGGAGGACAACATCTGGAGGGCCGAAGTTTGGACATGGCTGCTCTACGAGGAAAGCTCAGAAAAAACATCAGAACTGACTTGATGGCACACAAACATTGATTATGTTGCATTTATTCAATACTTCCACAACTGCTACTGCTCCATCCTACAGAAATGTGGAATTTGTAGCTTGAGGAGGCAAAGAGTTCTCCATTTCAGAGCCCCCTCCTGTACTGTTCCAGAGAATCGGAGGAGGAGAATGACAAACCCAAGGGTTCCTCAGGATGTGGCGCCAAACTGATACAGCGTCAGAGGAGAGACTCATTCTTAATCTTGCCCAGTGGCAGGCGAGACAGCCATGTCTCCAAAGGTGATCTATGCACCCAGGACAAGTTCATAAGGGTTCTGGCCATCCTTGAAATAACCAGGCCGTACGCTATTCAGGGGTCCAAGAGAAACATTCCCCGCTTAGCCTAGAAACGAATGGGTACAGCAAGAAACAGATGCAGGGACAGGAAGAATAGGCTGGGCTTGCAGACTGGAGTCTACAAGGTGCGGGAGGCAGACTCAAGTGGCACCCACCCACCAGTCCGGCAGTGACAGCACTTGCCGCTGCTGGTAACTTGAACCCCAACCCTCCCAATCAGAGTTAATGCTGGTGGCTGAATGATGGAAAAGCTACTAGGAGGGTGGCCGGGGGAGAAATCTCCCTGCAAACTGGTTCTTCCAGACAGTAGAATCCTCATGGCTGTGATTGACCCACCAACTTCCCAAATGAACACCACTAGTTACGGCTGGCAGGGAGGAGTGGCGTGGAGAGACCTCTCTCTGCGCGTGTACGTGCACGCGTCCAAAACAACACAAGCAAGTTAGTGTTTAGGATAATCTGCATGGCAGGACAGTTCGGTGACAAGCTGATGTTGCAACACGGCTGGTATAAGACGCCGATTGCTGTTGCAATAGAGACATTCAGACAAGGAGAGGGAATATGACTCGGTGTGGAGTGGGTTTTGGACAGGATGTTATTGCCGCCACCCCTAAATATGCTGGGTCTCAATTTTGGTAGCCAATGCCCGAGACTAGAAAAGAGCCTCCCCTTGGCAGTAAGCCCCAGGGTCCAGTAGAGTGCAAGGGTTAGGGTTCAAGACCATTTCCCTATCTCACTGTTTCTCATTCCTTCACACCCAACGCCTCCTGTTGTTGCACATGCACACAGACTGCACAGAAGGGTGGGGTGAAGGCCAAATCCCCCTCTGGTTCGTTTTGTCCTTGAAAACAAGCGTTCTCCATCTGCCCTAACCTGCAAAAGGCCCCCAACGATTCACATCGGTCCTACCCCGAAAACTGATGCGAAAACTGAACAAAGCCCCCTCCCTTCCCAAGAAGTGATAGCCTGGCGTTTGCCCCTCCTGTTCTCCCTCCGGCATGGAATGTGGGCGCAGCAGCAGCAGCAGGGCTGGAGTGGAGGGGAAGAGCCATCCCGGGGGCACGTGGCAGGGCGTGGGACCCAGATGGCCTGGCAACGTCCCTCTGCTGCCCCCTAACGGCAGCCCTTCAGTAGCAGAACGTGGCTAGCTCTTGCGACCAATGAGTACTGCCACCATTACGGGTGTTTTGTTTGATCATCCTTCGTGAATCCAAGATGCCTGGTTCTACTGCTTGTCACCCTCCTCTGCACCCCTTCGAGGTTGTCAACATCCTTTTTAAACTGAGGAGCACAGAACTGGACACAGGACTCCAGACCCCACCTGGAGTCCTGTGTCCAGTTCTGTGCACCTCCGTTTAAAAAGGCAGTGGACAACCTCGAGCGGGTGCAGAGGGGGCGACCAGGATGGTTGAGGGTCTGCAGGAAATGTCTTATGAGGAGAGGCTTAGGGAACTGGGAATGTTTAGCCTTTCAAAAAGAAGGCTGAGAGGGGATATGATAGCTATGTTTAAATATTTGAAAGGATGTCATATTGAAGAGGGAACAGGTTTGTTTTCCATGGCTTCCTAGTCTGAGACTAGGACTCGGGGCAAGGGTTTCAAACTACAGGAAAAGAGATTCCATTTGAACATTAGGAAGAACTTCATGACAGTTAGAGCTGTTCGGCAGTGGAAGGTGCTGCCTCAAAGGAGGGTGGTGGAGTCTCCTTCTTTGGAGGTGTTTAAGCAGGGGCTGGATGGCCATCGGTCGGAAATATTGTGATGGGGTTCCTGCATGGCAGGGGGTTGGACTCGATGGCCCTTGAGGTCTCTTCCAACTCTAGGATTCTAGGATTCTACTTTAGAAAGGCCACATGTCATGCCACGGGTTTCTTCAGGAACCACACTGAGCTTTGTGCTACCACTCCAGATGCAGCAGGAGAGCAATAAACTAATCTTGACCACTGAGCTGAGCTGAGCAAATGGAAATGCCGTTCAAAACACCAGGCTGGACAGGACCCAAGGTCCTTCTAGGTCCAGACTTGCCCCCCCACCCCAATGGGCCAACCAGAAAGCCAAGCGAGCCATGAGCGGGAGAGCATTGCTCTGGCCAGGCCCTTCAGTGATGAGCACTCAGGGAAATCTTCTGGGGATGATTTCTTTATATCCAGTAAGTTTACTTCTAAGAATGATCTCCTGGCAAACCACATATTTTGCCATGTTTGGACTTTTAAAACATGCTTTGAAGAAGTGGGTTTTGATCACAAACCCTGCAATGAAATTTTTTTAAATTAATTGCCTACAAAGGTATCACCTATAGCAGTGGTGACGAACCTTTGGCACTCCAAATGTTTTGGACCACCACTCCCAGAATTCCAAGCCTGTATTGCCAGTGAGAAAGGACTGTGGGTGTTGTGGTCCAAAACATCCAGAGGGCCTAAGGTTCGCTACCACTGATCTACAGCCTATCACATTTGTATTTTGTGGCCACGCGGCTCCCCATTTTTATTTCAGGTAGTCATCGGTCATCCTTGATGGCTTTCACTTTTATAGATCTATCTAATTCCCTTCTGAAGTTTTCCAAGTTGGCAACCACCATTAACATCTGGAGTGAGTAAGTCGCACCATTTAAGGAAATGCAGTGTGAAGTCCTTTCCTTACATTTGTTCTAAATCATGCAATTGTTTTGGTGAGGGGAACTCAGGGGTTTCCAGAGAGATTGAGTGTTTCTCCGTATTGGGCTTTGCTGCATTATGGACAGTTTTACGCTCCTCTATCCACTCCCCTCGTCCTCTTTTTTTCCAAGCTATGAGGGAGGGCGGGAGGGTTGTCCCAGCTCTTTGATCCTTTCACCTGCCTCTTTTCTAGCTCCAGAATCTCTGAGATGTAGTTAACTGAAAACAAATGTGTCATTTCAGGCATGACTTTGCTACAAAGTATTGCAGTACGATACTTGCAAATACACCCAGCTTTTGTAATTATGACCGGCAAGAAATTTCCCTCTTTTCTGCATCCTACAGAGGATGCCAACCAGATCCCCAAGATCTTTGGCTCAGACACCGCTTATTTATTTATTTATTTATTTATTTTATTTTTAAAGCAAAGTGTTCTGCTTATATACCGCCCCATACCACTACAAGTAGTCTCTGGGCGGTTTACAATTGTTTTTTTAATTACAGTGTGCAGGCTACACATTGCCCCCCCCCCAGCAAGCTGGGTACTCATTTTACCGACCTCGGAAGGATGGAAGGCTGAGTGAACCTTGAGCCTGCTACCAGGGTTTGAACCCAGGTTGTGAGCACAGTTTTACCTGCAGGACAGGCATTTAACCACTGCGCCACGAGGCTCGGTGAGGGAGGAGGAGAGGGAGAGGAAGGGAGGGAGAGAGAGAGAGAGGGATGGGGAGAGGGAGATGGAAGAGAGAGAGAGAGAGAGAGAGAGAGGGAGAGAGACAGAGAGGGAGATAGTGTGTGTGTGTGTGTGTGTGTGTGTGTGTGTGTGCAAAGGGGTCTGTCTATCGTCGTCTATAGTTTCAAACCTCCCTTTCCCCCTGCAGACTCAGGCCCGCTGGATAAGCCACCCTTTCTCCAGGCTGACCACAGGACGTTACCTTTTGGGGAGGTGAGCAAAGGGGTCTTTGGATTTCGGTTCGGCTGCCAAAGCTTGCTCGCACTCATCCAATTCCTCTTCCGGTTCCGGCTTCTTCTCCTCTTTCTTCTCGGGCTGCTTCTTCTCTTCCTTGGGCTTCCTCTCCTCCTTGGGCTGCTTCTCCTTCCTGGGCTGATGCTCAGCAAACTTCTTGGCTGCAGGAAGGTGAACAGTGAGTCAGCCTGGGAAGGGTCGGGATTCAGAGGCAAAGCGCAGGGTCTGCCCTCCCTGATCGGATGCTCTGAGACCCCCTTGCTGGAAGAAGAAAATCCTTGGCTAGATGAACCGTTTCCTCAATGTCAATTTAAAAATAAAAGTTCAGACAAACAGTTCCAGGGGCATCTGCTCTTAAGCTTAATGCGTACCAAGATCTCATCAGGCCATGGGCACCTGAAGGTTTTTCCATCATCTCATGACTGGAAAACAATCAGGGATTCAACCTCCATTTTTATTTAACAGTAACAACCAAAATAATAAGGACAATATAAATGAAGCCAACTGATTAATCAAATAACAGGGGCATTAAGAAGAGTAAATCTGGTGCTTCTCATGTACTAGTTAAGCTACTGCTGCTAAACCATCCTGCATTGGAGGTATACTATTTATTTTATTATTTATTTTTATATTTGTATACTGCGTCGATTTCCATTAAAAATCTTGCATCAGCAAAGACAGCTGTTTCATCAAATAGTGTCATATAGATGGAAACATACAGTAAGTGAAGGAGAGAGTAGGATAAAGGCTGCTTCCTTTATCATCATCATTATTATCTGATGGATATTGATCCTCGCTGTTTTATTGGATTTTTTTTAAAAAATTTAATTTAATTTAATGTTTTTTTTTTCATTTCTTGTTTTTCTTAGTGTTGTTTTAAATTTTGTTAGCCGCCCAGAGATCCGCTCTGGAAGATGGGCGGGATACAAGCACAATAAATAAATAAATAAAAAATAATTATTTTTAAAAGAAGCCACCCTTCTGCAGAAAAGAGATTCAGAAAAGCCCAGGTGAGGCACATTTGTTCCTTTACCATCAAACTGTGCCATCTTCTCACACAGCTTCACTTCTCCCAGAACAGCTTTGAACTGTGGCTGATGGATGCAGGTCACAAACCAACGGTTCACATTTCCATAAGGCTGGCGGAAGGACGGCTCCAAAACCTGAATAGGTGGGGGAAAAACTTTTGAGTGGTAACCTCAGCTTCGATGCATTTAGGTGCCACATTAACAGAATTTTTCCACAGTAACAGAAAATCAGCTCTGTATGCAAATTGATTATTCAATCTCCCTATGTCCTTTTGGACACCAAGATCGTGGAACATTGTCCAACACCCAAGAATTCCGGCACCATTCTGCATTGAACCTGGAGCTACGTAAATATTGTCTAATCTCCAAACAGAACGTTGTCAACAGAAATAACACACTTAGGAACCTGGCTGGGTCAAAGTGTACAACCACAAACAATATGAACAGCAGCTCTGACTTTGCGCCACTCCACAGCAGAATAGGCTGGTATTGTATGATGGCATCATTGGATGTAGCTTTTAATGATTCATGCAAGATTCTTGCTGGTTGCCTCAATCCCTCCCCTCATTGAAAGAGTCTATCACTAGGCTGGCACTGTGCGTGTGGCAGTACATTGAGGGGTACAAAAAGGAGAACCAAACCCACCCACCTCATGGATATCATCTCTAGAATACCAACCCCCTAGCACAGTGATGCTGAACCTTTTAGGGACCAAGTGCCCAAACAGGGGGTTCAAATCCCACTAATTTCTCGCAAAGTGCCAATACAGCCATTTAACCTGAATACAGGCCGCTGTGAAGGGACGATGTTGGGTGCCCACCGAAAGGGAGTGCCAACAGCCAATAGTTTTTGGAGCCTTAATCCACTGATTAAAAAAAAAAAAAACATGCAAGCCCACCCCAAAAATCTTATCAGCTGCTCTTTTCCAGTCATCTGCTCAAGTCTTGCCAGACTCTGGGCCCGCCAACAAAACACTTAAGGGAGAATGATGGCTGACCAAAAGAGACAAAGGAAGCCACTGCTGGTGACTTCTGCCCCTATGGATGGGAGATGCACAGCGCCCTCTCTCAGCACTGCTACTGACCATGTAGGTCACAAGCCCCACCAGGTTTCCTGCCCCTGCGCTCCCTGGCCAACGAGAGGCGCGACCTACCTGCTTATACAGCCACAGAAGAGTGCAGACCACCGTGATGTCTGCCAGCGTCACACGCTCCCCCACCAGGAAAGTCCTGGTTTTCAAGTGGGAGTCCAGGATATTCAAAACCCGCTTCACTTCCTCCTTGGCAAACTCGGTGGCCTGGAAGAGGAGAGGAGGACACATTTTAAGTTTTATTTTTCAATTTAAAAGTGGAACCTTGACTTAGAAAATCCATTCCATACAGACTTAAGTCAAACAAAAAAGTCAAGAAAGAAAAAAATGGGAAATTAATCTGTTCCAGATGATGAAAAAGACCCCCAAAACAGCAATTTAACACAAATTTGAATAGGAGATTCCTTCTGGGGATGTAAATGAAATGTCTCTTCAAAGAGAGCAGGAGGCTGTGGAATTATAGTCCACAAGTTAATGCCTTTTTTAATGATCATTGTCTAGTTTAAGTTTTACTGTTTTTAACTGCCCTGAAGTTCTGAACAACTCTATGCTTACCATTAGAGTCCCAAAACAGCTCCCCAACTAAAATGCTTCCATTGTGGACCAGACTTCTAGCCAGATTTTTAAAGACTAAATATAAATAAATAAATTTAGCCCCGAGGGCCCTTCTTCTCCTCCGGCAGCAGCGGCGGCGGCGGTGAGGCCGAGGACCAGCTCCAGGTGCTGCTGGCCCAACAAAGGGAAGAAGGCAGGAGCAGTTTGGAGGCGGCAGCTGCGATGCAAAGTCAAAGCCTGCGACTCAAGTCAAACAGGCCCCTTCTTGCTGCAAGTCAAATATGATGCAACTCAAGCAGTATGTAAGTCAAGGTTCCACTGTACATAAGAGGGAAGAAAAAAGAAAAAAAGAGAGAGAAAAATAGTACATATGTAAATTTATTTAATAGGATGACACATGCAGATCAACCTGAGAGTTAATTTTGAATTGAGTTATATTGTTCACTGCCCTGAGTTCCCTTGGGAAAATTAGGCGGTATATAAATATAAATAAATAAATTTAAGGGGACCGCCCAGAGGAACAGCTGCACCCAACAAAATGAATCCTCAGACACGATACAAAACCAAGCAAAAATACAAGCGACAAAACCTTTCTCGAAAAATGAGCACAATAGCAAATGTAAACTGTGTTATGGGTACATGCCATCAGCTCACTTCCCAATGATGGCAACCCCGTGAAGAAGTGACCTATAGAATGTCCTCCCCTCAACAGCCCGGCTCAGGTCCTTATCCGGTTTTCCTCTTTTCCCACTGCCATCCATCATTCCCAGCAATTGCCTTTCCTAGGGAATCCTGCTTTCCCATGATGCGCACAAATTAGGGGAGCCTCTGTTTCAAAAGTTTGCCTCCAGAGAGAGTTCAGGCTTGATTTCATTAGGATCCACTAGTTTTTCTCTCTGGCAGTCCAGGGTGTCCTCAATGCTCTCCTCCATCTCCACCTTTCAAAACCCCCATCACCTTCTTTTGCTATCCAGCTCTCAAGTAATATATAGTGATCTTGGTTTGCAAGAACAATCAGTTCCAGGAAACATGCTTGTAAACCACAACACTCTAAGATCTGTCCCTGGTTGGTTCTGTCCCTGGTTGGCACTTCCCAATGGCTGAAAAACATTGGACTGCAGGAAGCCCCCATCTCCCCTGATCATCATCACCCACCTGCTTATTGTACTGCATGATGCCCAGTGTGGGGAAGACCCAAGTACTGGCTGGAGGGACAATATCGCTGTCTGCAAAGCTCACCCACTGGATCACCTGGGCAGCAGCTTCCTTGGTGGCCCCTCGAAGGTCATCGTTGCTGACTGGAAAGCAGGCAACACGGAATGTAAAGACGCGGGAGGAAGAGACCGTCAGAGGCAAAGAAAGATGGAGCACAAGAAGAGTTCAAACAATGACATCCGCCTGGGCACCAGCCCAGCTGAGGTAACATAAAACAATCTACAGGGCTGTTGCTTTGGTTCAGCATTTCTCAACCTGGGCGTCACACAGTGGATGACATAGGGTATGTGTGTCACAGGTCATTTTATGTGTTGTAGCCCTTGTTAAATTATTTCTGCCATGATTGCTTGGAGCCAGATATTGAAGTTAGTGCGTATGTATAAGATACAGCCATTTGGCGGAGAAAGCAGACTCTACCTTTCGAGAAGGGTTGACTTTATCCCATTAAAAATGCCTTTTTATGCAAACATGGCATGGGGGCCTGTGTGTTGCAGGTTATTTGGCTACTGCAAAAGGGAGCTGCAAGTCAAAAAAATCTGGGAACCTCTTCTTTAGATAACAATTCTGCTTCTGAATGAATAGTGGTTTTAACCCACTCCCAGAAGAACAAGGGGCGGAATGGATCTCTCTCTCTCAAAAATGACATTTTAAAAGTCATAATCAGCAAGACCACGCAGAAGCTCTTACCCATCTGTAAACTGGGAAGGCAGAGGTATGTACATGCAAAAGAGGCAATCAAGTTGCGATAGCAGATCGGCAAAACCAGAGTGGCAGCCAAGATCTCCAGTCCTTAAAACCAGGGTACTTCAAGGGCCAGATGCAGGGGGAGTGGTATCAGGAGACAGATATCTAGTCTCGTGCGCTCCCAGACACATCTGGTGGGGCCACTGTGAGATACAGGAATCTGGACTAGATGGGCCTTTGGCCTGATCCAGCATGGCTTTTCTTATGTTCTCATGTTACCTTGACACTCAAGAAAGTAACGGCGCTCAAGACAATGGAGTGAGAGAGGACCCAAGCTACAAGGAAGGTCATCCCCTCCAACACCTGCAGCACTCTAACCTGCCCCTATAGACCAGACAAGCTTACTCTCCCTGCAACTTAAACTGTCCTTTGTCAGTTATAGATCAAGCATTTCTTTACTGAATGTCACAAACTGTATTCCCTCATCCCGTGACGTTAAGAAACAGAAGGGGAAGCAATGCAAATTACCGTAATGAGCAATGGCGTTGCTCTCAAACACACAGAATCCATCATCCCCTTCAAAGGCCGGCACCTGCAAAGAAAAACAGGCTTTCTCAAAACCACCGGCGGCATAAGGAGTACAGGTGCTCTACCAAATTGAGCACCACAGCACCCCACGGGTGTTTGTAGAAACTCCAGAGTAAGCCAGATCTGAATTCAGTAGCTTCAATATGAACATCACGGATGTCGGGCAAAAAGGTGGCCCTTCTGTGGGTCAGGAAATATCAATACCTTCCAGGCTGTACAAGCTGGTCCTGGATTCATAACCAGAGAGGAGGCTTTCCCACGGAACACCTGTTTGCAAATGGAGGGTTGCTTTCCATTTACAAATCCATAACTAACCGGAAGAACAAATCTGAAATGTTTAGCTAGTTCAGCCCACCATTATTCTTCTGTCTACATGTAGAAGGATCTCTCCAAAGAAGACATTGAGGATTGTTATTGTTAATCTGCAGATTTAGTTGTTGCGCTTAATGACTCTAAAACCAGTAAATTATTGGCAAGCACCTACTGCAGATATGACAAAGCTAACAAAAACTCGATTGGAGCAATACAACGTGCGGCACAGTAGTTTGGTAATCTTGTTCCACTACAGAACTTTCATCAGCCACGGGGAAGCTTTGTTTAAATGCCTTCCAAGTTGCCCACTTCATTTAACATCCCTGTATTATATTATCACAGAGCGGGCATATGATGTACACTGGAAAAAAAAATCTAGTGCTTTATACAGTAAACCCCCACCTATCGCAGGGGTTAGGGACCCGACCCAGCCCGCAATAATTGAAAATCCGCAATATGTGGGCGAGCTCTCTGGCAGCTCTTGTACTTACCCCAGGCCTACGGAATTTAGTTTTTTTAAAACAACAACAACACCCAATTAACCCATAACCTTTGGCGTTGATTAATTGATTTCTCATGCATTCCTATGGGAAACTGTGCTTCGAGTTATGATTTTTCACGATATGAAGAAATCCCAGGAACAAATTAATTTTGTACCACAAGGTACCACTGTATTTCCTACTCTGACCCCAAGACCAATCCGCGGTAAGACCGAGTGCAGGAGAGTCAAGCAAGCCACAAGATCAAAGCAAAAAGTCTTTAATTACTGGCCATCTCCTCCTGCCTGTGATGCCATCACTCCTATGGAGGTGTCATTTTCTCAACAGGAGGTTGGCCGGAATGTACTGCGAGATCATCCCTGCAAACAGACCGGACCAGACTACTCTCCACCACTGCCTGACTTCTCTGTCTTTTTTTCATGCTCAATATTTCTGTAATATCTCACTCCCAGGAAGACTCCTGGACAACCTTTGCAGGGTTTTGGTCAGTTCCAGTAAAGCCTAAACAAACTCTGGATTTTGTTATTACTACACAATATTTTTTTCATCTGCATCTGACTAATCTTCACCATCATTTCCTGATCGCTTCTAGTGCACCGGGAAGTACAGAGGTGACCTCAACAGGCAATGCCCAGTTCCCATTTCACCAACTCACAGAGATGAGCAGGAAGGGGAGAGGACGGCAGCTGTAGGACAAGGCAAGCAGGCCCAGGGGCTCACCTTCCCAACTGGGAACTTCTTCAAGAACTCAGGGGCCTTGTTGGTCTGTCCAAAGTGAAACTGGGGCGGAGTCGAGAGGACCTTGATCTTGGCGCCACTGTACTGGGCAGCAATGAGGGCCTTGAACGCCCGCCAGTTCTCGGGATAGGTGTAGAGAGTCTGCAGGAAAAGAAGAGGAAAAAAAAACAGATATGAAAAGCCAGCCCAGGCCACTGATTCCCCCAAGAGGGGACTCCCAAACTCAGGAGACACTGTCTTTTGCACCACTCCAGATAATCTAATTGGGGTTTCTCAGGGGAGCCGTCGGTAGAGACACGCCCACAGCATACCCACGGATGGATTTTTACAGAGGATGGATTTTGATTGATTGTGGGGAAACAGCAAGGTGCTACCTTGGCGCCCCACGGCTCACGGTTTCCTGCCTGCTGCTACTGCAGTACTGACACTGCAGCAGCATCCAGGGCGCCTTCTTGCACTCCCCTGTAAACCTCTTCCACAACTACGAAAACAGAAACGCCACCCCCGCTCCTCTCTCATGCTCCGACTCTGCTGACCCTCTCCTCTACCAAGCCATTTCCTAGGCACCAAGGAGACCCTTCCTTCTCCTGGACCCCACCCACCAGCCACCAGTAACCTCCAATCCCTTCCAGGAGCACTGCACTGCTTGTCAGGGCCACATCTGTGCCCACGCCTGCCACGTATTCTGCCTCCTCCCATGGAGGGAGGCCCATTTTGTGATGCCTCCATCCTGCTCTGCAAGCAATGCCTGTGTCGTCCATACTGACCTACGGCATCCCAGATATGCTTTGCATGGCGCAGACTCACGCGCCTGCTGCCCCAAACCCTGCCTCCTATGGTATGGATTGCTGAATTCTATTTATTTTTATTTATTGAGAATTTTTTTTACCCCGCCTTTCTCCTTGGAAAAGGACCCAAGGGGGCTTACAGTAATGAGGGACAATATACAATCCAGTACAATTAAGACACATTTAAGTTTGAGAACAAGGGCATCTTACAGCATTAAAGCTCTGTAATATCTCACTCCCAGGAAGACTCCTGGACAACCTTTGCAGGGTTTTGGTCAGTTCCAGTAAAGCCTAAACAAACTCTGGATTTTGTTATTACTACACAATATTAGAGCTACAAGAGAACGTGAGCAGTTCAAGAAGGAGTAAAGATTCCATGTAATCATGGGTGGTAGACCATCCAAAGGTTATGGGGATGGAGCTTAACACTGAAAACATAGTGTCAATGCAATCCTACAAGGGAGACGTAAACACAAAGTCATAAATGGTTACAGGCATTGTCTACGTAATCATGTATGGTAGATTCCTATACACATAATAGGTTGTTGTTGGTGAACCTTTGGCACTCCAGATGTTTTGGACCACAACTCCCACAGTCCTTGGTCACTGGCAACCTAGGTTCAGAATTCTGGGAGTTGTGGTCCAAAACATCTGGAGTGCCAAAGGTTCGCCACCACTGTAATAGGTAGTCCATCATTCAGAGGAAGCTTGTCCAAAGAGAAACCCCAAAGCCCTCTATCTGTTTCGCATGTTCAGACACACCCTTTCAGAGCCTTCCTCCCAACACGGTTCCGGAAGCCTCCCGAGTCGTCATCACCACGCCAGCCTTCTCCAGCATCACGCTGCTTCCACTTTAGGGTCCCCTTTGGCCACTGCTCTGCCATCCATATCTGGTCCTGAAGTTCCGGATACTCCAGAGAAAGATATACACCACTGGGAATGCAGGGGCTGTTCTCCCTTTAGGTATCAAAAGGCTGGAAGGGGCTGATGGGAACTGGAGTGTGGCGGCAGCCACCAAGCCACAGCCTCGCCTGCAGCCCAGGCCCCTTAGCATCTGCCCCTGAAACCCACATCAAGAGATCTACTCATGTGCTCAATTTCACCCCCCTCCCAAAGAGTGTGTCCTGACTCTGGCAAACCCACCCCTAGAGCGCTAGTGAGGAAGACTTGGCCTTCCAGATGTTGCGGGCCTGAATTCCTAGAATACACTCCTTGCATCATGGCCCCCTTAGGAACTATGGGACATGTAGTCCGACACAACTGAATATCCTATGGTTTCCCTTGTTCTTTTTCCTAAAGGACTCAAACAGCCCATTTTAAAAAGATGGGCAAATCGTATGGGCAATTCAATATTTATTTATTTTATTTAGAGTATTTTTTACCCCCGCCCACCTTCCTCCTTGGAAAAGGACCCCGAAGGTGACTTACAATAAGGACAATATCCATTCCAGAACGTTTCATAACAGAAAATGAGTTTATCCTATAGGCCTGAGTTCCTAGAATACACACCTTGCATCGTGGTCCCTCTTAGGGACTATGGGACATGTAGTCCAACACAACTGAATATTCTACGGCTTCCCTCGTTCTTTTCCGTAAAGGACTGAAACAACCCATTTTGAAAAGATGGGAATATCTTACCCGCAACTCAATGTTTATTTATTTTATTTTATTTTGAGTAGTTTTACCCCCCCCCCCACACACACACACCTTCCTCCTTGGAAAAGGACAATAATGAGGGAGAATATACAGTCCAGAACATTTAATACCAGACAATGAGTTTATCGTATAGGCCTGATTTCTTAGCATAACACACCTTGCATAGTGTCCCCCCCCTTAGGGGCTATGGGATATGTAGTCCAACACAACTGAACATCCTACTGTTTCCCTTGTTCTTTTCCCTAAAGCAGTGGTTCTCCACCTGTGGGGGGGGTCCCCAGATGTTCCTGGACTGCAACTCCCAGAAATCCTGGCCCAGCTCAGCTCGTGTTGAAGACTTCTGGGAGTTGCAGTCCAGGAACATCTGGGGACCCCCCACAGGTGTAGAACCACTGCCCTAAAGCAGTGGTTCTCAACCTGTGGGGTCCCCAGATGTTCCTGGACTGCAACTCCCAGAAACCCCTTCCAGCACAGTGAGTGGTGGTGGCTTCTGGGAGTTGCAGTCCAGGAACATCTGGGGACCCCCCCACAGGTTGAGAGAACCACTGCCCTAAAGGATTCAAGCAGCCCATTTAAAAAAAAAGACGGGGAAATCTTACCGGCAACTCAATATTTATTTTAATTTAAGTCTCCTTTCCCTCCCCCCCACCTTCCTCCTTGGAAAAAGGACCCCGAGGTGGCTTTCAATAAGGAAGGGGGATATCCAGTCCAGAACCTTTAAACACCAGAAAATGAGTTTATCCTAGAGGGGGTCTCACTTCCCTTTTTTGTTCCCCAACGCGTATCTATCCCGCCACTCCCCCGTCGAAGGGATTTCAATCAAAGCGGCAAGCTTGACACTCCCCCCGCTCCCTCCCCATATCTCCCCCCCAGGACGGCGCACGGCCCTCTCTTCCCGGCCCGCCATCTTCGGAGCCTTCCCGCCGCCCGGGAGAGGACGATGGCAACGGATTCGCGTCGGCCCCCAAGGAGACCGCAAGCTTACCCCGGCCGCCGCCATCTTAGCGAGGAGAGGAAAAGGAGGAGCGTCGGGCGAGGCGGCCGTAAAGCGAGCCGCAGCACACCCGGCCGAAAGAATGCGACATTCCTTCCCCGCCCCGCCCACCTCTGGGGTACGTCACCGCATGGAGGCGGGGCCCCGCCGGTGACCAGAGGAGGAGGCGGTTGCGACGTCCGAGGGATTGAGAGCGAGCGAGAGCGAGCAGAAACACAGAGATAAAAATGCAGAAAGGCATCGCGCGCTTACTTCCGGGTTCCCTCGGGAATGTTTTATTTATCTATTATTTATTTATTTATTTATTTATACATTTATACATTTGTATACCGTCCGTCTTCCAAAAGCAAATCTGGGCGGTTTCCAACAATACAAAAGAAGAGGAATGCAACAATGTAGATTTTTTTAAAAAAGAAAAAGAAAAACGTTTCTATTTCTGTCCATAAAAATGAAAAGAGAAGTTCATGGCTTTGGAATGAATGTTATAAGACTGGGGTTATAAGACTGCCTTGCCGGTTAGTTTTTTAAATTTATTTTTGACTCGGCTATTTATATTTTTAATACTGTTATGTATTTTTTATTCTGAGATTGTCGTAAACGGCCCGGAATTTATTGGGAAGGCAGGCGGTATGCAAATGTATGTATGTATGTATGTATGTATGTATGTATGTATGTATGTATGTATGTATAAATAAATAAATAAATAAATAAATGTGGCAAAGCATTCATCATGACATGACTATTGGGGTGTTACTTCTTTTTCTAGCTCAAATACTATTTCATGCAAAATATGTTTAAAGCTTAGTGTGCCATTAGGGAGAAACACATCCTTCCAGTCAAGCAAATCCCAATTTAAATGCAACCCCTTCGAGCACTGATAGTGGTTTGCCTTAAAACGGTGCTCACAATGGCTGACAAGAACCCTGCAGGACAGTGTGGTTGCATTGCATCCTGACTGTGGTTTGGGCGTGAAGCAGCCTGGCTGTGTAGTACCAGCCGGAAGTGAGGCCAAAGAAGAGGCACTTATGGTACTTGTCCCCTGCAATGCCATCAAGTCTTCATTTTCATTTTCCAGTCGCGGGTGGGTGGGGTGGGGGATGAAGCTGACCCGCACCTTGGCTGCTGGACGGTTACTTCACGTCCACTCTCGTCCCGGGAGGAAGTTTGTTGCATGTTGATGTCGGTTGCAGTCACGTGGTCTTCTTGCGGTTCTGTCCCTGTTCCCGTGTACTCACGGGCATGAGGGATGATACCGGCATGACTGTTACTGCACGTCCTCGTTCCATGATGCCTTTGTTCTCCAATTTTTTTTTTTTGGCCCGACCTTCCGTTTTTCGATGTTTCGATTCTCCGTAGCCTTGCCTTCAATGCGTTACGGAGCTGAGTTTGAGGCATTTGTCTTTTAATCTCTCTGCACTGCGTTGCTGACTCCATAGGGAATGTACTGGCAAATGGCAGTTCGCACACCTGCCACTAGATGGAGAATGGCACGTTGCGGGAGGAGACTGACCTCACGGGCTCTCGTATTGGAACGAGAAGCGAGATGAGGAGATTCCCAAGGCCAGGGAGGGGAATCTCTCATCCCGCTTAAATTGCAGTTCAGGGGGCGTGGTCGGGACAAACTCCCTTTGTCCTGCAATGGACGTGCGGTTAGATTTCTTCGTACCGGTCCCCAGCGGGACCGTGAACAGCAATGGGATGGACGTGAAGTATCAGTGGGCACACCTGCATATGTCTAGTCAAACTCTTGGGTTTCTTTATGGGATTCTCCTGAAATATGTCTTTTGCATTCCAGACAACCAAGAAAACGGAAGTTTGTGTGGTACAGAAATTACCGCGTTGGGTGAGGTTTGGGAAAATCCAGGTTCAAATCCCCATCTGCTCACGAAACACATTGGAGGACATGAGTCAGTCACTGTTCCTCAGTTTGACCAACTTCAAAGGGAATAGAAATGTATCTGAGGCCTCATCCATACTGGTTAAAAGTTGTGCCCAAAATCCCTGGTTCTTTGTCTCTAGTTTTGGTATTAATTTTGCCCTCCTCATCTGATCCAATCCAAGTATTTGCTCTGCTTTTCTGTGATATTCTATTCTGAGGTGGAAGTCTATTTTATTCCAGGTGGGAGTGGGAATTAGTGCTATGACCATTTTTGAGGCGGTTTCTGATCAGAAACCTTTAACTCAATTTTTAGTTTAGACTAAAGAAACTTGAGAGGAAGAGTTCCATCAGGGAAAGTGATTTATCAAGGTTTCGTGCGGAAAGAAGTGGTTTTAAAGATGTGTCTTTTTCACTGCAGGGCAACTATCGCTCCCAATAAAGAAAAACAGCAGAAAGGTGAAGGACATTGCTTTGCTTTATTATCTGGAGTGGCAGGGTTTGGTGGAGTTTTTACAATCTGGCATGCTGCCTGTTACTGGGAGGGACTTTTCTGGGCTGCGGTGGCTGTCAATCCACCCAGCATGAACCAATTGTTCCCTCCTGCCTCTGAATTCAAGGACAGTCCCGCCTCTCTGCAGTGTTCCTTTTCCTCTCTTTAGTGAGTCTGTTGGAAGCAGTCTGTTTGTTTGTGGTTGCTGTTGACAGTTGTAAATAATGACTTTTTCCCTGCTACAAATGTTTCACATTGAGTTTTGGGATTCTAGGTGTGAGTTAACAAGAAAGGTCCAGACTTTCGGAAAACTATAGCTAATCTCTTCTATGACACTTTGTATTTCTACTCCATTGGTCAAGGAAATACAAAACTCTGCAACAGCAGGGAAGCTGGGGAAGGAAATTTGGTGTCAGTATTTTCTTCATACATGTTGCGAAGAACAGTAGTATTCTCAATAATAAACATGTCTTAATTGTACTGGACTGTATATTATCCCTCATTCTGTAAGGCACCTTGGGTTCTTTTTCCAAGGAGAAAGGTGGGGTAAAAATACTCTAAAATAAAATAAATAAAATAAACGAGGCCTGCCCAACTGGTAGCCCATGAAGGGTTCAAAAGTAGCCCACCGGCCATCAATAAAAAAGAGGGGACAAGTTCTCCACCCCTCCCTACCTCATTGCAAGGACCACCACTGCCCCAGCAAAGTTCTGGGTCTGCCAGCCCACTCTCTCAGCCAAGTGGGGCAGTTCAAGAGCCATGGGACATTGAAATCTGTTCCCTCCAGAACAGATTAATTGGTTTTCAATGCATTACTATGGGAAACCGCTGCTTTACTTACAAAAGTTTATACTTATGAGCATGTGCTCGGAACAGATAAAATTCTTAAGTGGAGGTTTTACTATAGTAGCCCTCAGGCACTTTGGGCCAGAAAAAGTAGACCTTGGCCTGTTCAAAGTTGAGCAGCCCTGAAATAAACAAGAATATAGTCAGCAAAAGACCCCATAAGACACCATACTAGATACAAATGAATATACTTTATTATCCATTGGCTATAGAGTTAACCGTTGGGGTTTAATTCACAAAATGCATCTAGCACTTATAGGTCCCATTCATACTCGGCCATGTCAGAGAAGAGAAGAGCTCTTGATCAGCATTGTCCAGGTTCCGAAAAAAGAGAGCAAATGATGTCCTAACTTTGGTCGCAGAGGTGGTTATTTCACGTCCTACCTTCTTCCGTGATTACGTTTTTACAGTGACAGCATTGTCCGTGGTCACGTGGTTTTGTCCCTGTTCAGTCCCTGTTTCTGTTTACTCATGGTCGTGATAACTTGTCTTGTGACAAGTGTTACTTCGCAGCCTTTTTTCGTGACAAGATCTGTTTTTTTTTTTTTTTTTTTGGGAAAAAACCCACAAAAATAAAGAGCGTACCCCCCCCTCGTGCTTCATCGATTCGAAATGTCGATCCACAGCACTCAAAAGTATGAGAGAAATAGACGGACGCAAGTTCACGAGTGGAAGATTGCCTTCGTTGCGAATCTTCAAAAAATGGTTGAAGGCCTGGTTATTTAAATTGCTGGCAGCTGCCCTGGCTCAGGTGCTAGGTAAACCAGCACTGAATGGGCACTGCTCACAGGTGAAGGACTAGTCCTGGGGTATGCAGTGCTCCGGGGAGGGGAGGCACCAGGGCCTCGTCTGCTCCTGCTTGCTCCCCTAGGTGAGCTCCGCAGAGATGGGCTCCTGAGTCATGACGGAGCCAGTAAGGAGGAAAAAGGAAGCAGGCAGGCAGGGCAGGAGGGAGGAAGAGAGGGCGGTCTGTGCGCCCTAAAAATAATATTGGACCTGGTGCAGACTGCCCCTCTGGCACCCTCCCATGCTATACCATTGGCTGAAGCTTACCAAGCCTTTACCTTCACTTATGTATACTGACGATCTGGCTGCCAGTGCCACCCTAGGGGCAGCGTACAACACAACAGGATAGACAACCATTAAAAAAAAACAGAGAACATAATGAATAACATAAAAGCTACAAAATCAAAATTAGTATCACTGCATATACAAGTGGTACCTTTTATAAAGGAATTAATTTGTTCCAAATGAAGTTATGGTTTTCCTTTATACAAATTTCCCATAGGAATGCATTGAAAACAGAGTAATACCTGTGTGTGTGTGTTGCGTCGTTACAGTCGTGACCGACCCTTCGTGACCCCATGTCCATGGAGTTTTCTTGGCAGGAATACTGGAGTGGCTTGCGAGTTCCTAGTTGCGACAATTTTCATGTTGTACGGATTCGCCCTATAGGCGATTCTGTTAAACAAAATTCCCCTATCTCCAGAACTTTTTATGTTGTACAGATTTTATGTTATATAAACCGTTTGTTATATGAGGGTCCACTGTACACTAAATGACCTAAAAATAACTCAACATTGTTGCTACTCCTTTATGTGCAGAGATTTAAGCAACAGGTCGTTCACTGACAAGTAGAGATGAGCACAAAATGAACAATTTTTCATTTCCGTTTTTGTTTTTTTGTTTCGTTATGCAACGAAACGACAAACAAATTTTATCTCTAAAATGAAGCAAACGAACAGAAACACCAGACATTTTGTCATCCATTTCGTTTTCATTACGGCAATACATTGAACTGTTTTAAAAGCAAAAAAAAAATCACAAAAATTGCAATAAATGGTAACGAAACGGTAACGAAATGAATGAAAACGAAAATGAATTTTTTGCAAAAATTCGCGAAAAAAAACAGAAATGAACTGAAACAGACCCCCTAAACGACAAACGACAAACGAAACACCATTTTTTTTTATTTGTGCCCATCTCTACTGACAAGTGAGAAGCTCTCTGCATGAACTCAGGAACCTCTACATCTTCAAGGTCATTGTTTCATGCATCTCATGACTTTCGACCCGGCTTCCTGTTAGTTTAAGCCAAAATTCTGTCTGGCGTTCTCCTTGGAGAGGGGGAATATTTCCAGAATGCAGTGCTTTGGCCTGTCACTGACCCGGCTGGTTTGGATTCCTTCTGTCTCTACTTGGGAGCTGATTCTTCATGAAACCTCTGTTCAGAGTTGCAAAAAGTCCCAACAGCTGCATATATGAGGCGAGACTTCATGAACCCTCCTCTGCAGGACGAACCCTGCCCAGCCCCATCGTAAGGAAGGGCTGCCCTTGAGCTTCCCCTGGGGTGTGCCTGGAACGCTCCCTTGGCAGATGAATCCAGCAGAGGAAAGGAACAGACGCGGTCTGGGACGGAGAGAGAGAGAGAGAGAGAGAGAGAGAGAGAGAGAGAGAGAGAGAGAGAGAGAGAGACGAAAAAAGGAAAGGATTTGCTAGTTTCTTGGAAGAAGAATGAAGGATCAAGAGAGATAAAACACTCCCAACAGAATGGACTTTGGTTTACGAAGGCTCGTGTCCGGCATGCCTTTCTCACACGCAAACTAATATCCCTTGATTGGCTTAAGGATTCTTTCCTTGGAACATCGCTACTGTTTCATGTCTTGCTAGACCCTGAGAAGACGCCAAACCTTTGCTCGCCCAAGATGCTCAGTAGCTCTGCGGTCAAAGGCACACCACCACTCCACCATTCCGCCTGCCCCCTTGCTCTTCCCAAGATGGAGGGAGGGGCCTTCAGCGTCTGATCGGGACAACAGAAGCGCTGTGGATCCTAGCCGCTGGAACTGGTCTCTTGAGGGATGTTTGGACCTGCAGTGGGATGATGTGGCGTTGGGCTCGCCGGACGCCTCCTTTGGCTTGAGGATATTCATCACGGTGGTCTACTTGGTGGTCTGCGCAGGGGGCCTGCTGGGCAATGGGCTCGTCCTGTACCTGACTTGGACCCGGAGGAAAAGGGGTCCCATGCCTGTCATCAATATCTTCGTCTTTGGTTTAGCTGTGGCGGATTTCCAGTTTTCCTTGACGCTGCCCTTCTGGGCGGTAGAAACTGCTTTGGATTACAGCTGGTTGTTTGGCCAAGCCATGTGTAAGGTCGTCCTTTCCCTCACGGTCCTGAGTGTTTACATCAATGCTTTCTTGCTCGCGGCCATGAGCGTCACACGCTACTGGTCGGTCGCGTTGGCCGTCAAGGGTGGCTCGCGGCTGACCCCAAATGGAGCCAAGCTGACCATCCTGGCTCTCGGGGCCTTGGCTCTGGGAGTCACCCTGCCTACCCTCATCTATGCCACCGTGGTGGACGTCGCGAAGGAGAAACTCTGCCTTTTCAAGTTCCCCACCCCTTATTTTTTGGGCATCTATCACCTCCTGAGGGTGGTGCTCACTTTTGTGCTCCCCTTGTCCATCATCTCATCCTCCTACCTGCTTCTCCTCCGGTTCCTCAGGACTCATCAGAGCAGAGGCAACCCTTCCAAGAAGCGGAAACAGGTGACCACCACCATTCATCTGATCGTTGGAGGTTTCTTTATCTGCTGGTTTCCTAACCACGCGGTTACTTTCTGGGGGGTTCTGGTCAAATTCAAGGCCGTGTCTGTGGGGAAAAGCTTCTACTTCCTCCACACTTACATCTTCCCACTGACCACCTGCTTGGCCCACACTAGCAGTTGCCTGAACCCCATCCTCTACTGTCTGATCCGCCAAGAGTCCCGGGAAGCAATCAAGGACCTCTTTCGGAGATTTACCTCAGAGGAGTCCTCTTACCAGCCTTTTTCTTCCCAGAAGTCTTGGGCAGAAGAGGTGGTTCTGCCTCTCACCCCCGTGGAAAAAGCCAGCCATCTTCACGTGAGACGGAAAGAAGACTCCACTTTCTGCACTGTTCTGGAGCCAAGAGAGACGGCATGAAACCTGAGGTGATCCAAAGGGTAGAAACACCATTGTAGACTCTGGATATTAAAGATCCCTCGGGAGCAAAAAGATTCCTGGATCCTAAAGCACATTGGTTGGTAATAATTCTGCTCAAACTCTGGCTGTGGAATATGGAGGAGGGAGGCAGAGGGAGGCTAGTTTTCCAGGACCTAAACCAGGAGTGTCCAAACTTTGGCCCTCCAGATGTTTTGGACCAAAATTCCCAGAATTCCAAGCCTCTATGGCCAATGACAAAGGACTGTGGGAATTGTGATCTGAAACATCTGGAGGGCTGAAGTTTGGACACCACTGACCTAAGTACTAAGGTCCTGTTCTAAAATTCAAATTATCCCTCACCCACTGCTTAATTGGGCCCAATGTGAATCTAAAAGGTGCCCTTTGGTTTCACGTGTTAACACTGCGGTTTGTTCTGCAACAACTCCTCCACCTTGATTATTTTTTTGCCCTGATTTCTTTGTGTTGCATCCAAGAAAGGAGTTGAGGGGAAAATGATCTGAGAATATTTGCAGTTGTGAAAACCCACCTGACCTTTGGTTTTACGGGCTGTTTAGAATAGACTTTTATTTGCTGATGTGCTGTTATAAAACAAAACACAGCGTGATCTCATGGAATGGTTTGGAAAGCTTGTTTAAGAGGAATGGGGTCATAAACCATCATTTAAAAACAAGAATGTTTCTGCTGTAAGTATGATGGTCCTTTTTACAAGGAACGCATGGGTTTCGAAACCCAGATTTGCTTATATACGCAATCTCCGTAAAAAAAGGCTCACAACACACACAGAGAAACTCCTTGTTCCATGAGCAACTTGCCCTCTGGAGATTCCAGCCGCAAGAGTCTGACAATATGTCAGGAAGAAAAACTTCCAGAAAGCGGCCAAACAGCCCGAAAAACCCACAACTAACACAAAAATCTGTTCGCTTTCCTGTTTCTGTGTACACCATTACAGAAATAAACATGCCAGTTCTTATCATCTTTGAGGTTAAAGTTGCTAATAAATTTTAAAATTAAAAATTGAACAGAATGCCTTGCCTCAGAATGTTTTTCTGTTCTAAACAAGAAGAAATCTTTTGGAGGGGTTTGTGAGAATTTGCCAAAATGAACTATATTGAAATGCTTGTGTGTTCCTATTCATATTAAAGTCAAACCAGTTCTGGCCAGGATGTGAAGTGGTGTGTTTAGGCACTTACTCTTCCTTTTATTTATGTATGCATTTTATTTTATTTTATTTTATTTATTTTATTTATACAACGTATATGTCACCCACTACCCAAAGGTAAATGGGAGATTTCCCTAGGAAACTGAAAAACACCCTTGTTTGTAGGACTGGGGTGTGAAACCAATCCTGGACTTCAGATTCAACTGGACAACAGTGCTGCTGCCTCCTGTCTCATTTAAGACAGACACGCCTGGTGAGAACCATCTTGCCAAGAATTTACATCTAAGATTAACCTCCTGGCAAACCACATATTTTGCCATGCTTGGACTTCTGGCACTTGCTTCGAAGAAGTGGCTCTTGTCCACCAAAGCTTGCAAGTATTTTTAAAAAAAAATGTATTAGCGGCCAAAGGTATCACCTGTAGCCTAGTCTTGGCATTTAATTTTTTTAGGAAAGCTTTCTGACAAGAAGCAGTTCCCAATCAAAGTGTTGTGCTGTTTTATTCCTCTGATATACAGTACAGTATTTTTTTTTAAAAGGAGCGTGGTGGTTCAGTGGACTAAGGCTTCCGAAAACTGTCGGCTGCAAAGTCAGTAGCTCAGTGGTTCGAATCCCGGGTGCCATGCAGCTCAGCGAGTTCCTGCTGATAACCCCAGTTCCTGCCAACCTAGTAGTTTGAAAGCACGTAAATGCAAGTAGATAAATAGGTACCACCAGAAAAAGTGGGAAGGTAAAAACAGTATTTCCTTGCAGCCATGCCGGCCACGTGGCCATGGACTTGCACAACACTGGCTCTTCACCTTGAATACGGAGATGAGCACCGCCCCTAGAGTTGGACATGACTAGCATGCATGTGCGGGGGGAACCTTTACATTTACCTTTTAATTTTTTTGAAGGTAGCATGAGCTTTCTTTTAGCCATGCAGCTCGCCTGCCTTGTCCAAGTCTGATCAACCCAAAAGACAGAAAAATGTAGAGATGGGTGGTCTCAACATAAGAAGAGCCCTGCTGGATCAGGCCAAAGGCCCATCTAGTCCAGCTTCCTGTATTTCACAGTGGCCCCACCAGATGCCTCTGGGAGCGCACGAGACTAGATATCTGTCTCCTGATACCACTCCCTTTCCTCTGGCCCTTGAAGTACCCTTGTTTTAAGCCTGGAGAGGACACATCTCCATCATGGTTTTGTAACTTGTGATGGACTTTTCCTCCAGGAATCTGTCCAATCGAAGGCATCCAGGCCAGATGCCATCACCATCTCCTGTGGCAGAGAGTTCCACAGACTAACAAATATTTCTTTTGTCTGTTCTTACTCTCCCAGCCCTCCCATAAAGTGATCTCTAAGTCCTCTTTTCCACTTTGTTCCCACTGTTGTGGATGCTACCAATGTGTCCCACGTCTGGACCTCCTTGTCTCCTCAGTCTGTTTCTCAACTTTCTTTTGATTTCTCGCACAAAATCTCGGGTTTCCCCCTCCCCTAAAGACAAGGGAATGCGTCTGCAGTGGGAAAAGAAGAAAGGGGGGCAGAGAGAAGAGACAGCATGGAAAGAGACCAATGACCCTCTCCATCTCATAAATGTCAGGCTTTGCTATTATTTTTGGACTGAGGAACGGCCTTCCCGCTTCTTGCCCTGGGCCCAATCCCAGCTGTCAGGAGCTTTGGAAAAATACCAGGGACGACCTGACCAAGATGAGAACCAATAAAAAACAGGAGTGAGAGAGATTCCTGCATCAGCACACACACACACACACACACACACACACACACACACACACACACACACACACACACACACACACACACACACACACATACACATGAGCTTGCCGTGGGTTCACAGCTGGGCAAGGGAAATTTTAGTGAAAGCCACGATGATAAAACTCCACGACAGAAGAAATGATAGCCGTTAAGACCAGAAGCAAACACAATAAACTTTGCTCGTGTTTCCTGTTCAGAAACATTAAGCTAAGTGCAGGGCACAGATTTCTACAGGAATCTCTGTATTTTGTATCTTTGGATCTGGGTCATTCTTTGTATTCCGTCTGTTTCTGATCGCATAATTGTCTGGTGCTGGTGTTCTTCTGGTTAGTAATTGGTTTACTAGAGAGCATGAGGGGCTGATAGGCCAGTGGTTCTCACCCTGTGGGTCCCCAGATGTTCCTGGACTGCAACTCCCAGAAGCCTCCACCACTTGCTGTGCTGGAACGGGTTTCTGGGAGTTGCAGTCCAGGAACATCTGGGGACCCACGGGGTGAGAACCACTGTGCTTGGCATTTGGCTCGCCTGTGTTTTCAGCTCTGATGAGACAAAGCAGGCTGGGAAAGGCCTCACCCCAAACTCTGGAGCACTGCGGAGAATGCCAGTGAGATGATTCCACAACCGAAATAAATCAGGTGGTGGATGTGGAGTGCATGAATTTGGTTTAAAGTCACATGGGAGTTATGCAAGTTCTGGGTCAGAGTGTGCCTCTGCACCCTCTTGGGAAAGTGCTTATCCTATGGGTCCAGGGGGCTTTTAGTAAGACCCCCGTATCCACTGATTCTGTTATCCACGGTTGGCAGAGGAAAAAAATTAAGTAATTCAGCAGTCACAAAACAAGCTGTAAAGCAAGCTGTTGTCACAAACAGCAGCCGTAAAGCAAGCTACTGTCAGGAAACAGCAGTTTGGGGGTAGGTGGGCAGGTGTTCTCTCTTATCCACGGTTTTCATTATCCACAGGAAGGCCTGGAACGAATCCCCAGCGGATACTGGGGTCCTACTGTAGTTGAATTTGAGACTTTGTCTTGTGCCCACCTGCCCTCATGCTGGCTGCTTCTCACAGCCGTTAGCCACTGCTACAGTGGTACTATTTTAATTTATTATATTTTTTAAAAAAACTTCTTGCAATAGTATAGAATGACAGAAAAATTAAAACAGGGGATCCTCTGCAGCTTGATGCACATGGAAACAAACAGATGCAAACACATACAGTGGAGGAAGAGAGAGAGAGTCTTTGCCTGTTTCTGGAAGAGATGAGATGAGGCAGTCCTCACCTCTAGAAAACAGCTTCAATTCAAGCTGACAACCCAACAAGCACAAAATTGCTGCCTGCAATCTCAAGTAATTGGGTTGTTCTCGTAGTTCACCTCACGGCTCCCCTTTTAATTACTTTATATGGAGTTCAATTTCCTCTTTCCTGTCATCTGAGGGACATGGAAAATTATGCTCTTACCTTTGCAACCATCTGGATATTGTCTTCCAACACTTCCCCTTCCTTCTGCACACTCATGAGTCCAAAATGGCATTTTCCCAATGTTTATTTTTAAGGGAGCTGGTGAGAGATCAGTTTAAGATACGATCATTTTGATTCGTCTTTGTTCGTTGTTTCTTGGGAGAAATATTTGCCAAGATGTCCAATTAGGTCTTTTATGCATGTTACAAAAATAAAACTGTTAGAACTCCTTGATACTGTAAACCCATCTGCCTGGCTCCGACTAAGGAGGTCCAGCAGGAATGTCCATCTGGACTTTTCCAACATGGGTATATCTCTAACCATGTTTTTCCCCCCAGTGGAGTTCAAAATAAACCATGCTTATTTGGGACATTTTTACAGATAGCTTAAGGTGGAATAGAGCGTTTCCTATACCATCTATAGCAGGCATGTCCAAACTTCAGCCCTGCAGATGTTTTGGACCACAACTCCCATAGTCCTTTGCCAATGGCAGTCAAACGTACAATTTTCTCTTAATCTTATTGCCCGCACAAGACGTCTGCCTCATGGATTCAACTTTGTTACATTATTAGAAGCACATTCCGTATAAATCCACTGAAACGCATGATGCTGGAATAAAAAAACCTTGATAAAACAAAATTTCTGACATTTTAAACTAGATGTTGAAAGGGAATTTGACCGTGGCTGCTGCTTCTCCTGTCCAAGGTACCATAAAATCAAGACCTCTAGTCTTTGGGTTTTGTTAATGAAGTCGGACACGGCATAAAGGAAGTTTGGGCACCAGCTACATCTTGTTCTTAAAGGCTGCTGGTGAGAGAATTGACTTTATTATGGTTTGTGCAGCTGGGAGGGGCCTTTCTTGACAGCAGTGACTGTCCATCATCTGTCCAACACTACCTCATCATTCCTTCCCACCTCTAAATTCAAAGACCGTTGCACCTCTCTGCTGAGTTTGTTAACACTGTTCGTTTGCTGTTGATCTGTTTGCAATTTTTTTTAGTAATGAAAGGGTTTTAATTCCTTCTCTCACCAAGTCTCAGAGCGAGTTATTGAGACTATAAGTGCCAGTTAATGAGAAAGGACTGGGCTGCCTGGGGGACTTGAACCTGAGTACTCTGTCTCCCTCTCTGCACTATCCTGGTGCCCATCAGCTGGATGCACACACACACACACACACACACACACACACACACACACACACACACACACACACACACACACACACACACACACACACACACACACACACAATATATGTATAATTTTGTCATATTTCTTTCATCTTAAAACATACTGGCTGAGTATAAATCAATATCCTTGCTTAGAGCTGCTGCATCCCAAGTGTGAATCGCTATAACAGTAACCTGTATAAAGAGAGGAACCAGAAGGTCAAAATATATCACTAATATGTAAAAGTAAATATTGTTCTTCCTTCATCCTGGATTATAAAAAGATCAGGAGACATTAAATAGGTTCAAGCGAGAACTTTTATTAGAAGCAACACTGGTAAACAAGACAAGCATATTATTTTGCACAAGACAGAGCATCGGGGAGAAACAGCCAATATCAGAACAGGAATCACAATCACTTGAGGCACCCTGGGGGGAAATGTAGATATTTAAAGGAAAATAAAATGCCCCCCTCCTCCTTTAAAAAAAATTATTTTGTGTACATGCACATTGAACTTATTACAAAGACCAGGACTAAATAAATAAAGCACTGTAGAAAATAACAAAAATATGCAAGATAAATTACATAAGCAAAGCAGCTACCCAGTGTATAACTCTATACACTGATGTCTAACTCTAACATCAAGTTGGCCTGATCCACAAAAGCTCGCATTAAAATGCCATCTTCAAAATATTCGTCTGAGGCTGTGTTCACACAAGCAAAATGCCTTTCTTTTAATTCAAATGTGTCCCGTGCACGATGCTGTCACAAGATTGATAAGCCCGTGTCAAGAGTTCACACGCATGTTGTTAAGCAGTGTACCCAGAACTTCCGTCGAAATCCATCAAAACGGAGAGAGTGGACTCAATGGCAAAAAAATCATTTTAAAATAAACAAATTTTCACGGCTGATGCAGCACCACAGGAATCCACTGGGGGTGGGGGGCGACTGGGGCACCAGCAACATATACTGTACAGTGGACCCTCGTATAACAAACAATTTGTATAACAAAACATCTGTAGAACATAAAAAATTCCGGAGAGAGGGGAAATTTGCTTAACAGAATCGCCTATGGGGCGAATCCATACAACATAAAAATGGTCGCAATTAGGGATTCCTCCGTTTTCAATGCATTCCTATGGGAAATTTGCATAAAGGAACATTTGCTTAACAGAATTCCATTTGGAAGGAATTAATTCCTTTATACAAGGTACCACTGTATATCCCAAGATAACGGGTCACACATCAAAGAGGCGGGAATATAATGTGGAACAAAAAGAAGGAATAGGTTCCCAACTGCTCAGATTTGTTGTGGATTCAGTGCAATGGGGTGGGGTGGGGGAATGCGAGGCCTACCATGGGCCGTCTGACCCCGCAAAAAACAAATCACGATTAATGCGAGACACGAGAAAAAGTTGTAGACCTCTGAATGCAGCCTGAAAAAACTGCTCTCCCAAAAAGTCCTCTTTCACCCTCTAGAGGACACAGGGAGCAGTTCTGTCCTTTTTCCTGAAGGTGTTGATGTCTGGTGTGGAAGAAAGCCCACTGCCCTCCTGAAAACTCACTAGGAACCCGAAAATGGGCGAAACAGCTTCCTTCCTTCCTTCCTTTTTTTTCCCCTTCCTTCCTTCCCTCCCCCCTTCCTTCCTTGTTTCATTGTTAGTGACTAAGGCTTCTGAAAACTGTCGGCTGCAAAGTTGGCAGCTCGGCGGTTCGAATCCTGGTTGCCACACAGCAGACTCAGCTCCTGCTGTTAATCCCACTTCCCGCCAACCTAGCAGTTCGAAAGCATGTCAATGCAAGTACAGTGGTACCTCAATGTGCAAATTTAATCAATTCTGAATGCATGCTCATAAATTGAACTACTCTTAAGTCGGGATACCTATCTAAAAATTGGAAAAATAAGTTTAAAAAGAAAAAAAAGGAAAAAAAATGTAAGTGGAGCAAACCATATCTAAAATTTGTAAGGCGGCAGTTAAAACACCAACAGTTTTCCGCTCTTAAATTGAATTGCTCTTAAGTCAGGCTGCTCTTAAATCGGGGTATCACTGTAGGTAAATAGGTACTGCCATAAAGAATGGAAGGTGAAAACAGTGTTTCCTTGCTGCCAGCCACATGGCCATGGACTTGCACAATACTGGCTCTTCAGCTTGAATACGGAGATGAGCACCACCCTTAGAGTCAGACACGACTAGCACACGTGTGGGGGGAAACTTTACCATTACCTTTTTATTAAATACTGTATATTAATGTACAGTATTAACATATTCATTGCAAGCCTTCCTGTTTTATTTTCTTGCGATAGGAGAGCAACCATGCAAAGCCCAGACACTTGCCCCCCCCCCGCCCATGTCAGTGGCATCAGGAACTATTTTTTCTCCTATTGTGATGCGCAAGGGGTGGCGGAAGGATCAGGCAGGGCCAGAGAGTGAAGTGTCATGGAACAACTTACTGGTCTCTCAGCCCTTCTGTTGTCAGTCCTGGAGGGAGGGGGAGGCCGGGAGGATGCTTGGGGGGCTGATGGGGGCTGGAGGAAAGACAACATGGGGAGGAAAGGGGGGAGACCCCCCCAAAAAAGAGATGAGGAACTTAGTGTCCCTCTCAAAGTCCAGGGCCTCCCTGGAGCCAAGAGGATTCCTGTGATGCTGAATGAGTTGTCCATGGCAGCTGGGACGCCAACTGGGGGCCATTATTAGGCGCCCATTTCAGAGAAGGGGAAGGAGAGGCAAGCAGGTGAAAAGCAGACGAAAGGGAAGGGAAACAGGGAAGAAGGCGTTGCTTGGAGGACACCCAGGAGGGCAGAGGGAGATGGGCAGAAGAGGACCTCGGGAAGCCCCTCCTGGGGAAAAACAGGATGGGGTCTGTTTGAGGAGATGGTCCTTCCATCTGAAGGGGGAATCTCCCAGGGGACGCCAAGCCAGAAGAGAGAGAGAAGGTCTACCATTTGGTACCAACAGCTCATTGATGTCCTCCGAAGGCCTGGACAGCCACGAATGTCCACACAATCCAGAGCCCTTCTGATTCAAGTTGGGGGGAGACACCTTGTCCCTCCTCTTCCTCCTTTGCAGGTTTCACGCAGGAAAACCCTCCCTGAATGCACTTGATTGGACTTGAGCTGCTTCAGGTAAGAAGCTCGTTCTGCTCCTGGGAGGTGGAGGTGGAAGGACCTCTTTCTAGAGCCAAGAAAGGAAACCCAAATGAGCCTCCCAGAAGCGCAGAGGGCATGTCCTCCTCACCTCAGACAAGTGAGTGACCTTCTCCAGGGCAAGGCTTTTTGGGAGGGTAGGGAGGGTTTCCCTCTTTTTTGGGTTTTCCACAGTGTAAATCAAGAGTGCCTGTCACTTGGACCAACCCAGCTCTTCCAATCAGCCATGGAAGTCAACCCAGTAAGAACAGATTTATTCACAATATATTTCTGTGCATTTTCATGACTTTACCGGAAGCCATTCATTTTCTGACATTGCTTTTTACAGTCAGTAACAGGATCCGGCAGAAGCATGATTTCACACCTAGGAGACTGCACACGTCTCTCCACCTTCACAAAATGGAAGGCAAGCCCTCCGGTACCCCAATGCAATCCAACAAGTTCCTGGCAGGGGAATTATGTGAGGAGGTCCTTTGCCTGGTCGAAGCACCACCTTGTCTCAGTGGAAAGTCAGGTAAGGAGAATCTGATTGCAGGGACAAGGAACACCCTTTGCAGGTAAGTCGCTGGAGGTGGACATCCTGCGGTGAACCTGGAAGGACGATGCCGAATGCAAGGGACGTTTCAGAAGAAGAAGCCTCGGGAGGTCTTTCAGAAACTGCTTCATCAACTTCTTCTGCTTCCTAGCATTTTCCAGCCACTTTTCGGAACCATTGACCACATCTTCAGGGTGCAAGTCCATGATCTGCACGTCCTTACTGAGCAAACCTCAGATGTCAGAAGATATCCAAGTTTTATTGGGTCCCCCCCCCCTTCATTTGGAGTGGTTGCACGGGTGGTAAGAGTCCTGAGGTCCTTGGTGAAATGATCTCGCCATCGTTGTAGGATTTCCCGTTTACCTTGGAGTCTTTTGCCATCCTTACCCTTTACGCACATACTGTGGTGAATAGGCATCGGCACAACATGAAAAACGAAATGCTGTTTTGTCGTTTCGTTATCTAACAAAGTGAAACAAAACGAAACGAAACGAGAGAGTAGCATCTCGTTACAGACGAAATGAAACAGTGTTTTTTCCGTAAAAAAAAAAAAACTGTTTTCTTCCGTCTGTAAAACTGCCCAGCCAGGCTGGAGAGGGTGAGAGGAGGCCCAACAAGCTCCCCTCCTCCTCCTCCTGCTCCACTGCCACGGAAGCCACCGAGTCCGCGGGCACCGCCACCACCGCGGCAGAAGCCAGAGAGGACCCAGCAGGCCAGCCTGGCTCTCATCCTCCATTACTGCCACTGTTGCCATTGCCACGGTGGAGGCCAGACGGGGGCTAAAGGGCCTGGCCGGCCAGCTTGGCGCTCCACCTCTGCCGCCGCTGCTGAGAAGATAACAAGTTGTTTTGTCATTATTTCACTTTGTATGCCTTTATTTGTAAAAATGCGTACAAAACGAAACAAAGCAACCCATGGGGGGGACGAAACGGAACGAAACAAAATTACCGTGCCCATCCCTAGTGTTGAATCTCTTGGGTGCCCTTCTTTCGTGCATTGCCCAGTCAGTAAACATCCTCCTCTCCTTCTCACCTTTTCAGGCAATTGTTTAGATCTTTTCTTAGTGTTCCACCGTGATTTGGGCAATGGCCCTCTTGCTCGTTCGTCTGGTAGCGACACACTTCTCTCGATTTTCATCTGGCCTTTCCATTTTCCATTTCCAAAAGTTTCTCTTCTTCTCTTGCACATTCTCTGGCACTTCTTCGGCCCTCAGCCACGCCTGCTTGGTATGTGAGGCAATCATGTCGGAATCTCGTGTGACGGTCCTGATAGGATCACGGATACCAGCTCCAAAGAGGAAGGTCAGAGGCCAAAGGCGGCCGACCAGGCTCTCGATCTGGAAAATCCGTGATCTCGTTGCAGCCCCGCAAGGTTTTTCTTTTCCTGAGAGAACACGTTTCTCGTGTTCTCTCAGGTTTTGCTTTTCACCTGCTTGCCTTGACAAAAAAAAAGCAAAAGGCTCCGGTGGTTGGCACTCCTGGCCTCCAGGACAGGGTTCAAGTCCCTGCGGTGCCCTTGCTTCCAACCCAAGGCAACAGGTGCCCCCCCCTTTGGCCTCCTTGCTAGGGCTCCTGACACCCACCTCCTCCAGCTGAATGGGAGTCCTGATCCCCGGATTGAATTTAACTTGCTGGCAGCCTTGCTGGCTCTTGCTCAGGGCAGGATCGGGGCAGAGATATCGTGGCAAAACCCCTCCTCCCCCGCCCCGCCCGCTCCTTTCACAAGTCACAACATCTCTGTTTGTCCATAGCTTGCAATGGAGTGATTATAAGCTCTGATGCTACGGATGGGACTGAATCGTTCTCCAAACTGAATCTGTCCCACTCCACTGAATTCCTATCTTCCGTCCTACTTGTGGAGTTAGAAAATGGAAAGGACAGAAGGACTCTGTTTAAAAGATCAATTGTAGGCTCCTCTAGGAATGTCGGAGGGGTGGGGGTGGGGGTTCTGGGACATATTGTTCGCTGGGGGATGAGCAGAAAACCCAACTGTCAAGATACCTGCTTGCGCTCTTCCAGCTCCCATCCTGAACACAGAACAAGATCTGTTGTCTACAGCCACGATCTAAGGCACAATCGCATCTGCTCAGACCCCCCACGACAGAGGCCCCACACTTAAGGATCTACAATTCCCATTCCTCAGACTTCAATACCCACCCCACAGGATTCAGGAACTAATCAATCAAGCACGATGTAGATTCGTAAGTAACATACTGCAAGGCGGAGCCACAAAGACAAAATGGCAGAGCACAACTGAGACCACTGTAAACGAACTGAATAGGTTATGTAGTACTTTCCCAGACTTCTCCCTAACAGTTGACACAGGTGACTTATCCCTGCCGCGGAAGTCCAAATGTATCCTGAGGAAGCCAGCAGTGGACGTAGATTTCCATGAGAACTCTTTGGAGGGCAGGAGAGAGCTGGGTGGAGGTGGAGATGGTGGTCAAGGGATGGACAAGCCCTGAGTGCTGATAGGGTGACATCATGGAGGACGGGTAGGGACCCAGGAGGGAACTAGCAATGAGTTCACATAGCTTTGGAAAGGGTAGAGAATGCCTGTTTGTAGTGACTTGCGCTTCTTATTTGGATTTATTGTGTTCTAGGACAGCTTTCCTGAAACATCTCGAACACTGAGCTGAACTGTTTTGCCGTGCTTTTGACAACATAACTACATTTTGTATCACCTTTTGCTTTTTAAAAAATAAATATTTTAATATTTTACCAAGCTGTGGTCCTTGCGGGAAGAAGGGTTGAGGAGCTACAGAAGGGGCCTAGGCCAGAAAGGCTGTATTGGTTATTAGACTATTTTATCCTGTCCTTTCTTTAAAGGGTTGGTGGGCAGTCCCAAAGTATGTAACCCAATTGATGCTGAGACAGGTTTAAACTACAGTCAAAAGGATCCCATTGACACTCAGAGACATGCCTTTATTAAGTCTGGAGCTAAATGTTGGTGTTTTAGGTAGTGTGCCAGAGGACCTGTAACATTGCATCTGGAGGGTTGGGTTTGGTACATCTATCTATCTATCTATCTATCTATCTATCTATCTATCTATCTATCTATCTATCTATCTATCTATCTATCTATCTATCTATCTATCTATCTAAGAACCCAAAATTTGGCCTCCCTGTGAAAGTCTTCTTGTTCACACACTGTGGTCACAAGCTCCCTAGGTCCGCCTCAGCATTATCCTTCAGCTGTGTTCTGTTAGGAATCAGCAATTAAAATATATGGATTCTTTCAGAGAGGCAGACAGAGATAGAGAGAGGAAAGAAGAAAAGCATACAGACAGACAGACACACTTGTAGGGATTAAGCACTCAGTTTGAAGGCAAAATATGCTAGTTTTTATTTTTCTCAAATCCATGTTTTAAAATCATAGCCAAGTTATAGCCAATGCTGCATGGTTTTTCTTAGAATTTCTGTTTGATGACATTCATACTGATTCCAATCATTAGCAAATTAAAGCAAAATTAAGGCATTGTTTTATCTGAAAGATTTGGCTGTCAGTTTCCCCCAGAAGCATCAAGAACATTGAAATCAGCATATTAACCATCACTGAACAAGCCCTGTGCAATTTTAAAAACCATTTTAAAGTAGAGAAATAGAACACCAGCTGTTAACGTAACTGATTTGTTTATGAGTGGTTCCTCATTCGTTAGCCAGAAAACAAAGAAGGCTTAAGCACCACATAATTTCTGATCTCATAATCTAGTGACCACCAATTAATCAGGCTGTTGCTAATGGTGTGATCATTCCAGACAAGGTTCACTTCGTCAGCAGACAGCACCCTGTCCCACATGTACACATCTGTCATTTCCCCCTGGAAGGATTGGTTGATGTCAAAGCCTCCTCCAAAGGAGTCCTGATCCTGCCCAAGGACGATGGATGCCTCAGGATTAATGGAGTAACCTTTCTTCAGCCCCATCCGTGGCAAAGGATAGCCGTCCACCCACAATTCCGCCAACCCCGTAGCAGAATCCCAGCTCATGCAGATGTGCTCCCAACGGGACCTCGAGACCTGCTTTTCCGGGAGGTTGAAGGTCACGCTGGAACCCCCCACATAAAGGCTGTATTGATTGGGCAGGGGCTTGTAGAGCAGGAGGTCATTGTCGCCTTGCTTGGTGGCATAAGAGAAGAGGCCGTAAGCACGCGTCAAGAGGGTGTAGTATCTCAGGCACACAGTGAAGCTGGTCAAGGGCTGCTGGACCTCAGCATTCAGAAACACAGCGGCATTGTTGGAGGCTGTTGGGAAAACGAGGACCTTCTTCTGAAGATCTGGAGGAAGGAAAATAAATGTTCGCATTATTTCTCACCCACCTCTTAGGATCCCAGTTGATTATCTCTTGGACCTCCTCTAGGACGGTGTTTGCCCTCCAGTTCTTCCAGCAACTTTCCCCAAAAGGTGCCTGGCTTGATCTAAAAAGCCTCCAGGCATCTCTGAGCGGAAGAGCATAAAAACTGACTTGCTGGATCAGACCAAGGGCTTACCTTCATTGGCAAAGGATCCTAGCAAGCTGGCGAGAATTAGAAGACAGAGAGGCGAGATCTCCATGCTGATTTCTCCCAGAGTGAGCTGGACGGGAAGACACAAGAGACAGGGAACTGGCTGCTTATATGTACAAATGACTTATTTCCAGGATTACATCCACTCCCTGAATTGTGAAACTTGGCCAAGGGTTCTGTGAATTTATGTGACCTCTTGGGGATTAAGGTGTGGCAACATTTCCTCTCTGCCGCTCTTTTGATTTATATCTAACTCCTTTGCATATACAGTTTCTCTCTAAATCAGGTATGTCCAAACTTCGGCCCTCCAGAGGTTTTGGACAGCAACTCCCACAGTCCTTTGCCATTGACATTCTAAGCTAAGAATTCTGAGAGTTGAGGTCCAAAACATCAGGAGGGCTGAAGTTTGGACATGCCTGCTCTAAATTCTTTTTATTGTGTGCTGAACTGTATGAGGTTCATTATTTCTCGTACATGACTGGCTCTGTAAAATCCCTGCATTTTTTTAAAAGATGCAAGGCCAGCATTTATGACACTAGTCCTCAGGGAGGTTCCATTCTCTCCCCCCTGCATGTTTCCCCAAACAGGTTGACTTCTTCAACTCTTCCTGCAGACCATGCAACACCCGTCTGTGCATGGAGGTTTATTCCTTATTTATGGTTGTGCATTATGAGAGCAACCATGCAAAGCCCATACACTCCCCCATCAGTGGCATCAGGAACTATTTTTTTCTCCTATTGTGATGCACAAGGGGTGGCGGAAGGATCAGGCAGGGCCAGAGAGTGAAGTGTCTTGGAACAACTTACTGGTCTCTCGGCCCTTCCGTTGTCAGTCCTGGAGGGAGGGGGAGGCCGGGAGGATGCTTGGGGGGCTGATGGGGGCTGGAGGAAAGACAACACGGGGAGAAAAGGGGGAAGACCCCCCCACAAAAAGAGATGAGGAGCTTAGCGTCCCTCCCAAAGTCCAGGGCCTCCCTGGAGCCAAGAGGATTTCTGTGATGCTGAATGAGTTGTCCATGGCAGCTGGGACGCCAACTGGGGGCCATTATTAGGCGCCCATTTCAGAGAAGGGGAAGGAGAGGCAAGCAGGTGAAATGCAGAGGAAAGGGAAGGGAAACAGGGAAGCAGGCGTTGCTTGGAGGACACCCAGGAGGGCAGAGGGAGGTGGGTGGAAGAGGACCTTGGGAAGTCCCTCCTGGGGAAAAAGAGGACGGGGACTCTTTCAGGAGGTGGTCCTTCAATCTGAAGGAGGAATCTCCCAGGGGACCCCAACCCAGAAGAGATAGAGCAGGTCTACCATGTAGCACCAATGGCCCATTGAACTGGACAGCAGGAGGGGGAGGAGGAGGAGGGGGAAGGCTCCCGTCCTTCAACAGGAAAGGAACAGAACGCCCATCCACACGGGATCTGCCCAAGCCCATCGTTCCTGGTGGCAGATCAGTCTCCCTCGGTGCCCTCAGGGGTGGCATGAATTCTGGAAGGGTCTCTCCTGGGGTCAAATGGCCCAGCCCAACCGCAGCCACACTCCAACCGAAGCACTGACACCACTAAAGGAAGCCTTAAAAGAAGACCATTACCCCAAATTAGCAACCCCTGGCTCTCAAACCAAAGGGGCATCGGAAGGGACGGAGGCAACTGTTGTCCATCTTTCAGGCTCTGCCCTTCAGAGCTGCTGCTCGTCCATCACTGGGAAATCCCTCCCCAGTTGACTCTCCTCCTGGGGCAGCCTCGGCCTCCCCGCATGTCCTCTGAAGGCCTGGACAGCCTGGAAGATCCATACAATCCAGATCCCTTGTGATTTGGGGTGGGGGTGGGGAGACCAATTGCCCCTTCTCTTCCTCACTCGCAGGCCTCACGGAGGAAAACCCTCCCTGAACGCACTTGATTGGACTTCAGCTGATTCAGGTAAGGAGCTCTTTCTGATCCTGGGACGTGGGGGTGGAAGGGCCACGGAGGCCTTGAGTCTTTTCCAGATGCATCTGAAGAGCCAAGAAAGGAAACCCAAATGAGCCTTCTAGAAGCGCAGAGGGCAGGTCTTCCTCACCTCAGACAAGTGAGTGACCTTCTCCAGGGCAAGGCTTTTTGGGGAGGGTAGGGAGGGTTTCCCTCTTCTTCTGTGTTTTTAACAGTGGAAATCAAGAGCGCCTGACACTAGGACCAACTCAGCTCTTCCAAACAGCCATGGAAGTCAACCCAGTAAGAACAGATTTATTCACAATATATTTCTGTGCATTTTCATGACTTTACCGGAAGCCATTCATTTTCTGACATTGCTTTTTACAGTCAGTAACAGGATCCGGCAGAAGCATGATTTCACCCCCAGGGAACTGCATGCGTCTCTCCACCTTCACAAAATGGAGAGCAAGCCCTCCGGTACCCCAATGCAATCCAACAAGTTCCTGGCAGGGGAATTATGTGAGGAGGTCCTTTGCCTGGTCGAAGCACCACCTTGTCTCAGTGGAAAGTCAGGTAAGGAGAATCTGATTGCAGGGACAAGGAACACCCTTTGCAGGTAAGTCGTTGGAGGTGGACTTCCTGCGGCGAACCTGGAAGAGCGATGCCGAATGCAAGGGATGTTTCAGAAGAAGAAGTCTCGGGAGACCTTTCAGAAACTGCTTCATCAACTTCTTCTACTTCCTAGCATTTTTCAGCCAGTGTCGGGTCCACTTTTCGGATCCATTGGCCACATCTTCAGGGTGCGTTGATGATCTGCATGTCCTTACTGAGCAAACCTCAGATGTCAGAAGATATTATTGCCCCCCTCTTCATTTGGAGTGTTGCACGGGTGGTAAGAGTCCTGAGGTCCTTGGTGAAATGATCTCGCCATCGTTGTAGGATTTCCCGTTTACCTTGGAGTCTTTTGCCCTCCTTACCCTTTACGCACATACTGTGGTGAATAGGCATAGGCACAACATGAAAAACGAAATGCTGTTTTGTCGTTTCGTTATCTAACAAAGTGAAACAAAACAAGACGAGAGAGCAGCATCTCGTTACAGACGAATTGAAACAGTGTTTGTTTCTGTTGAAACAAACCGTTTCCTTCCGTCTGTAAAACTGCCCAGCCAGGCTGGAGAGGGTGAGAGCAGGCCCTCCTCCTCCTCCTCCTCCTCCTCCTCCTCCTCCTCCTCCTCCTCCTCCTCCTCCTCCTGTTCCACTGCCACCGAAGCCACGAAGTCCGCGGGCACCACCACTGCCACGGCAGAGCCCAGAGAGCGCCGAGCGGGCCCGGCAGACTAGCCAGCCTCTCCTCCTCCATCACCGCCAGTGCTGCCACGACCACGGCAAAAGCCAGTTAGGTCCGAAACGAAACAAAATACCGTGCCCAACCCTAGTGGTGAATCTCTTGGGTGCCCTTCTTTCGTGCATTGCCCAGTCAGTAAACGTCCTCCTCTCTTTCTCACCTTTCCAGGCGATTGTTTTTAGATCTTTTCTTAGTGTTCCACCGTGGCTTGGGCAATGGCCCTCTTGCTTGTTCGTTTGGCAGCGACACACTTCTCTCGATTTTCATCAGGCCTTTCTGCTTGCCAAATCTTAAAGGCTCTCTTCTTCTCTTGCGCTGTCTCTGGCCCTTGTTCGGCCCACAGCCATGCCTGCTTGGCTATGGGATGCCTTCATGAAACGGCGGATTTCCCTGACAGTGGTGGCAACAGAGTCACATAATGCTGTCCAGGGGATGTCACTTGATGCAGAAGGGAAAGAAACCGAGAGAGAGAGAGAAAGCGGCATCAGGAAGAATGTCACCCAGCAAGGAGGAAAGTGACAAGTTGGTGTCAACCTCCAAGTGTTGTCCCTTCTGGCATGTGAGGCAATCGTATCGGAATCTCGTGTGACAGTCCTGAAGGGATCACGGACACCAGCTCCAAAGAGGAAGGTCAGAGGCCAAAAGTGGCCGACCAGGCTCTCGATCTGGAAAATCCGTGATCTCGTTGCAGCCCCGCAAGGTTTTTCTTTTCCTGAGAGAACACGTTTCTCGTGTTCTCTCAGGTTTTGCTTTTCACCTGCTTGCCTTGACAAAAAAAAAAGCAAAAGGCACCGGTGGTTGGCACTCCTGGGCTCCAGGACAGGGTTCAAGTCCCTGCGGTGCCCTTGCTTCCAACCCAAGGCAACAGGTGCCCCCCCCCTTTGGCCTCCTTGCCATGGCTCGCGACATCCACCCCTTCCAGCTCAAAGGGAGTCCTGATCCCCGGATTGGATTACTAACTTGCAGACCCTCTGGATAAAATGACACTAATTTGAAGACTATAAAATAAGCTCATGTAATAGAACAAAATTAAGATAGTTCGGGGTGGGTGGGTGGGTGGGAACCAGCAAAAGGATATGTTGAACAGATCATTAAAAAGAAGTACACCAACTTCCTGAAGCCTGAAGCCATGATTGCTTAATCCCATAATTCTAGCACATATCTGGACCCTGAAGGGCAAAAGGATTGGCAGCCTTGTAGAAGAGGTGATGCCCAAAAGTTGGACTCCAAGCTACCCCCTGCAGCAACAGGAGGCTGGAGGGCTGTGGTGGGATCAAGGTAGACACCTGAAGGACCTGTTTGGAGTTGACCAATGTTGGGACAGCTGACAGTCCTGTCACTCCTCTTCCTCCTCCTCCTCCTCCTGCTTTTCCTCCTCCTCCTCTCCCTTCTATCCTATTGGAGGTGGTGGGTTAGGGTTAGGTGGGCACCTGAAGGACCTGCTTGGAGTTCACTTGACTGCTGATGACCAACGTTGGGGCAGCTGACAGTCCTGTCCCCCCTCCCTGCTATCCTATTGGAGGTGGTGGACATTGCCACAGGGACTCTCAATTTCGGATGTGGCTGCAGCTAAGGAAATACAGTACCGACATTGTAGAATGCATTAAAAATGGAGTAATCCCATTTTTATGTTGTACAGATTTTCCCCATAGGTGATTATGTTGAGCTAATTTCCCCTCTCTCCAGATTTTTTTAATGTTGTACTGATTTTATGTTATACAAGCTGTTTGTTATACAAGGGTCCACTGTACTGTATACATCAGACCTATTTTATTGTGAGTAGAGATGGGCACAACTCAAAAAAATGGTGTTTCATTTGTCGTTTGTCGTTTAGGGGGTCCGTTTTGGTTCATTTTCGTTTTTCATGATTTTTTTGCAAAAAAATTCATTTTCGTCTCGTTACGTAATGAAACAAAAAAACGAGAACAAAAAATTGCTGTTTCGTTAGCATTCATTACAGTTCAATGTATTTGCCGCAACAAAAATGAAACACACGACAAAATTTCTGTTGTTTCGGTTCGGTTCGTTTCATTTTGGAGACAAAATTCATTTTTCGTTTCGTTACGTAACGAAACAAGAAAATGAAAATGAAAATGAAAAATTGCTCGTTTCGTGCCCATCTCTAATTGTGAGACCTAATTCTTTGAACAGAGTTGCTCTTAGGTCAGTGGTGTCCAAACTTTGGCCCTCCAGATGTTTTGGACCACAACTCTCACAGTCCTTTGTCACTGGCAATCTAGGTTTGGAATTCTGGGAGTTGTGGTCCAAAGATCTGTAGGGCCGAAGTTTGGATACCCCTGTCTTAGGTGCTTATAAACTGGGCAGACTAGTAGGTAATAGGTTATATTTGCAACTGCATTTATTCAGCAGTTGAAGGACCAACCAACAAAGAGGGGGCTTGCCCTTGCAGACCCAATGCCTGTGGCTTACTTATTAACTTTGTTTCCCAGGATTAGGGCAGGGCCTCTGAATCTACATTTCTGGGGGCAAAGAGCAGAGGAGAAGACTTACTGCGCACTTGGCCCTGTGGCTGTAACTGAGAAAACGAAAAGGAGATGTTAGCAATCCTCTTTCTTCTACTCGCTCCCCTCTTAGGAGCTTTGGCGCAGACAGGTAATACAGTGGAACCTTGACTTACATACTGCTTGACTTGCATCATATTTGACTTGCAGCAAGAAGGGGCCTGTTTGACTTGAGTCGCAGGCTTTGACTTACAGCTCGGAGCCCCGGCACAAGGCACCGGAATTGGGCGACAGCCAAAACCCAGCATCGCGGCTGCCGCCTCCAAACTGCTCCTGCCTTCTTCCTCTCCTCCGGCAGCGGCGGCTTCGGCGAGGCCAGCTCAGAGCACCTGGAGCTGGTCCTCGGCCTCACCGAAGCCGCTGCTGCTGCCGGAGGAGAAGAAGGGCTGGGAGCTCGGGGCTGGCCTCGCTGGTTAGACAGTCGGCTCAGTCTTGTAAAAAATCTGGCAGCAGAAGTCTGGTCCACAATGGAAGCATTTTAGTTGGGGAGCTGTACAGTTGTGGGACTCTAATGGTAAACATAGAGTTGTTCAGAATTTGGAACGTCAGGTTAAAAATCAGTAAAACTTAAATGTTAGACATTGTTGCTATGAACATTAAAAAGTGGAGGCAGGTAATTTGTGGACTATAATTCCACTGCCTCCTCCTCTCTTTGAAGAGACATTTCATTTACATCCCCAGAAGGAATCTCCTATCCCAGTCAAATTTGTGTTAAATTGCTGTTTTCGGGGGTCTTTTTCATCATCTGGAATGGATTAATCTGCTTTCCCATTACTTTCTATGGGAAACATTCGTTTGACTTAAGTCATGTTCGACTTAAGTCTAGACCACTGGAACGGATTAATGACGTAAGTCAAGGTTCCACTGTATATTCATTATTTATTTATTTTAGAGTATTTTTACTCCGCCTTTCTCCTTGAAAAAGGACCCAAGGCGGCTTACAGTAATAAGTAGAGATGGGCACGAAACGAGCGATTTTTTGTTTTCATTTTTTCGTTTCATTACGCAACGAAAACGAAACGGAATTTTTAAAAAACAAAATGAAAACGAAAACGAAACGACCAAATTTGCCATGTTTTTCGTTTTCGTTGCAGCAGATGCATTGAACTAAAAAGAATGCTAACAAAACAGCAATTTTTCGTTTTCATTTTCATTTTTTCGTTTCGTTAACTAACGAAATGAAAATGAAATTTTTTGCAAAAACGTCACGAAAACAAAAACGAACCAAAACGGACCCCTAAATGATCAAAAGACAAACGAAACACCATTTTTTGAGTCGTGCCCATCTCTAGTAATGAGGGATAATATACAGTCCAGTGCAATTAAGATGTGTTCAGGTATTAAGAACAGGGAATTGAGAAACATCTTACAGCATTAAAATACAACATTTGCAAAATGTTGCAGAGATTTGAGTATCTGGTAAAAAGGATGTCACATTGAAGAAGGGACTGGTTTATTATCCATGGCTTCAGAGACTAGGACACAGGGCAATGGTCTCAAACTATAGGAAAAGAGATTCCATTTGAACATTAGGAAGAACTTCCTGAGGGTTAGAGCTGTCCGGCAGTGGAATATGCTGCCACAAAGGAGGGTGGTGGAGTCTCTTTCTTTGGAGGTTTTTAAGCAGAGGCTGGATGGCCATCTGTTGGGAGTCCTGTGATGGGGGGTTCCTGCATGGCAGGGGGTTGGACTGGATGGCCCCTTGAGGTCTCTTCCAAATCTATGATTCTATGATTCTACTTTGCTATACAGTAGCTATACAGTAGAAGTACCAGGATCCGCAGAGCAAAATCGCTAAACGTTCCCTAGTAGGCACCATTGCTTTCTCATTCACTGGCACTATGAGGTCTTACCCCCTCTCTTACTTCTTCCCCAGGTTTGGATGGAAAAGTCTTTGTCTTCCCAAAGCCTTCAGCCACCGACTATGTTCTTCTCAAGCCTGCCATACAAGCCCCACTGCAGCGTCTGACCTTGTGCCTCGATTTCTTCACGGACTTGGATCGCTCTTTCTCTCTCTTCTCGGCTGCTTCGGCACAACAAGACAACGAAATCCTCTTCTTCATCATATTCCCGAATAAGTACGAGGTCTGTGTGGGTGGCTCATGCATCACTTTCCTTGTACCCAAGGCCACAGACGGGAGCAGCAGCCATTGGGAGACGGCCTGCATGGCTTGGGAATCCACGACAGGCATCGTTCAGGTCTGGGCCAACGGGCAACCCTTGCCTAGGAAGGCAGTAGCCAGAGGCCACCAGATCCCAAGAGATCTGGTGGTGATGCTGGGGCAGGAGCAGGACTCGTACGGGGGATCCCTGGACACTAGGCAGTCCTTTGTTGGAGAAATGGCGGAGGTTTATATGTGGGACACCGTGGTGCCTCCAGACCAGCTGAGACGAATCCGGAGGTATGGTGTGCCCGCACCATTGCTGGACTGGGCGGCACTTAAATATGAAATAAAAGGCCAGGTCTCAATAGAACGCACTTTGAAATGAGACCTCAAAGCAGGGAGGGCCACCTTCCTGGAATCAGTGAGGCCTACACAACTGGTGTCCAGGGAAACTGAACGCAACCCAGAAGCTCACCTAGGAGAGGATGGAAGCTTCTCTTCTAATCTGTTTGGGACAGGCATGGTTGTCTGTGTCTATATGGCGGCCCTTCTTGTAAGCAATTAAAACAAATTCATGACTGAGCTGCTTTGTGGGTTTCTTCTAAACTGCTGTCCATCTCTGATGATGTCTTCTTGTTTAAGATGGTGAGGTGCAAAGAGGTCAAAGCAGGTAAGAACTTAAGAACATGAGAAGAGCCATGCTGGATCAGGCCAAAGGCCCATCTAGTCCAGGTTCCTGTGTCTCCCAGTGGCCCTGCCAAATATGTCCGAAAGCGCACGAGACTAGACATCTGTCTCCTGATCCCACTCCCCTGCATCTGGCCCTTGAAGTACCCCGGTTTTCAGCCTGGAGATGACACATCTCCATCAGGTTTTGTAACCTGTGATGGACTTCTCCTCCTGGAATCTGTTCTATCAATCCCTTTTGAAGTTCATGCTAATGGTCTTAACATGGCAATTGCTCGAATGCAGGAGAGGTGATATCTTTATTAGGCCACTAAAACTCAAAATAGAAATCAAATCATTAGAGAGCTTTCAAGGCCCAAACCCCCACACCCTCAGTCCGTATGCCGATACTGGAGAAAAATTATAGACAAGAATCCCCCAAATTCATCAATTCAAATTCAATTCTTAAAGCATATGGAAATGATTTGATAGCTTTTTGTTTGAACAGCTGGGTGGTAAATGCCACCCAAAGGTTACCACTGTAAACCTCTTGGCAATATGTGGTTCTTGGATGACATAGGAATGCTGCTGTAACATTGCATCTGGAGGGTTGGGTTTGGTACATTTATCTATCTATCTATCTATCTATCTATCTATCTATCTATCTATCTATCTATCTATCTATCTATCTATCTATCTATCTATCTAAGAACCCAAAATTTGGCCTCCCTGTGAAACTCTTCTTGTTCACACGCTGTGGTCACAAGCTCCCTAGGTCCGCCTCAGCATTATCCTTCAGCTGTGTTCTGTTAGGAATCAGCAATTAAAATATATGGATTCTTTCAGAGAGGCAGACATAGATAGAGAGAGGAAAGAAGAAAAGCAGACAGACAGACAGACACACTTGTAGGGATTAAGCACTCAGTTTGAAGGCAAAATATGCTAGTTTTTATTTTTCTCAAATCCATGTTTTAAAATCATCAGTTATAGCCATTTTGAATATGAAAAATGCTGCACAATTCTTCATAGAATTTCTGTTTGATGACATTCATGTTAATTTTGACTCATTAGCAAATTAAAATTAAATTAAAGCAATGTTTTATTTGAAGGATTTGGCTTGCAGTTTTCCCCCAGCAGCTTTGTGAACATTGAAATCAGCATATTGACCTTCACTGAATGAGCCTCGTACAATTTTTAAACCATTTTAATAGGGGATGTAACGGATTTGTTTATGAATGGTTCCTCATTCATCAGCCAGAAATCAAAGAAGGCATAATCATGACATAATATGTGATCTCATAATCTAGTGAACTCCAGTTAATCAGGCTGTTGCTGACGGCCTGATCGTTCCAGACAAGGTTCACTTCGTCAGCAGACAGCACCCTGTCCCACATGTACACATCGGTCATTTCCCCCTGGAAGGAGGTGTTGATGTCAAAGACCCACCCAAGGAAGCCCTGATTCTGATCCTGCCCAAGGACGATGGATGCCTCAGGGTTAATGGAGTAACCTTTCTTCAGCCCCATCCGTGGCAAAGGATAGCCATTCACCCACAATTCCACCAACCCCGTGGCAGAATCCCAGCTCATGCAGATGTGCTCCCAACGGGCCTTGAGTCCTTCTTCTCCGGAAGAGTGAAGGTCACGCTGGAACCCCCCACGTAAAGGCGGTATTGATTGGGCAGGGGCTTGTCGAGCAGGAGGTCATTGTCACCTTGCTTGGTGGCATAAGAGAAGAGGCCGTAAGCACGCGTCAAGAGGGTGTAGTATCTCAGGCACACAGTGACGCTGGTCAAGGGCTGCTGGACCTCAGCGTTCAGAAACACAGCGGCATTGTTGGAGGCTTTTGGGAAAACAAGGACCTTCTTCTGAAGATCTGGAGGGAAGAAAGGAATGTTCGCATTATTTCTCACCCACCTCTTAGGATCCCAGTTGATTGACTCTTGGACCTCCTCTAGGATGGTGTTTGCCCTCCAGTTCTTCCTGCAACTTTCCCCAAAAGGCGCCTGGACCACCAAGGGCCTCAATCTAAAAAAGCATCCAGGCATCTCTGAGAGGAAGAGCATGAAAACTGACTTGCTGGATCAGACCAAGGGCTTACCTTCATTGGCAAAGGACCCTAGCAAGCTGGCGAGAATTAGAAGACAGAGAGGCACAATCTCCATGCTGACTTCTTGCAGAGTGAGCTGGATGGGAGGACACAAGAGACAGGGAACTGGCTGCTTATATGTACAAATGGCTTATTTCCGGGATTAAATCCTGAATTGTGAAACTTGGCCAAGGCTTCTCTGAATTGATGTGACCTCTTGGAGGTTAAGGAGGAGCAACATATCCTCTTTGCTGCTATTTTGCCTTGTATCAATCAATCCATCAATTAGCCTTTATTGGCATACAGGAAAAAGAACAAAATAGCTGTTTTGTTTTTGTTGTTCAGTCATTTAGTCGTGTCCAACTCTTCGTGACCCCATGGACCAGAGCTGCCCAGACCTTCCTATCTTTCACTGCCTCTCGGAGTTTAATCAAATCCATGTTGGTTGTATCAATGACACCGTCCAACCATCTTATTCTCTGCCATCCCCTTTTCCTTTTGCCTTCAATCTTTCCCAACATCAGGGACTTTTCCAAGGAGTCCTCTCTCCTCATGAGGTGGTCAAAGTACTGGAGCCTCAGCTTCAAAATCTGTCCTTCCAGTGAACTTTCAGGGTTGATTTCTTTCAGGATGGATAGGTTTGATCTCCTTGCAGTCCAGGGGACTCCCAGGATTCTTCTCCAGCACCACAGCTCAAAAGCGTCAATTCTGCGGTGATCAGTCTTCTTCATAGTCCAGCTCTCACTTCCATACATAATTCCTGGAAAAACCATAGCTTTGACTATCCTGACCTTTGTCAGCAAAGTGATGTCTCTGCTCTTTAAGATGCTGCCTAGGTTTGCCATTGCTTTCCTCCCAAGAAGCAGACATCTTTTAATTTCATTGCTGCAGTCACCATCTGCAGTGATCAAGGAGCCCAAGAAAATAAACTCTGTCATTACCTCCATTTCTTCCCCTTCTGTTTGCCGGGAGGTGATGAGACTGGTGGCCATGATCTTAGTTTTTTTGTTGTTGAGCTTCAGCCGATTTTTTCACTCTCCTCTTTCACCTTCATTAAGAGGTTCTTTAATTCCTCTTAATTTTATGCTATCAGAGTACTGTATTAGCATCTGTGTATTGAGGTTGTTGATATTTCTTCCAGCAATCTTAATTCCAGCTTGTGATTTATCCAGACCTGCCTTTCGCGTGATGTACTCTGCGTATAAGTTAAATCAGGCAAGGTGACAGTATACAGCCCTGTTGTACTCCTTTCCCAATTTTAAACCAGTCAGTTGTTCCATATCCAGTTCTGACTGTTGCTGCTTGTCCCACATATAGATTTTTCAGGAATCAGATAAGGTGGTCAGGCACTCCCATTCCTTTGAGAACTTGCCATAGTTTGTTGTGGTCCACACAGCCAAAGGTTTTGGCATAGTCAGTGAAGCAGAAGTAGATGTTTTTCTGGAACTCTAGCTTTCTCCATAACCCAGTGCATGTTGCCAATTTGATCTCTAGTTCCTCTGCCCCTTCGAAATCCAGCTTGCACTTCTCGGAGTTCTCTGTCCACATACTGCTGAAGCTTCCCTTGTAGAATTTTCAGCATAACCTTGCTAGTGTATGAAATGAGTGCAACTGTATAATAGCTGGAGCATTCTTTGGCCTTGTCCTTCTTTGGTTTTGCCTTATATCTAACTGCTTTGCATACACAATAGTTTCTGCCTAACTTATTTTTTTTTACATATTTATTGATGTAAAGTCTTCCTGACCAAGCTTATTGTTATGTTTTCTGCTGCGTTTTTGAGCAGCTGCATCCTGAGGCAGTTTCGTAGAATGTTGCTAACTACATTAATTCCAATAAGAACATAAGAAGAACACAAGAAGAGCCCTGCTGGATGAGGCCAAAGGCCCATCTAGTCCAGCTTCCGGTATCTCACAGTGGCCCCACCAAATGTGTCCGCGAGTGCTTGAGACTAGATCTCTGTCTCCTGATCCCACTCCCCTGCATCTGGTCCTTAAAGTACCCCAGTTTTAAGCCTGGAGATGACAGATCTCCATCATGGTTTGTCACCTGTGATGGACTTTTCCTCAAGGAATCTGTCCAATCCCTTTTTGAAGGCATCCAGGCCAGATGTTTTAACAATACAGTGGTGCCTCAACTTAAGAGCAGCTCAACTAAGAGCAGCAAACTGTTGCTGTTTTAACGGCCGCCTTACAAATTTTAGATATGGTCTGCTCGACTTACAATTTTTGCTTTCATTTTTTATTATTATCATTTTTCAATTTTTCAGATAGGTTCCCTGACTTAAGAATAGGTTGACTTCAAGAGCATGCATTCAGAATGGATTAAATTCGTAAGATGAGGTACCCCTGTAATTGTTTTTCCTACTTCGTAAGGGAAAGCTGAAACCGCTGCTCTGGACTGGGTTTACCCCTTGTTGAAACTGAGAAGAGCACAGTATTTTGCAAGTCAGTTCTTCTCCTCAAGGAATGAACCCCTCACTCGCAACCTGAAAAGGCGACAGGAAGTATGTTTACTCTTGGTGGGTTTCTGCAAAGGGCAGAACAAAGAGGTATTTTGCAACTCACCAAATTGTTTTTGAAAAGGTTGCATACCCTGTGACAGAATAATACAGGCCAGCTCCTAAAGGGCAAGGAGGGATTGTTTTAACTATAAACAAAAGTTGACAAGGTATTTATCCCATGTCAAACCGTTTTACCAGGTAACAATATATCATAACTATATGGCATTATGGACAGGCCCTCAGTTACCAAACACAGTGCCACGTTACCCACCCACCCACTTCCCCTAGTAGCTGAAAACCTTAATCCACAGAGTAGATATGGATCTTTTGTCTCTACCCAACTCTGACATACTTTGTTCAAGAAGGATGTCAACAAACAAGCAAGTTTAGAAGAGGGCAGCAAGGACAATCGGGGGCTGGAGACCAACCCTGCTGAGGAGAAACTGAAAGAGCTGGAAAGCCAGATTTTAGTTGAATATCAGGAAAAACTTCATGCTTGTTAGAGCTGTACAGCAATGGAACCAATTACTTTGAGGAGTGATAATGAATGCTCCAAGGCTAGAGGCATTCAAGAGAAGTTTAGTCAACTACTGGGCATATATCCTATGATTTGTAGTCCTTTCTTGATCAGGCGTTAGACATGATGGCCTCGTAGGACCCGTCATTATTCTATGAGTCTATATACAGTGGTACCTTGTATAAAGGAATTAATTCGATCCATATGAAATAATGTTAAGCAAATTTTCCTTTATACAAATTTCCCATAGGAATGCATTGAAAATGGAGTAATCCCTAATTGCGACCATTTTTTATGTCGTACGGATTTGCCCCATAGGTGATTCTGTTAAACAAATTTCCCCTATCTCTGGAACTTTTTATGTTGTACTGATTTTATGTTATACAAACTGTTTGTTATACAAGGGTCCACTGTACGATCATCTGCTGGGTGACCAAGACAGCCAGTGTTTGTATCTGTAGACTATCGCATTGCCTTTCCAAGCAGTTGGCTCACTGTTTTTGTGTGCCATCTTTGCCTACTCTTAGGGCCTTTTCACACGACCCCTAAGATCCGCTGGCCACTTAAATTCGGACCAGAGGTCTTAGGGGTTTGTCGCCGTTCCTGAGTTCCCAACCCCTCCACACTCCTGGCTGCTGGCTGCGTGAGGGGAGGGAGAAAAAAAGGAAGAAAAGAATGCCGCTCACCTCCATTCTGCCGTCCGGGCACTGCATTCAGATGTCTTAAAGGGGCGGGAGGGGGCAATAAAAGAACAAACAGAAGCAAGGAGAGCCGGGCAGTCACTACTGTTATATCCGCATCAGGAATTTTCACCCTCCGAGAGCAGGTACATGAAAAGTGCGCTGGGACGCGCTTAGGTGAGCGTGGTCGCACTTAATTATCTGTAAACTCCGGAGCTGATGGGGAAATAATTTTAAGCTCTGGAGTTGGGAGCCATTTGCCATAGAGTTTAGGGGTCGTGTGAAAAGGCCCTTAGATCACATATATTATTTCAGGTGTGACAGAACAGGTTTAAATTATGCATGACAAATTTCCATCTGCATTGCATGATAAAGGCACAATGAATGCTCAAACGTTTTCTTGCCCTTTATTTATAAGAGTGCCGCTAAACACTGAGACACCCTATCAAAAACATTAACTATAGGAAGCCAAATTTAGACTAAATTTGATGAAAACTGCCATGCCTGTTAGAGCAGTATGACAATGGAACCAATGACCTTGAGAAAGGTCATTCAAGAGAAAATTGGTCGACTATCTGTAAAGCGCAGCTTCGGTCTATGCCTATGGCTTCCACTATGCTGATGACCCAACGTCCACAAATTCATGCATACATTTATTTCACAGGGAACTTCCAATCCAATATACCTGCCTCTGAGGCAATAGCTGTTGTGAATCTGGTCTCCACCATTGCCACGGATGTCAGCAAGTGAGGCACCAAGTCCAGATAGCACTCTGAAACCAGAGGTCCTGAGCATTTGACCCCGCCAGTCAAGATTAAATTAAATGATTGTGAAGAGGAGATTTTTTTTTAACTACTCAATGGCTAGACATTTAAAAGAGTTTCTGTTTGTGGTGTAAAAATATTTTAAAATAAGTTTTTTTTTTAAAAAAAGAGAGAATAAATAGTGGTCCCCCGCTGAAGCTCAACAACAAAAAAACTAAGATCATGGCCACCAGTCTCATCACATCCTGGCAAACAGAAGGGGAAGAAATGGAGGCAATGACAGAGTTTATTTTCTTAGGCTCCTTGATCACTGCAGATGGTGACTGCAGCAATGAAATTAAAAGATGTCTGCTTCTTGGGAGGAAAGTGATGGCAAACCTAGGCAGCATCTTAAAGAGCAGAGACATCACTTTGCTGACAAAGGTCAGGATAGTCAAAGCTATGGTTTTTCCAGGAATGATGTATGGAAGTGAGAGCTGGACTATAAAGAAGGCTGATTGCCGCAGAATTGAGCTGTGGTGCTGGAGGAGAGTCTTGAGAATCACCTGGACTGCAAGGAGATCAAACCTATCCATCCTGAAAGAAATCAACCCTGAAAGTTCACTGGAAGGACAGGTTTTGAAGCTGAGGCTCCAGTACTTTGGCCACCTCATGAGGAGAGAGGAGTCCTTGGAAAAGTCCCTGATGCTGGGAAAGATTGAAGGCAAAAGGAAAAGGGGATGGCAGAGAATAAGATGGTTGGACGGTGTCATTGATACAACCAACATGGATTAGATCAAACTCCGGGAGGCAGTGGAAGACAGGAGGCTCTGGCAGGCTCTGATCCATGGGGTCACAAAGAGTCAGACACAATTCTTTTGTTCTTTTCTGCTACTTTGTTCTTTTTCTGTATGCCAATAAAGGCTGATTGATGGATTGATTGATATAAAGCAAAATAGCGGAAAAAGGAAATGTCACCACATCTTAACCTCCAAGGTCACATCAATTCAGAGAAGCCTTGGCCAAGTTTCACAATTCAGGATTTAATCCCGGAAATAAGCCATTTGTACATATAAGCAGCCAGTTCCCTGTCTCTTGTGTCCTCCCATCCAGCTCACTCTGCAAGAAGTCAGCATGGAGATTGTGCCTCTCTGTCTTCTAATTCTCGCCAGCTTGCTAGGATCCTTTGCCAATGAAGGTAAGCCCTTGGTCTGATCCAGCAAGTCAGTTTTCATGCTCTTCCTCTCAGAGATGCCTGGATGCTTTTTTAGATTGAGGCCCTTGGTGGTCCAGGCGCCTTTTGGGGAAAGTAGCAGGAAGAACTGGAGGGCAAACACCGTCCTAGAGGAGGTCCAAGAGTCAATCAACTGGGATCCTAAGAGGTGGGTGAGAAATAATGCGAACGTTCCTTTCTTCCCTCCAGATCTTCAGAAGAAGGTCCTCGTTTTTCCAAAAGCATCCAACAATGCCGCTGTGTTTCTGAATGCTGAGGTCCAGCAGCCCTTGACCAGCGTCACTGTGTGCCTGAGATACTACACCCTCTTGACGCGTGCTTACGGCCTCTTCTCTTATGCCACCAAGCAAGGCGACAATGACCTCCTGCTCTACAAGCTCCTGCCCAATCAATACCGCCTTTATGTGGGGGGTTCCAGCGTGACCTTCACTCTTCCGGAAAAGCCGGCCTCGCGGCCCCGTTGGGAGCACATCTGCATGAGCTGGGATTCTGCCACGGGGTTGGTGGAATTGTGGGTGAATGGCTATCCTTTGCCACGGATGGGGCTGAAGAAAGGTTACTCCATTAATCCTGAGGCATCTATCGTCCTTGGGCAGGATCAGAATCAGGGCTTCCTTGGGTGGGTCTTTGACATCAACACCTCCTTCCAGGGGGAAATGACCGATGTGTACATGTGGGACAGGGTGCTGTCTGCTGACGAAGTGAACCTTGTCTGGAACGATCACAGCGTTAGCAACAGCCTAATTAATTGGAGTTCACTAGATTATGAGATTAGAAATTATGTGATGATTATGCCTTCTTTGATTTCTGCCTGATGAATGAAGTTCCATTCCTAAACAAATCAGCTACGTCCTCTATTAAAATGGTTTGAAAAATTATACGAGGCTCATTCAGTGATGGTTAATATGCTGATTTCAATGTTCTCAAAGCTGCTGGGGGGGAAACTGCAAGCCAGATCCTTCAAATAAAACATTGCTTAAATAATTTCATTTTAATTTGCTAATGAGTCAAAATTAATATGAATGTCATCAAACAGACATTCTATGAAGAATTGTGCAGCATTTTTCATATTCAAAATGGCTACAACTGGTGATTTGAGAAAAATAAAAACTTTGAATGGAAATTAGTTGATTTTTCCAGCTTTGTTCAAAGTCACAAAAATACAGTAATACTTCAGTTTAAGAGTAACTTGGTTTAAGAGAGTTTTGCAAGACAAGCAAATATTTCTTCTAAATTTAGCCTTGGTCAGCAAGCAATGTCTTGATATACAAGCTTAACAGAGCTCAGTCAGTCATAAAGTCGAGATTATGGGACATAGAAACACAGTCACTTACTTCCATCCTACAAATTGCATTTTATAGTAGCCACACTGAAGGCTATATGAGGGAAGACGACGTACCCATTGCAGGAACTCTTCAGTGGAGGCCCTGGAGGTGGGAGCTTAATAAAGGCATGTCTCTGAGTGTCAATGGGATCCTTTTGACTGTAGTTTAAACCTGTCTCAGCATCAATTGGGTTACATACTTTGGGACTGCCCACCAACCCTTTAAAGACAGGACAGGATAAAATAGTCTAATAACCAATACAGCCTTTCTGGTCTAGGCCCCTTCTGTAGCTCCTCAACCCTTCTTCCCGCAAGGACCACAGCTTGGTAAAATAATAAAATATTTATTTTTAAAAAGCAAAAGAAGATACAAAACGTAGTTATGTTGTCAAAAGCACGGCAAAACAGTTCAGCTCAGTGTTCGAGATGTTTCAGGAAAGCTGTCCTAGAACACAATAAATCCAAATAAGAAGCGCAAGTCACTACAAACAGGCATTCTCTACCCTTTCCAAAGGTATGTGAACTCATTGCTAGTTCCCTCCTGGGTCCCTACCCGTCCTCCATGATGTCACCCTATCAGCACTCAGGGCTTGTCCATCCGTTGACCACCATCTCCACCACCACCCAGCCCTCTCCTGTCCTCCAAAGAGTTCTCATGGGAATCTCGGTCCATTCCTGGCTTCCTCAGAATGTACAGTATTTGGTCTTCTGCTCCAGGCCTCTTGCACGGAGGCACCTGTGTCAACTGTTAGGGAGAAGTCTACATAACCTGTTCCGTTCCTTTTGCAGTGGTCTTTCTCCTTGGAAAAGGACCCAAGGTGGCTTACAATAATGAGGGACAATATACAGCCCGGATCATTTAAGGCATATTCAAATTAAGGACAGGGGATTAGACTTCAAGTCTATGGCAGACCGCTGCAAACAAGCCACCTAGCTAAGCCCTAAGTATTTCATTCTAATATTTTGCATCGATGGAGCTCAGCTTTACAGGATGAGAGGATAGTGGGCTGTCCTGTTCCTCCTTTGGAAGAATTATACAACTCCAGATTTTAAATTTTGTAAGCAGTTTTAAGAGTTTTTAATATCTTGCATGGCGTTTTAATGTGTTTTATGTGTTTTGCATGGTTCCTTGTTTAGAGTGTCTAGTGGAACAGCACTCTAATTTCGTTGTGGATATCTTGCATATGCATAATGACAATAAAAAGTCTATTCTATTCTATTAGTAAAGTACCTGGAAACAGACACTTTTTGCAGTCAGGAAAGGTGTGATGTGGAATTCAGCTGTGGTTTGGAAGTGAGAAAACTTTTTATCCAAAGGGGGATCAGGGTTCCAATCTGTATCTTTGTCCAGGAACGGTGAATTTGGTCGGAAAGGACTTTAAAATGCACAACAGCCAAAATTTCCCCTTCGTTTTTAGCTTAATTTCTTCTTTCTTGGTGCTTTTTTTAAAAAAAGCACTGGAGCTGAACACTTAATCGGAGTTTGGAAAGTTTGAGTTTGTTTGAAAACATTGAAACATGGCTTGGAAAAAATCTGTCGTAGAGGAAACACATAGAAGAGAAGTGTCCCAGAATTATTTGAAAGGGCAGGGGAATCAGAATGTGACTGGAGAAATTCTTCCAAACTATGGAACCACTGGGGTCAGATGGGAGGTGAAGGGCCAGCCTTTGGCTCATGACCTGCCCCAGGGTACAAAACAAGGGCATTGTGTTCAGTTATTTATTTATTTATTGGATTTTATACCGCCCATCTGGCAGTGAGGCCACCCGCAGTTACCAGCTGCACTCCAGTTAGGAGAACACACACACACACACACACACACACACACACACACACACACACACACACACACACACACACACACACACACACAAGTCCCCTTGCCAGGTTTGAGAAGAGAAATCACATGCCTGTGTGTCTTTTCATCACAAGAGAGCGCTTAGGGCAAGATAAGCAATTGGGCACCTACCAGATGCCTGGGACTACAGTGCCCATGCGCCACAGCTGACATGTCCAACAGCAAGGGATGAACGATTAAGGCTGTGGTACTTTATCTTTTGGGGTGTAAACCCCATTGGATGAAATGGGATTTAGGGCGGGACGCCATTGCATTATTATTCCGGCCACCTTTTTCAATGGATGTGTTGCTTTGCATAGTAAATTAGTGCAAAAGATGCAGGTCTTTGACTTGGGATCTTAACATATTTACCTTTGAAACAGGAAGACACGTAGGGGACAACGGGATCCCTTCATGACTTTGTTTAGACTCGAGTCGTGCAGAGAAAAGACCATGAAACTCTAGCTCACACATTAATTGGTTTATTAGAACCCATTAGTAGAAGACACTTAGGGCTAACTCATACAAAGCTAATTCGATACCTTTTATCACTTGTTGTTCTCCCCTGTTAGATGGATAGTTAGCCCTTTTAGTCAGTAGACAAGAATGATGATAAACCTGGTCCCCTGAAGAGAGGGGGGGAGTTGTGCCCATTTGTGAGTTTTGTGTCAAAAGAAAAAGTGTGGATTCAGAAGCTGCTGTTCTCCTTCAGCATTTTTATGTGAGCTGGTCTGCTTTCCTAGCCCTCTGGTCCAGGGATGTTTTTCTAAGCAAAGAAATACATACAATATAATTGAAATACAAGATGATTATACATCGGGTAGATAAATGATACAGCAGTAAAATGACACAGTTTGCTCAAGGACTACCTACAGGACCCTCCAAGAGTAGAAGCATCATTGGATTAAACAGCTGGCAGGCAAGGAGTTGGGCTTGTGGATTTCGTTAAAGCAAACGTAAAAGTGTTCTGCTCATATGTCGCCCCATAGTGCTTAAAGCAGTCTCTGGGTGGTTTACAGTTTAATTATGCAGGGTACACATTCGCCCCCTCCCCCAAGCAACCTGGGTACTGATTTTACCAACCTCGGAAGGATGGAAGGCTGAGTGAACCTTGAGTCTGCTACCTGGGATTGAACCCCAGGTCGTGAGCACAGTTTTAGCTGCAGTACAGATATTTAACCACTGTGCCACGAGTGGCCCAAGAATCAGCCTTTGGAGTTTTGCTGAGCACTGGAAAGGGATAAGAGAATGGAAAGAAAACTACATTTTGGAATTACTGAGAAGGGGTCAGGGTGATAGAAGGCAATGCCACATGACTGAGAACAGAAACAGATTTTAAAGGTAGCCCAGAGCTGAAAGCTAATGTTAGAGAGAGGTGATTCGGGCAGTGTTTCTGGTTTGCAAACTCAGGCTTTGGCAGAATCTCATGCTAAAACCCTCAAGTCAAACAAAGCAACTTAATTTGCACGGAAGTAAAATATGTTCCTGGTTTGAAGCTTTCTTAGGGATTTTTATCTTTTAATCATATGTAATCTATCATACTTTTTTTTTTTGTTTGGCCTGCAAGGCGGAATGAATAAGACTCGCAAGGATTACATAGAGGAACTTAAAACTTTCCTTATGATTAACATTAAAGAATGGAGTCTAATGCCACGTTGCCTTGAATTTCATATTCCAAGTCTCTCCAGTTGACAACTGCTGGTGGGTATATGTTGTGCCACTCAGTGTATCTCAGATCTCTAGCCTCCACGGTATAATTCCACATATACACATCTTGGATCTCTCCGCCGAAGAAAATGTTTTCCTTATGAGCTCGCCCCAACTCGATCAGGTTGTGAGCCCTGATGGAATAACCCTTCCTCACCATCTTTCGCGACAACGGCTTTTGGTCCCACCAGAAGGCAAGCGCGCCCGTCTCCGAGGCCCAGTGGATGCAGATGGACTGCCAGCTCATGTAGGAATATGGGGTTCTGAAGGACACATCCACTCCTCCGATGTAGACGTTGTACCATCTGTAAGGATCCGTCGTCTCCATGTGGATTGCCATATCTTTGCTTTGGTCTTTGGTGGCATAAGAGAAAAGAGCTTGGTGGGCCATTAAATCGGAGAAGTGTCTCAGGCAAATAGTGACGTTTTCAAGGGGTTCCCCTGCCTGGTCCGATTCCACGGTGACATACCCCTTTTCCCCAAAGATGAAGGCCATATTTCGTAGATCTGTGTGCGAGAGAATGAGAAAGCCTCTGGTCAGTCTCACTGAAAACACACACACACACACACACACACACACACACACACACACACACACACACACACACACACACACACACACACACACACACACACATTTCTGTATACATGAGTGTGAAGTTCTTAGGTAACTTCACATACCTCTATCACTCTGCACGTAAAAAGAGCATTTTTTTATTTTTTAAATTCGCATCTGGAGTAATTGCTCCTAACCACATCAAAAGTAAGTGGGGGCATTGTTTGTGTCCATTTTATTTTGTTATTCTGCTCAATGTATTGACATTTTCTTAAATTTATTTGCTCTTTAAAATAAAAAGTGGATTACTGGTGCAGGAAAAACACAAAACAAAACAAAACATTTGTCATGTCTTCCAGCTGTAAAACTAGAAACCCAGCATGCCAATAATCATATCTATAATACTGTAGTGATGTAGAAAACAGCTTTTCAAAACAGCAGTTTGATGCGCTTTTGGCCGATGTGGACGCATGACTAGAGCATTATAAAAAATGCTACTGTGGGGATGAAAAGTGCACATCAAATGTCACGTGACTTGTCTTGGAGAAAGTGTGCGTCAAATCAACATGCGCATGTAGTGTGCATGTGATAGAGGCCGTAAGCCCATCTTTATGATGTTTTTGGTGTGAGCTGAGGAACTTGGAAAAACGGATCCAGGCATTTTAATAATGTATAATGTTCTAGAGATGGGCACGAAACGAACAATTTTTCGTTTCCGTTTCCGTTTTTTTCGTTTCGTTACGCAACGAAACGACAAACGAATTTTGTCTCCAAAATGAAACGAAATGAACAGAAACGCCGGAAATTTTGTCATGCATTTCGTTTCCGTTACTGCCATACAGTGAACTGCTTTAAATGCTAAAAAAAAAAAATCACAAAAAATTGAAATACATGGTAACGAAACGGTAACGAAACAAACGAAAATGAAAATAATTTTTTTGCAAAAATCCGTGAAAAATGGAAACGAACCGAAACGGACCCTCCAAACGACAAACGACAAACGAAACGTCATTTTTTTGATTCGTGCCCATCTTTAATCTGGTGTATTCCATCTCACCAAAAAGATTCTCAGTGCCTGATAGACAACATCCTCTATCGAGATTGCATTTTTGGTATAATGCTTTGATAAAGATAGCAAGTTGCTATTGAAAGCTTAGCTTACATTTTTTGTTTTAGTCGTGACCAATAAAGGTATCACCTAGTCTACGTTTGAGTCCTAAAAGATGTGTTCCTAGTGCTGTTGCACTGATGGGGCTTCCGAGAGGTTTACCATTGCCACTCACTCCAGTGAATTTCCACAACAGACCAGATATTCGAACCTGGGTCTCCTGACTCCTAAGTCTTAGGCCAGTCTCCATCGACTACACGCTATCTTTAGCCCATGTTATACAACACTGGCTTTCCTGATGTTTTTTTTGGACCGCTGTCCTTGCTGATAGCAGGCTGCTGTGTGGTCATTTCAGGTCATCGTGGGTCTTGCTAACCTCTGCTTATCTCCCCTCTTGAGATTAAGCCCAGTTGGATCCCTCTCTCTGCACACAAGTGCGAGGCATCAAAAAACAAACAAACCAGAACATTTGTTTTAAGGGAGAACGTAGAAATGTAGACAGGATCAACCTGCCATCTAATTGCCGTCTAAAAAATGCTGGTGGCAAATATTCGCCAAAAGAAATCCGAGCAGTTCAATATTTGCTAGACCTTTGAGAACTCTGTTCAGCCATCTTGGATGTTTGGCTTCAATAATTGAAAGAGATAAGAAGGAAATTGCCTTTTCAGAGAACAGCTGTCATTTTATATTAGCCATAAGACAACAGCGCTAGAGCATGAGGTCCAGTCTTCTTGGCCGCTACCACACTTCCTTGAGCAGCCGCTTTTTATTTTGCACCACCTTATCTCCTCCTGTGGTCATGTAGTTGCTACAGCAGTTTGGCAGCCTGCACTTCAGCGGTTGCTTAGCAATCGGCTTCCCCGTTCACACTTGGCTGAACCGCTTTAAACGATGACAGGGAAACGGCAGAAACAGGGAGGAAACCGAAAAAAGGCGGCGTACTATGTCCACAAATACAAGCAAATCGCTTCAAAAGGGGTGCAGGAACCGATTTAAAAAACACACACCCCCAGTGGTTGCCACAAGAAAAACCCACACAGCGGTCAAAAATGGGTGCGGCCAAGAGGTCTGTTCAGAAAAAGCTATTGGAAAAGCGGACAGTGATGTTTAAGGCAATTTGTCTTTAAGGAAAAAGGCGTATCAAATCTAAAGTGTGGTAGCAGTCTATTATATCTTTTCTAGTTTCCCTTACTGGGAGTCGTAGCCCCGACCAGCACTTTTCCCCAGTTGAGAAGAGAAATGCCTAGCATGATCACACAAAGGGCTCATTCTCCAGTTCCTGCATTGTCTTTCTCATACCCAGCGGTCAGATCTCCTGCTTTCTAGTAAGCCCAAAGGATGCCTATGGAAGCTCCATATCCATTCTGAAGATCTGTTTTTCTTGAGTAGCTTTGATTCCCTTGAGCATCAACCACGGGAGTCACTACGACGTCATCTTGTGGCAGACAGTTCCCTGGTACAGTACAAGTAATGAATAGCCAGTCGTTAAAACTTGATAATATTTCATCGCTGATGAGACGGGACTATAGCAGCATTTGGTATCTTATTACTGTACCTTGCCTTTCAGAGCAGAATCTTTTGGATGAAGGACATGCAATGGCATGTAGTATTGGGTAGTATTTTACATGATATAAGAACATAAGGACAGCCTTGCTGGAACAGCCCACAGCCCACCCAGTCCAGCATTCTGTCTCACACAGTGGCTCATCATTTGCTTCAGGGTATTCCCAAGCAGATGTCTTCACCTGCGTACTATTCCTGGCAAATAGCATTGAGAGATATCCTGCCTATCTCTCCAACCCGGAGGTCGTCCTTTGGCATCCATAATGATAGCCATTGATACCCTTGTTCTCCAGGAACTTGTTTAATCCTTTCTTACAGCTGTCAAGGCAGACAGCTCTCACCACTTCTTCAGGCAGGCAGTTCCACAGACCAGTGATCCTCTGGGTGAAAAAGTACTTTCTCTTATTTGTTTGAGTTTTACGGAGTGCCCCGTAGTTCTAGTTTTGTGCGATATCAATATCAATATTGTTCTCATCAGGTCCAGAATCTATGTTTTAATGAAGACATCAAATTGCACACTGACACAGAACAGATACAGACGGCTTCATACACACCATTTCCACCAGGGGTGTATGAAGCAGTTTATGTCTGAACTGTGTCAGCTTTTTATGATTTATCATAGGTCTTCTGTACAAATTCCACGGAATTATTTTTAACACTGATCTTTACCCCCAGAGCTTTGTATTATATCATTTTTATCACACTTATTTTGCATGGGCATCTCTTTAACATACACATTTTTGAGTGCACAGCTTGCCGTAATGCAAACATTTGTGAAGGCAACTTCTCAGAATTATCTGCATTTTCTCTTGGCAGCTTTCCTGAACTCAGGCATTTCTATAATATTATTTTTCACCACCTTGCAAAACCCGGGGAAAATGTTTGTATTATAATGATATAATTATTCTAATTATAGTAATTATAATTAAATAATAATAGATCCATATTTATCTGGAAAGTGTTAATTAGGTCACTTGACTTAAAAAGGTAGACGTTTAAAATGGGCCAACATTTTCAGTATGGGCAATACCTTAATTTGAAGGATTTCCAAGTGTGGTCATGTGGAGCTTTGCAGATAGGTTTGTTATGTGCATTAGTTTGCTCCAAGCATACTCCATTTTCTATATGGGAAAAACTGGGATCAGTGCATTCATTTAACTATGAACTAGAGTGACATCCCACCTTTTCTCCAATAAACTTAAAGCATCATTTGGAGTTGTTTTCTCTTTGTCCTCACAATAACCCTATGACAGTGTTGGTGAACCTATGGCACGGGTGCCAAAGGTGGCCCTCGGAGCCCTTTCGGTGGGCACCCGACATCGCCCCCTTCACAGCCACCTGTATTCAGGTTAAATTGCTGTATTGGCACTTTACAAATAATTAGTGGGTTTTGAATTGCAGTTTGGGCACTTGGTCTCTAAAAGGTTCGCCATCACTGCCCTATGAGATAGTGCTGAGTCACTGGAGCTAGTCTCCAGGTAATGTACACCAGATCAAAACTGCCAAAGAAGATCTGACACAGCGAGAGTCCGGTTGCGTCCGTTTAATGGATCCATCAAAGGATCTAGAGACACCACCTTCAGGAGGCTAGGCGGAGGTCTGCTCCTGAGCAAGGGTGGGGTCAGAGTTTATATAAGATTCGTACACGAAAGGCAGGAGGGGAACACAGTAGTTTATAACAACAAAAATCTTTATTTGCAGCCTTCTCTGTGGTGGGCCCCACGCTCTGGAATCATCTCCCCAGTGAGCTGCGCCTGTTGGAGTCCCTGCCCGCCTTCAAGAAGGCCTTGAAGACCCTCCTCTTTAGAGAGGCTTTCGGCGACCCCCTCTGTTAGTCTGGTTTTTTTTTTTTGCCCTGTGTTTCGCCGCCATCTTGCCTCATTGCCTCTTTCTTCATTGTTTTGTTGTTTTATTACTTGCTTTTATTGCTGTTAGCCGCCCAGAGTTCCCTTTGGGAAGATGGGCGGGATACAAGACTAATAAATAAATAAATAAATAAATAAATAACCAATAAGGTAAAAATACATACATGTAGTTTTAAAAGGATAAAAGAGTAAAACCATTACAAAATTTTAAGATAGTTAAAACAGTTTAGGTAGGAAAAGTGAATTATACAAACATTGTGCAATTAAGGATTATATTAAGAGCTAACAGAGGCCAAGGTTGTCTTCCGTATTCTTTGGGCAAAGAAAAGAAACTTGGCCACAGATTCGGTGGTACCCTTGTTTGTGTCACGTAATAAATATTTTCTTTATACAAGAGTGGTTTATACAAGAGGTCAGTATGTAAACAGCACATATATACAAAAGGTATCACAGCTGGCTGGGGAATTCGGAGCCTGAGTTCTGCCAATGTTTACAAATGGACGTCGGAAGAGAATGATGAGCTGAACGGTGGAGTCTTTTTTTGTCCAGGTCTTGCTTTGCAGCATCAGCCTGGGTGCCCCCCTCAGGAAGGGAAGGGGCTTAAGGATACGACCCCTAAACTCCGCGGCAAATGGCTCCCAGCTCCGGAGCTTAAAATTGTTTCCCCACCAGCTCCGGAGTTTACAGATAATTAAGTGCGACCACGCCCACCTAAGCGCGTCCCAGCGCACTTTTCAGGTACCTGCTCTCTGGAGGTGAAAATTCCTGATGCGGATTTAAGGGAGTGAGTGCCAGGCTCTCCTCGCTTCTGTTTGTTTTTTTTTGCCTCCCGCCCCTTTAAGAGAAGGAATCAGGAAGACGACGGGGTTCTGGCGGCTTTGGAGGTGAGCCTGCATTTTTCCTCTCTTTTTTTCTCCCTCCCCTCATGCAGACAGGAGCAAAGAAGTGCGGAGGGGTGGGGACGTAGAAAGAGCAACGAACCCCCAAGATCTCTGGTCCGAATTTAAGTGGCCAGCGGATCTTAGGGGTCGTGTGAAAAGGCCCAAAGAGGAGGGAGGTGCACTTACCGGTCCATGCAGGGGGTTTGCTCATAGAATGCCCAGGTGTGGAAACAAAAGATGTCCCTGAGTGGCCAGTTCCCTCTGTAGCCAAGAAACACTGCTATTGTTATTTTCCAGCAGTGTTAATCTGGGAGCTCTGGGCAGGCTTGGAATCCCTTTGAATCCCTATCCACCTTACAAAAGGGAGAGGCCAAATATTCAGTTTCGTTCCTGCTGGGAATCTTTGCCCGGCCAAAGACACCTTTAGGGTGCATCTCCATGTTTTCCCCACAATGCCCTTGTTGCGTGACCCAACAGTAGGCTGGGGGGAAAGACTATGGGCCTTTTCACACGACCCCTAAGATCCGCTGGCCACTTAAATTCGGACCAGAGATCTTAGGGGTTTGTTGCTGTTCCTGCGTTCTCACCCCCTCCGCACTCCTGGCTGCTGGCTGCGTGAGGGGAGGGAGAAAAAAAAGGAAGAAAAGAATGCCGGCTTACCTCCGTTCTGCCAGTCTCGCTCTGCTCCCAGCAGCATTCAGATCTCTTAAAGGGGCGGGGGGCAAAAAAACAACAAACAGAAGCCAGGAGATCCCGGCACTCCAGGTTACATCCGGATCTGGGATTTTTCACGCCCCGAGAGCAGGTACCTGAAAAGTGTGCTGGGACGCGCTTAGGTGGGCGTGGTCGCACTTAATTATCTGTAAACTCCGGAGCTGGTGGGGAAACACTTTTAAGCTCCGGAGCTGGGAGCCATTTGTGGCGGAGTTTAGGGGTCGTGTACAAAGGGCCTAAGAGTGTGATCATATGGGCATAGAGACCTCTTTTTAGACCACTTCTGGTGTGGCCCAGTGTAAATTATTTTCTGGAGATTCGCAACTGCTTCAGCCTGACCTCAGTCTGTGCCTAAGCTGGAATTTTTGGTCTAGCGTTAGGGCTACTATTTGGGGGCTGGGGACTGGGCTGGAGCGATCCCTCAATAGATAGAAAGGTTGATTTATGGGAGTTCATTCCCAGCAAAACAACTCATTCTGGTGTGGTCAGATGTGTACATTTCCCTTGTCTGATCACACCCTAAGTCGCTCAAGGTGTAAATTCCCATGCTTTTCTAAGCTCTACCCCAAGCTTTTACCACTCCACCACACTGCCTCAGCAACCGTGCCAAGAGAAATCACAGAGTCTACAGATAGGGAGAAATATTTTCCTCCTCCGAGGAGTTAACAAATAAGCCCGCTGGCAGCTGCTATAAAATGCAGAGAAAACAAATGTCACCCTGTACATTTGTGACCATGAAGAGGATGGCCTGATCCTCCTTTCCCTCCCCTTTCAAGATAAGGGATAAAATCCAGGGTCAAGTCATAGATATGTTTTGTCCGGGAAAGTCATTTACTGCTTAGATCCATCCAGGCCCGGAATCTGTGTGTTCTCCCTCCCAGCCTGTCCTCGAACAGTTGACCACCATGGGCAGCCTTGGTCCTTTCCTCCTAGTCCTGGCCAGCTTCTTGGGTGCTCTTGGTCAAGAAAGTAAGTCCAGTTGCAAGTTGTATAGTGTTGAATAGAGATGGGCACAACTCAAACAAATGGTGTTTCGTTTGTCGTTTGGTTGTTTAGGGGTCCGTTTTGGTTCGTTTTCGTTTTTGTGACTTTTTTGCAAAAATTTCATTTTCGTTTCATTAGATAACGAAATGAAAAAATGAAAACGAAAACGAAAAATTGCTGTTTCGTTAGCATTCTTTTTAGTTCAATGCATCTGCTGCAACGAAAACGAAAAACACGGCAAATTTGGTCATTTTGTTTTCGTTTTCGTTTTGTTTTTAAAAAAATTCGTTTCGTTTTCATTGCGTAATGAAATGAAAAAACAAAAACGAAAATGAAAAATCGCTCATTTCGTGCCCATCTCTAGTGTTGAATTCAGGGACAGAGTGTGGTGTTGTGGGAACAAACATGCATGGGGTTGAAATCCATGGGGGAGTTAAAAGAGAAGCCAAAAATAATTGAAAGTGGTGTGGCTGGATTAAAATCCACAAATATCCACCCTCAAGCGAGAACCTGCTGGTTAAATATCTGGATTCCTGGGTTTCTGCTCTTCACAAGCTGAATGATCATTCATTCTTATGATAATTTATCAACTTGTTTGCATTTTTACCAGATTGATAGACTGCCTCTCCAGTATAAATATACTTTAAGATGATGAATAGCAATTAAGTAGCAGGTAAACTGTGGGATGGTGATCAAAATATAGAAGCGAAGCAGTTAAGTTAAAGTCATAGCCATACATGTCAACAAATAAGTAGCACCTCCCAGTTAAAACCTACTTCAATGAAAATGAGGAGGCAAAATCTGTCCTAAAGTGTGAGAGGGTAGGATGAGCATTGGAGAATGCAAATACAGTAGACCCTCGTATAACAAACGGTTTGTATAACATAAAATCTGTACAACATAAAAAACACCAGAGATAGGGGAAATTTGCTTAACAGAATTGCCTATGGGGCGAATCCATACAACATTAAAATGGTCACGATTAGGGATTACTCTCTTTTTAATGCATTCCTATAGGAAATTTGTATAAAGGAAAATTTGCTTAACATAAATTCATTTGGAACAAATTAATTTCTTTATACAAGGTACCACTGTACTTGCATATTTTCCCAACTGTATAAAATCTCTTGTTCTAAAAATGGCCAGCCGCGGTGAGGCTTTCCACTCCTGGATGGTACCTTGACTTACGAATTTAATCTGTTCCAAAGCCATGCTCTTAAGTCAAACTACTTTTAAGTTTGGGTACCCATCTAAAAAATTGAAAAAAAATAAGTTAAAAAATTTAAAAAAGAAAAAAAAGTAAGTCAAGCAGACCATATCTAAAATGTGTAAGGTTGCAGTTAAAATGCCAACAGTTTTCCGCGCTTAAGTCAAATTGCTCTTAAGTCGAGCTGCTCTTAAGTCGGGGTACCATTGCACTTTTTAAAAAAATCAGCAGGAAAAAAGCAACAACCCTGTAGTTTTGCACAATTCCCTTGCCTTTTGCACAAAATGTGAGGGCAAGCATCCTGCCACCTAAAGGTAGTAGGGTGGAAAGGAAATTTTGTAAGCCTTCCCCCTCTTTTGCAAATTCCTGGTTTTGCAACCAGTTGCATGACTTGTGTACAGCCTGTTTGGGAATGACCGCACATTAAGATTCTGCTATACGATTTTAACAATTCAAGGTGTGAATCTGGCACCTTTCAGCCTTTGAGAGGTAGGAAGTAAGGAATCTTCTTTTCAGTGCCGTGGGAGAGGTATACATGTGAGATTATCCCACCCCTGCCCCAGAAATCTCATACAATGTCTTGCGGAATATCTCTAACCTGGGCTAATGTTTTCTGGAAGGAATTCAAAACTGCCAAGACTGGCTACAATTCCCAAATAGAATAGCATACTTCCTATGGGACTATTGAGAATGATGTGCATGTCATCACCACACATCCAGCCTTTCTATTGAATATTAGGGGGAAAAAACTTCTAACTGTTAGAGTAATACAGCAGTGGAGCCAATTATCTAAAGAGGTGATGAGGGCTCCAACATTGGAGGCATTCAAGAGAAATTTAGACAACCCCGCGGACCTTTGATTTGTATCCCATTTGGAACAGTGGGTTGGACTTGATGACCTCATAGGGCCCTTCCAACTTCACTGTTCTATTATTCTAGGGTTTATTAAGCATAACCCCTGACTACATCTCTCTCTGATCCGACTGAGAGAGGGACGTTTTGAGCATCCTGCAGCCCATAGCGTGTTCTTCAAGGCACAACAGAATCAAAGCCTTAGAGTCCAGTCAGAAGCTTGTCCAAATAATGAGTTTTTTTTTTGGCAAGGTTGTGCAGGCTACTTTCTCTCTGAGTGTTTTTACTATGGGAAAATACAAGGCAAAGTTAAGCATTGAAGAGACTACTTTAACGTCAACAGAGCGGCCACTAAGAACATTCTTCGACTTTCCTTACCAAAAGTGTAAACCAGCCATTGCATTAACTTGAAAACGGCTTCAATAAACATGTCCAGGTTGCTCCATGAAAATAAGAACATAAGAAGAGCCCTGCTGGATCAGGCCAAAGGTCCATCTCGTCCAGCTTCCTGTATCTCACAGTGGCCCCAACAGATGCATTTGGGAGTGCAAGAAACTAGATCTCTGTCTCCTGCAACCAATTCCCTACATGTGGCCCTTGAAGTACCCTGGTCTTAAGCCTGGAGATTACACATCTCCATCATGGTTTGTAAACTGTGATGGACTTTTCCTCCAGGAATCTGTCCAATCCCCTTTTGGTAATGAACCCACATCATGGAGATGAAGGCTCAGTGGGAGGGCTTCGTGAATCAAACGGTGCCAGAAATAAAGTAGATTTATTTAAAAAGGAAATTACTTAATATAATTCCTTTATTAAATAAATTACTTAATGTAATTCCTTTATTTAATAAAGGAATTACAAGCCCGTTCTCCTCTATTGTGCTCTTCCGTTGTTCTCACAGGGTGGTGTGATCCAAGGTGGGTGTCAAGGACAGAGTGTTGGGCTGGAAGGTCCATGTTCAAGATTCCTACGAAAATCATGGGGTGATCTGGGACCAGCCGTGTCCACATACGCACTTGACCTGATCATGCTTGCAGGACTGTGCTGAAGCTAGATTCAGTGGGACAGCAGGCAGGTCATCAGGAAGGAGAGGCCGTATCTAAACAATTAGCATTAAAAAAATATATTAAAAAAACTGTTTGGAAAACAGCCTTGACTCCCCCCGCTGATGAATTCCGGGAATGGTAAACTGCCTTTCCTGGAGAGGAGATGAGTCTGGCAGCTGAGAGAAAGAGTAACTGCCCCTGGCTACCATTTCAGCTTGTTTCTGTTGACAGATTTTATTTCTCATTTTTAACAGTAGGTTGTTCTTTTCTTTGGCCAGTGGATGGCAATGGCGTATCAAGGTAGATTCTTTCCCACTGGCTTGGTCTGTAGCTGTGTGTTGTGAGCTTCCAAAATGAAGCCTGCAACTAACTAAATTGCCCCCAATCAATTAGTATTAATTGGTATAATTGCAATTGTTACCAGCACTTCTTAGCTTTAATATCGCCTTTTTTAAGGATGCAAGATGCCTCCTCGCCATCATTGTCCTGAGCCTTGAATATGGCTTTCAATGTTGCTTGGTGACTGTTGTATACTCACTATCTCCACAACTTTGTATGTTGCTCTTCAAGTGTGGTAAGCTCCCCTTGGATCTTTTCCAAGGAGACAGGCAGGGTAACAATATTTCAAAATAAATAAAAAAATAAAACTAATGATGTTACATTGGAATCATAATGGAACAAGGATACATTTTGTGTGTATCTCTATCTACATATCTTGAGAATGATGAGGTAAAATATTTTAAATACAGTGGTACCTCAACTTACAAATTTAATTCCTTCCGAATGCATGCTCTTAAGTCGATCTACTCTTAAGTCGGGGTGCCTATCTAAAAAAAAAAAACTGAAAAAAAATAAGTTAAAAAATAAAAAAACCCGAAAAAATGTAAGTCGAGCAGACCATATCTAAAATTTGTAAGGCGGCAGTTAAAACGCCAACAGTTTTCTGCTCTTAAGTCGAATTGCTCTTAAGTCGTGCTGCTCTGAAGTCAGGGTACCACTGTAAGTAAATAGATGAATGAATGAAAGAATGAATGAATTTTAGTTGCTGATAAAGGAATTGAAATGCTATAAGCTGCCACTGAAGCTATACGTGTGTGTGTGTGTGTGTGTGTGTGTGTGTGTGTGTGTGTGTGTGCGCGCGTGCGTGTGCGTGCGTGCGTGTGTGTGTTGTTACAGTTGTGACTGACTCTCCGTGACCCCATGTCCATGGAGTTTTCTTGGCAGGAATACTGGAGTAGTTTGCCAGTTCCTCCTCCAGGCGCCTACAGCACCTGGTGGTCTCCCATCCAAGTACTAACCAGGGCTGACCCTGCTTAGCTTCCGAATTCAGGCAAGATTGGATGTGCTCAGGGCAGGGGTCCTCAAAGTTTTCAAACAGCGGGCTGGTCCACTACCCCCCCAGACACCACTGGGGGGCGGACCACAATCCCCCCCCCAAAGGCAGACATTTTAAACTGCCCTGCTTGGCTGTAGCCGGTGCCTCGACCATCTGGGCGGCGGGTGGGGGGGACCAGGAGACCTTGCCATGGCCCTCCCACTTTGAACTGTCCCACTAGCTAGCATGCCAATCATCTGGGCGGCGGTTGGAGGGAATGGGGGCAGCGACATAGAGCCCACTTCAGCGATAGAAGCAGCTGCGGAGGCTGGCTTGCTTACGAAGCAGGGGGTAGGTGGGGGTCTGCAATTGGTTCCCGGGGCTGGGTTCAGGACCCTGGGGGGTGCATCGAGCCCCTGGGCCTTAGGTTGGGGACCCCTGGCTCAGGGCATCTAGGCAGCCCCCCCCCCCAGTAATTATGAGCATAACTAAATCCCATCATGCCCTCACTGGTTGGTAGGTTTGCTGGGGACACCAGAGAGGGCCACCTGCTGAGGGAGACCTGGCTGGTTCTCTCCTTTCTATTTTACCACCAGCAAAGGGGGCGGAGGAGAACTTTTATCGAAGAGACAGGGCCTTTTAATAATAAGTGGGTGTCATACATTTTTGGGGTTGCACCTGCACTTTTAAAAGGGTTTTAAACATGCGGTAACTGTCTGCTATTTTAATGTGATCTGTATAAAACAGCTTTATTATTGCAGTCAAGTGGCCAGAGTTTTATTAGGATTTTATTTCAGAATTGGTGCAATTGCCTAGGAAGAACAGTGGTATTATATGTAATGGAAAGGTTGGGTTAATTGCTAGCATTTCTTCTAACAGACACAAAGGGAAGAATCCTGAGGATGAAACACAAAGTAAAATGCTCCACAGATGAGGCCAATATATACATAGATTGCTGCAAAAAATTGCACTGTGGGTCATAGGCCTGAATGGATTGTTGACATATTGGTGGAGGGCTGTGTGTGTGTGTGTGTGTGTGTGTGTGTGTGTGTGTGTGTGTGTGTGTGTGTGTGTGTGTGTGTGTGTGTGTGTGTGTGTGTGAGAGAGAGAGAGAGAGAGAGAGAGAGAGAGAGAGAGAAGACAGTTGAATGTTTTAAGAAAACACAAGAAACTGCTTTATTTAGCAGCTCCACGCCAATTGTCCAGGGTTTTAGAAAGAAGCATTGGTTGGAGACCAAAGCAAAAAAAAAAAAAAAAGTTCTGCTTATATACCTATATATGGGATTGAAGCCCAGGTCGTGAGCACAGTTTTACCTGCAGTAAAGGCATTTTACCACTGCGCCACATAGATGAAACTGGTAATTTAGGGATACAAAGCATTTATTTCAGGTTCTGAACTAACCACAGTTTCTCGTTATCTCGACGCACAAGGTACAGTACTAACGAAGCATGTTACAGGATTTTAATTTTGTTTTCCTTATATTTACTGTATTTTTATGTTTATTTTATCATATGAATTATATGTCTTTTTATTGTATTGTGTTGATTAATTGTTGTTAACCCCCCCCCCCGAGTGGCCTGGCTGCCAGGTGGGCAGTATAAAAATCCAACAAACAAACAAACAAACAAACAAACAAACAAACAAACAAATAAATAAATAAATAAATAAATAAATAAATAAATAAGGGCTCCGAGGTTTCCCGTAAGATTGGTTGATGACAATAAACATTAACATGGACATTAATTGGTATTAATGGTATGGTCATCTAAAAGATTTATTTTCAAAGCAAGAAGAAACTGGAGTCACTCAGAATCACTTAAAATCTGCCTGCCTGCCTGCCTGTCTATCTATCTATCTGGAAAAACTTCTGAACTGTTAGAGCAGTATGACAATGGAACCAGTTTCCTTGAGAGGCTGTGAGAACATCAACACTAGTGGAGACATTCAACAAAGTAACAGACCACCAGGTCCCATTTGCTTTAATTTGGGTTTCTTCCTTGAGCAGGTGGTTGGACTCAGTCAATTCCATTATTTTGTGGATGATTATTATTCTGTCTATCTTGTTGTTATTCAGTCGTTCAGTTGTGTCCGACTCTGCGTGACCCCATGGACCAGAGCTCACCCAGACTTCTTATCTTCCACTGCCTCCCGGAGTTTTGTCAAATCCATATTGGTTGCATCAATGACACCGTCCAACCATCTCATTCTCTGCCGTCCCTTTTTCCTTTTGCCTTCAATCTTTCCCAGCATCAGGGACTTTTCCAAGGAGTCCTCTCTCCTCATGAGGTGGCCAACGTACTGGAGCCTCAGTTTCAAAATCTGTCCTTCCAGTGAACATCCGGGGTTGATTTCTTTCAGGATGGATAGGTTTGATCTCCTTGCAGTCCAGGGGACTCTCAAGACTCTCCTCCAGCACCACAGCTCAAAAGCATCAATTCTGCGGTGATCAGCCTTCTTTATAGTCCGGCTTTCACTTCCATACATTGCTACTGGAAAAACCATAGCTTTGACTATCCTGACCTTAGTTGGCAAAGTGACGTCTTTGCTCTTTAGGATGCTATCTAGGTTTGCCATTGCTTTCCTCCCAAGAAGCAGGCATCTTTTAATTTCATTGCTGCAGTCGCCATCTGCAGTGATCAAGGAGCCCAAGAAAATAAACTCTGTCATTGCCTCCATTTCTTCCCCTTCTATTTGCCAGGAGGTGATGGGACCAGTGGCCATGATCTTAGTTTTTTTGATGTTGAGCTTCAGCCCATTTTTTTCACTCTCCTCTTTCACCCTCAAATAAGAGGTTCTTTAATTCCTCCTCACTTTCTGCTATCAGAGTAGTATCATCTGCGTATCTGAGGTTGTTGATATTTCTTCCGGCAATCTTAATTCCGGCTTGTGATTCTATCTATCTAATTATTATTCTGTTTATCTATCTAATTATTATTTTGTCTGTCTATCTAATCATGAAATGGCCTCCTCTGAGTACTAGTACATATGAGAAAGTACTTTTTTCACCCAGAGGATTACTGGTCTGGGGAACTCCTTGTTAGAAGCCCTGACCACTTTAAGAAAGGATTAAATAAGTTCATGGAGAAGAAAGGTATCAATGGCTATCATTAGGGATGCCTAAGGACAACCTCCAGGTTGGAGAGATAGGCAGAATATCTCTTAATGCCATTTGCAGGGAATGATAAACCGGTGAAGATATCTGCTTGGGAATACCCTGAAGCAAATGGTGAGCCCCTGTGTGAGACAGAACGCCAGACTGGATGGGCTGTGGCCTGTTCCAGCAAGGCTGTTCTTTTGTTCTTATGAGATATGTTTAATAATTTTCTAAACACACACACACACACACACACACACACACACACACACACACACACACACACACACACACACACACACACACACACACACACACACACACGATTTTAAGAGAAAAAATATATTTTCTGGGGTGGCGCTTAGAGCCTGCCGAGGAGGGGACCCTGAATATGACAGCAATCATAACTACAGTTCCTTGCCTCCCCCCAGATCTTGAGAAAAAGGTGTTTGTTTTCCCCACGGCGACAAACACAGCCCGTGTGCTTGTGAAGGCCCAGATGCAACAGCCTCTGTCCAGCTACACGGTGTGCCTGAGGTTTCACTCGGAGCTGACCCGCACCTACGCCCTTTTCTCTTATGCCACCACGGCGAGTGACAACGAGATCCTCCTCCACCACGACAGGCCCAACGTCTACAGCCTCTTCATGAAACGTGGCGTGGTGTCCTTCAATGTCTCGGACCACGTGACCCCCATGACAGGCAAGAAACATGTCTGTGTGAGTTGGGTCTCCGCCACCGGCTTGGTGGAGTTCTGGTGGAATGGGCAGCCTTTGCCCAGGAAGACATTGATGAAGGGTCAACAGGTCAACAAGAACGGCTCCATCATCTTGGGACAAGAACAGGACTCGGTTGGAGGTGGCTTTGACAAGAACCAATCCTTTGTGGGAGAGATGGACGCCGTGAAGATGTGGGACCGAGCGCTGAGCCCAGAGGAAGTGTGTGATGTCTGGGACCATCGCACGGTGGACAAGCCCATCGTTGACTGGAGAGCATTAAAATATGCAATTGTAGGTGATGTGATCGTGGCGCCCTCTCTCATCTGCTCCTGCCGGTCTGGGTGTACCTGTGGACACGGTGGATGCCCCTGAAAAAGGCGCCTTTAAAAATATCTCAGCTTCGTAGCTGAGTCAGTCACGGTAGCATGCCAATTTCCATTTGTTCAGCATGGAGCTTCCACAAAGGTCTGTCCATCTGATTTCAAGTACCTCCATGCTAATGGCCTTGCAATAAAATGCAGATTTTAATGGAATGTGTGTCTTTTGCATTCAATGGGAAGGGGGCTTGATTCTCCCTGCAAGACAATCCTGCTACTTGTTAGTGACAAGTTTGGGTCCATGAATCACAGTTAGTGCACAGTTTGTGCCAGTGTAAAGTCCAGTGTAAAGGGGCAGGGTGGCTCAGCGGACCAGAGGGCCGAAACTGTCAGCTGCAAAGTCAGCAGTTCGGCAGTTAGAAATCCCAGGTACCGAGCCGTGGAGGGAGCTCCCGCTGTGAACCCCAGCTCCTGCCAACCTAGCAGTTCGAAAGCAAGTCAATGCAAGTAGATAAATAGGTACCACCATAAATAGTGGGAAGGTAAAACAGTGTTTCTTTGCAGCCGTGCTGGCCACGTGGCCACGGACTTGCACAATACTGGCTCTTTGGCTTGAAAACAGAGATGAGCAGCGCCCCTAGAGTCAAACATGACTAGCACACCTGCGTGGGAGACCTTTACTTTTTTATATACATAAATTCCTAATCATCCGGACCATTTGAATGATTTCTTTTTCCTTCTTTCTTTATATCTGTATATCTGTATATATGCTCAAGTCATATATATTTTCCTGTGTCCATTTACCAGTTCTGTAGGACACATGGCCCATCTCAAAAATGATTCATTTCTGTCCTGTTTCTCAGTCCCGACTGCCCTAAAAAGTTATTTCTGGGTTTTTTTTTTTTTTTGAGTGATATTTCCAGTCACTTCCAACTGATAGTTGATGTGCCACCTTAAAAGAGACTTGAATTGTTGAAAAGCCAGGAGGAAAAAAATATAAGCCACACAATTCACAGGGATGGTGGTTAAACTAGAGAAAATATTGGCTGAGTGATACATCAACTGTTGTATTTTTCTGTTTATATTTTGCTGTTGCGGAGAAAAATATAAATGCAAAAAGTAAGTGCTTTATCACTAAGCATTAAATTGTTTTTAAAGGGAACAAATTCGGTGGTCTTATAGCGGGCGTGAGGCTCTGAAACTCAGCCCTTTTGTAAAGTAAATAAATTGGCAAGAACATCCACACACACTATATCAAAATAAGGACTGAAGTGATGCAGGGATTGGGTCATTTTTAAAAGGCCATGTCAGTGAGGGTGGGGGTGGGGGGGCAGGGATGATTGGCCACTCAAAAGAATTGCTACTACCTGGGCATTGAATGAACAGGAATTTATAAAGCTATTTAAATAATGACAGAATTGATACGACTGGAGTACTTTTGGCATGTGTCACCACACCCTGAATCTACAGACGGATTTTGGTCATAATGTACTATATCTATATATTTTTTAAACTGCAATAATTTTTGGCCAAATTCCCATACTGGATGGAGTCACCAGCTTACAGTTTTATGGTTTGCCTGCCCTCCCTGCCTCTGTCCACCATCACCCAGCCACCTGCCCAGCCTAACTGCTCCGGGCTCCGTTGCTGTAGCATCCTCTCCACCTCCTTGCATGTCCTAGGCTTGTCCAAAGTCTGGCCCGGGGGCCAAATGCAGCTGGATGGTCGGCCACCACACATTTTTCACCTCATCAAATCTGGCCCTTTTTGCAAAAAGTTTGGACCCCCTGGTTTACAACTTCCCCAAGGACAAGGTCCTTGGAAGAAGGGACAGAGCATGGAGCTGAAAAGAGAGCACAAAGTGGAATAGGCTCATCTCCCCTGTTACGGGACGCGATGTTCTGGCTGAGGAACCCCATTGAGGTAGCCTACTACAGACCAGGAATGACTTGGGACTTGCCATTACTGATCTTGCCCCCAGTCCTGAAGATGGGCTGAGAGTGTGGACGCTTTGGACCTCGTTGGTCCCACAGAAGTTATAGCGCACCACTCTTGAAGCTGGTTCTAATACACGTTTGTTTGGTGAGGAACGCCTGTCACCTGATGCTTCAGGGTGGGCCAGGGATGGACAGCCTGAGGTAAAACAAGAACCCAGTCACACTCGGCCATCTCTCTCCCAATCAAAATGGCGCCACCCCAAGTATGAGAGGACAGTATCACCCCCCCCCCGGAAGAATAACAACAGGTGTTTTTTTAATGAACTGATGAGGGCAGAGCATGCTCAGGACTTCTTGAAATATTGGCTGATTTCTTGGACGGGAGATGGAAAACTGGAAGGAGAATTAAAAATGGAACGGGGTATCATGGAGAAGTGCATCGACCAGGAAGTCAACTCAGTAACACATTTTATTGCCATTCTCTCCTGCTCTCAGCTAAAATGAAGAACGTGTATATCTTAAGTATTAAGAGGGCATGGATGCTTTTCACAGCAGGCCAGTTCTTGAAATGCTTAAGGTCAACTTAGTACAGTTCAGCCCATCCTTAACGTAGTGTAATGTATTACTGTTATGTTATCATCACAAGTTTTGTCCTCTGTTAAATTGATGGGAGAAGTAGCATCTTATTAGGGGGTGCATAACAGCTGGCTGATGTGATGTGTTTTGCCAAATAATCCATATTTATGAAATCATTCATAGCATAGGAATCCCCAGCTCTTCAGTGATGCCTTTGTGAAATGCTGTTTCATTTATTCATCCTGTTTCCAGACCACCCTCAAATAGATGGCTTTTCATAAGGGAGTTTACACAAGTTAAATTAAACCCAGTAGTCAAAGATAAAGAGCCACTTCAAATGGTAAAAAAACCTACATGGAAAACAGCTCTGCTAAAGGTCTAAGAAAAGAGACCACAACTTTCCTGTGCAGATATAGCCCCAAAATTATGGGGCCAACACAGAACAAGAATTTTATTTCCCTAAAGGAAGAGGCAATGATCTCACGGATATCCTGGGATTTGTAGTGTTTTTAAAAATAGCTTTTCCAAACACGAGAAGTAAGACATGTTAAGGTCCAGATATATCATAAACTTTTTCTCACTTTATTGTCCTGGGAGACAGGTCAAAGGAATTTCTTTTGTGCCAGCTTCCATGGCCACACATCTTTTTGTGCGCAGGAGATACTGCCAATTGAGTCCACGTTGGTTTTAGAGGTAATCACCCAGAGGGAGTCCACAGTCTTCACATTGGCTCTCTGTAGTGACCACATTGAACACCCACCCAGCAGGCCTGCAAGGTCACCTGGCCACGGTCTTCCCTGCTCAAGTGAGATGCCCTGCAATTTCATTTCAGTCTGCAATTTCAGAGGGGACAGGTTTGTTTTCCATGACTTCAGAGACTAGGACACGGGGCAATGGTCTCAAGCGACAGGAAAAGAGATTCCCTTTGAACATTAGGAAGAACTTCTTGATGGTTAGAGCTGTTTTGCAGTGGAATATGCTGCCACGGAGGGTGGTGGAGTCTCCTTCTTTGGAGGTTTTTAAGCAGAGGCTGGATGGCCACCTGTCAAGGGTACTTTGATGGGGGGTTCCTGCATGGCAGGGGGTTGGACTAGATGTCCCTTTGAGGTTTCTTCCAACTCTATGATTCTACAATTCTATGATTCTATAATAATCATTTCTTATTTTTGCTTCTGTACATCTCAGTTAAAGATTTTAAACAAACCCATGTTCTCTTTTGTCCTTCATTCTGGCGTTCACCTTCCTAATGGATGAGAAGTTTAGTGGTAGTTCATGCCTTCTGAAGAGCCACACATCTGGTCACCTACGACGAGCTGGGCACCTCTTCTCGACAACCAAGAGGACAAGTTCTAAAGATGGTTTCTTGGTCCTCAAGGTGTCATATAGTCACAACATACAAAAACAGAGAGGACCAGGTGGAAGGTGGGTTGGGTATTCAGAGCGAAGAAAAAAGAGTCACTCTTTTGTAAGGTGGGACCATTCCGGTCATCTCAACCTGGGCTTCACTGCCACGTCACCCTTGATCTCATACTGCAGATCCTTCCAGTCCAGAAGGCCACGGGGAAGCTGCAAATCCTGGTAGGCTGACCTCATCTTGTGGGGTGAGAGGAGGAAGTTCCACATATAGACGTCCGTCATTTCCCCCGAGAAGGAATTATAAGAATCGTAGGAGGCTCCATACGAGTCTTGCTCCTGACCTAACACAAGGAACGCTTTGGTGCCGATGCTGTGCCCCCTTTTTAACCCTTTCCTTGGCCAAGGCTTCCCGTTCATCCAGAACTCAGCGACGCCACTGGCGGATTCCCACCCGAAGCAGACGTGTTCCCAGTCAAGAGGGTTCTCCGGCACTTTGAAGGACAGGTGTTCCCCTCCTACATAGACACGGTACTCTCCAGCTTTGGGTTTGAAGATGAGGACCTCATTGTCCTCAGAGTGGGTGGCATAGGAGAAGAGCCCATACGGCCGGGTCAGGTCGGTGTAGGATCTCAGGCACACGGTGAAGTTCTGAAGTGGCTCCTTGAGAAGGGGTCTGAGGATGACATAAGCCTCGCTGGGTTCATTACGGAAGACAAAGACCTTTCTAGAGAGGTCTGTGAGAAGGCAAGCAGAAAAGAAGAAAAAGAGGCAGAGAGAGAGAGAGAGAGAGAGAGAGAGAGAGAGAGAGAGAGATGTCTGGGAGTGCAAGAAATTAGATATCTGTCTCCTGATACCACTCCCCTGCATCTGGCCCTTGAAGTACCCGGGTTTTAAGCCTGGAGATGATACATCTCCCTCATGGTTTGTAACCTGTGATGGACTTTTCCTCCAGGAATCTGTCCTATCCCCTTTGAAGGCATCCAGGCCAGATGCCATCACCGCCTCCTGTGGCAGGGAGTTCCACAGACTAACAACACGCTGGGTGAAAAAAAAATATTTTCTTTTGTCCGTTCTTACTCTCCCAGCCCTCAATCTGAGTGTATGTCCCCTAGTTCTGGTATTTTGTGGGAGGGAGAAGAGCGTCCCTCTGTCCACTTTACTCATGCCCTGCACTATTTTGTATGTCTCAATCATATCCCCCGACGTCTCAATCAGATACTTGTGAAGGTCAAAATAATAAACATTTGGACCTCATGTCCTGTCTCTAAAGCTCCTTCAAGCTTTCTCTTAGCTTTCCTAGCAAAGAAACATGTAGGAAAATCAGGGCAGGGGAATATTTTACTTAGGGCGTTTAATACACGACCCCTAAGCTCCGCCGCAAATGGCTGCAAGATCCGGACCTTAAAAATGTTTACCCACCAGCTCCGGACTTTGCAGACAATTAAGTGCGACCCCGCCCACTTTAGCGCGACCCAGAGCAGTTTTCTTGTACCTGCTTTTTGGATGAGACAAATATTTGATCCGGTGTAAGGATAGTGAGTGCGGGGCTCTCCTGGCTTCTGTTTGTTCTTTTTTTGTGCCCTGCCCCTTTAAGAGATCTGAATGCTGCCCAGAACAAAACGGAGGTAAACCGGCATTCTTTTCTTTCTTTTTTCTCACTCCCTCAGGCAGCCAGCAACCAGGAAGTGCGGAGGGGGGTGGGGACAGAGGAAGAGCGAGAACCCCTAAGATCTCTGGTCCGAATTTAAGTGGCCAGCGGATCTTAGGGGTCGTGTAAAAAGGCCCTTAGTTGCGCCTTTTCGGAGTCAGTGTTCCAGCAAATGGATGTGGCCAAAACCCTCCCCCAGGTGGGGACATCCTTTGAAATATTTAAACATAGCTGTCATACCCCCTAGCCTTCTTTTTGAAAGGCTAAACATTCCCAGCTCCCTAAGCCGTTTCTTGCAAGACATTCTTCCAGAACCCCCAATCATCCTGGTCACCCTCCTCTGTATATTGTTATTTTATTTTTATTTTTATTTTTATTTCATTGTATTAGACTTTCTGGAGTATGTATTTTATTTTGTTAACCTTTTGCTAAACTGCAGTTTTTGTACAGTATTTGGTAATTTGTTGTAAAATGCACAGAGTGGCCATGGCTAATAAATAAATAAATAAATAAATAAATTTCCCATTCACATGATGCATGGCTAACATTGATTGATTTGCATAGGAAATTAGTTTATTTCCTCCTCGACAATAGGGTTGTTTTTAAATTAATGTGTTGATTCAATGCATTTTGATTCTGCACACGAGAATGTCAGTTTATTGTCTTTGCAAAAGCACCAGGCTTTCAGGTGCTGTGACCACTTCATGGCTGTTGTGCTTGTATTCCCCTTTTAAAATTTTCTTTTTAAAGGCATATCATCAATACATTGAAGCATCTTTCTCTCTGGGCTTTGGGGGAGGAATACATTGCTCAGAAGTAATGGTTCAGTAGGGAAAGAAGAGAAAGGGCCATATCTTTCTTGCAAACGTTGAAAAGGAAAAAAAGAAAGAAAGGCAAAAAGGAATACACTGATCAGAAGGAGTCTACCTTCCCCATCTCCCTTCCCTGTCCTGGGCTGGCTTTGTTCCAGGAAAAAAAAATGCCAAGTGGAATCTGCTAAAATTATGGTTTGAATAAAATGGTTTGAATAGCTGGAAATGAAAACAATTCTTTCTGCAACAATGTGAATCTTCTCTCTCTCTCTCTCTCTCTCTCTCTCTCTTTTTTTTTTTTCTCTCTCTCGTACAACTGCCATTTCAAACCTTGCAACATATGATGTTATTTTATAATGTCCTTAAAGCTTGAGTGCAAATTATTAACGCATGAACAGAATGCCTGTAAATTTATCCACATTCTTGGAAGGGAAAGAGCTTTTTTGTTTCTGCTGTGATAGATCTCAGATGGCTTCAGTGGGAGATTTGAAGGCCGGAGCACCCTGGGCCCCGATGTATTTGGCGTGGTGCAATGCAAGATTTCTCACGTGAAACAGAGGTCTCTCTAAAAGCTCTCTAAGGCCCCTTCCATGGTTTTACCATTAGTCTGTCTTGTGTTGACAAACTGCCAGAGAACCATCTCTTTAAAATGCAGTGAAGCAGACCAGGAAATATCCATTCCTGACTCTTCTAAAAACCCGTGATACTTATCATAAGAAAGAGATCCTACTGTGTGGTTGCCATGTGGTTTGAGCCCCACTGTCCAATCTGGAAGCATTATCCTCTAATCCAAGGTGTGTATGAATTGCACTTTGTACATGTTCAGACATACTGTTGCCTGTCATTTCAACGCTTTCTCAGGCCTAAATGAGCAAAGCTTCTGACACTGGCACCCTACTAAAATAGAGATTCCCCTTCCAATTATATAACTCCCCGCTAAGCCTTTAAATATAAAATAACGTGGACTACTAACCTTCCCGAGCAGAAGTCTGTGATACGCTGGCAACGATCAGGAGAAGACAAATCCAGACCACCTCCATCTTTAAGAAAAACTGATGGTTAAAAACCACAAAAGGAAGAACGGATAGAGGCTGGAGCCCTGGCAGGATCTGTTCGGTCGTCACCAGAGCTGCTCTTGTAAGTAAACACCAACTCAAGGGCTGGGTCTAAATTTATCTCAGCGCTGGGCAGGCAGGTGGAAAGCCGCCCTCTGAGGGTTGTGTTTACATGTGAGTCATTCCTTCTCAATTTCTAGAGGTCTGAAGGGGGGTAACTAAACCTTCTACAGGACTGACACCCGATGCATGTTTTGCACTCATCCTGCCACGCCAACAATGGTGCCTTTATTTCTGACTTTCACAACTGAGGATTGTTGTGCTATTATGTAGCTGTACTGGCATTGCCCGCAGATGGAACAAGGCACACACACAAAAAGGGCATGAGGGCTGGATGTTTTTTGGGCTGCTGAGCAGGGCACATGAGCTTACCTGTCAAGTTTGTCCCAGATACACTATGCTGTCAATGTTAGTTTCCATCACTCCTAACTTTTGGATGGAATTTTACTCTCTTTTTAACTGCTCGCCTTCTCTTGTAGCTTTAATGTAATGTTATCTTTTAATGTTGCAAGATGCCCCTCAATTTTCTCAATACTTGAACATGCCTTAATTGTACTGGACTGTATATTGTCCCTACTTACTGTAAGCCGCCTTGGGTCCTTCTTCAAGGAGAAAGGTGGGGTAAAAATACTCTAAAACAAACAAACAAACAAACAAACAAATTTATTTCTACTTCTGTCTCTTCCAACCATCCTGCCCTCACCTGGTGCTTGTCACTTCCAGGGTTTTCTCTTCTTCATCACCTTCTCCAGGGACTGCCTCACCACAAATCACCCCGGGTTACAAAAGCTTTGGGTGGTACTCTTCAGGAAAGCAAGGCTCTAAGAGCAGGCTTTCGAATTTGCCGGGGCCACAGCGAGGGTGCCGTGGTAGCAGGAAATTCAAAGGCCTGCTCTTTGATTCTCAAAAGCCTGGTTCATTCTATGGTGCCATTTTGAGACCGCCAAAATGGCTCTGTGAAAAGAGCTGGGCGAAGGGGAGGCAGTGGTTTGTGGGCTCCTTCATCGCCCCAGTTTAATCTCCAGCCACGTGGCTTTTGGGATGCCCAGATCAAGGTGGCTGGAGAGTAAACTGGGGCTACAGAGCAGCCTACAAAACACTGTCTCCCTTTTGCCTGGCTCTCTGCATGGAGCACAGTGGCGTGCTCTGAGTGGAGGGGGAAGTGCCGTGGCTGTGAGGGGGCGATGGGGTGTGCCTACAGAAAGGGTTCCACATGCCACCTTTGGCCCCCGTACTGAGAACAAGGAATTGAGGGACATCTTACAGCATTAGTAGATAACATTGCATTAAAGCTACAAGGTTATAAGCAGTTATAAACACAAAGCCGATGTGAACATGTAGATTCATATAAAAGACACATAATGGTAGTCCATCATTCAGGGAAAGCTTGCCTGAAGAGAAAGGTCTTTGCCTGTTTCTGGAAGGACAACAGAGATGGGGCAGTCCTGGCCTCTAGTGGGAGGGAGTTCCAGAGTCTGGGCGCAGCATCCAGTCCAACCCCTGCTGCCATGTAGGAACCCACATCTAAGTACCCCCGACAGATGGCCATCCAGCCTCTGCTTAAAAACATCCAAAGAAGGAGACTCCCCCGCCCTCTGTGGCAGCCTATTCCACTGCCGGACAGCTCTAACTGTCAGGAAGTTCTTCTTCATGTTCAAATGGAATCTCTTTTCCTGCAGTGTGAAACCATTGCTCTGAATCCTAGTCTCGGAAGCCATGGAAAACAAATCATATCTTTTACTTTCTGCTTGGAAAACACGTGGATGGATCCAAAGGGCCTCCAGGGTAGCCAGCGGAGAACTGGCTGCTAAAAAGCCTCATCAGTGAAGCGCCTGAACCTGAAATGGTTGCCAAAAATGGGAAATAAACAACCTTGTGGTCTTGTTCTTCTCCGAAGGAAACGCCCCGGGGTATCCATGCCAGAATAGCTGCTGCTGCTGCTGCTGCTGCTGCTACTGCTACTGCTGGCCATCCAACCAGCTGTGATCAGGGTGGCACCTGGTCAATGCTGGAGCTTAGTTAAGCTGTGCTGCCCTCAACCTGATAAGGCCTGCTTTTTGGTGGTGCTGCTTGGTTAGGGGTAGGGTTTATTGGTCTTAACTGCCGGAAGAGACTTGTCCACCCAAAGGACCTGATACCAAAACAAAAAAGGAGCAATATAGTATATGCAGTCCAATGCAGTGAGGAGTGTTCAGACCTCTACATTGGAGAAACTAAACACCCATTAAACAGAAGGATGGCCCAACATAGGAGGGGCAACAGCTCAGGACCAGAATCAGCAGAACATCTCCATTTGAAGGACAAAGGGCACTCTTTCAAAGATGAGGATGTACACATATAAGATAAGTGGTCTGAGAGAGGGGTCAGGAAAGCCATTCATGTGAGCATTGAAACCCCCTCCCTCAACAGAGGTGGGGACCTCAGGCATAGTCTATCTGCTACTTATCAGGGTGTCCTTTCTCCTTCTTTGAGGTTTTTAAGCAGAGGCTGGATGGCCATCTGTCAGAAATATTGTGATGGGGTTCCTGCATGGCAGGGGGTTGGACTGAATGGCCCTTGAGGTCTCTTCCAACTCTAGGATTCTATGATTCTATGATTCTATGAACAATACTCAGACAAATCAAAAAGCCTTCACCACCAAGGTCCTAGCTAATGATCAATACTTTATAGGTTTCAGCGCCTTAGGCCATTGTTCACCTTAAGGCTATGGATACTATTGTCTAGTCTACCTAACAAGCTTATTCAGGCCATTGTTCATCTCATGAGCCTATCTCAGACCAAGGTGGCAAGAGGTCAAAGCTGACTATAAGATGGAGGACTCGCACTCGCTGTATTCAGACTGATGAAGCTGTTTGGATGAGCAAACAGGGGGGGAGGGAAGGAATTGTCCGGTTCGCATCAGCCATGCCCTAAGAGCATCTAGAAGAGCATCTAGAATTTTAGATAATGCCTCCTGCTTGTAAAAACCCTTTGTCTCCCCCTCCTTCAAGTATCATTCATTTGTGTAACAAATGGTTTAGGAAAATCCTCTGCACACAACCCCCAAAGCCACTTCCTTGCACCCACCTTCCCCTTCTTTGTCTTCTGTCTTAAACGCCTCACCCAAGATGGGATACCCATTGTTTTTGGTACACCTGGACTCCTGGGCCACTCCCTTACCCCAAAGTAAACCATCTCCCCTTCTTTGTCCTCTGTCTAAGACCATCAACCCAAGTGGAACAGTCATTGTTTATATCAGTGGTTCTCAACCTGTGGGTCCCCAGATGTTCCTGGACTGCAACTCCCAGAAATCCTGGCCAGTTCAGCTAGTGATGAAGACTTCTGGGAGTTGCAGTCCAGGAACATCTGGGGACCCAGAGGTTGAGAGAACCACTGGTTTATACTGTTATGTTCAGCAGTAGTCTATTTGTATGGCAATACTGTAAACAATGTAAGCCATTGCTGATCTTTTTTGCACATTGTATCCTTTGTTTTGTATTTGGAAACTTTTCCAGGTTGGGCCATCCTCCTGTTTAATGGCTGTTTAGTTTCTCCCATGTAGAGGTATGCACACTTCTCACTGCATTGGGCCGCATATACTATATTGCTCCTTTTGTGTTTTGGTATCGGGTCCTTTGGGTGGACGAGTCTCTGCCTTAGTGTGTTTGTGGGTTTGAAGTAAACAGGGATGCGGTGTTTGCCAAAAATCCTTTTAAGCTTTCAGACTCTCCAGCCATGTAATGAATGATAAGGTTCTTCCATCATCTCTGGGTCCCCCAACACTGGAGGCATTCAAGAGAAAACTGGACAATGGTCAGAGATGCTTTTTCTCTGAATTCCTGCATGGAGACTCTTATTGGCTTTATTTCCAAATTTGCAGCTACGCACATAAAATTAGCTCATGCAAATTACATGTAAATATCTCCCCCTTTTTTGTTCTTACTTTGTTTCCTTCGAATTAAATTATTCTATGGCTTTAAAACCCAGACAAGTGCATAGTAGAGAATGTAGGCTTTTAATTAAAGGATAAATTCTAATTGAACTTAATGGGCCTTGTTTCTAACTAGGTCTGTCCAGGATTGCAATATATCACCTATGGATTCCTCATATTGAGGGGGGGGGATCACATGTTCTGTTTTATAAGCTTCATTGTCTGCATGAAGACAAGGCAGCTGACAACTCTCTCTTACAAAGAGTCCTCTGTATAAAAAAACTGAAGCAGTCCATAAATCATTTTCTTGGTTAAAAAAAATCCAAGGAGGGAGAGCCTGCCCCCTCCCCCCAAAAAACAGCCATTGAGCCCAGCTGTGATCCTCTGGGTGAGATCCAAAGGGGTCATTTCCTCTGTGTAAACAGCTGGAAGACAGAACACCTCCCTTGGCCCGCTCAATTGAGTGCCTCTAAATAATAATACCTTCACTTTTTAATGCCCTGTTCGTTCTATCCCATCTCGTACAACATTCCTCTTTTCTGAGGACCAAAAGGCTGCCCCCGCTAATAAGAATAAACGAGGGCTCTTTAGAGCCTGCTGGTGCTTGATTTAAGTTACTGTATTTTCCCTGCTAATAGCTCCGAGAGCTCCCCGGCTCTTATTAACTTTCCTCTCTAATTTGGAAGCATGGGGAGCGTATGGTTCCCATTTCCCGCCAATGGGTCTCCGGGGAGCTTTAATCCCCTCGGTGACAGTAGGGAACGGATTGGAGCATTTTAACAAGTTCCCTTGGCCTGGGAACAGAGGCTGGTGGTAGAATATGCTTGCTGAGGGAGGTTTGGTCCACCGGGCAATGCCTTTGGGTCACAGCGATGCCTTCCAGCAGTTTCTGCAGCTATAGAGTCTGGCTTGTATCATCACCGCCATCATCATCATCATCAGAGCCACTTTGGGATCTGCTGTACATGCATAGTGTCCAAAAACTGCTGCATTAGAGCATCTGGAAGAGGAAAGAGCTGCCAGTGGGAGGTGTGTGTGCGATCTTTAAAAAACAGATTCCTGCAATGCAGAGACTGCAGAAGGTCTTTTCACTACAAAGATGTCCTTACTTTTGTTTATTATGCCTTTATTAGGCATTTTCTCTCTCCGTCTTCCTTGCCTGGAGGGATGGCTCTCATCTCTAAATTTGTTTTCTCCGAATCCCATCTGTTATTGCCCCCCCTCCTTGTTCCAAATTGTGAGATTTTGTGCTCCCATCTTGCGATGACGTTTGTGCCAATGTTTACTAAAAAAAATTCTGCCTTAATTTCTGCTGTTAGCATGTGACTCCGTTTCCTACATAATCTGAGAGTTGTGTGTCTGGGTATTATTGTTTTGATTCATTTCAGAGTCCTCTTTGTATCTCTGCCTGTCTTCGTGAGACGGCTTCAATGGAACCAGCATAATTTGGAGCAGGGCAGGGGATCGCACCAATCTTTAAATAGCCTTAAATAGAGCTGGGCTTGGCACATCTACGTAGGGATGGGACTAGGCAGGCAGGCAGGCAGGCAGGCAGGCAGGCAGATAGATAGATAGATAGATAGATAGATAGATAGATAGATAGATAGATAGATAGATAGATAGATAGATAGATAACATAAGAAAATAAAGAAGAGCCATGCTGGATCAGGCCAAAGGCCCATCTAGTCTAGATTCCTGTATCTCACAGTGGCTTCACCAGATGCGTCTGGGAGTGCAAGAAACTAGATATCTGTCTCCCGATACCACTCTCCTGCATCTGGCCCTTGAAGTACCCTAGTTTTAAGACTGGAGATGACTCATCTCCATCATGGTTTGTAACCTGTGATGGACTTTTCCTCTAGGAATCTGTCCAATCCCCTTTGAAAGCATCCAGGCCAGATGCCATCACCACATCCTGTGGCAGGGAGTTCCACAGACTAACAACATGCTGGGTAAAAAAATATTTTCTTTTGTCTGTTCTTACACTCTCCCAACACACAGTTTGAGTGGATATCCCCTAGTTCTGGTATTTTGTGAGAGGGAGAAGACCGTATATACCAAATACACCGAAAGCGATATTAGGGATGTGAATGGGACAGAAGCTACCCAATGGCTCCTAACAACAACATTAAAGGGATTAGTGTGATATGTATTTTGGAATGGTGGTTTAAGAAGCCATTTAAAAAACATAGAAAGCCCAAGGAAGCCAGCAGATAAGAAAAGCAAGTCTTTATAATGTTTCACAATTAATTTTATGGGGCATAACTACAATTCTGTGCCTAGTTATTTGTGACAATATGCCACTGAATTTGCTAGCACTTAATTCTTACAACACAGGCACATTTAGCTTCCATGGAACATTTTCACCTCTCTGAAACACACTGTTTGGCTTTTAACTAAAAATGTTCTCATCTTGTAGCTGTTAAGATTTAAATGGCATAGGTGAGGCTAGGGCTGTGATGGTGAACCTTTTAGTGCCCAAACTGCGATTAAAAACCTACTAATTTTTCACAAAGTGCCGACACCGCCATTTAACCTGAATACAGGTGGCTGTGAAGGGGCGATGTCGGGTGCCCCACAGAAAGGGCTTGGAGGGCCACCTTTGGCACCCATGCCATCGGTTCACTAACACTGGGCTACAGCCTCATGAAAGGAAAACAAAACAAAACAATGAATCCAGACTCTAATCCCCCACACACCCTTTGTCTTCCTCTATAATAAGTTGTAACAAGTCATCCTAAAACTTGAAAGCCTCGTCATCACCTCACGGTGCTGTCACTGCTGCTCCAAAAACAGGGGTAACTGACCAGCTGAACAAGGAGCCAACGGCATGGCTTCTGAGGGCATCGTTCCTTCTTCTCCTTGGGCCTGGAAACCACACATTTCGTTGCCTCTCCATCGCCTGCTGTTCCTGCTCTTCCATGACTCCATCCTGCTGCGATGCAAGGAAGATTATCAAGGGCAACCTTGCTTCGAGTCTGCCCACGTGCCAACACTGACCTCGATGTTTTTTTTCACACGTTCTGTGTTCTTGGCTTCTTCTTCTTTTTTTTTTTTTTTGCACAACTGTGAGAGAGCATTTAATTAAACCTTTATTTGATTTATTGGAAATCTTCTTCTCAGGAGACCTTGTCCCTACACTGTTAGAAGATAAAATAAAAAATCCTCATTTCTCTGTAATGGCTGCTAAATTTGTGGCTGCTGCTTAATCTTCCACGATAATTGGGGCTCATGTTATTTAAGTATTTTGTTTTTCACGGCTCAAGAGGCTTTTTTCAGGAGCTGACAAGGGGATCCATCCTCCATTGCCTGGGCACAGGGGTCCAGTTCTAAGTCAGCCCTGGATCCTCTATCAACTCTTCTTTTTTCAGTATATCAGCTTTCCTCCAGTACGTAGCATATAAAATTCTAGCTGCAATTTAACAGGAAGCACTAGGAGTCTCATGTTCATATCTCCAATCTCAGGCATAATATTCAATAGAAATAGTTCTGGTTTAAATGGTAAATGGCATACCTAATCAACAACAACAACAACAACAACAACAACAAATTGCAATCTGCTCTTACTTCTCCACAAGGCACCACACGCAGTAACAGCTTTCCTCCTCCGTCTTACATTTCCCCAACATTTCTTTGATACATCAGCATACCTTTTAGCTAGTTTCACTGGTGACATATGCCATCTATAAAAAAACTTATATTTTTTTCTTTAAAATTTAAAAGCTTTCCAATCCGTTTATTAACTTTCCAAATCTGTGCCCAATGATTAATATCAATATTATGGCCTATATTTTGTGCCCAGTTTAGCATGCCGTCTTTAATCCACAACATCTTGCATTTTACTTTCCAACAGATATCCATACATTTTCTTGATTCAAATTTCATTTTGAACCCTGTGAAGAAAGATTAAAAGAATTGGGCATGTTTAGCCTAGAGGGGAAAAAAAATTGAACTTTTCAGATACAGTGGTGCCTCATTTTACGAATGCCTTGGTTAATGTTATGTTTGGTTGACAAATGAAAATCTATGGAAAACAATACCTTGATTTATGAAAAAAATTTTTTGCAATACGAAGCAGGTTTCCCCAGGATGCATTGGGCCTGGGCGGTTTATAGCACTGCCCCCGTGCACGCTTTGGTTTAAGAAGTTTTCTCAATACGAAACGTCCTGGAGAACGCATTAAATTTGTAAACCGAGGTACCACTGCATTTGAAGGGCTTTCATGCAGAACAGGGGCAGGATCTGTTTTCAATCCTCCATGAGTGCAGGACACACAACAAAGGGCTCAAAAGTTATGAGAACCCAGCTTCCGGCTAAATTTTTTGGGGGGGGGATCCTGAGTGTTAGAGCAGTACACCAGTGGAGCCAATGACATCAAATGGTAGAGCCTCGTGGCGCAGTGGTTAAATGCCTGTCCTGCAGGTAAAACTGTGCTCACGACCTGGGTTCAATCCCTGGTAGCAGCCGGCTCAAGGTTCACTCAGCCTTCCATCCTTCTGAGGTCGGTAAAATGAGTACCCAGCTTGCTGGGGGCAATGTGTAGCCTGCACACTGTAATTAAAATTGTAAACCGCCCAGAGACTACTTGTAGTGGTATGGGACGGTATATAAGCAGAACACTTTGCTTTTGCTTTTTGCTTTTAGTGAATGAGCCAACCCTGGAGGCATTCAAGATAAATTTGGACAACCACCTGGCATAAGAACATAAGAACATAAGAAGAGCCCTGCTTGATTAGGTCAAAGGCCCATCTAGTCCAGCTTTCCTGTCTCTCACTGTGGCCTCACCAAATGCCTTTGGGAGCACATGAGACTAGATTTCTGCCTCCTGATACCACTCCCCTGCATCTGGCCCTTGAAGTACCCCAGTTTTAAGCCTGGAGATGACACATCTCCATCATGGTTTTTAACCTGTGATGGACTTTTCCTCCAGGAATCGGTCCAATCCCCTTCTGAAGGTATCCAGGCCAGATGCTATCACCACATCCTGTGGTACGGAGTTCCACGGACTAACAACGCACTGGGTGAAAAATATTTTCTTTTGTCTGTTCTTACTCTCCCAGCCCTCAATTTGAGTTGGTATTTTGTGAGAGGGAGAAGAGTGTCCCTCTAAAGGGGAGAAGAGCGTCTGTGAAGAGGGCAGTATGTCTGTGAAGATTCTCAGTTATCCAAGTGAGTTTACCTGGAAGCTGAGTCATGGCAACTGGTAGTTCTTTTTCTTGAGAGAGTGAAACGTTTCACTGCTCATCCAAACCGCTTTGTCAGTCTGACGAAGCGGTTTGGATGAGGAGCGAAATGTTTCAATCTCTCAAGAAAAAGAACTACCAGTTGCCATGACTCAGCTTCCAGGTAAACTCACCTGGCAGTTTTCTTTTGATCTTTATTCCTGAATGGAGCAGGGGTGTTTCTATCATTGTAAGAATCTATGAGGATGCGATACATCCTAAAATCTTTTCTGGCTTTTACAGTGCAATCTTCTCCTGCCATCCAGAGATTCTGCCCCCACCTGTCTGCTCTGCCATCTTCCTTGTTGTCACCAGTGCATTTCCCAACCATTTGCTATTTCACGCCTGACAGGGCCGCTGACAAGTTATTAAAAGAGGGAGCGTGTCACCTGTCAGTGTTGGGGGTGGGGGTGTTGGCTCATTGCCTGCACTTTTGCAGTTAGCTGTCATTAAAGAGAGACTTGGTCCCTAGGAAAGAGGAAGTGACACGTGCGCCTATTGTCCATAATCCTCCGCCGGCTGAGCCTATGACATGACACTTATCTCCGCTTGTCAGGACAGAGAGAGAGAGAGATTGAGAAATGGGGGGGGGGAGAAGGGACCCTCCTCACTTTTTGCCTCATCTGGGAAGATAAATGACCCAACAGCGATCAATCACCATCGTTGCCCTGTTCCTGCCTAGATAAGAAGAAAGAAAGAAATATAAGATCCCAAAGCTTATTTAGAGAGAGAGGAGCAGCTGAAAAGAAATAGATCCTCGTTCATCATCTGTCTTCCTGCGCTGAAGGGAAAGTTCTCCCTTTGCTTGCCTTCTGTGCCCCCATCTTTCCCCACACCTCCAAAATCTGCTTCAGAGGTAATGGGGATACTAACAAAAGACTTCTTCTCTACAGTTCGAGGGGAATTGACTTCAGTCAACTGTACATCTCCCATAGGCTGAGCGGTAGGGTCAGACATCATCTCAATATCATCTAGGCCATCCGTCTTGGGCTGCTGAAGAACATAAGGACATAAGAACAGCCTTGCTGGAACAGGCCACAGCCCATCCAGTCCAGCATTCTGTCTCACACAGCAGCTCACCATTTGCTTCAGGGTATTCCCAAGCAGATGTCTTCACCTGCTTACCATTCCCTGCAAATGGCATTGAGAGATATCCTGCCTCTCTCTCAACCTGGAGGCTCATCCTTCGGCATCCATAATGATAGCCATGGATACCCTTGTTCTCCATGAACTTGTCCAATCCTTTCTTAAAGTGGTTAAGGCTGACAGCTGTCACTCCTTCTTCTGACAGGGAGTTCCACAGACCAGTGATCCTCTGGGTGAAAAAGTACTTTCTCTTATCTTTTTGAGATCTAGCTCCCAAAAGTTTTCATGGAGTGCACCCTAGTTCTAGTGTTGTGCATTAGGGAAAATGGTTTTTCCTTATCTACTTTGTCCACAACATGTATGATTTTTTAAACTTCAATCAGGTCGCCTCTTAGGCGCCATCGTTCAAGAGCGAAGAGGCCCAGCCATTGCAGCCTCAGATGGTAAGGAAGGTGTTCCAGTCCCCTAATCATTCTGGTTGCCCTCCTCTGCAATTTTTCCACTTCCATAATATCCTTTTGGAGGTATGGTGAGGTGACCAGAACTGTACACAGTACTCCAGATGGGGCCTCACCATAGATTTATAAAGAGACAAAATGACACTTGCTGACTTATTTTTCATACCCTTCCTAAGGATCCCTAGCATTGAGTTTGCTTTTTTCACTGCTGCGGCACACTGGGTTGGCACCTTCATTGAGCTGTCCAACCAGGTCCATTTCCTGGTTTGTTGCAGAGAGTTCTGACCACATCGCTTTATAAATGTAATTGGGGTTCTTTTGCCCCAACCTCCATCACTCTGCACATGCTAACGTTGAAGCTCATTTTCCACTGGTTGGGGACCCCATTTGGAAAGGCCACCCTGAAAAAGATCCACCACCACCCCCAGCTTGTTAATTTGTGAATGCATTCTTAACTGGATCACTCTCTAGCACCAGTTTGTTATATCCTGGTTATTAATACATCCTGAAGAATTCACTCCCATTCTGAATGAAAGAAAATATCAGCGTAATACCACCCCTCTTCCCAGCATTCTAGTGCATAAATACAGAACCATAAACATTGGCTGATGTCTGTTCCCTCTTAATAAAAAGACCCTGCTGTGCTCGCTCTGGGCAGCAGAGGGAAGCAAAAATTCACAAATATCACAGGGAAGCAAATCTGCTCTCTGCCCCCAATTTTAATAAGTGCATTTTAATTTGACGTTTATTTAAGTCCATCGGGCAGTGGTTAATAAAGGCCTGCAGAGAGCAAAGGCAGTCCAGGATGTTTTAGAGCTACCATTCCGGTCAGAGAGGGTTTTTTAAATAATCAGACCCACAAAACGGTTTTAGCGAGAGCAAATCGATCCTTGGCTTGGGAGACCAGCACAAAGGTTTGCTTTATTCTTAAGATGATGCCCTGAAAGCATTGATCGAATGCCTTTCTAAGTGCATTCTTGCATCAAGCGAGAAACCGCATGGGAAAGGATCCACTTTGGTAAAATGCAAAGTCACTGGGAAGGGAGAAAGGGATTCCCTTGGTTTATTCCAACCTCAGAAACATTTCAAGATGAATCAGAATTTCTACAGGGCCTTTTTTTGCATTCAGATAGGCATATGAATCTTCACATCATTGCAAATTTCTTCACAAATTGCTTGGGAAGAATTTGACATTTTCCTTCTTAAAGTGATATAATAAAAATAATCTGAGAATAATAGCAAGGCAATGCCTAATGCCTATTCTCCTGCATAGGACAAGTTTCCTTTCCCCCACAACTTTAAAACCACACAGTCTTACTCACTCTATACCCCAGAACACAGAGAGAACTCCTAGTCCCCTGAGCTCCTTGCCCTCTGAAGATGCTGGCCACAGAGTCTGGTGAAATGTCAGGGGAAAAAAACTGCCAGAACATGGCCAAATAGCCCAAAAAACTCACAACAGCTATCAGATCTCGACGTGAAAGTCCTTAAAAATATATGTCTTTTTGCTGCAGAGCGGGAAGAGACTTGTGATTGTTCTACTATTCCTAAGCTTGGAACACTTTGTATCATATCCTTGTATCCTTATGGAACTCCCTGCCTAGCGAAGTGCGCTCTGCAGAGTCCCTGCTGGCCTTTCGTAAAGCGGTGAAGACTATCCTATTCCGCGAGGCCTTTGGATGTTACAATCCAAATAATTTGCTGAATTTTATACCAGCGGCGAGCGTTTATCAAGTTTTATTTTAACCATCTTGTCCTTTGCCTTTAAAATTTTCTGCCTGTAGTATTCTTCAGCAGGTGAGCCTATTCCCCAATAAATAAATAAATAAATAAATCACCTAGTTGGCCCCTGACCAATCCAATCCAAAAAAATTAGACGTTTATCAAGTTCCAGGAATCCAGTTTCAGAGGTGAGCCTATTCCCCCATTTAACCCAATAAAGTTGGCCCTGACCAGCCCCTCTCCAGGGTTTCAGATAGGGGTTTTCTCTGCCTATGTCAGAGATAGAACCTGGATTTTTAAAAAAATGCAGAACATGTGCTCTAACCCAGAAGACATGGAGTCAGACCTTGGATCAACCTAGATCAGGCATGGCCAAACTTCGGCCCTCCACATGTTTTGGACCACAACTCCCACAGTCCTTTGCCATTGGAAATACAGGCTTGGAATTCTGGGAGTTGTGGTCCAAAACATCAGGAGGGCCGAAGTTTGGTCATGCCTGACTTAGATGCACGGAGAGCTTTCCATGAGTTGCGGCAGCGTCTTTCTCAGCCTTCCTTGGGACTCACCCTGCACCCACAGGCCCGTCAAGCAGCTGATCTAGCGCTCTTCTTCAAAGCAGACCCTCTAGTGCAGTGGTTCTCAACCTGTGGGTCTCCAGATGTTCCTGGACTGCAACTCCCGGAACCCCCTTCCAGCACAGTGAGTGGTAGAGGCTTCTGGGAGTTGCGGTCCAGGAACATCTGGGGAGCCACAGCCCTGTAAGCTCATCAGGCAGCTCCGTGGTTTAGGTCTCTGGTTGTGGAGCCAGAGGTTGGTAGTTCAATTCCCGACTGGGCCTCCTGTGTCACCTTGGGCCAGTTGGACAGGCCCAGGGTGCCCCAAGAATAAGTCATAATAAGTCATTGTTAATTTGGTGGCACATGATTAATTTTATGGACTCTTCAGAGCATCCGCTTAGGTATGTCCAAACTTCGGCCCTCCAGATGTTTTGGACCGCAACTCCCACAGTCCTTTGTCGTTGGCAATCTAAGCTTAGAATTCTGGGAGCTGTGGTCCAAAACATCAGGAGGGCCAAAGTTTGAACATGCCTGTAAGTGCTCCAAAGGAATTTTCAGCCCATCTAAACAGCCCCTTTTAAATGGCAGATCTCTATGCTTCTGCAAACACTTTCTTCCGCCCTCCATGTTTTGTTTTTATTTGTTGCCTTGGACTTTTTGTGTTCCTTAAACTCTCCCAGAGGCTAGAGAGTAAGCTGTCACCTTTGGTGATTTTAATCCCTTCTAAACGAAAGGATGATCAGAGTACCGGACTGGACACCAAGTCTTATTATTTATTTATTTATTTATTATACATATTTGTGTATACCACAATCCGATTTTCCTCAAATGGAAACTCTGGGTGGTTGACAACAATAATTGATCAAACAACCCAAAACATAATAAAAGTAGTAATAGTCTAAGAGAGAAAAGGAAAAAAATAGAAAACCACAATGGAACAACAATTGAACATGAGGAAAGTCTCAAAGAACTGTGGGCACGTTTAAGCCTTGAGAAAAGGAGTCTGAGGGAAGTCAGGAGAGCACTTTTCAAAGACTTCACAGGCTGTCCTTACAGAGGAGGGCCAGGATCCATTCTCAATCATCCTTGTGTGCAGGATGAGCCAGGAAGTTACAGGATGAGCCAAGAAGTTACTGGAAGCCTAACTTTGGTTGAACATCAGGAGAAAAACTTCCTAACTGTTAGAGCAGTACAACAACGGAACCAGTGACCTTGAGAGGTGGTGAGTGCTTCAACACAGCAGGCATTCAAGAGAAATTTTAGACCACCACCTGACAGATATCCTTTGATTTGTTTTCTGAGTTGAGCAGGGAGTTGGGCTCAGGGACTTTATAGCCCCCTTCCCACTCTTTGTGGTTCTATGATTCTGTTCCAAAAGATGTGCCGTCCATTTTATTCCCAAAAGCTGCAGTTATGGTCTGATCATTGCAACCTTTCCATCTCCTCACTTTCATTTGGTGGGGAGACAAGGGAGGGCTCCCAGATTCCGGAACTCCCTCCCACTGGAGGCCCAGCTGGCCCCTTCTTTTCCTGTCCTTCCACATGCAGGCAAAGACCTCTCTTTGCAGGCAAGCTTTCTGTTAATAACTGGCTGTCTGAGTGGCGTCCTTGAATAGATTCTTGTGCCTTAGAACGTGTTTTGCTTCTGCTTACCATCTTTTCCTGTGCTATTTGTTTGATCCTTTTTAGCACTTATATATGCATTGTTTAGGGCTTTAAATATTGCCCTTGAATGCTGTAAGCCGGCTTGGGTCCTTTGTAAGAAGAAAGGCGGGGAAGAAATTTATTAGACAAACAAACGAATAATCTGCCCCGTCTCTACAATGACCTGAGGGAGAACAAAGGCAAAGGAACAGGAAACCATGTACTGATCATTTATTTGCACCGCAGAAATTACAGAGAGTAGAACGGGTGTTGAATATGTGGCCTCCTGGTTTAGCAACGGTAGGCTCCCAAGGCAGACTTTTGTAGACAGAAGCCGGTCCCCACAATAAGCAGGGGACACAGAAAACATTGGACAGTGCCCAGTCCTTCTGATATTCCCAGAAAATAGTCCAAATGTTCCTGGAGAGGGCAGGTAGCCGTCAGCACCTTCTCCTGCAGCAACTTGTCTAGGAGTTGGGCCACTCCGTAGGGTGCCCAGAAGAGGTAAAAAAGCCAGGTTATGTCCATCGTCGGGCACTGGTTCCTTCCACGCCACTTCGAGGCCACCCTGGCCGAAACCATCACCACTGGCAAGAGGACAAAACCAACCACGCAGAAGGTGGTGTGAGCCAAAGACCAGAGGAGGAGCTCGGGTTTGGGGTTTGAGACACAGGCAGTGCCTGCGCTGCTACTCATGGCTGCGGGGACGGCGCACACAAAACCCACCACAAAGAGAAGTAGGGGAACGCTTTTCCCGGCAAAGGCCTGCTGAATGCTGCATGTGGTGCTGGCCACCACCAGGCTCTGAGCAAAGAGGCAGCCATATTTCAGCCCCCGGGCCGCCTGGCAGAATGGGCCCCCAAAGATCCAGCCGTAATCCTTGACCACGGCAAAAAAGGGCAAGATGGCGGCAAAGAGGATGCCAGAGACGGAGAGCAGGAAGAGGCTTGTTCTCTTAGGAGGGAGCTGGTCCCAAAGCCAAGGGGATCGGGCCAGGGCGACCCCCAGGATCAGGTTGCAAAGTAAGCCCAGGATGCTGGCCACGGAGAGAAGGGGTGGGATGCTGCTGCCAAACCGGAGACAGTAGGTGGGTGACAGGGTTGCGCGAGGCTGCTGTTATAGAGATCGCCATCGTCGTAGGTATAATTTTGTTCCCAGCCGGCCATCAGCTCCTCCAGATCCGGATAGCCCAGGCTAGTTCTTTGGGAATCGATCTACAGAAAAGAAAAAGAAAAGAAAAAGAGGGGACACGTTGTATTCCTGCATGGACTTGATGGCTTTATAGGCCCATTCTGACTTCACTATTCTGTGACTCCATGTGGCCCCCTTTACATAAGAACAGAAAAATAGCCTTGCTGGAACAGGCCACCGCCCATTCAGTCCAGCATTCTGTCTCACACAGTGGCTCACCATTTGCTTCAGGGTGTTCCCAAGCAGATATCTTCATCTGCTTACGGTTCCCTGCAAATGGCACTGAGATATATCCTGTTTATCTCTCCAACCCGGATGTTGTCCTTAGGCATCCATCATGATAACCATGGATACCCTTGTTCTCCATGAACTTGTCCAATCCTTCCTTAAAGCTGTCAAGGCTGGCAGCTGTCACCACCTCTTCTGGCAGGGAGTTCCACAGACCAGTGATCATCTGGGTGAAAAAGTACTTTCTCTTATTGGTTTGAGATCTAGCACCCAAAAGTTTCATGGAGTGCCCCCCAGTTCTAGTGTCGTGCAATAGGGAAAACAGCTTTTTCTTATCTACTTTGTCTATATCGTGTACAAAGATAGATAGATAGATAGATAGATAGATAGATAGATAGATAGATAGATAGATAGATAGATAGATAGATAGATAGATAGATAGATAGATAGATCCACAGACCAGTGATCCTCTGGGTGAAAAATACCTTTATAGGGATATGGCCTGGTTTGTGAGAGAACACTAAATATTAGTCGAAGATGTTACAGTAGGGACTATATCTACAGTATTTACATCATATCCACATATTTTAGGCATCCCTAATATGATTAAGCTATCAGCTATGACCCTTGAGTTGGGTTGGGTATCCACTTACCTTCGACCATGGTGTGGTCCTTGGCTTTTAAATACTGGATAAGCCTTTACTATAATCCTCCTGGTTCCTTACTGTATGGATTTTTAAAAGACCCTTTTACTTCTACTTGCAATTAAACTTCATAGCTTAGAATTTTACTCTTGACTCTTTCACAGAAATTGAACTTAACAGCACTCATCTGATCGTAAAGACAAGATTGCTGAAAGGAGAAACTCAGTCACTTACCTCTAGTCTTAATTCAGTCTGTTCCCCACACTATTTTAATTCCTCCTCCCCACCCCTTTTGGACAAGACTTTTATTTTCACAAGTTAGTAAACCCAAATAAGAGGCGTGCCTTTATGTTACCTAGACTTAACATCTTTCCTTCTTCAGTTTTGTCTGGAAGATACCACAGGGTCCCTCTTGCTCTGAAGATTTGTAACTTTTGCCACTTAGAACCTGACACAGTCTCCCACATCCTCCTTGATTTCCCAGGCCCTCCTGAAGAAGATTCAGGCTTTCTCCTTCAGGACAATTCTGAACTAGTCACTGCTCGGGTGGCAGAATTTCTAACAGCTGTATTTTTTTTTAAAAAAAGAGAGAGCGTGCAACCCTCTGTGAACTTTAGTTAGACCACTGATGAGATTTATTTTATAATGTTCTGTGTAACTGTTTAGTCTTTATTTGTGTACTTCCTTTCTTTTAATGCCATTAAAGGTTTATGGAATGAAAATGAAACTACATCCACAGGGGGGCTGGCTCCAAGCCCCCGACAGATGCTGAAAACTGGAGATAATAGTAAAAGCAATACAGTAGGGCCCCTGTATCCACTGATTTGTTATCCACTGATTCAGTTATCCACGGTTGGGAGGGAGAAAATTAAATAAACAACTCAGCAGCCGCAAAGCAAGCTACTGTCATAAACAGCAGCTGTAAAGCAAGCTACTATCATAAAATAGCATCCGTAAAGCAAGCTACTGTCAGAAATAGCAGCTATAAAGCAAACTACTGTCATAAAACAGCAGCCGTAAGGCAAACTACTATCACAAAACAGTTTTGGGGATTTTGTGTTCTCTCTTATCTGCGGTTTTCATTATCCGCGAGAAGGCCTGGAACCAATCCTCAGCGGATACGGGATCCTACTGTATATAGCAGGCATGGCCAAACTTCAGCCCTCCTGATGTTTTGGACCACAACTCCCAGAATTCTAAGCCTTTATTTCCAGTGGCAAAGGACTGTGGGAGTTATGGTCCAAAACATCTGGAAGGCCGAAGTTCGGACATGCCTGGTATATAGCATGCTAGAAGAAAATGTCCTGGGAAAAGTATTTTCATGATGCATTTACCAGAAGTGACCACTAGAGGCAGACAGAGATCATGCTATGTACAGTATTCTTGTTGGCTTTTGCTCCCTCTAGGGGTCAGTTTTTATAACTGTGTTGTGAAAACAGGTATTTCTGGGGTTGTATAGTATTTTTAATACTACTTAGACCGCAGGCAAGTGAAACTGCAGGGGCCAATCCTGTGGATAAAGGGGTGCTATTGTATTAGAATCAGGGATGTGACGGGTCCAGCCCAAATGCCCCAGAAATCTCTCTTAGCATGGATGCTTATTTCTTTTATTTGCTAAGCTTTTCTTACCCTGCCTGTCCTCCCGTCAGCTCAAGAAGTGTATGCTGGTCTCAGGTGCCCCACTTTTTCCTACAACAAGTCCTGGAGGTGGGTCAGACTGAGAGGAAGAGGGTGGACAGGTATGTGGAGGAAACGAGGGACTTTGTGCCCAATGATTACTGGCAATTTCAATCTCAAGCAACATTCAGAGCAGATTCGAGAGGCAATCTTGAGAGGTAAAATCAATGATAAATTTTAAAGGGAGCATTCAGAGCAGATTCTTGTGGTGCATGGACACATCTTCATCTAAAAGTAAAATCAATGATTCCAACATTTTAAAACCCTTTGCTAATTAATAGAGATGGGCATTGCAATTTTTCGTTTCCGTTTTCATTTTGGTACAATGTGAAACAAAATGAACCCTTCTTGTGGTGCATGGACACATCATTCATCTAGAAGTGGCCAACTCAGCAGTGGGGAAAAACGATTTTTTTGCAAAAAAATTCACGAAAAAACAGGGACATGAAATGACAAAGACAACCCTTTTTTTATTCGTGCCCATCTCTACTATTAAGTCAACAAAGCAAAGCAAGTGACTGTGCAAATAATGAGAGGGATGGGATCTCAAAGGCTCCTGCTGTGACAATCAGATGTTTCCAGCCCTTGAGAAATTCTCTCTTCTAATGATGGATTTTCTATAATGTGTACTTTTGGCCTGCAGTCCACATATGGAAAGCTTGTGGTTGATGGCTCTTGAAACTAATCTGAAAGCAGATGAATGTAGCCATTGGTCTGAAGCTAAATCGATTATTTCAGTTTGGGACCACTGGGTGTTCCTACATATGCACTTAGAGAGCTGTTAAGTTAAAATGGGATGTCTAAGAAAATAGTCAAAATTCTTCATGTCCACCGAAGTTAGTTTTGCCTCTATTTTTCTTAATCTGAATTAACCTCTGGAGAGCAGATTTGTAAAGATTTGGGAGCAATTTCTACCTGGAAAATCAAGAGAGGAAGACATAAGCTGCCCTGGGGTGGATTTATTGGCTGTTTGTAAGAGCTGTGCATCCATTTTTTTTGCTTGTCATATTCACCCGAAGTAATTGCATTTGTAAAGGTACCTTGGCTGCCTGGGTTAGAAAGCGAGTGCCACGTGTTTTTTTTTTTTTGACTTTCAGTTTTTGATTTAACTCCTCTTTATTCAGTCTCAGTGGGGATGGGGTGGGGAGAGAGTGAGACGTTTGGCAACCAAGGCCTTTCTGATAAATAACACTTTTTCCCTTCGCTAACTAAAGGCTGGTGCTATCTCAAGAGTCTTGGATTAAATGCCTATATTCTGGTTCAATGTATATTGCTGAAGAAGAGAATCCACTCTGGGTTTTAGTCTATCCAGAGGGAAGAGAGAAGCCGGGAGTGGTGGTGGTGGTGGATCAGGATGCCATGTCTCCTAAGGGCAGCTTTCCTCAGCAGGGCAAATTTAAGCAATGTCTTTCCATCAAAGTTGGGCTGATCATCCATCCATCCCCTTGCAAGATGCAAGGGGTTGCTGCGCACATGCCTTACCCTCCTCCCCACCAGGGTTCCATGGGAAATACTGTGTAGGGAGCTTTCTCTGATGCCTGGAACCCATCAAACCATAAAAGAATAGATTAGATGCACCTCAACGTGTGCAAGCATTTCGGACCCCTAAATATGTGGGGGAAAGTGTCGGGCGAAAGCTACCTCTTTGCCTGGCCAGGTGTGTGGGGGAAGCAGAAGCGGCATCTGGCCCGAGGAAGAGGCACGGAAGGACACCTCCCCACACGTGTGAACCAACCTCCCTCCCTCCAGTTTGCTTTGATCACTTTATCCCTCCCCTGTCAGGCCGAGGGTCTGACTTAATGGACATTTGTTTCTCGCCTTACCTCCTTTCTTCCCATGAGTTTATTGTGAGGGAGTTACGTCCACGAGGTGCCCGGAAGGCCAAGGCGGCTGCAAGGCTGGCAGGACCCCGTGCAAGGTGGGGAGTGTGGGGGCTCAATTGATCAGAGATCAGGAAAAGACACAATGGTGGCAAACCTTTGGCCCTCCAGATGTTTTGGACCTCAACTCCCAGAATTAGAGATGGGCACGAAACGAACTTTTGTTCATTTCAGTTATTCATTATTTGTTTCGTTCCGTAACGAAATGAATAACGAACATTGTGATGAAATTGGAACGAACCGAACAGACCCACGAAAATTAGGTTCGTCACGTTTCGTTTTCCGTTAATGGCAAAGCGCAATGAAATGAGCTGTTTTAAATGTTAAAAAACGCCCTGGACATCCATAAAAACGCAGCGATAATTATTTATACTGTCTGATAATACCTACCGGGGAGGTTGGGGTCCTTAAAACGTTTGTTTTTGTCTTCTCCCATCGCGATGTATTTTTCTTTTCCCTTTAAGGATGACAAAATGGATGTCGCCAGCCACAAAATGGAGGCAAGCCTTGTGATGAGGTCATGTAAATTCTTGGACAACTTCAACCAATAGCATGTCCAGGTTGCAGACTGGGCAGGTCTGGCAGCCACAGAGGGCATAAAAAGCTCTGGCAGCCCCAGTCCTCCTTGCAGTCTCCGGTGGGAGTTAGAGTGGGATTGCTGTCTCTGCGACTCGTTATTTTCACTTTAGGCCAGCCAGGCAGGTGTGTGTCTCTGTGTTCCTGCTGGCTGCAGCCTGGCTCTTAGGGGAGAGAAAGAAGAGATTTCTCTCTAGCTTCAGTCCTGCAGCCTCCCTGTGTGCATGCATGCGTATCTGTCAGTGAGTACCCTCCCTGCCCCGCAGTGCAGTCACTCTGCGGCTGCCTTGCACCCTTGGCAACGCCCACCGCTGCCTTTGCAGCCTCCCTGCATACCTAGTCTATACTGTGTCCCTGCCAGCATCAATTTTTTTTAGTGTTTTCCCTCTGGTCTGGAGCATTGGGGGATGCCCGCGCACGGAAATGCTTTAAAAATCGACAAAAAGTGGGTAATAATGAAAAATGAAAAACGAATAAACGAAAACAAATTTTTAAAAAAATCACAAAAAACGAAAATGGACCAAAACAGCCCCCTCAATGATAAATGAAAAACCGAAACACAATTTTTTTCAATTCGTGCCCATCTCTACCCAGAATTCCAAGCCTAGATGTCCAATGACAAAGTACTGTGGGAGTTGTGGTCCAAAACATCGGGAGGACTGAGGTTTGCCACCGGTGGACTAGGAGATAGGTACTCCGACTTAAGAGCAGTTCAAATAAAGAGCATGCATTCAGAACATATTAAATTTGTAAGTTGAGGTACCACTGTATGTTTACGTTAACAACAGGTTACACATATCTATGTATATAGGCTGTTGCTTGGAAAAAACCAAACCTTCATCCTTCCATCTGCCTGCCCCCCCCCTTACCAATTCTCCCAAAGGAGAATTTTGTTCAAAGCAGGTGAACTCCATAAATCTAATAATCTTCTTTACTGAACCCTCTGTATTTCTCTGGGTGCAAAAGCAAGATGGAATAATTTTTTTCACCAGGTTCCCTCAGGCTGGGATAAGATCACAGGTTTGAAATAGAAAAAAAAAAGAGGCAGAAGCAGCCACATCAAATTTTCCATTGAGTTTTTTCTTAAAAGATATGTTCATAAGAATGAAAAAATATTCCCTCCTTTCTTCCCTTCTTTTCATTGCTCCCTTCCCTGTCCCTCTTTCCCTTCCTCCTCTCTTTCTCATTTCTGTGCTGTTCTCCTTTGCTTTCTCATTGTTGAAAATATTTTATAGGAACAGCTTAGTCCAGCAGCTTTCTTGCAAGACCAAACATTTTATATCTTATATTTTAATTTTTTTTTGAAAGGGTCTTAAGCTGGTTTCCAAAGGAACAGTGAGGGAAAATTGTGGGGAGGGACACACTCAGCCATCATTAAGAGACAATAAAATAGCTGAATTGCAGACCTGATGAAAATCAGGAGAATACAAAACGCAGCATAAAATAATAAATCGCATTGCAATAAAACCTCTGAAGGAACACTCGGAATCATTAGAGTTTAAGATTGGGCCTGCGGGGTCAAAGCCAAGCCCCCTCTTGAGCAAAGCCTCTCGTCTAGTATGGGGGTTGGGCCGGGCACTTCCAACAACAACAACAACAACAACAACAACAACAACAACAACAACAACAACAACAACAAAAAACAGATCCTGGCATCTAAGGCCATGGTGTTTGCCCACTGTTTGCTCCTGGGTATCTGAGACACAGTGGTAAACTTCCTCGTAACATGAATGTTTTGTAGAGACAACTGGTAGGACTGTCATTTTGTGTTGTGTTTTGCTATCTTGGTCCCCCAAAGTTCTGCAAAGTTGCTTTGCGTGTGTGTGTGTGTGTGTGTGTGTGTGTGTGTGTGTGTGTGTGTGTGTGTGTGTGTGTGTGTGTGTGTGTGTTGTTGTGCTCGGCAGAGGGGGATATATAGTGTGAAAAATATCTCGATATTTCCCCAGAAACTGAGATATTTTGGCCCAGCTCTTTGAGGTTTCTGAATAGCCATCAAAAGGCAGAACATGATACCTGTCTAGTTTAGTGCAGTGACGCAAAAGCCTTACGTGGAAATCGCTATTTGAGGCCTCCGGACTTCTCTGTGTGGAGAGAATACGCAATGAAGGCAGCTCGATAGCACTGCACCCTATCATTATTTCCAAAACAACAAAAACAACCCTCTGCCGGAGGTGGGAGAGAGAGAGAGAGAGAGAGAGAGAGACTGGCAGAGCCGTGCAGGTTCCGCACCCAAGGAAAATCATGAACCAAGTGGGGTTTTGGCTTGTGTGGATGTCTTATTTATTATTTATTTATTCTTTATATTTATATTTATATCCCGCCAGATTTTCCTACCTGGGAACTCAAGGCGGTTAACAGATATAAACATTCCATAATACAAAGCACAAAGGAATAGTAATCGGTTCCAAAGATGAACATAAAAGTGATAAGCAAACCAACAATAATGTCTCACAAAAAATGTGTGAGAGCCTCTCCCTCATCAGACAGTTGCTTCCATGTACAGTATCGGATTCAGAAGCGGTGGAACTGGGTGGCTCCCATTTCAGGAGATCTGTGAAACTAAGCAGGATGCTGGACCCTATTCCAAAAGTGGGCTTGATGCCCTGGATAATGTCAGTATTAGAGATGGGCACGAAATGAGCGATTTTTCATTTTCGTTTTGGTTTTTTCGTTTCGTTACGCAACAAAAATGAAACAAATTTTTTAAAAACAAAACGAAAACGAAAAGACCAAATTTGCTGTGTTTTTCGTTTTGGTTGCAGCAGATGCATTGAACTAAAAAGAATGCTAACGAAACAGCAATTTTTCGTTTTTGTTTTCGTTTTTTTTCGTTTCATTACCTAACGAAACAAAAATGAAATTTTTTTCAAAAAACGTCACGAAAACGAAAACGAACCGAAATGGACCCCTAAACGACCAAACGACAAACGAAACACCATTTTTTTGAGTCGTGCCCATCTCTAGTCAGTATAGTGCAAACTAAACTCCTGAGTGGCTTCGCAGCCTCCCTGGAATGGGAGCCACTCTAATATGGCTTTCAAGGTAAGTGAGATATTTAAGGAGGAGTTTTTATCAGTACTCTCCCTTAGAGATGGGCACGAACTGAAAAACTGGCAATTCACTTTGGTTCAGTTCATTTTAGGGGTTGGTTTGGTTAGTTTCATTTTTAACAAAAAAATAATAATAAGAAATTTGTTTCATTGATTCGTTATTCGTTTCCTCCCTGCTTTGTGCGATTTAATCCATTTGACAGCATGCAGGCAGGAAAAAACATTAAAAAAAAACTAAATAAAAAAACAGACTTGACAACAACTGCACAAACTGGACTGGCAGCATCCTCATCCTCATCCTCATCATCTTCAATCATCCACACATCATCCTTACTGGTGGTGGTGGTGGCGACAGCTGCGGCGGGGCAATTTTCCCCCAAGCGCTGACTGTGCAGCCTCTGGGGCCTGGTCGGCGCTGGTTTTATTTTTTATATTTTTTCGCAGTGGTTAAATGCCTGTACTGCAGGTAAAACTGTGCTCACGACCTGGGTTCAATCTCTGGTAGCAGGCTCAAGGTTCACTCAGCCTTCCATCCTTCCGAGGTCGGTAAAATGAGTACCCAGCTTGCTGGGGGGGGGCAATGTGTGGTCTGCACAGTGTAATTAAAAATTGTAAACCGCCCGGAGACTACTTGTAGTGGTATGGGGCGGTAAATAAGCAGAACACTTTGCTTTTTTATTTTAGGGTGCCACCCCGCCACCCCTGGGGCTGGGTCAGCGCTCCTTTTTCATTTTATTTTTTAATATTGTTTTTATTGTTTTGGTTTTTTTACTGCCGACCACGTGACCCGTGCTACAGCTGTAGCGGGGACCGGCCGGCTCCCCCCTTGGTCACCCCTCCCTGCAGCCAGGAAGACCGGACCTCCAGGAAGGACCAGTACCAGGTAGGAGACATCTCCAGCGCCGCCATTAACGAACCGAACCGAACTGAACCGAACCAATTTTTTTTCGGTTCATTTCGTTTCGTTCTAAATCCACTCTGGAGTTCATTATTCATTTCATTATGTAATGAAACAAATAACGAATAATGAATCGAACTAAAAGTTCATTTCATGCCCATCTCTACTCTCTCTCTCATAAGTTTTTATGGCTGAGCAGGGATTTGAACCCAGGTCAGCTGTCGCTCCATCCACTACACCATACAGGGCACATCCCAGCAAATGTTTTCTCTTCTAAATGTTGCCCCCCCAGAGACTAAGCCCAAGTTACCTCTCCTTGGTTTATCTCAGCCATTGGAAAAGGATGATTGGTACCTAAGAATTGGCTGCAAAGCCAGGCACACTTCCCCCCCCCCCCAGCTGGGGTGCACATTTTACTCTGTGTCTGAGCAGTAAAAACAGAGGTCATTCCTCTTCCGTTTTAGATTGCCACATAATAATACTTGTTAATTGGTTTTTTTTATCAAGTCCCTGGACCCTTGGAGTCCCTCGAACTCCTTTCCGAAACCAGCTGGCTGGGGAAGCAGACTGAGGCCACTTCCTGCTCCTTGTCTGCCCTGCCTCTGTGACATCACAAGGCTCCGCCTACTGGCCTCAGCCCCACCCCCGGACTCTCAGAGGATCTGATGCAACCCCAGTTATAATATGGGCAATGTTTTCCCTTCCATCCAGCCACTGAGCGGCCAAGTCCTCCGCTGACTCATTCGGCTCAGGGGGTAGGGTTCAGAGATGGCCGCATCCTGCCCAGGCTTAGGTCGTTCTGCAACACAAGCTTTCCCCCTATAAATCCTCTGCGATGCAACAGCAGGCTGTCTGTTGGCACAAAATAAAAACCACACACACACACACTCTCTCTCTCTCTCTCTCCGCTGTGCATTAAGCAGCATTACTAGCAAATTCTGCCACAAGAATTAAGGTGGGTTTTGTCAAGAGCGATGCTGTTTGCCAAACGATGTCATCTAAGCAGTATCATTTTCTATATTGATATTTCAGTGTTAACAGATTGATCTCCCGGTCTCTTTCTGTACGCTCTCTTCTTAGTTTATATAAACATTGTTATTTCCAGGAGCTTTACAATAAATATTCCTTTCCCCCCCCATCTCTGTCTCTTCTCTCGCACAATTGCAATCTTGTGACATGCAAAATATCCACTTAAAAGCCAATTTAAAAGCACTAAATCATCCAATATATGGCGTTCCGGAGCATATATAACTGCCTTGTATTTTGAAGCTTATCACCGGTCTGTGTTCTGCCTGGCGTTGGGTTACTGTTGCCTGGATCCCACTAGACAGAAGCAGAGTGAAAACAAAAGGGATAACACATACATGCATGCATTATCCAATTTATTTTAATTGCATTTTTTTACCTGGGCAGCACAGAACTAAATGGTAGGAACAGAGCTAGTAAACATTTTTGCAGCATCCTGGGAGATGGGTTGTCTTTTAGGGCTTTTATGTGGTGTGTGTGTGTGAGGGGGGGCGAGGTAGGCTTTGAATCGTGGAGTGATTCAATAGAAAGCTCAGCCATACACCTGCCAGCTTTTCTTCATTGCCACATTTTCGTTCCCAGAATCCCTTGGGGCGAATCAAAAGTAATGTATTTTTAAGAAGGATTTTTTGGACCCACGTGGAATCTGCTCCACTGGGTACTGGCCCATTTTACTGGGTTGGGAAATCAGATCTGCTGCCCGACCCCACGGGCATGGATGCGTGACAGGAGGAAAGAAGGCGAGACCGTAGGCGTGACCCTGAGGGAAACGGCAACAAAGAAGAAGAAGAAAAATTTTCATTTGGGGACAATTTTTATCTCAGTCCCACTGACTTTACAGGCATGCTTTGTGGAGACACGGGAGAGGGCTTCCCCTGTTGCCACCCCCAGCCTCTGGAACTCTCTCCCACAAGAAGCTCGCCCAGGCCCATCTTTGCAGTCCTTCCACAAACAAGGACAGACCTTTCTCTTCAGGCGGGCTTTTCCCCAGTGGCTGGCAGCCTGAGGGAGGCTTTTCTTGAATGGATCATTGTGCTTTGTTGTTTTTTGAATGTGTTGTTAGTATTGATTTTATTTCCCTTTCCCCTTTGCTTAATTCTTTTTAGATATTTGTATCCCCATTGTTTTTAGCTTCTGCATATTGTATTTTAATTGTTGTCAGCTGCCTTGGGTCCTCTTAAGGAGAAAGGTGGGATAAATTTTAAAAAATAAATAAATTGTAATTAAATTAGATTAAATTAGACTAGATTCAGACGCAGAGGGAGTAAAAACTGGTGGCAGAAATATGACCAATCGAAGATTAGTCAGAAACCAGCAGTTACTTGAAGTGACTTTTAGTGCAAGTGAAAAAAGATAATACAAAAGCAGGATTGAAGCTGAATATTAAGAGGATATAAATAATTATGTTCCTACAAGGATTATGTAGCTCTAATGTTGACAATGTAGAAATTGGAAATTGTTAAATATTTTTGCTCGCTCATCAATCTTGATGGAGATAGAAGTCATAGAATTATAGAGTTGGAAGAGACAAAATGATGCAGGGCATGAGTAAAGTGGATAGAGGGACGCTCTTCTTCCTCTCACAAAATACCAGAACTAGGAGACATCCACTCAAATTGAAGTCTGGGAGAGTACGGACAGACAAAATATTTTTTTTTTACCCAGAGTGTTGTTGGTCTGTGGAACTCCCTGCCACAGGATGTGATGATGGCATCTGGCCTGGATGCTTTCCTGGAGAAAAAGTCCATCACAGGTTACAAACCATGATGGAGAGGTGTCATCTCCAGGCTTAAAACTGGGGTATCTCAAGGGCCAGGTGCAGGGGAGTGGTATCAGGAGAGAGATAGCTAGTCTCGTGCACTCCTGGATGCATCTGGTGGGGCCTCTGTGAGATACAGGAAGCTGGACTAGATGGGCCTTTGGCCTGGTCCAGCAGGGCTCTTCTTATGTTCTCATGTTCTCTAGAAGAAAAAATAATGCCAAGGCTGGCATACTTTGAGCACACCCTGAGAAGGCAACATTCGCTGGAAAGGTTGAAGGCAACAGGGGGAGAAGAAGACCCAATGTGAGATGGATTAAGCCAATAAATAAGGAAGCCACGGCCTCCAGCTTGCAAGAAGACTATTGAGGACAGGACCTCTTGGAGGGCATCAATTGATAGGACAACTTGACGGCAGGTGACAACAACAAAAGGGGGTCCAGGGGCCACCTATCCTTTGACAGTTCTCCCACTACCTTCCATACTCAGCCTCAGGAAAGTCTAAGCAAGAGGACTCTGGAGGACTTACCACAGGGACGCAGTTACCCATGGCTTCCACGCCTAGTGCAGAGAGCAGCGACGTTCTTACCAATCCCCGTCTGAAGCCTAAAGAGCTGTGAATGTTCTTATAAGATAAGAGAGGGGCAGGCTCCCCCCTCCCCCCCAGCAAAAAAGATAAACAAGCCAGGCACACTCATTATATCCCTTCAGACACAGGAGGTCGGAAATAGGTAATTTGTCACACCAGTTGAGACACTGATGCAGTTTTTATGATGGGGGGGGGGAAGAGAAAGGGTGGACGTATCCTGCTGGAATTTGAGCCTTGATTTCTGTACCTTCTCGGAGATGTTCAGAACACAAGGGTTCAAACCTACGTCTTATTTTCCTGTCTTGGCATCCAACGTGTCCTAGGTTCCAACAGATCTTGGCTCAACCGGGCTTCTTAGCAGCTTGGCTGGTGAAGTCCTTTGGGTCCGATTTGCGTGCGTGAATTCCCACCCTCGGTACTGCCTGGAACTGAACATGGACAGCTGACATCAGGAAACCTTCCTATTGTTTAAGGAACGTGCCTACTTCGTTTTGGAGGGGAAAATTGTCGGTGTGTGTGTGTGTCGAGGGGGACGACGACGGCATACTTCAAAATGACCAAAATGAGTTTTCTGGCGCTCATTGCGGGTAGTACTCTCACTGTTTCCTGTTCTGTCCAAGTAGCAGAAGGGAAAAAATATATCAGGGATTTCCCTTTATTCTCATTAGCCAGAAGAGAAATGTTGGAAACAATAATTTTGACATCCAGGAAATCTTGGGGTTATTTCTGATAATGCATGCCTGTTGGAAAATGCCTGTCCTATGACAGAGCTGGCAATTCCCTCAAAGGATGTACAGTGGACCCTCATATAACAAATGGTTTGTATAACATAAACTCTGTACAATATAAAAAATTATGGAGATAGGGGAAATTGGCTTAACAGAATTGCCTACTGAAGAGGGAGCAGGTTTGTTTTCCATGGCTTCAGAGACTAGGACTCGGGGCAAGGGTTTCAAACTACAGGAAAAGAGATTCCATTTGAACATTAGGAAGAACTTCATGACAGTTAGAGGTGTTCGGCAGTGGAATATGCTGCCACAAAGGGTGGTGGAGTCTCCTTCCTTGGAGGTTTTTAAGCAGAGCTGGATGGCCATCTGTCGGGTGTCCGGTGATGGGGGTTCCTGCATGGCAGGGGGTTGGACTAGATGGCCCTTGAGGTCTCTCCCAACTCTATGATTCTATGAATGAGTTGACACAGATTTCATACCTATATCTTATTTATTTAGTAGTATACTTCTCAATGGTGTTGAAACTTAGACCCTTACTAACCTATATTATGTAGGAAGCTTGGAAGCATCTGAATGTACAGATGAATACTGAAGATACCTTGGACAGCCAGAGTCACTAATGAGACTGTATTACAGTGTATGAATAAAAAAAACCCTAGGAGTTCGATACCACAAAGAGAAGGAAATTACCATACAATATTTCGGTCACATCATGCGCAACAAATACCATCTGCTGCAGGTTATCCTTCAAGGCAAAATAGATGGGAAGCATGGCGAAGGACCTAGAAGAACATTCTGGCTTAAGAATTTAAGCCAATGGTTTGCAGTGAGTACAGCTTCTCAATTTAGAAAATCTTTGGATAAAAACCAGATCGTGCCACTGATTGCCAATGTGCTATGAGGACATGGCACTTGAAGAAGGATATGTGCAGGAATCAATCAGTACAGTGGTACCTTGTATAAAGGAATTAATTCATTCCAAATGAAATTCTGCTAAGCAAATTGTCTTTTATACACATTTCCCATAGGAATGCATTGAAAATAGAGTAATCTCTAATCACGACCATTTTTATGTTAGAATCATAGAATCACAGAATCATAGAACCATAGAATCATAGAGTTGGAAGAGACCTCACAAGACAAACAAGATTCTTGTCAAGATTCTTGACAAAGACCAGTGCGGTCTTTGAAGGTGCAGAACTGTGCAGAAATAGACAAGATCTCAGCATTACTAAAGCCAAATGGACATTACAAAGGATTCAATGAAAGATGGCATGATTTCTATAATTTTTAGATCAATAGTCAAATTAAGTTCTCTATTTAATGTATGTGTAACTGAACTACTTAATACTCAAGGATATACATATTGTTTACAATAGGATGCAAATTTTGTTTGAGAAGACTAGAATCGTTCCATTTTTCCCTCCTTTTCACACTATATTTTTTTTGTTTGAAAATTATAAATAAATACAAAAAAGGAGCTCCTTCCCAGTTGGGGAAGGTCTCATCATTATTTCTCTAGATGACAAACTGAAAAACCACTCAGAATGAGATAACAAATGAAAATTTGACATTATTTTTCACCCCTGTGGCATCATAAAGAGTGCCATGGTTTATTATGCCTACACTGTAGTGTTTAATAAATCGCAGCACACTTCTTACAGCTGAATAGGTGCACTTAAACAAATTCACCCATACATGCAGCAGTCATAATGAAAATATCAGCAAATACTGGTTTTAATTTGACAAACAAGTGCAATCTTGTATAAATCAGTAAATCAGTTTCAAGAAAGAAAGAAAAACAGGCAGAAGCAGTACACAGAACAGAAGTGGGAAAGAGATAAAGAGTGTGTCATATGCATAGCTTCGTAACAATAATTCCGCATCTAGAAGAAGTGCACATTCAAGAGGAAAATATTATCTCCTTGGAGGATCTCTTTTCCCTTTTAATTCCTAATGTAGTCACCACAGCTTCAATATATTAATTTTTGGACTACAACAATTGGAACCTTATAAGCCTCCCAGGATGATCTACTAGGATGGCCTTATGTTAGTTTTGGGGCTATTTATTCGCTTTATATCCCGTCTCTCTCCAAACTGAGGGAGGTGGGTAATCAAGGCAGTTTCCAACACATTTTTTAACAAGCAGACACAGCTAAAAGCATAATAGCTTGTAGGATTCTCAGAGCAATTAAGCAAGCTATCATATTTAAACATGAGCATGGAATTAATGCAATTTGAGATTAGAAGCAGATCAGAAAGAAAGAAAAGTGTCAACCCCCATCGCTTTCCTTGGAAAGCAGCTCAACCGCTCGGGAGCAGCTGTCTCACCAGGTCCTTCCCAAACATCTCCAGTTTGGGTCCAGTCTGGCTGGGATGTCTCAAAACTTTCTAGACCTCCGCAGTCTATGGTTTGATCTGCCAAATACACGACCAGCCCAACAGCACCATGGGTTTTGAATTCCAGGATAGAGGGATATGTAGATGCGTCATCAACGTAAAACCTCTGTGTATTGTCTCCATTAAATGGGGTAAACCGCACGTGCCATTTTGTTCTCTCATTTGTGTTCTGCAGTTCATAGGGCTGCGATAGGATTCGATGTACGTACGGACATGACATCTCGTCTGAATCCACCTGCTTGAGCACTGGGCGTGAAGTGGAATGGCCTAAATCCATAAGAACCTTAGAAGAGCCTTGCTGGATCAGGCCAAAGGCCCATCTTGTCCAGCTTCCTGTATCTCACAGTGGCCCCACCAGATGTGTCTGGGAGCGCATGAGACTAGATCTCTGTCTCCTGATACCCACTCCCCTGCATCTGTGTGCCTCAATTTAAAAAGGATGTTGACAATCTCAAGCAGGTCCAGAGGAGGGCGACCAGGATGGTTGAAGGTCTACAAGAAATGTCTTATGAGGAACGGCTTAGGGAACTGGGAATGTTTAGCCTTTCAAAAAGAAGGCTGAGGGGGGATATGATAGTTATGTTTAAATATCTGAAAGGATGCCATATTGAAGTGGGAGCAGGTTTGTTTTCCATGGCTTCTGTTATGGATAACATAGTTGAGGAGATTTTTCTTGGATTTTTCTCTGAATTTGAATTTTAAAAGACACTTCAGCTGGGCAAAGCTAGGAGCAACTTCTGTGTTGGTGCTGTTGCCAGGTGCAGGCATTGTAGCATTGTGTAGCTCTCTCCCTCATGTTGTCTGTTCTCCAACTGTGAATACAACTCTTTTTGTGAAATTGTGCTGGCAAGATTCATCAATGGATATCTAAGTAAACAAAGAGCTTCATAGAACTCAAAGGTGTCACACAGACAGTATTGTTTGTGAGTTCAAAGATGGAACATTAAAGATGTTATACCAACAATATTGTTTGTGAGTTCTATGAGGCTATTTGTTTAGAATAGATGTGGCAGTCTGTTCCAATATTAGGCATTCATTTCATTTTTAGAGTTAGAAATTCCTATAGAAGCTGTAGTGCCCAATTAGTGAAGAAAGCATCGGCTAAAGTCCTTTCCCTGGCAACCTATTAGTACAGTACATGGTGGGTAGTTTAAAAATAACAATTGAATTAGAATTGTCTCTTAATCCCCTGCTTAACTCGGGCTTAAATCATGCCCGAGGTCCGTAGGTAATTGACTTGATTACAGATCCCTCACGGACAGCCTCTCTGGAGAGAGAGCTGCCTTTTCTACTGGTGAATTCCTTCTCTGTTTAGTAATTACCAGAATCTGAATTATTCAGCAATAATTTTGTATAACAAATGAAGTTTTGTGTTCTTTAATTACAGCAGGGAAGTACGGGTGCACGTTTGTGTGTGTGTGTGTGTGTGTGTGTGTGTGTGTGTGTGTGTGTGTGTGTGTGTGTGTGTGTGTGTGTGTGTGTGTGTGTGTGTGCACCCGCGTGCGCGTGCGTTTCGTGTGTATGCACATGCCTGCTAAATTATTCAGGACTTATCATCTCCACAACTAGCTATTAAGATGTATTACTCACAGGATGAAACCGACCTGTTTGGAACGCATTAAATTATTGATACCTCCTTTTTGAGAAGTCACAATGCATCTTAGACCTTCAAACCGCATCAAACCCCCACCACCACCACCACTTGCCTTGCCTTTCTCCAGCAGGAATTAGAAAAACTCATCCCCTGTGTAATAAAATTATTGCAAAGAAGCAGGGATAAACAACTTTTCCGTGACTTAATGCCAAAGCGCAGCCATCCAGCGAGATCAAAAACAGAACGCATGCTGGGAAGAGTGTGAGGCGTGCCCCAGGAAGTTGGTGAATATTCCAGAAAAAAGACCTGTGTTGATTTGGGTGCATATGTGTGTTTCACAGTTTTGCAACAAGTACTGTGATGGGGGTTCCTGCATGGCAAGGGGTTGGACTGGATGACCCTTGAGGTCTCTTCCAAGTCTCTGATTCTATGCTAGACTAATGGAGCCCCTCCTGGTAGGAGTGGTATACCTTACAGTGCCAGATGCTGAGAGCAGAAAGCAACGGGAAAGGAATTGCCTTGTGACCCTTCTAGATGCACCAGAGGAGGGTTCGAACTTAGCTATTATTTCACATATATAACTTCTGTATAGTATATTCTGAATTTTTATTGAAGTGTTTCCTTCTGGATTGTGTTGCATGTAATTTAATGTATTTTATAGTCTGTGTTTTTATTGGTTGTTATGGTCATATGACTAATCAATAAATTATTTACTGACTTACTACTCTTTGTTACCAATCACATCTCCATGCCAGCTGTGCTAATTATGCAATTTCTTTTTTATTATGCAGGCAAGAGATATTTGAATTTCACTATTTTTTAAAAAAATCACCTTTTAAAAATGAGACTTGTGGTTAAAACTGATTGTCGACATCTTTTATATTTAAAAGAGAAAAAAAACTCCACTGGTTTCACGGGATGGGAAAAAGCCAGGAACCCCTGCTGGTGCCAGAGAAAGCCATCTCTTTCGGTCTTGTTGTTGTGTTGTTACAGTCGTGACCGACTCTTCACGACCCCATGTCCATGGAGTTTTCTTGGCAGGAATACTGGAGCGCCTTGCCAGTTCCCTACTCCAGGCGCCTACAGCACCTGGTATTCTCTGGTGGTCTCCCATCCAAGTTCTAACCAGGGCCGACCCTGCTTAGCTTCCAAAATCAGGCGAGTTTGGATGTGTTTAGGGCATCTAGGCAGCTCTTTCAGTCTATGCCTGTGCAAATTGAGAACTGGATATGCCCTGTATTAAGTAGCCTCCTTCCTTCACAGCTGCAAATTTGGCACTGGCTCTTGTGATGGGCATGTGCCACGAGGTGGCACTGTTGGGCCACCGGTGGCATGGAGGCACTCCCTGCCCATGATTATTGTTCCTTAACACCCAGGAAAGTTGGGGGTGGCAGAGAAGGGGAGGGGAGCGCTCATGTGTTCCCTTTGCCTTGGCATAATCTTCAAATCTTCTTCCTTTCACTCCTGGGCATAAGATCTCTGGGGACATTTTGCAACCCCGCATGCTGCCTTGAGTAGGCTGGGAGGGACCTTAGCCGGCTGGGGTCACTGTCAATCTAGACTGCACTAACCAATTGCTTTTTAATCCCCCCCCTCTTGTGAGTCTGTTGAAGTCTTTTCATGCCATCATAGCCTTTTTGAGTTGGAAGGGGCCTGTAAGACTATCCAGTCCAACCCCTCGGCTCAATTCAGGAATGCAAATCAAAGCAGCTTGGGCAGATGACTGTCCAGTTTTCTCTTGAACGCCTCCTGTGTAGGAGCGTTCATCACCTCCCAAGGTCATCTGTTCCATTTTCATACTGCTCTAAAAGTCCCCCCCGAGATTCAACCTTTCCTCCTAGGACTTGGTTTCCAGTCCCTTGATCAACCTTGTTGCCCTCCGCTCATATTTCTAGACATCCTTTGCAAAGTGCAATGTCCAGAACTGAACACAGTACTGTAGAATGCATCCTAAAATCATGTTTGCTTATTCTGCAGCCCTGTTGTATTGATGGCTCATATTCTGCTTGTGATTTACCATAATTCCAAGGTCCTTCTCAGTCATTGTTGACAGTCAGCCATGTTTATCTGTTTGTTGTTCAGTCTGTGGAATTGTAAATAATGAATGCATTTTAATTATTTCACCGACTAATGTCTCAGAGTGGGTTATTGAGACAGTAAATGAGAAAAGGGGTGGGCTACTTTGGGGGAACTTGAGACCTATTCTGTCCTAAACTTCTGCCGTGCAGCTAGAGGAATTTAGCAAAAAAATTTAAAACACTGCAATAGTTATGGGGGTTGCATTATTTTCCTCCCCTCCCTTCTGGAGTAGTCATGGTTGCCACCAATTTCGATTCTGAGAGTTATTATTTTGTTACTGATAAGGAGAGAGAAAGGGGACAGGAAGAGATACTCTTTTCTTGTGGTCCAGAGAGATGACACTGATAGACTGGATAATCTCCTTCTGAAATGAAGTCTCCGACTCAAGCAATTTCCAGGATACGTTTCACCTTTGTCCCTGCCACATCATATCCAAGGAGGGAGAAAGAACTAAAGACACCCCCCCTCAAAACCTTTCCTTCCTTCCTTCCTTCCTTCCTTCCTTCCTTCCTTCCTTCCTTCCTTCCTTCCTTCCTTCCTTCCTTCCTTCTACAGGTGTCTTTTACATTAGCAATATTATCTTGAAGGCGGGAAACAGCTGTCACTTCAGGCACCAGCATCAGCCACGGAGGCTCCTGGCAGCAACCGGGGGGGGGGTTGTTGAGCATCTGGCCCATCGTCCACCTCCCTTCCTGGGTTTCTGTCGACTATGTCACCTCCGTCCCCCATTTTGAAACAAACAAACAACACTCCCCCCCCCAAATAATTCTGGGGATTTTTTTTTCTTGGCTTGAGGGAAATTTGATACAAATTTCCCACAGGAATGCATTCAAAACATGGGAGTAATCCCTAATCGCGACCATTTTTATTTTGTACGGATTTGCCCCATAGACGATTCTGTTAAGCAAATTTCCCCTATCTCCGGAATTTTTTATATTGTACAGATTTTATGTTTTACAAATTGTTTGTTATACGCGAGTCCACTCTGTGTGTGTGTGTGTGTGTGTGTGTGTGTGTGTGTGTGTGTGTGTGTGTGTGTGTGTGTGTGTGTGTGTAGACCCACTATAAACCAGCAGAGGACAGCTTGGGTCAGTGGTCCTGGCCCGAGGGGAAAGTGCTGGGTGAAGAGGAAAAGAGAAGAGAGCTTTTTCTTTATCTTAATGTTAATGTCACAACCCACTTAATATTCCACAGGGTTGTAACCTTTGAAAACTACAGTACTGCAGTGAAGACTCTGCTCGTGACCTAACTTCAATCTTGACAGGTTTATGTAACCGCCTCAAGGTTGACTCAGCCTTCCATTCTTCTGAGTTTGGGAAATTCCATGTGTAGCTTGCATTGTTCAATTCTAAACTGTCTAAGACAGGGGTCCTCAAAGTTTTCAAACAGTGGGCTGGTCCACCCCCCAGACACTTCTAGGGGCTGGACCACAGTCCAAACAAAGGCCGACATGGAAAAAGGGGGAGAGGGGCAAGTGGGTAGATTCCCCCCTCCCTCCGGGGCTCCAGCAATGGCTTCTGCTCCAGATTGCTACTCTAAGGTACCGCCACTGGGATCCCTCTGGTCCGCCTTCCCCTCCAACTCCTGTGGCAGGAGGTGAGTGCGGTGTGTGTGTGTGTGTGTCTGCAATTAGTCCTGTAGGCTAGATTCAGGACCCTGGGGGACCGTATCCAGCCCCTGGGTCATAGTTTGAGGACCCCTGGTCTAAGAGTTGTGGGGCTGTATATAAGCAGCACACTTTGCTTTAAGCTGCCATGGCAGAGACATGGCCCCTTTGCTCAGGCTGCAACCCTGGTAGTGTGGTACAGCCCAACCTTCAGTCACCTCTTTGGTGGAGCAGTCCTCTCAGAGTCCAGTTAGAGAGCAGACGAAAAAGGACAACCTCAAATCTCTCCTCTCTGAGTATCTCCAGATTTCCGTCACTTAGGTGGCCTGAGATCAGAGATGGAGGACCGGTCTCTTCACCAACTATCAGGTGTCCTAGTTCCATAGCAACCAGGTTTTGCCTTTGAAGATGCATCCTCACGTTGCACTCCTGTTCTTCTCCTTCTTGGGTTGATAACTACAACTGGGAATATCTCACTGTGATCATGGTCAGTAATTAGATAATTTATTTTTTGGCTAGCTCTCATCATGACTACACCCCCCCCCAACCTCTCAGCCAGCCAAGCAACGTGTCTGCTGCAATATTATCCATGCTATGGATAAACATGACATTTAAGAGAATGATGCAAGGAGATTATAAGGGTCAGAGCGTCACCCTTGCTTTTTGAGAGCCACCCAACTACAGCTTTTCTGCAACATGAGTCAGGAAAGCTTTCAAGGTTGTTTATACCAATGACATGGTCTGCAGGTGGCTCCAAGGTCAGTGGGGCAGCGAATCCACTCCAGGTTTTGAGTTTTCAGATATGCCAGACCTACTTAAGAAGTTCATGAACCTTGGAGAGCTACTGTGGAATTTCAGACTTTTCCTGGCATGGATTATCCACTCCCACCAACTCTGGAGTCACCATTCTGCTGGCAACGGCCCATTAAGTCTCCCTCTCAACAGCTTTCTTCATATCTCCCCCAACCAGGCTTCACATAGAAGCCAGTCCTCCTCTTTCCCCATCATTTAGGTCCATTGCAAGTCTGAATCCTAACCTCCCTGCCCCCAGTAAAGTTCAAACCAGAACCCGGAGGGAGTGCACGCCGCTCGCAAAATCAGCAGGCCTCCCTGGCCTACCACCTTCTCCTTTGTTTACCTGCCTCTCTACTCTCCAATGTCTTCTGTTTCATCTTTAATAGCCAGGAATAAAAGTTATAGAGTCTTTACCAAGTGATCCGCTGCTATTTATTCCTTTATTAAACTCCCGTTTCTGTTTTATTATGGAGAATGACAGATGGCCCCCCCTGCAGGTCCAGGAAACGGTAAGCATTTGAGGCCCAGTGACTGATGGGTGTGGGACTGCAGATGCAGAAGTGTTCTGGTGAGGAACAAAGGGGTGGGCCATCAATCTTCCAGGTAACAGAAAACCACCGGAGGGGATGAGGCCGTTTATAGGTTTACTTTATTATGATGATTATTTTTAACAGTGAAACAAGGGTTTTGTTCCGCTTTTCCAGGATGCTTCCTAGGGAGTCATTAAACCTATGATGAGGAACCAGGTTGCATGATCGGCTTTCAAAATCGGAGCCGGCCAGCGAGTTTGCTGGCTAGAGGGGCTCCCATTTTTCTTACCCGAGTAGAAAAGATGGAGTATGGCTTGGTGCGGAGAGGCAAGGCGGCAGGAAATAAAGACAAGAAGGATTTGTTGCGGGGTGGATTTTGGAGAGGTTGAAGGAAGGAAAAGCTCCAGAGCAATGACTCTGGAAAGGGTTGACAGGAATTGAGTGCACCATTGTGCCACTTCCACACTGTTTTCATCTCCTAGCTAGGTAAGAGGGAGGCAGAGCCTGTCAGCCATTTTGAAGGGCTTGGTCAGCCATTTTGGAGGGCTTGGTCAGCCATTTTGGAGGGCTTGGTCAGCCATTTTGTGTGCTAATCTGTTCACTTGGCGACTGAACAAATGCGGGTAGGAGCATAATAAGCCATTTGCTCTGAAACTAACGCCAAAAAAGAGCTTGTTAGGCAGGTTGCGTGCTGCAAACTATGAGAAACGGGGACGCTTGGAACAAATGGGATAAGAATTCAAGTCGACCTCAAAATAACCTCTACATGATGCAATCCAAAAAAAAAACCCCCAAATGTGGGTGGTAGCTTTTCTGGCCCACAACAAAAGACCAGAAACATAAACTAGCTTTCGACTCCTCAGGAGTCTTCATCAGGTTGGACTTTACAAAGCTGGGGCCATGCATAAAAGTTCAAAAACTCATGTCCAGATTCCTTCATTCAAAGGAAATTCCAAAATGGGGAGAGGGTACAGAATCAGATCGGAGGTGGTGGTTGGAGTTTTTACAACCTTGCATATAGCCTGTGGTAGGTGTGGTTGAGAGGGACATTTCTGGGCTGGGGCGACTGTCAATCTATCCAGCACTAACCAATTGTTTCTTCCCACCTCTGAATTCAAAGAGAGCCCCGCCTCTCTGCAAAGTGTTCCTTTCCCCTATTTTCAGTCTGTTGGAAGCTGTGTGGTTTGTTTGCTGCTGAATCTGTTCATAACTGTAAGTTTGGAAACATTCTCCTTCTTACAAATGTCTCAGAGTGAGGTATTGTGACTGTAAATGCTAGTAAGAAATGGATAGACTCTGGGGAACTGTACTTGACTCTCCATACTTCTACTGCATAGCAAAGGAATTTTAGCTGGGATACAATTTAGTTATGTACGGATGAGCCAACTGCAGCCACATTAATAATATTACCTAATAGTTAAAGATTCTATCATCTCTTCTTAGTCCTGCTTAGGGCAATCTTAAATAGTTTTGCTTGGTAGATTATGGAGTAACTATAATTTGGTGGCCACAATTACTCCATGGAAAGGTATATGATCCTCCCTTTGAAGATTTCCCCATTTGAAGGCTTGATTTAAAGAAAAAGGACCATCAGGGTGGAGATCATGAAAGTTGATGTGCTCCACCTGCAACATTGAGGCAGCAAGCTCTGCAGCCTCCATACAGCCTTCCTGTTTCAAAGGAGGGTTGTTGTTGTTGTTGTTGTTGTTGTTCAGTCGTTTAGTCATGTCCGACTCTTCGTGACCCCATGGACCAGAGCATGCCAAGCCCTTCTGTCTTCCACTGCCTCCCGGAGTTTGGTCAAATCCATGTTGGTTGCATCAAAGACACCGTCCAACCATCTCATTCTCCGCCGTCCTCTTTTCCCTTTGCCTTCACTCTTTCCCAACATCAGGGCCTTTTCCAAGGAGTCCTCTCTCCTCATGAGGTGGCCAAAGTATTGGAGCCTCAGCTTCAAAATCTGTCCTTCTAATGAACATCCAGGGTTGATTTCTTTCAGAATGGATTGGTTTGATCTCCTTGCAGTCCAGGGGATTCTCAAGACTCTCCTCCAGCACCACAGCTCAAAAGCGTCAATTCTGCAGCAATCAGCCTTCTTTATCGTCCAGCTCTCACTTCCATAGATCATGTGAAGAAGGGCTGTCATAGAGAGGAGGGACAGGATCTGTTCTTGATCATCCCAGAGCCTAGGACATGCAACAATGGGCTCAAGTTAAGAGAACCCAGCTTTCGGATGAATATCAGGGAAAACGTCCTGTTAGAGCAGTACGACAATGGAACCAATGACCTCAAGAGGTGGCGGCAAGTGCTCCAACACTGGAGGCATTGAAGAGAAATTTGGACAACCGTCTGGCAGATCTCCTTTGATTTGTATTCCTGCCTGGAGTAGGGAGTTGGACTTGATCGCCTTGAGGACTCCCTTCCAACGTCACTCGTCTATGATTCTATGATTCCTTGATCATCTTGTGGGTGTCACCAGCGGCTAGGTAGTCCGCCCTTCCTGTTTTGTTTGTGCGCATCTGATAGACGTCTGGTGGACACTTGTGCTGGACTAGGCGGGCCTCTTGTTTGATCCAGCAGGTGCCTTCTGGTGCCCCTAAGTTCCCAGCACCCCCTCTCCGACCAGCCTTTGGCAGCCTAAAAGAAAACAAGCCAGCCACTGGGCCCTCTCTTGACCTTATCCCAGTTGAAAGTCAAAGGGGACAATATGACCGGCACCGGGAAGCGATGCAGGCAATTGAAATAGCAGCCATTGTTTAATGCAATGGGTTTTGCCTGCGTGCTTCTTGAAAGTTCAGACCTGCCTCTGGGGGACAGGAAGCAATAAGATTCATATGGTATTACTTCCCACAAATTGCTCAAAATGAAGTTAATTTTGTATGCGCGGATTGGAATGGATGAGATGATGGAAACCAATTTTGGTGGTGTGTACATTTGGGGGGGAAGGAGGGAGGGAGGGACACCCCAGGATTCCACTCTGCCGCGCTCTTGCATAAATGATTGGGTGTATGACTGAGTGTGTGAAATGAATCCTTAACCAAATGCGGCTTGAAGTGGGCGAGCGGGAAAGCCAGGTGTGTCTGAGTGGCACCGGGATTCCCTCTAAGACGATGCGGTGAATGGAAGAATCCAGTAGTCAATCAGGATCTGGACATGCCATGATGCCATGGAAAGCAAGAGTGAGGGCCAAAGAATGACCATCCTTTGGGCACATAGTTATGGCCGCAAGATGGAGTAAGATTGGAAGGAAGGAGAAGGAAGGAAGGAAGGAAGGAAGGAAGGAAGGAAGGAAGGAAGGAAGGAAGCTGATAATAGATAGAAGGAAGGAAGAAGTTGATGATGGATGGAAGAAAGAATGCAGTGGAAGGCAAGACTGAGGGCCAAAGAATGACCATCCTTTGGGCACATAGTTATGACTGCAGGATGGGGTGAGACTGGGTGAGATTGGAAGGAAGGAAGGAAGGAAGGAAGGAAGGAAGGAAGGAAGGAAGGAAGGAAGAAGCTGATGATGGATAAAAGAAAGAAAGAAAGAAAGAAAGAAAGAAAGAAAGAAAGAAAGAAAGAAAGAAAGAAAGAAAGAAAGAAAGAAAGAAAGAAAGAAAGAAATCCCTCCTATGACATTTAGGGAAACACTAATTAAAATTTTGAAGCTTGTCCTCCAACTCCCAAGGCGTCTCTTTGGCTGACTGAGGGTCTCCTGCCCTTTCAACCCTTCGCCCCGTGGGAAGGATGTGCAGCCCCTCTGCTGCCCTGCTGCCCATGGGGGTGGTGTTTGGCCTTTCTTTGCAGGCAGAGGCCGTCTGCTGAGACACCCCCCACACACACACACAGACTCGGCCCGGGGTGGCGGCACCTGATTTATAATCCCCGCGTGTTTCAGCATCTCTCTCGCACCTTCCAATCCTAACAGGCCGGGCGGCAGCTGTCTGAAGGGGTCTTAATTAAAAAACAATCACCGCCTATTTGGAGGCTCATTCTAATGCTGGGAGAGCAAAGCGCTCTGGCGGGGGGGGGGAATGCAGGCGCCTAGTGGACCAAGGGAGCTCTGGGAAAATTTGGGATTTTGCAAAAAAACAGCCATGTGTGTATATCGAGACCACAACACACGGGGTTTAGTAACATTATTTTTATTGTATTTTATTTTATTGCATTTTTATACTACTGTATGCTGATTTCCCAGAAGGGACTCTGGGCGGTTCTCATAAACGCAAAAAGAAAAGAGCAAACAACAAGCAGACTTTTGTTTTTTAAAAAAGAATATGATAAGCAAATATACCCACGGCAACGTACAAAAACCAGCAAGAGGCAAAATACTAAGGGTGGGGAGAAAACAAGATGGGAAAAAAAAACAACATAAAAAGGGTACCGATTGCCGGATGCCTTAAAAAGCCAGGTCTTTAAGGGTTTTTAAAGGCTAAGAGGGACTTAATTTGGTGGATTTCACAAGAAAGATGATTCCACGCAGCGGGGCCAGCCACCGAGAAGGCCTGTTTTTGGGTCAAGACCCTACAATCAGGCCTCCCGGAAGTGCCAAGGATGCTCTGGTGAGCTGGGTCGATGTTAGCCTTTGGGAGAAAATAAGAACTCAGTTGGATTAGATGTGATCAGCTGTAGATCTCTGAGAAAGGGATGGACCTCAGCTACCCCCCACCCCCACCCCATCCCTAAGAACACACAGCAACAGATGTGAAAAATACAGGACATTTTCAGACCCCTAGGGGTTGGAAGAGGGAGGAGTAAGAGGCAGAGACGGGTTGTTTTATTATGTTGCAACGCACGTTAGTTAGAGGCAAGGAGTGAGGCGTGAAGGTTGACGAGGTCAGAGAACAGATGAATATATTCCACTGTGTGTAGCTGTGTGTGCATTCCTGCCTGCCTGTTAGGAAAACTGCCTTTAGGACCAAGGCAAAATCTTCAGGGGAGTAAACCTGGATTCTGTAAATTAAATATGAAACAGGATGCTAGATTCTGCAAATGAAATATGTTAATATCCCACATTTGCATAGTTTTCACGGCATATCCTTTCTGCATTTAGGGGGAAAGAAACCCAATGCTTGCAGATTCATTCCCCGCTTTATTGTCACAACATGAGCAAGGGGTGTTGAGCTTCTGATCCCACCTCTGGTCCTCTGGGAATCGTACGCTCGTGGCATATGTGATTTCAGTGCTCCTTGGCGAAGCATTGTTAAGCACTCATAAGGACTAGAGCCTTGAAGGGAGCAAGCCAAAATATTCTCAATGGATGGCGGACATACACTCTGACCAGCGCCAGAACACCCATCAAGCGCCAATGGTTTTGAAGTGAACGTGGTACATACCATCAGTCTGTCACAGAAGGTCAACAATCGAGATGTTTGTGCATGGATTAATTTGGGCTTCGGAAGCATTCAGCCACTCTCCTCCCAAAGTTACTTTTAATCACTATTTGACCCATGCCTCTTTGTTTCACCAAAATGGCCCCTGGCCTTGCTTTCCTGCCTTCCCCTCCTTTTCACTTTGACCGGGATGGGGTACCCCAGATGCAACCAGGAATGTCATGAATTGGGAACATACATAAATTAGGATGTTAGCCTTGAGACAGATTTATCGACTTCTCAACCCTTGGAACCAATAAGAACAATTAGATGTCAGGTCAATTCCGGGTTAGGGCTTCCCATCCAGACACCAAGGACTTGCAGCTTTTGTGGGTGTTGAGAGAAGGGGTATGCCAGGGATGCTGGCAGGTCTTTGGGTCTGAGTCCCAAGACTAGGGATGGGCTCGAAATGAAAAACAAAATGCTGTTTTGTCGTTTTGTTCCTAACAAAAGGAAACAAAAGGAAACGAAACGATGAAGCAGCATTTTGTTACAGATGAAACGAAAGTCGTTTTTCCATTAAAACAAACCTTTTTCGTTCCGTCTGTAAAATGGTCACGTACCAGCGGGTGTTCTGCCACTGCCATTGCTGCTGTCAGTGCTCAGACAGGCCAGAGAGGGTGAGGGGCTGGCAGGCCACCCTAGGCACTCTGCTGTTGCCGCCACCGAAGTCACCGTGGCCACCGCCAGAGCCCCCCACCGGCCAGCTGGGCAGGCTGGCCTAGGCCCGCCGGCGCTGCCGGAGCCTTTGTACGGAGCTGCCACAAGGTAATGAAACATTTTGTATTCGTTTTGTTTCGTACAATTTTTTTGTTGTAAAAAATTGTATGAGACGAAATGAAATGTCGGGGGGTGGGCAGGGGGCAGAACAAAATGAAACACCATTTTTTCTGTTTCATGTCCATCCCTATCCAAGACCCAGGTTCTGAGTCTTTACGAAAAACAAGCTCCCCACCACCACCACCACCAGAAAAAACTCAAAAGAGTTGAGCCTGAGTCGTTGAGGGAACAACCCAGAGTCAAGTCACCAGGGGCGAGGGAATGAAGGAATAAAGAATCTCTAAACCCATCTCTGTGTCTGCAGGGGAGCGTCCTCCTTCCCTCAGAGGGGCTGCCGTGGGGAAACCTTCCCCTTCAAGGGTTCTCTAGTCCACCTCTCGTTTTAGACTCAAGAACCTGGAGGAAGCAGATCAGGGTCTTCCACAAGAGTGCCCATCATCCACAGGAAGCAGCAATCCCTGGGCAGCAGAGGCAGGGACCCCTCACGAATGCCTGGTTGCCGTCCGTCTTGGTGTGTCCCGTGAGTGAGATGGATTGAAATGACCAGAACAGTTTCTAATTCTGTTCTCTGTACATGGAAATTAGGCTTTTATTTTGGTCCCCTCCCCTCTCCTGCTTCCTTGGGTGATGGATGGTTGTCTCTTCTTTTGGCAAAATACCTGGGAGGGAGGGAAGGAGAGGGAGGAATGTAGGATGCTTCCAATTAGACTCATGTTGGACTCTGAATGCCCCCCCCAAACTGGATGAATCTCACCTGATTTTTCCAGCGACTGATCTCTCTTTTCTGGGGGGGGGGGGAACCTTCCCCAGCCCTGCGTGGGTCGTTGGGCTTCCCCTGTGCATTTAGCGGGACCTGCCAGCCTGTCCCTTCCGCCTCCCCCCGCCTTGGCGGTGCAGGCCTAGGCCTTCCCGGACAGTGTTTTATTATGGGCACTAGCGGGATTCATGACGAGGAGCAGTAGAGCGGCGCCCCCGGTACAGCCGGAGTATGCCAGCCACTAATGCCATGCTGCGGAGGTTGATAGAGGTCTGGAGTTTAATAGAGCACCCCCTGGCTCCTTTTTTTGTTGGCTGCAAATAGGTTTCTCAAGGGCTAGGTGGGAAATTACTTTTGCAAAGGGGTGGAGGGGGGTCTCTCTCTCTCTCTCTCTCTTACACACACACACACACACACACACACACACACACACACACACACACAGAGAGAGAGAGAGAGAGACAGAGAGAGAGAGAGACAGAGAGACAGAGAGAGAGAGAGAGAGAGAGATGGGCGGGGTAGGAAGTCACATTCTGACACTGCTAGAAATTCAAACACAAAGGCCAAGAGATGAGGAGCAAAGCAAGTCTTTCTCATGAAATGGGCTATAATGTTATTAAAAATATAAATTTCCAAGAGAATTGAAAGTAGCCCAGAGACGTACGACCAGCGCAAAAGAATAACTGGGAAGTGAATAGTGTTATTTTGAGAAACTCAAAAAACACGGAGGCAGAGAGATCTCCACATCACTGCTCCAATTCAAATCGGTGCCATTATTGACAAATGGGTTGAAAGGGAAGGATTGCATAACTAAGAATGTTTCTGGCAGATGAAACCCACATGCCTTTAAAAAAAAAAAAAAAGAAAGGAAGAGGTTTCTCAGCCTGCATCCTGAGGTGGCCGACGGCTTTGCCCTGCTTTAATGAATTGGTCTGCTCTCCTGTTTTCCCCAGTGTTGGTTCCCTTCACTGCTCTACCAAGGCAGGTTTTTAATCTTTCCCACTGAACTCAGTCCCCTTAGGTTCCTTTTTTTATTCCATTGGGTTTTTCCTGCGTCTCTCTCTCTCTCTCTCTCTGATCATCTTCCAGGCTGCCAGGGATTTGCCGATAATGAGAGGTGTAGAAGTAAACAGGCTTTGGCACAGAAAGGTGTTCCCAAGCAGAATCGGCACAGAGGCTGCCTCTCCCGCTCTCCGTTTGTATTTGGGCCTGTCTAGTGTTGGCACGTGTCATTTCACGAGCTGTTTCTGTACTGTGCTGACTTCATCAAATTGTTGTGGTTGTTGCTGCTGCAGCAGCTAAAAATACAAGGCAAAATCAATCAAAATTAAAAAAAAAGACATTGATGGGTGTTATATAACAGTTAAGTTTTAACAACAACAAAAAAACCCTACGTACAGTACAGTATCTGCTAAATACGTATCAGCCTAGTATATATGCTGTTCAAAATATTGCCATGTTTTGGAACTTTGTGGACGTTGTTCCTGGAAGCTGCAACTGCTTAGAAAATAAATCAGCGCCGTTCAGCACATTTTTGTGGCCGTGAATGCCGCTGTTGTTTTTAATTTGTGCTGATGTGGATTGTGGGTGGCAGGGGAATGGCCATTTTTTCCTTTAACAGTTTTCAAAATGCTTTCTTAAAATGTTTCTATCGCTGTGTCACTGTATCAGTTCATTTGGCGTGATAACCCTGTTCTGCTGGGGAAGGAGCCGGTGGAACGGCAGAGGAGTGGGTACAGAAGGCCAACATTGTCCGTGTCCTGGCACGGCCCACTCTGTGCCCACCCTGTGCCTGTAAAATGAGCGTGCCAGGGCATGGAGGACGGTCTGCACCTGCTTTGCACCCACAGAGCGAGCACACCAGGAAACAGAGGATGGTGGGCATGCCGGGGCATCACTGTGAGACAATAAATTTAACGATTTATCAATTGTTCTTTTAATTTTTTTTTAATCGAACCAAAAATGTACTCTGTAAACAGAGTGGAAATGAGTCAAAGTGGTCAATATCTACATGCCTGCAAAGTGACTTTGCAGCAATTTCTGACAGATTATAATTTTTGAGAGATTGATCTATGTTAGCAAATGTTGAAGACAGAGAAGAGATGAAGTTTGGAAAGCTTCTAACATGGGAGAACATTCCCCCCCCCACATCTTCCATCTCTACAGTCACCGGGTGAAGTTCACGGCTGGAGTAGGGAGGACCACAAGGAATGTATTGGGGGGGTGTCCTTGGCAGGTAGAATAGAAACCCAGCTTAGAGTTGACTCTGGGTACAGGAGATCCACAGACTGATCCAGCAGGTGATCTCCTGATCACCTTTGTGTATCTGACAGCCCCTGAGAGTTTATTTTAATTACAGTAAATTCCTTGCACAGGTACACTACAGTGTCTCAGGGGCATATCTGGGGTGGGGGTGGGGGACAGAAGGGTACATCTGCCCCGGGCACAGAAATCTGGGGACGTCTGGAGATGGAGGAGGAGGAGGAAACCCTGCACCCTCCTGCCGCCTTGCACCAGGTGAGAAGCAAAGCAAGTAGGCAGGCAGGCATGCGAGCATGGTGGCTGTGGCGCCCCCTCCTCCTCCAACTCTTTGTTGCCACTGCAGGAAAGGTAAGGTTCACACACACATGCCCACCCGCGCGCCCCATGCCCACAGGATTCCCCCCCCCTTTGCTGGGTAGATGCGATGGGGTTGGAGATAGCCGGAGGGGCGCAAAACCAACTTTGTCCCCAGGCATCTCAAAACCTTGCTACGCTGCTGCAGTGCCCTTCATGGATTGACATGCAATGGGACTGAGTATTTGCTGCTCAACACAAAGTGGAAATTTCTGTTTCGATTCCGGAAGACTTCTCCAAGTGATGTGGGTTAAACCTGCACAAGGAGCTTCCTTCCACAGGGATGGGACATGGTGGCCAGACTTATGTCCTACACCAGTGATGGCGAACCTTTTAGAGACTGAGTACCCGAACTGCAATTCAAAACCCACTAATCTTTTTGCAAAGTGCCAATACAGTAATTTAACCTGTATACAGGTGGCTACGAAGGAGCGATGTCGGGTGCCCACAGAAAGGGCTCCGAGTGCCATCTTTGGCACCCATGCCATAGGTTTGCCATCACTGTCGTACACCCTATCTGCCTGGGGCAGGAACGGAAAGGAACGGCATGGCCAACGAGGAATGCCCGGCATCACTCCTGCTTGGTGGTGGGATCTTGTGTCTCTCTTCCTGTTGTGGTCATTAACGCAATGTCAATCTCCATTAGCAACATTGGTGGGGAAAAACATTAATGCATGCTGCTAAGAGGGGCTTTTATGGTTAATAAAATAATGCACGTCCATCTACACCAACCCGTCTCTCACCCTATGAGTAATTATTGGTTTGCTGGACTGTTTTGTGTATGTGTAATTGTGTATAAAAAGAAGGAAGAGATTATAAACATACCTTGTGTGGGAGCATCTGTAGAGACATCTATGCAAGGAATTCCTGCATCTTGTGGACACATACGCCTCCCCTGTCCTTCCCTCCACATTTCTGTGTCTCCAGCCTTTTGCATTTCTCCTGTCTGGTCCCACAATACGTTTCCTCTCCTTCTATGAAAGTGGCTGAATTGTCCATACATGGACCCCTTCCAAGGGAATGATACTCCCATTTTTTTGAGAGAGAAAATGTAAATGGTTGTTTAAATCAGGCTTTTATTTCACCTTTGCTACAAGAAAAGTTAAACACCGAAGGGTCGCTTTAATCCTCACCTCAATGGAATAAGAAATGTCTGCCATTTCACACAATGCAAGAAAGTTTTGTTGTTGTTTTTTTACACTTCACTTGAAGGGTAGAAACACCATTGTGTGGTGGCAACCAGGGGTGGCCAGTGACTCCAATTTCAGTGATGCTGGGAATCCACTCCAAGCATAGCTTCCATGTTACAGGAGCTCTCCGTGGTGCTGAACTAGATTGCCTCAATTTTTCACTCATCCTGAAAAGTGCAGCCAAAAACCTGGAATGAATATACAGCACCTCTGGAACTGGAGTCGCCAGCCACCCCTGAGGTACCTAATGTGGTGCAGTGGCTAGAATGATGGGCTGGGATTCAGGAGACCTGGGTTTGAATCTCCACTCAGCCATGGACATTCTTGGTTTTGGCAGTAGTGGGCAATGGCAGCAATAAAACCACGTTGTAAGTGTTTCATTTTCTTTGAAAGCCCAATTAGGGTCCTGTAATTTGGGAATGACTTGATGAAACACAGCATAGAGCTGCTGCTAGTTACAAAGTTCAGACATGCGGCTTCTGTTTTCCCGTGGAGTTAGAAACTCCGCTGGATGACACGGGGCCAGTCATTCTCCATCAGGCCCACCTGCCCCACAAGATAGTTGTGGGGACAAAGTGGGGGAAACGAAGAGCCACACTCATTGTTTTGAGCTTCTGATAATATAAAAATGTAATTAATAAAGAGACAAAACAGGAATGCCTTCAAGGGGTGGCCAGGAGAGTGAAGGAACTTGACATGCGGACTTTGAGGAATGGTCTGGAGAAGGACAGATGAAGGAGAGAGATGTCATGCTGGGGTTTGGGTCTCTGGCTGCAGAGCCAGAGGTTGCAGGTTCGATTCCCTTTGGCGCCTCCTTGGTAGAGTTGGACTCGATGATCTGCAGCATCCCTTTCAGCCCTGCCGCCCTCAAAGGATGATGACAATGACAGTGGCCTCCATGT